>JADMNL010000023.1:156242500-156842500 GCA_016271365.2 Neoceratodus forsteri | reverse complement strand
CCTCTACTCCAGGTACTTTCTGACACAAAAGAAAACTGGGGAGTGGCGACCTATCTTGGATCTCAGATATTTAAACATCTGTTAAAACCCAAATTCAAGATGGTCACTCTAGTCATACAGTCCTTACAGCAGGGCGACTGGCTAGCCTCCCTGGACCTAAAGGATGCTTACTTCCATATACCCACAAGGCGGTCTGACAGGAAGTTTCTCAGATTCAGACTCCCTTCAGGCCACTATCAGTTTGCTGCAGTGCCCTTCGTCCTGTCCTCAGCCCCAAGAGTCTTTACTAAGTGCCTGGCAGTGGTACCAGCATACCTCAGGAAGCTGGGTGTCTCTGTCTACCCCTGTTTAGATAATTGGCTCATAGTGGCAGTCTCCTTGTCAGGTCAAGGATTCCCTTTCCCTTACACAACACACTCTGGAGTCTGTGGGTTTCCTGGTAAATCTAAAGTTTCACCAGAACCCACCCAGCTACTCACCTTCATAGGATCTCAGCTGGACACCCAGAAAGGATATCCCTGCCTCCCACAGGAGAGAATTCAAAGTTTCCTTTCAGTGGCAGATTCTTTCATCCAAGGACAGACAAGACCAGCCAGACATTTCCTTGGGCTCTTGGCAAGGCAAATCTTATTTAAAAAGACGCCCATCCCAGAGGCTCTGGGCGCCGTTCATCAATCAAATAAAAACACAGGGGACATGTCTTGGGACACATGGTTTCAATAACTGCAGTGGTCTGGTACAGGATGCGAACCTGCAAGCCTGTCTCAGAGCTCGCTGGTATCACAGAAGCAACAGTTTTTCAAGTCTCATGCCTGTGACAGAGCAGTTCCTTCAGGATCTGCTTTGGTGGAAGAACGCTGCAAATCTAGCAGTAGGGATACCCTTCTAAGCTCCACTTCCCACAAAGGTGATCGCCATAGATGCCTCCCTCCTGTGGTGAGGAGCTCATCTGGACAGTGCCTCAGTAAGTGGCACCTGGACTTTCCAAGAGTCACAGTTGCACAAAAACCTTTTGGAACTCGGACCAATCTTTCTAGCTGTCAAAGCATTTGCTCCTGTCATAAAAGGGCAGACTGTTCGAATTTGTACAGACACCGCCACTGCAGTGTTTTATATAAACAAGCATGGTGGTACTAGATCAGGAATACTCTGTTCAGAGGCTCTGAAAATCTGGTCTCCTGCCTTCTCCCTGGGAGTCGACCTTTCAGCTATTCACCTCCCAGGCAAGCACAATACCCTGGCGGATGCACTGTCACATCTGATAAGGCCAGAGCGAATGGACTCTGAACAAGCAAGTACTAGCCACAGTGTTCAGGTGATGGGGCACACCAGAAGTGGATGTTTGCCTCTCCCTTCAACTTCCAGCTTCCTCAGTACTGTTGGAGGCCTCCAATCCCAGGAACGCTTCCCCTGTATGCCTTGATCCTGGACTGGTTCCTATATGCATTCTAACCCCAGTAATGCTCAGACCATTCATAACTTTGTGCAGCCATCCTGATGGGTTGGACTGCCCGGAGAGATGGAACACATGCAAATGATGAAATTCTTTGCACATGAGCATCTTTCAAATACTGCCTCTACCAACTGTAGTGTTCTAAACCCTTCAGATTTTTCTCTCCGCCTGAAAGTCTGGTCGCTCGGAGTCTCTGTCACCCTCTTTCGCGTGAAAGAAGAAAGAAAAGTCATAAAAAACATAAGTATTTTTAGTTTTCTTTTACTGCCTCTATTAATTGTTAGTTGTTATTGTTTAAATTGTTGTTTTCTCGGTTCCTCGGTGTTCGGTATAACCGTGAGGGATCCAAGTTAGTTTTAACTTAGTTTCGGTTCTCTGATTAAAGAACCTGTTCATTATCACTAAAATTTGGTCCTAAAAGATTTTATTTGTAACCGCTTTTTATCGGTTACAGAACCGCTGAACCGGTTCATTTTTTCATCTCCTTTCTCTGTTCCATCGGTTCCTTATCGGTTCAGGAACCGACCCAAAAAAGGCAAAGCTGTTTAAATTACTGCATTAGCTTTGGTATTTAGCGGTTGGAGGTTTTTCACTTTATCTTTCACCATGACTGAGAAACCTGAAAAGAGAACCGGTGAGCCTGGTTTTAAAAACTGTTTGAAGTGTGGAGATGTGTTTGCCAAGGCAGACAAGCACACCTTATGTGTGGCTTGTCTGGGTTTTAATTTATTTGGACCAGAGAATGTGATATATGTAAAACATTCCCAGAAAAACTGTTGAGAGAGCTTGAAAGGCTTAATAAAAGTTTCAAGGGGTCCCTCAGGCTCTGACCAGCTGACACCCCAGTCTGTTGTGGTTGAATTAACCAGTGCTTCTACCCCTGGCCCTGATACGGGTGAAAAAGGGGCCAAAAGAGGGAAAGAACCAGCTGACTCTCCAGTTCCCTCAAAGAAATTAAAGAAGCTCAAACATGCAGAACCCTCTCCTGCTAAACTAGGGACTTCTGCGCAGCAGCCTGTATTGCCTTTGGCTCAGGACATAGCCCAGGCATTTAAAATTATTCAGGCTCTGCAGAGCATCATCCCTCAGCCTCCTGCCCCTTCCCAGGGCCCCCAGGTTGCTGCTACTGTTCTGCCCCCTGATCCGGAGCAACACTTTTTTGAAGAGGTTGAGCTTTATGAGGAGGACGAACCTATTCCCCCAGAGGTTTCCCCTGAGCAGGAATTTGGCTCGCCTCCCAGAGTGTCTGAGGATTTTTCCTCTCATTTTTCTTTTGTAAGAAAAATGGCAGATGCTTTGGATATTGCCACAACAGAGCAGATTGAGGATGAGGAGGAGATTGAGTACCTCAATATGATGGGTTTAACACCCACAAAGGCCCTCCTCCTCCCAGTGTATAAATTCTTTAAAAAGGATGCTATGAAGCTCCTCCAAACCCCAAATTCTATTCCTCCTATTGATAAGCGAATAGATAAAAAATATCAGCTCAACAGGGAAGGAGCTGACTTCCTTTTTTTCCCACCCTGATCATCAAGGGGTAATACAGCAAGCTGCCTGTGATAAGGCTAAAGTCCCTCTGTCCTCACACCCACCGGACAAGGACTCCAGAAAATTGGACAGTATGGCCAAAAAGGGCTATTTATCAGCCTCGCTGGCCATGAGACCGGCCACTTTTCAAGCTTATGCTGCCCAATATCAGAAATCCCTGTGGCAGTCTGTACTAGCAATGTCCATGAAGGCCACCCCACACTTGTCAGATGACCTGGCTGAAACTGCCAGGTTTGGGCTAGAGGTGGCCAAGTACCAGTTCCAGATGGCTGCTGACCTGAATGACACTGCAGCCAGATGGATGGCTAATACAGTGGCTCAGAAGAGGTTTGCTTGGCTTAGGGCTACAAATCTCACTCAGGATACCCAGTCAAAGGCCCTGGATTTCCCATCAGAGGGAAATGCCCTTTTTGGGGAGTCCATAGTGGCCTATATGAAAAAAGTGGATGAATATAAGGCTACTTATAGAAGTAACTCTGCTAGAGACAGAGCTTCCTCATCCACTAGGCCCTATGGAAGGGGGGCTAGGGGTCGTTCCTTTTTATCAAGACCCTTTTTCCAGCCAGTAGCCATGCCCCAATACCAGCAGTACCCCCCACAGGGCTACTCAAGGGGTAGAAGGGGCTCTAGGCGAGGGGCTCAGCCACAACCTCAACCCCAGCCTAAACAGAACCCCTGAGATGCAAGCTACCTCCTCCCTACCTGTTGGAGGCAGACTGTCCCATTTCCTCCCCCTCTGGTCAACCATCACCACAGACAAGTGGGTATTGGAGGTAGTGGGCAAGGGTCTGTCTCTGCAGTTCGAATTTCTTCCTCGAAGACACCCCAGGGTTTCCACTTTCCCACCCCTAGCACAAATGTCGTTGCTAGAGGCAGAGGTTCAGAAGCTGCTTCAGCTCAAAGCAGTGGAATAAGTCCCTACAACCCTGAGAGGAAGAGGTTTTTACTCCAGATACATCCTAACAACAAAGAAAAATGGGGAGTGGCGGCCAATTTTGGATCTCAGAGCTTTAAACAAGCACCTAAAAAAGCCAAAGTTCAAAATGGTCACTTTGGCTCGGATTCTGCCAATAATCCAAAAAGGGGACTGGCTGGCATCTCTGGACTTACAGGACACTTATTTCCACATCCCCATAAAGGAATCTTACAGAAAATATCTCAGATTCAGACTTCCATCAGGTCATTATCAGTTTGCAACCCTACCCTTCGGCCTTTCCTCGGCACCAAGGCTGTTTACAAAATGCCTAGCAGCTATGGTGGCATTTCTTCGAAGACAGGGAGTGACTGTCTTTCCATACCTGGATGACTGGCTGGTAGTGGGCAAATCACCAGATCAGGTCACAACCTCTCTAAGGCTCACACAGGATCTTTTGGAGTCCCTGGGTTTCATAGTAAACCAGAAAAAATCTGTCTTCACCCCTACACAGACTTTACAGTTCATAGGGGCAGCGATCAGCACCCTACAGGCCAGGGCCTTTTTACCACTAGACAGGGTGCAAAGTCTTCAATAGCAAATTCCTTCAGATTGCACGGTCAAAAAACAGCCAGGCAATTTCTGCAGCTCTTGGGTCATATGGCTGCATCCACAGGCACAGTGCAGGGTTCCAGGTTTCACATGAGACGTATCCAGTTTCTCTATGCATTCCCCCCTTTTCCTCTAGTTTTCAGGGTACTGCTAAAACTCAGATCCCTCTCAGCTTCTCTGATATTGATCGCTCCAGATTGGCCCAGGCAGCCATGGTACTCTCTTCTGCTCTCCATGGCAGTGAGCAGGCCAATAAGCTTGCCTCTCAGGCACAATCTTCTAACCTCCAATCAGGGAACATTGCTGTTCCCAAATCTCAAGTCTCTTCACCTCAAAGCATGGCTCTTGAGGAGTTAGAGTATGCAGGCTTAAACCTTTCTGACGCTGTATTAAACATCTTGAAAGGTTACAGGAAACCTTCAACTAAGAAAACTTATTCTGCTAAGTGGAAAAGATTCTCTTTCTGGTGCTCTACTAGAAACTTCACCCCAAATGATGCAGGGGTCTCAGTGGTGCTGGATTATCTAACTCACTTGCATTCACAAGGTCTGCAACCCAGTTCAAGAGTTCACCTTGCAGCAGTATCTGCATACCTGTCTGCTAGGACAAAGGTATCTGTAGCATCAGATCCTATTTTCAAAAGATTTTTCAAAGGCCTAATGCATTTGCACCCCCCTCACAGGGCACCAGTGCCCGCTTGGGATCTTAATGTATGTATAGCAAGGTTGATGCGGGCTCCTTTTGAGCCCATGGCTACAGCCCATTTAAAGTATGTTACCTGGAAAACAGTTTTCCTGGTAGCAATTACTTCAGCAAGAAAAATCAGTGAGCTTCAAGCTCTCTGTGTTGACCAGTACTAAATTTCCTTCCACAGGGACAAAATAGTCCTCAGAACAAACAGACAATTCCTTCCCAAAGTGGTTTCAGACTTCCATCTGAACCAATCAATCACTTTGCCTGTCTTTTTCGGAGATCATGCCAGCTCTGGTGAAAGAAGACTTCACAGCCTGGATGTGAAAAGAGCTATCAGCTACTAAATGACAGCTACTAAAGGCCATAGGCAAGACAGGAAACAACTTTTCCTTACATATGGGGATGTTGGAATGGGCAAACCAGCCTCAAAAAGATCCATTTCTCGGTGGTTTGTCCAGTGTATTCAATTCTGCTACACTAAAGCAGGTAGAGAGTCCCCAGCAGGGCTGAGGGCTCATTGAACAAGAGGAACAGCTGCCACTATTGCAGCTGCTAGGGAGGTGCCATTGTTGGACATTTGCAAAACAGCTACTTGGAAATCAGTACACACCTTTACAAAGCATTATAATTTAGATATTTTGTCCAGAAGTGACGCCAAATTTGGCACAGCAGTCCTGCAAAGTCTGTTTCCAAAATAAGTTCTGTGGGGGTACTGCTTGGTAGTTTGCACAAAGTTATGAATGGTCTGAGCATTACTGGGGTTAGAAGAAAAAGTTACTTACCATAGTAATCTTCTTTCTTCCCAGTGATGCTCAGACATTCATAACTCCCTCCCATCCTCCCCTTCCAGAACTTCAGCCTCTGCATTCAGCATGCTAGTGCCACATAGCCATTCCTCCTGGATACATTTTCTCTATGCTTGATAGATTTTAACAGAGTTTTCGGTCTCTCTTAATAGTTTTTCTCACTGTATGGTGAACGTTATTATTATATATGGATATAGTTCCTCCCTTGGAGTTTTTTTGTAGCAAGTTTTTATTAGGCTAATCCTAAGTAAAATGTTTATTAATTAGATGTAGGATTTTTCCATGTTGCCTGACTTCCAGGCTTCTTACAAATCTGAAGGGTTTAGAACACTACAGTTGGTAGAGGCAGTATTTGAAAGATGCTCACGTGCAAAGAATTCCATCATTTGCATGTGTTCCATCTCTCCGGGCAGTCCAACCCATCAGGATGACTGCACAAAGTTATGAATGTCTGAGCATCACTGGGAAGAAAGAAGATTAATATGGCAAGTAATTTTTTCTTCTCTCCCTTTCCCCTGATACTCAAGGTATTGCTGAAACTTGGACAACATCCTGCATCAATGATTCTGGAGGCCCCGGATAGGCCCAGGCAAGCCTGATACCCTCTCCTTCTCTCACTATCCTGCAGCAGGCCCATTCGCCTCCTGCCGCCAGTTCACTGTCTGCTGACCCTTCCCTAGACAGGAGTGCATTATCCAGACATACACTCTGTTCACCTCAAGGCCTGGTTCTTGAGAAGCTGGAGTTTCCGTCCTCTCAGTATTCAGAGCAGGTCCTTAAGATCCTGAGACTGGCTAAAACAAAAAAACAAACACAAGAAAGATTTATGCAGCCAAATGGAAACGGTTCTTCCTCTGTTGCAAGAGCAAAAAGATCAATCCTCTTACAGATTCAGACCCTCAGCTGCTGGATTACCTGGTACATCTGCAGGTGTTGGGCCTGAAAGTCTCTTCCCTCAAGCAATACCTGGCTACAATTTCATCCTATCTTTCGGAGGGGAAGAAAAAGTAACATTATTTCCCACACCATATTGAAAGTTTTTCAAAGGCCTCTTGCACCTCCAGTCAGGGAGCCAGTTCCTCCTTGGAGCCTGAATCTCTGCATAGCCAGGCTCATGCAACCACCCTTTGAGCCTATGGCCGCTGCACATATCAAGTTTGTAACCTGGGAGTCTGTCTTCCTGGTGATCATTACCTCTGCCAGGGGGATTTCAGAGTTATAGGCCCTGTGCACTGAGCCTAATTCTGTCATTCCTCACAAAGATAAAATTGAGCTCAGGACAAATAGGAAGTTTCTGCCTAAGGTGATTTCAGAGTTTCGCCTTAACCCGTCCATCACTCTACCTGTCTTCTTTACTATGAAATCCACTCCTGGTGAGCAAAAGTCCAGAGTTTGGATGTCAGAAGAGCTCTCTTTTACTATCTAGAGCATACTAGGCAGTCCAGAGACACTTCCACTCAGTTGTTCCTCACATATGGGGATGTAGGCAGAGGAAGACCAGATACCAAGAGAACTGCTTCCCGCTGGTTGGTCTCTTGTATTGGATTCTGCTATGAAAAAGCTGGTCATCAATTTCCTGTGGGGCTCAGAGCCCAGTCCACCAGGGGCACTGCAGCCTCTCTGGCAGCAGCAAGGGACATACCCCTTCTGGATGTCTGCAAAGCAGCTACCTGGAAATCTGCACACTTTCATTACGCACTACAGTTTAGATGTATAGTCCAGATCTGACGCCAAATTTTGCAGGGCAGTTCTGCAGAACCTCTTTGCAAAGTAGGTTCTCTGCTCACTTTCCACTTGGTACTGCTCCGTACTCTGCTGTAGTTAGTAATTCTAAAGGACTCCTGGGGTAAGAAGAAAAAAATGACTCACCGTAGTAATCTTTCTTCCAAGGGGTCCTTTAGTGTCAGTAAGCGCCCACCCTTCCTCCCCAGTTCACCTTTAGAAGGGCTCTATTCTCAGTTTTATTACCAAAATTTGGGTTTTATTGAAGAGTTTTCGTGCTCAGGTTATGTTTTCTAGTTTTGGACATTTTCATGTTTTTTGAATCCTGTTGGTTCTCTTTTCAGACATGTGCCCATTATCTTCGGAAAAATTCTGAAGCACTTCAGGTTGCTCCCTCTCAGCACATTCCCCTCCTTTTTTCTGATTGGCTGATGTCCAAGCTCTTTATGCTAATTATCTTATAGGCATACCTCCAGGGCAGTTGCACCTAGCCAGCTAACTGCTATAGTTACTGATGCTAAAGGACCCCTTGGAAGAAAGATTACTACAGTGAGTAACTTTTATGTTGATTGCGTGCAAGCGCAAGAAACACATTGTGGCAGCTTTTGCAAGAAGCAGGTTGTGGAGGCGCAGCACCATTGTGGCCAGTGCCCCCACAGCCTTTAAAGGCTTGGCGCTGTCCCCAATGGTGTGGCACGCTGATGCTGCTGTCAGTAGTTCAGCCAGCGTACCACAACCTTCTAAAGTTTTAGCCGCTGCAATCTGGCCGCCTCATCATTGCAGCATCATCCGCTGCAATGAGGAAGCGACGACTCATTGCAGAGCTGTTGCTGACAGGAAGCCCAGTCCCCGTCAGCTTGTCTCCCCCCCAATTTCTTGTGTGCCGAGGGGGGTGCCCTGTCCCCCTCCTTCTGTGTTGCCGATGGGGTGCCCAATCCCGTCGGCATATCTCCATTTCTTGTTTGCCGAGGGGGGTGCGCAATCCCCCTCAGCTCATGAGCCCCGCCCAAGTATGTGCCGAGGGACGTGCCCAATCCCTATCAGCTCCAGTGCCCTCCTACCCCGAAACACGCAGGTGGCACGCTGGGAGCCTACACCAGCGAGCCAAAAGTACCTGCAAAAAAAAAACAAACCTTCCTGCAACTTTTTTTTTTACTCCTTAAAAGCAGAAAACGGTCCCTCACCTTCTGCACCCCCCTCGTGCAACCCGTGTCCTCCCACTGCATACCCCACCTCACTACACCCCCCTCACCCCATACTTGCCTCCGGAGCCCGGCGCGCAATCTTAGTTGGGCCGGGAACATGTCTGCACTCTTCAAAGTCAACCACGAACTGAGGAAATGCCGATAAGCTGTATAATGGAATAAATAGTTTTGTTTGTTTTTTTACTTTGATGCATATCTCAGTCATTTTTTTGGAATTTTGGCACCAAATTTTCAACATGGGGTTTTTGGGACCCCTTCCTCATGAATTCTGCCACTGTCATGGCATCAATCGGCCCCGAAATGTGATTTCACGGTCACTGTGCTGAGTCACCTTTCAGAAACGACAGTGCCAGTGTTCATGAGGTGGGCTCTCAAAAAGCTTATGTAAAAAATCCCCAAAATGACTGTTTTACGATCGTGCATTGCGCATTTGCTATGCACGCTCATAACTTCGTGACTTTGCAATATTTTCACGCCAGATTTTCAACATTGGCATTTTTCCACACCTCTTTGTGAACAGTACAGCTGTCATTTTTCACATCCTGACCAAAATGTGTTTTCGCACTACCGACTCAGAATAGTGCGATTGCTGTGGGAAATCAGTGTTCAGGACACATTACGAAAATGACAGTAACACTGTTCATGAGAAGAGGTCCTAAAATGCCTATGTTGAAAATTTGGTGCCGATACTCCATAAAATGACTTACGAGCGTGCGTTGCACAGTTTGCATGCACACTCGTAAGTTTGCGAGTTTATATTTTCACTCCAGATTTTCAACATTGCCATTGTTCTGCACCTCCTTATGAACAGTACAGCTGTCATTTTTCAGATCCTGGCCGAGATATTTTTTCACACTTCCAGCGCACTTCCGGTGCAGAAGTGGCTGTGGGAAATCCGTGTCCAGGACACATTATGAAATTGACAGTGACACTGTTCATTAGCAGAGGTCCTAAAATGCCTATGTTGAAAATTTGGTAATGAAAGTCCATAAAATGAGTGTGCTACGAGCATGCGTTGCACAGTTTGTACACACGCTCGTACCATCGCAACTTTGCAATATTTTCACTCCAGATTTTCAACACTGGCATTGTTCTGCACCTCCTTGTGAACAGTACGGCTGTCATTTTTCACATCCTGGCTGAAATGTGTTTTTGCGCTTCTGGCGCAGAATACCGCAATCGCTGTCGGAAATCAGTGTTTGGGACAGATTAGGACTGCAAGCGAGTGGGGGGGGGGGGAGGACCGAGCTCAGCTGAGCTCTGTCGGACTGCTGTGGATTTCTTTGTGGGAAGGAAAAGGCATCAACACAGACAGGAGCCCAGTACAGAAGGGCAGCCTGCAGCACCGGGAGACAGCAACGGAGCTCTGTTGGGACTGCTGAGGATTTCTTTGTGGGCAGAAAAATTAGATTAGAGAGTGCCTGTCCGTGGAATTATTTAAAGTGTCCCTGAAAAGCCACTTATTTACACTAGCATTTGAATAAGCTTATGGTTGTTTTATACTGTTTTATGTCATTATTTATTATGGTTGATGTTTATTCTTGATGTATTACCGCTTTGATATATCGAAAAGTGCTCTATAAATAAAATTTTGATTGAAAAAGGCAGCAATGCACGCAGGGGCCCAGTACAGAAGGGCAGCCTGCAGCGGCTGAAGAAACCGAACCAGCGACTGAGAGAGGGGGAGTGAGCGAGCTCAACGGAGCGCTATCGTGACTGCTGTGGATTTCTTTGTGGGCAGAAAAGGGCGGCAACGCATTGCAAGAGACCAGTACAAAAGGCCAGCCTGCAGCACCGGCAGAAACAGAATGAGCGAGTGACAGAGGGGGAGTGAGCATGCTCAACAGAGCTGTGTCTGGACTGCTGCAGATTTCTTTGTGGGCAGAAAAGTCAGCAGTGCACGCAAGGGCCCAGTACAAAAGGGCAGCCTGCAGCAGCGGGGAAAAACAGATTGAGCGAGTGAGAGAGGCGGAGTGAGCGAGCTCAATGGAGCTCTATCATGACTGCTGCAGATTTCTTTGTGGGCAGAAGGTGCAACGCAGGCTGGAGCCCAGTACAAAAGAGCAGCCTGGAGCGGTGGCAGAAACGGGATGAGCGAGTGAGAGCGGGGAATGAGTGAGCTCAATAGAGCTCTGTCGAGACTGCTGCAGATTTGTTTGTGGGCAGAAAAAGGCGCCAACAGAGGCAGGAGCCAAGTACAAAAGGGCAGCCTGCAGCACCAGGAGAAACAGAATGAACGAGTGAGACGGGGAGTGAGCAACCTCAACGGAGCTCTATCATTACTGCTGTGGATTTCTTTGTGGGCAGAAAAAAGTGGCAATGCAGGCAGGAGCCCAGTACAAAATGCCATCCTGCAGCGCCAGGAGAAACAATGAGCGAGTCAGAGGGGCAGTAACCCACCTCAACGGAGCTCTGTTGGGACAGCTGCTGATTTCTTTGTGGACAGAAAAGGGTGCCAATGCAGGCAGGAGCCCAGTACTAAACAGCAGCCTGCAGCACCGGGAGAAACACAATGAGCGAATGACAGAGGGTCATTGAGCGAGCTCAACGGACCAACGCAATCAACATTCGGCATTGACCACTGCTTGTTTCTTTTGGTTGCTGTTACTTCTGCGCTGAGGATTTCCGAGCTTCAGGCTCTGATGAGTAAAGACCGTTACTTTTTTTTTTTGTTAGATTTTTATTTTCAAAAAACATCATACACAGCACAAATATAAGACCATGTATTACATACAGTAGAAGTATACCAGTAGGGCTAAATATACAGAGTCCACATACAGAAAGCACTATGAACTTTAATCTGGAGCAGTGAGCCATAGCATATTGTTGCAGGCTTAGCCATACCTAAAGTTGAACCCCGCCTTGGTGATGAGCTGTTACCATGCTTTGCCCAGTCGATCCTGTGGGAGGCCCCTTGCGTTCAGGGTGCAAGTGGGAACAAAATCTGGCTTACCTTTGCCTGCCCAGAGTGTCAGCTCTAAGAGATGATCACTGCACCCTTCTCTGAGAAACTTGAAAGGCATTTCTAGGGTCAAGCCTGTAACAAAACTGAACAAAACACACACAAAGCACCTATTGTCTTCAAGGAATTCGAGTGTCAAGAAAAACCTTCCACCAGTGTAACAGATCAGTTGTATGCCAATGTCATCATTCAGTTGCTGTTAAATGCCTGTTTGCTTCTGCTGTTTCCAGCCTAGCTTCTTGCACAGAGGGAGCAGGCTGGGGGGAGGGGTTCCACTGGACCTAATAGGACCCCTTTAGCCGATCCCCTCCCTAGGCTTCAGGAATGTGATAAGGAGTTCCCATGTGTCCATATATTGCGGAAGGGAGTTGGCTACCACATGTCATTCAGGACAAGTAAGCCGCCTGTATCAGGGTATTGAGCACTTCCGTGAGAGACTGGACCAACTCAGTCTGCCATTTACTGAATAGCAGCCACTTTACCTGCATACTTAGGATAGCAATTGTTTTTTTCTCCTGGTGGGTGTAGATGGGACTCTGTGCATAGATACCTAACTGCAACATTCTAGATTCGGCAGGCAAAGGTTTCTGGATGAGCCTTATTTGATTTTTCACAGGGATAGGGTATCCCTACATACCAAGCCTAAGTTTCTCCCGAAGGTAGTGTCAAAGTTCACTCTTAACCAGTACATGCAACTTCCAGTTTACTACCCAGAGTACTTAAACAAAGGGGAGGCCATATTGCATACTCTTGATGTTCACAGAATTCGTTTCTACATAGACCGTACTCGATTGTCTAGAAAGACAGACCAGTTGTTTGTCTCCTTTGCCCAACAGATGTTAGGGGCACCAGTGACTGAGCAGATATTGGCCAAATGGTTGGTCAGTTGTATAGTTTTTTGCTACCAGATATACAACAAACCTTTACCGGGACTGGTTAAAGGTCACCCTGCTAGGGATGTTGCCACTTCCTTTGCATCCTTAAAGAATGTCTCCACAGCGGATCTTTGTGCAGCTGCTACTTGGGAGTTCAGTCTACACCTTATTAAAACACTAGTCTGGACATTGCTTCACAGAGGAGAGCAGGCTTTGGCTTCGCCATCCTCCAAGGACTTCTCTCTTAGTACCAGTGGTTTGCCGACTTTCATAACCACCACCCTTCTGACCTGGATTCTGTCCTTCTACTGCTTGGGATTCGGTCCTAATGGTGTTACCTGCTGCAAGATCTCTGTCTTGAAGTGAGAGAGTACAGTTACGTAAGAACTTACCATAACAGTAGATTTTCGAAAAGAGCTGTTGCAACAGATATGCTTTCCCTCCCTCCTACCCTCAGCGTTATGTTACTGTACTTGTCTCTGGTGGATGTGAGAACCTCCTCGGTTCCCCATCCTTTTTGCTACCAGGATCTCGGGCTGGCGAACTGAGGTGGTGCTGGGGGACTGCACCTTTATACCATGGGTGACAGGGGCGGGACCGACTGCTAGCTAGAATTTTTCCGTAGGGTCCTAGTGCCTGGCGGCATAGTCCTGTTACTTGCTGCAAGAGCTCTTCTCGAAGATCTACTGTTACGGTAAGTTCTTACATAACTACTTCATTGCACAAACTAGACAGTCGGTCCGTAAAATGGATCAGCTTTTCATTTGTTTGGCACCCAAGAAAAAGGGTGTGGCAGCTTCCAAACCATGCTTATCCAAATGGTTAGCAAACTGCATTTTGTTTTATCAGAAGTATAACAAGCCCCTTCCGGGGGAGGTCAAGGGGCATTCGACCAGAGGCATGGCTGCATCTACTGCTCGTTTCAGGAATGTTTCTGCCGTGGAGATTTGTGCGGCAGCCACTTGGAGCTCTTTCCGTACCTTTACCAAACATTACAGGCTGGGCATTGCCTCTAGGCGCAGGGCAGGCTTTGGACTAGCCGTCCTTCAAGGCCTCCTTTCTTAACATGATACCTACTGCAGACCTTTCCTGCCTCCCATGCTTCAGCCTTTGTCTGAATTTCACTGCTTGAGACTCTGTCTTAATGGTTGTTACCTACTGCAAGAGCCTTCTCGAAGTAGGATAGTACAGTTCCGTAAGAACTTACCGTAATGGTAGATCTTTGAGAGTGGCTCTTGCAGTAGGTACCTTTTTCCCTCCCACCTTCCCCCATGCTTCTATGGCTGCTTTTTTCTTGGCTCCAGGAGCCCACCCCTTTCGTACCTTCTTATGTCTCCGGCGGGAGAACTGGAGGCCGGGTGTGGGGACTGCCCACTATATAGTGTCACACTGACATCTGTCACTTGACGTCAGGTGAGTGGTCACCCGTAAGACACTGCTATCTAAAGTTTTCCTTGTGGTCCTAGTGCCTGACTGTTCTAGTCCTAATGGTTACTATGTGCTGCAAGAGTCTCTCTCGAAGATCTACTGTTATGGTAAGTTCTTCAAACCCCAGGAAATCTTACTGTATTTTGACAAATGCAGTATGGTCTCACCATAGGACTGTCCCAGAGCTGAAATGGCTAATAGAATCTATGCTAATAGTGGAATTTTAGGCTCGAGCTTGGTTTCCAAATCACTGTCCCTGGTTGCACTTCCTGCAACCGTCAGATTCTTTACTCCGCTTGGCTCAGTAAGAAGTCTCCGGAGAGCTCTCCTTCACTCTAACTGAAGAGATTATTTTCTCGGTTTATTTCAAAGTCCTTTTACTTTATTTCGATTTTTGAAGCACTGTCCTTGGCTCACAGGTAGAATTAGTTAGATTAGTGTAGTCTTTTCGGTTCCTCCTCGGTTCTTTCAGCCGGGAAGGAACCAATATTATTTTGTGTCTTTAAGTTAAATTTACTATTTACCATCCGGTAAGGTAGTTTTTCATAGTTTAAATTTATCAGGGTAATTCTTAGTTTAGGTCATTTCTTTACAGCCAATCTGTCACAGACCAAGAAGCGAACAGGCCCCACAGGTTTCCAACATTGCACAGTGTGTGGGGAACTGTTCACAAAAGCAGATACTCATCTTGTTTGTGTGTTTTGCTTGGGGTTTGATCACCTCATAGAGGACTGTGATATCTGTAAAAACTTCCCTCAGTCGACACTTGACAGGTGCTTAAAACAACTGCAGGAGAAGATGTCTGAGAAGGCTGCTGAACCAGCTGTAGACAAACCGATTCAGGCCAAAAAGAACTGGAAGATCAGCCTTCCGACAAGAGTGACGGTTAATCGACCAAAAAGAGACCTGCTGACCCTGCTGCTAAACCGGCAGCTGCAGGAAAGAGAAAATGAAAAAAACATTCAGTGGTTGAACCGCAAATGAGTACCCCAGTTCCAACCACTGAGGAAATAGCAAATGCTATTAGAATAATTCAGTCGCTTCAACCGGTAACCCCCAGTTCTGGTTCCGAAGCAGCCACGTTTGGATCCCTCAAATTCCACTCCGGTTCCTTGGAACCTGAGTTGGACACTTTTGTTGAGGAATATGATGATGATGCTGACGATTATGGTGAACCCATTGATCCGAATATTTCGCCTGATCCTCATTGTCCTGACTCCCCTGACAAGGGAACTGAGGACTTTACCTCTCATTTTAAATTTGTGAAATGGGTGGCTCAGTCCCTGGACCTCCCCACACAGGAATCAGCTGATCAGGAGGAGGAACAGGACTATAGAGATATGATGGATGTTCAGGCTCCTAAAAGAGTTTTATTGCCCATCCACATGTCCCTGAAGAAGTAGGTTATGAAAATCCTGCATACCCCAACTTCTATTCCATCAGTTGATAGAAAGGTGGATAAGAAATATTGGGTGGCTAAGGGTGGGGCCGAGTTCCTGTTGGGTCACCCTAGCCATGAGGGTGTGGTACAGGCAGCAGCCTGTGATAAAGCAGGCATTCCCGTGGCATCACATCCTCCTGATAAAGACTCCAGAAAGCTGGATTCTGTTGCAAAGAAGCAATATCTGGGTTCCTCCCTGGCAATTAGGCAGGCTTCATACATGGCTTATGTTGCCAGGTACTAATGGACACTCTGGGACACTGTGCTGGAGATTGCAAAATCTGTGCCAGTACCAGTGGCATCAGATCTGGGTGAAGCTGCCAAGAGAGGAGTAGAGGCCTCCAAGGTCCAATTCAGAATGGCAGTGGCTAGCAATGACACTGCAGCCAGGCAGATGGCTTCCTCAGTGTCTCTCAGGAGATTTGCTTGGCTAAGGACTACCAGTCTTACACAAGATACCCAGTCCAAAGCCATGGACTTCCCATGTGAGCCTTCATCTCTTTTCGGACAGCAAACTGAGGCTGCTGCTAAGGATAAGGCTGCTACCCCCCAAAAGCAGCATGCCAGGGGTCATGGGGCAGACCTTACAGGCCATTCTTCCAGCCTCAAGCCTATCCACAGTATCAGCAGCAGAGAGGCTATTTCAGAGGCAGGGACAGGAGAGGCACCAACCGAACTAGCCCCAGCACCCAGTCAGCACCTCAAAATAAGCAGACACCCTGAGGGATCTGCTCGGGTCACCTCCCCAGTTCCAGTAGAGGGCAGGCTGACCTACTGTCTCCAGGAATGGCAATTCATCACCACAGATTAGTGGGTCCTGAAGGTAGTGGGTCAGGGCCTTGCACTCAGTTTCAAGCTTAGACCAAGACTGAGGGCAAGAGTTTTTCAACCTTCCTCCCCCTCAGAGACACTCTACTGGAAAAGGAGGTGTTAAACCAGCTTTCATTAGGAGCAGTGGAGCCAATTCCTCACTTACAGAAAGGAAAAGGCCTTTACTCAAGATACTTCCTTACAACCAAGAAAACGGGAGTGGTGACCCATATTGGATCTCAGACACCTGAACAGGCATTTACTGAAACCAAAATTCAAAATGGTTACCTTAAAAATGATTCTGCCAACCTTAAGGCAAGGAGACTGGCTGGCATCTCTGGATTTAAAAGATGCCTACTACCATATCCTAATAAGGCAGTGGCACAGAAAATTCCTCAGGTTCAGATTTCCATCAGGCCACTACCAGTTCAGAGCAGTGCCTTTTGGCCTTGCTTCTGCTCCAGGGGTGTTCAGAAAATCCTTGGTTGTGATTGTGGCACATCTACGAAGGCAGGGAGTGGTAGTTTTTCCATACTTGGATGACTGTCTCTTAGTGGGGCAGTCTCCTCAGCAGGTCATGCAGTCTCTGGCCTTGACACAGGAACTGTTACAGTCTCTGGGGTTCTTGATAATCCAGCAGAAGTCAGTCCTGCAGCTAATACAGCTCCTGGAGTTTATAGGAGCAGAACTGGATTCAGTCAGAGGAAGGGCCTTTCTTCCTCAGCTGAGGGCAGACACTCTCAGGCAGCTGGTAGGCTCCTTCAAGCCTCATAGCCTCAGGCTGACCAGGCACTTTCTCCAGTTGTTAGGCCACATGGCAGCCTCAAATGCCACAGTGTCCGGAGCAAGATTTCAGATGAGGGATATTCAATATCACCTCAAGCATTACTGGCATCAGAAAAGAGACAGGTTATCAAAGCTGGCCCCAGTCACTCAAACATTCGTGCAGGAACTCCAGTGGTGGCAGGATCTGCAAAACCTCATACAGGGTTCCATTCCTCCAATAGCAACCATCTCTGGTGCTCACTACAGATGCATCCCTACTAGGGTGGGGAGCATACTGTCCATGGTGCTTGGCTCAGAAAGGAGTCATTGCTGCACATCAATCTGTTGGAGCTCAGGGCAGTGTTCCCAGCACTTCAGGCATTCGCCAGCATGCTGCAAGGAAAGGTGGTCCAGGTCAGGACAGACAACATGACTATTATGTACTACATCAGCAAACAGGGAGGCACAAGGTCCACACCCTTGTGCACAGAAGCTATGAAAATATGGACCCTGGCCTATTCCCTGAACATTTTGCTGTCAGCAGTCCACCTTCAGGGAAGGACAATGTGCTGGCAGATGCACTGAGCAGAATAAATCAGAACCATCATGAGTGGTCCTTAAACAAGCAAGTACTGCAGTTGGTGTTCAGAAGGTGGGGCACTCCAGAGGTAGACCTCTTTCCTTCCCCAGACAACCACCAGCTCCCTCTGCACTGTTGCAGACCCCCACTGAAGGGCATAGTACCACTGGATGCATTGACCCTGGATTGGACAGGGAAGTTCCTGTATGCCTTCCCTCCCTTCCTATTGTTGCTGAAAGTCCTGAACAAGCTCAGATCCCAGCCCGCCACAGTGATCCTCATTGCCCCAGATTGGGCCAGACAGCCACGATATTCCCTAGTTCTGTCCCTATCAGTAGCCAAGCCAATCAGCCTACCCAGGAGGCACAATTTGCTGACCACCTCCCGGGGCAGGATCCTCTATCCCAGCCTTTGATCCCTCAGACTCAAAGCCTGGTTCTTGAGGACCTAGAGTATGCAAATCTGAATCTCTCAGAGGGGGCAATGGAGGTCCTTAGGGTATCCAGAAAACCTGCTACCAGAAAAATCTGTACTTCTAAGTGGAAAAGATTTTCTTTCTGGTGCAGGGACAAAAACTTAGAACATACCTAGGCTGGCTTATCAGTACTTCTTGACTATCTCACCCATCCTCATTCCCTAGGCCTTAGGACCTCTACTTTGAAGGTGCATCTGGCTGCAGTGTCTGCTTACCTGTCGGCAGGTAAGCCGTCCTCTTTGGCCTCTAATGCAGTGTTCTGAAAGTTTAAGGGGCTACTGCATTTGCACTCTCCTCATAGAGTCCCTACCCCTGTGTGGGACTTAAACATTTGAATAGCACAGCTTATGCAGCCTCCTTTCGAGCTCATGTCCAACAGAAAATTAGCAGCTACATTCTTGACTAAAGAATTCAAAATTGTGCTCCAAGAAAGTAGTGTTGCTGTGTATTTATACTCCTAGTGACCAACATCTGCATCATTGTTTGCAGATCATCAGGCATCAGGAAGGGCTACAACATGGAAGTATTCTATATATATATTATACATATACATATATATTCTACGTAAAAAAACTTCGTTAATGCATCATTTAGGGTTAAAGCACAAAATGTCAGGAAATGAGACTGTTAGAGTTGCCCCATCCCCCCCCGTGGACCCACCCATCATCCCGAGATTGACAGCTGACTGGGTGTGTCATTGGGATTGTGAGGCCTAAATTTATTTATTTATTTATTTATTTCGTTAAGCGTTTTACCAGGAAGGCATACTGAGCAGAGTACTGCTCAATTACAGATGCATCCTGGGGGAGGGGAGAACATACAGTGCCTTCAGAAAGTATTCACCCCCGTTGGATGTTGTCACATTTTGTTGTGTTACTACCAGAATTTTTAATGCATTGAAATGATTTTTTCCCCCCTCGATTCACACAGCATACTCAACAATTTAAAGGGGCCAAAATATTTTTATTGTGTAACAAAAATTTATGAAACATTAAAAACTGAAATATCTTGTTTACTTAAGTATTCACCCCCGAGTCAATACTTTGTAGAAGCACCTTTGGCTGCAATTACAGCTTTGAGTCTTCTTGGTATGTCTGTATCAGCTTTGCACATCTGGATTTGGGGATTTTCGCCCATTCTTCCTTGCAGATTTGCTCAAGCTCTGCCAAGTTGGATGGGGAGCGTCGGTGAACCACAATCTTTAAATCTTTCCACAGATTCTCAATGGGATTCAAGTCTGGGCTTTGGCTGGGCCACTCAAGGACATTCACCTTCTTGTTTTGAAGCCACTCCAGTGTTGCTTTGGCTGTATGCTTGGGGTCGTTGTCCTGTTGGAACGTAAATCTTCGCCCTAGTCCAAGGTCTACTGCAGACTGATGCAGGTTCTCCTCAAGGATGTGCCTGTATTTGGCTCCATTCATTGTTCCCTCTATCCTAACAAGTGCCCCAGTCCCTGCCGCTGAAAAGCATCCCCATAACATGATGCTGCCACCACCATGCTTCATGGTAGGGATGGTGTTACACGGGTGATGAGCTGTGTTCGGTTTGCGCCAGGCATAGCACTTTGCATTCAGGCCAAAGAGTTCAATTTTTGTTTCATCAGATCAGAGAATCTTTTGCCACATGGTCTCAGAGTCTGCCACGTGCCTTCTTGCAAACTCCAGGCATGCTATTATGTGGCCTTTTCTCAGGAGTGGCTTCCGTCTAGCCACTCTCCCATAGAGGCTACATCTGTGAAGTGCTGCAGAGATTGTTGTCCTCTGGACAGGTTCTTCCATCTCAGCCATGGAACTCTGTAGTTCTGTCAGGGTGGTCATTGGGTTCTTGGTCACTTCCCTGACCAAGGTCCTTCTTGCCCGGTTGCTCAGTTTGGGAGGACGGCCTGCTCTAGGAAGAGTCTGGGTGGTTCCGTAATCTTTCCATTTCCTAATGATGGACTTGACTGTGCTCCTGGGAACTTTCAACACCCTAGAAATGTTTTTTTATACCCCTCCCCAGATCTATGCCTCCTCACAATTCTATCATGGAGTTCTACAGACAGCTCCTTGGTCTTCATGGTAGAGTTTCTGCTCTGACATGCACTGTCAACAGTGGGACCTTATATAGACAGGTGTATTTCCTCTGAAATCATGTCAACCATTTGAACTGACCACAGGTGGACTCCATTCAATTTTTAGAGTAATCTCACAAGGAAATTGGATGCACCTGAGCTCAATTTGGAGTGTCATAGCAAAGGGGGTGAATACTTATCAAATCAAGACATTTCAGGTTTTTATTTTAATTTACATGTACAGAAAATTCCAGAAATTTCATGCCACTTTGACATTATAGAGTAATTTGTGTAGATACGTGACAAATAAATCCCAAATATATGTATTTTAGTTTGAGTTTGCAACATCACAAAATGTGACCAAAATCCAAGGGGGGTGAATACTTTCTGAAGACACTGTAGGAGAACAGTTTACACAGTATAGACAAGAAAATACATAGTGGGAGAAATATTAATATTAGGATCTGGTTACATGTCAGTAGTAACTTGAGAGAGACAAATTGGTAACCACAGTATGTACGGTATGAGAAAGCACTTGAAGTTAGGATTGACAAGTGAATACATTGTGGAAGATCACTAACATTTGGTTCAGAAACCATTACATACAGGATTGAGTGTGGCAGTTGGTAGCACAGTTACATAGAGCAAGTGTACAACAAAATTAAGTTTTGAGCCATACGAGATACAGTAAAAGGTGAGTGAACAATAGATAGATACTGATGAATAACAAATTTGCTAAGTGCCAACATTCCCAGAGAGTTGCCTAGTAGTTGGTAGGCTCCTAGACACAAGCACAGGTAGGGACGAAATGATCTTGCAGCATGGAGTTTAGGTGCGGCAAGGAGGTGAAGTGACGAATGTTAGCTGGGAGGGAGTTCCATAGCGAGGGAATGTGGTAGCTGAACCCTGATTGCCCAGTGGGGGTAGATTGGTATGGGACAGCTAGGGACCTGGAGTCTGAGTTTCTGAGTGTGTATGATTGTGCGCTAGGGTTTGTTAAGATGTCGGAAAGGTAGGAAGGGAGCTGCTGGGACCAATGCTTGGCCGTAATTTTTGCGCTGTGAGTTAGCCTGCGATAGTCAAGTGAGGTGAGGTTCATTGCTTGATATAGGGCACTGTGGTGTGTGGAGTAGGGGCTGTTTAGGGCGAAGCGGCAAAAACAGTGGAAGAGAGGGTCCAGCCTAGCTAATGTGGTCTTGGTCAACCCATTCCATCTGTAATCATATTCACAAGCCACAGTAAAGAAGAATGTGGTGACATTTAGGCCTCACAACCCCAGTGACACACCCCGTCAGCGGTCAATCTCGGGATGATGGGCGGGTCTATGGGAGGGGCAACCCTAAAGGTCTCATTTCCTGACTTTTTATGCTTTAACCCTAAATGATGCATTAACAAAGTATTTTGCATAGAATTTCCTTACTTTTTGAGAAAGAATAGAAAAGTAGAATGTTGCATGTTGGTGGGAATCTGGGGCCCTTTGGGCCCCGTGCTCCCACCAACTTACAAATTCCTGCCTAAGATAAGAGTACAAGTACTGAGTATCATATGTATTGCTGGCCGCACATATGGGTGGTAACGTGAGGCCCACCACCTTGAAAGAAAGCAAAGTGTCAGGCATCAGAGTGGCATAATTTAACACCTGTTTACATGTCAGACACATAACCACCTCAGATTTCCTCAATGGCAGTAACGCTAGGCACCCTATAAATGTGAAGCCAGTACCACAATGCAAAATGCCATATGCGAAACATTAAGTGTCATGCAATATGGTTGTAGCAAATTAATTTTCCAACACCTAAACACCATAATTCACATGGACAGCACATCCCCTCAACATGCTCCAAATGTCAATGTAAAGGACCAAACTGTTTCTGAGAAATAAAATGTGAAAGTTTCAGATATTCATCACACTGGCAGAATTCCACACCTATTAACATTCTACACATGTAACGATTGAAAAGTACATCCATGGCAGTAAGGCTAGCTACTGTAGTAATTTCAAGTCACTACCACCATGCAAAACGCTGTCCACAAAACGTAAAATGCGCCATGTGATATCACCGCAAAAAATGTGTTGTCCGACACCTAAACACTGTAATTCACATCTACAGGACATGCCGTCAACACCTTACAGATTTCAAGTTAAAAGACCAAACCGTTTCTGAGATATTTAATTTGAAAAATTAAAATTGTGCTATCTGGTCCCTCCAAATCTAGCCATCTAGTCTCTCCCTCACGATCACAGGTTGCAATCAAAGAATCTCACGATCAAAGAGTTTGCAGGCTCATAATCAAAGAATAAAAAATGTTAAAACTCAATTTTTAGAGAAAAATACATGAAACCACAGCCATGACTCAACAGAACGAAGGCCCCTGAGCAGGTCCCACCCTAGTTTGCCTTTAGAAGTGACCCCTGTGCTGAGAAAATTGAATTTTTCATGTGGCCATCTAGTCACGCCATCAGAATCAAAGATCATGGTCTAAGAATCTCGTGACCAAAGAATTTGCAGGGTCGTGATCAAACAATAAAAAATGTTAAAAGTCCATTTTTAGGCAGAAATACATGAAACCACAGCAATGCCTCAAAAGAACAAAGCCCCCTGTGCAAAGCACACCCTTATTTAGCTTAATAAGGCACCCCTGAGCTGATGAAATTGATTGTTTCAAGTGCCCATCTAGTCACACCCTCGTAATCAAAGATCGCGGTCAAAGAATCTTGCAAGCAAAGATCTTTACCGAGCCACGATCAAAGAATAAAAAAGTTAAAAACTCTATTTTTTGACCATTTTGAAAGAAACCACAGGCATGGCTTGATAGAGGGAAGACCCTGAGCAAAACCCAACATAGTTTCACCTAAGAAGTCCCCCCGAGTCGAGATATTTGAATTTTTCCGACTGCAAAGTGAAAACAGGATGGCGGCTGTCACAATCAAAGATTCTTTGATCGCAAGCTTGCAAATTCTTTGATCATGGGACAGGACTAGATAACCAAAACCCCATTCTTCTTTTGCAAAATAACCATATACATTTTCCCATTGACTTATTATGGGAACTTGAAAGTTTAATAACTTGAATAGATTAATATTTTTTCACCAAACGAAAAGTGACATGTTCCTTGACACAAGCTCTTTCAGATGAGCCATGCCACAGAGCAGCACGCCACACGGCCATGCAGCACCACGGATAAAATCAAAAACACTGCCCACATAACTGGGGAAAAATGTATTTTTCACCATTTTGCTGTGCAACAACAGTAAGTCCGACCAAAATGAAATTTGGCAGATCAAGAGATCTACCATGCCCCACTGCACATACCAAATTTCATGCAAATCTTTTGAATGGGTCCAAAGCTATTAACACATAAAATGCGGACTTTAGCATAAAAGTGGCTTCATAACCCTAAATATAGTGGCACGACCATGCCCCTATAATATATTCCATGTCTGTGCATGTTGACATGATACAGTAAAGGAGAATGGGGTGAGATGTAGGCATCACAACCCCAATGACACACCCTGGCGTCTGTCAGATTGTGGAGGATCACGGTGGCATGTGTGTGGGGGGGTTAGGGGTTCAACTCTAATGTCTCATTTCCTGACTTTTTTTGCTTTAACCCTAAATGATGCAGTAACACAGTTTTTTGCATAGAATTTCTTTACTTTTTGAAAAAGTGTAATATGAGTAGAAAAAAACATGTGTTGTTGTGAGTGCAGGGCCCAGTTCCCACCAAGTTGCCAATTTTTGCAGAGCAATATGCATCTGGGCCCATGCTGCCACTTACAGAAAGCTATGGAGCCATGCAGCAGCACTACAGGACACCAAACCCTTGTAAAAGTTATTTGTGCATATCTTGGAAACCGTAAGAGCTAGAAAAGAAATTCTAGCATCATTGTAATCATGTCAGCGAGTACTTCACATGTCATCGGAAAGACTGTACCCATATTTTTATTTATTTCTTATTTATTTAGCTTTTGTTGACCGGGTAAGTACACTAGACAAATCCTGCCTATTTTCAGGCACGACCCGGGGGAAGGGGGATACAGATGAATGCCAACTGACCTTGAACCAGATTAAGCTGTTGGTGGTATTTTTAGTGAATGAGGGAAATTTGGCCAGGACACCGGGGAAATTCCCCTACTCTCTTCGATAAGTGCCATGGGATCTTTAACATCCACCTGAACTACCACCAATCCAGGCAGATGGGACCTCGGTTTAATGTCTCATCCGAAAGACGGCACCTCAGAAATGCAGCACCCCTCTCATGCTGCATTACAGTGTCAGTACTGGGATATTAACCCAAGTGCCAGATGTGGGAACTGAACCCACAGCCCTCTGATCTCCCGGCCTCAGAGGTGAGTGTGCTACCTATTGAGCCACTGACACTGCATATCTCACATCGTTTCCGAGATATGGGCATCGAAAAGCACTGGACAGGCACTCTTTCAACCCTCGTGACAGTAATTTCACAATATGTCATGAACCATGCAACGTACGAACAAAATTCCACTGCAGGCTTACTCAATGATTTCAAATTTTTTTTCCAGTGGCTAGCTCACCATCCCAACCCTAAATATAGTGGCGTGACCGCGCCACTATAATACTAGCCACTCTGGTGGGAGAGGGCCCCGTACTCCCACCAACTTGCCCATTTCTGCATAAAAATAGGCATCTGAGTAGGACTTGTGCTAGGGTTGGAAATCAGGGGGTCAGTTTGACCCCCTTCTCCCAAAGTAGGGGGTCAGAAGCCAAAAGTTGGGGTTCACTTCACTAAATTTATATGTTCGTGCAAAAAACAAAAAATTATTATTTTTAAAATGGTAATATGTCAGCTAGGAGGCAGTATGACGCAGTGGTTTAAGGCTCTGAGCTGCAAACCTGGAGACCTGGTTTGAATCCCACAGCCCCCACTTACATAATGCATGACCCTGAACAAGTCACTTAACTTCCTTTTGCTCCCAGGTCGCACCTGGAATCAAGCTTCAGCTTGGTGTGCCTCTCCTGGTTAAACAATTTTCCCCTTGCCAGAAGGTATAGTATATACAAGTTACTGCCATGCCTCATCAGCACAGCAGTACTCTGCCCTGCATGACACGTAAAAGTGAAACCCTTCCTGCCTTTTTTTATTGTGTGTCAGGTTGTCGAGGAATAAAAAAAAAAAACTGGCAGATACATACAAGTAGTTACTGGCTGTTTGAAATGCCTACGACTGCCACATCAATAGCAAAAGCAGAGGTGCAATCTCTGTTTGCCTGGGCCACGGACTGCTCCACAGACTGTATTGGATTCAGTGCAAGGCAGTCTGTGGAGCAGAAGTCACCAAATAAAATGCTGTTGTTTTCAGGTGCCAGCGGAAAACAGAGAAAATACCCCCACTTTCCCTAATTATGATGGGGCAGCCACAGGCAATCATCTAGCAGCCAGAGACTTTTTTCATTCCTCAGCCAGCCCGCAGAAAATGCAGGAAGCCAATCCCCAAGTCAAACTTCACTTCACTGCAGCAGGGGAGGGCAGTACTACTCTGAGGCACTGACCAGATTGACAAGAAAATGCTTGGCTTTAAGGAATGGTGCAGATTGCGTCCACTGCAGGCCTCCTAGTGTCCTGGCACACATCTGACCTTGGTGGAGGTCTGGTGCACAGCTGGTCTGGTACATAGGGTCCCCAGTTTGCCACAGCTGGCCTTTCAAAATCGAGAATTCCACAGTGTTTAACACAAGGTGTTCCTGTATCAATTCTGTTTGATGCAGGCTCCTTGCGTCAAATTCGGGGTTTTTAGAATCGGGCCTGTGTTCTCCAGAACTGGACACAGTACTAAAGGTGGTTTCTTGCCAGCAATTCACATAGGGGCACCATCTCCCTCTTCCTGCTGGCAATACCATCCCAGCATCCCACTAGCCTTTCCAACTGCCTTGTCACACTGCCTGACCACCTTTAGGTCATCCAATATGATTACCTCAGGGTCTCTTTGCTGCTTGGTCTTCAACATGGTCACAACATGGCATGGTTGTGCACCATTCTGCCAGTTCATGCAGACCAGCCCTGCCACCAGAAGTGCCCCCATCCCCCCTCCCCCCATGCACTGAAGACTGCTTCTGGGCCAAAGGTCCAATGCACTTGTTTTTGGTCCCTAATTGTTCCCGGGCAGTCCTGTACCCCCACTCTCCCGATCCCTTAAGTTCTTCCTGGTGTCTAGTGTATCCTGCATAATAGCCCCTTTCCCTAACATGGTTCTTTGGGAGTTAGTGTTCCATGATGATCTCCATCACCTGCTGGTCCTTTTTGACATTGGCTGGATAGTTGCAAAACATCCACCACCTGCCAATAATAGTTCTACAGGCAGACAGTGTTACAAAACTCTGAGACCAACTTTGTGAGGGTTGCCATGCATTATGTATGTCCCAGGACCTCAACCTCCTTTTCCACATGGTTGTAATGTGTTGTGTGATCGCACAGGGAAGGATTGCAACCCCAGTTGTGTTTGACACAATGAGATCACAAAGTCACAACTGACACTAAGGGTCTTATGACCACTTAACGACAGTCCCTTGTTACCGAGAATGGTGTGCATACAGGGCCAATAAAAGGCACTGCTTATGCAAGGGGATGAGGGTGGGCAGCAGAACCAGAGGTAAATATAGACAGCCATCTAAATAACGGCTGGGTATAACCTGAACAGGGTATATCATTGCAAGCAGGGTATGTCACTGCATGGAAGAAGTGCCGGAGGGGAGAAAACCACTAGAGGAAGAAAAGTATTCTGTAGGCCCTTTGTTATAGCTTGATGAGTGGCAAAGAAAGTTTTCGACTATAATGGCTATTAGGGGCCAAGGAAATTTATTTGACTCAACTGTGCACTCTGGATATTGCTCTTACCAAGTAAACAACTCCTTTAGTATAACCTTCTCTTCCAGACATGGGACTGCTGCATACAGTTAGCACCAATGACAACCTTGTATGTTTTTGCACACACACACACACATCCACATGTTTTGTTCACAAGGAGCTTCCTGAATTGGAATAAATTGGATTGTCCCAAGGTACTCTTCATGTTGTTCTTTTCAGACCAAAATTAACCAAAAAAGGTCAGCACTGTACACGTGTGTCTCTTCATCTGATTAGTTGTTTTGAGTAACTCCATGCAATTATGATGTCACACTGGAAATCTCTGCCTTGCTAGAAGATGTTCATTATACGTTGTTATATCAGAAGTGCAGCTAATGTAAAAAGGACTAAACATTTCATAAAAGTTGAGGTTCGCCAACTTGGATAGGAGTCTCCCTAAGAATTTATTCAAAATTTATTGGGGGGGGGGACAGTAACTGCAGACATTGCTGGTGCCTAAGGATACTCAATTGGTTTCTTTTTTATTTTCATGTAACAAATCAGCCATGTAAATGTTTTTTGCATTCATTACAGTTAGTTCAAGCATTACAGTTTTTACCCATTTTTCATTTTTAACAATTAATTGCAGGATGCAGCTCAATGAACAGATGAATAAATCAATTCACCTTGAGGTAATTTTACAGTTTACTCTTTACAAACTATGGAAATTTATTCAGATGTCAAGATTTTCTAAAATTAATAATCCCCTTAAGTGGCAAACATGGTTTGTAGGATCTTGAAATCTATAAAGCACCCTTCTAGCAATGCATAGTGCTTTTTGCCATTCATTATCTGATAGTAGAACCTGCCACAGTAGGGGATACAGTCTTACAAAATACACAGTGCCACATTTATATTAGCCTATTGTACAGCTACAGCTATATTATCTCTGATTTGGTAACCATGTATGGTTTCTGTGAACCTTGTAGTTATAGAGTAATGTTAAGTCATTTATTCTAGTGTATTGTACTCACTGATTCCCCACTTAAACATTAATGCCATTGTAATTGACAATAGTTTTATATTTGTGAAAACATGTACTGCAGAAAAAATGACAGTGTATTAAGCTCTCATTACTCATTATGATGGCATGTCTACCAAGCTAGATTATGATGTCATATCATGATGTAATTTCACTATTATGATGTTCTAGAACTCACTTAACCTTTACACAATCATGAAAGTTTTACTCTGCTTGCAGTATCAAATACTGTAGTATTAAGATTAGTCATAAAAGAAAAAAATCATTTATTAATTAAATGTACAATGGAGAAAATTATGAATGTAGAGGATGAAGAAGTCGTGGAGGAATTTGAGGAAGATCCAGAACCACCAACTTTGAGCACATCTCAATTTAAAATAGAAGATTCATCTAAAAAGTCAATACATTCAATACTGTCTGCTGTATCTTCAATGTGTGACCAACCAGCAGCAGGTGACTCTGAGTTAAGATCTATGTTAGAAGAAAATGCTCTTCAGGCTTTGACAGAGGAATCCATGTTAAAGAAACCACGCCTTAGTTACTGCAGTGATGGAGTCATAGGAGATAATGATTTCTTGTCCCTAACATTTCCAAAAAAGCTGTGGAAGATTGTTGAAAGTGACCAATTCAAGTCCATTCGATGGGATGATGATGGGAACTGTGTAGTAATTGATGAGGAATTTTTCAAAAAGGAGGTGCTGGAGAGGAGAGGTCCCTTCAGGATATTTGAAACAGACTGCATGAAAAGTTTTATTCGTCAGCTTAACCTGTATGGATTCAGTAAAATTCGACAGGATTATCAAAGATCTGCTTCACTTACTGAATTTCTAGCAGAGGAGAAATCAGCCATTGCTTCCACCAAGGTAAAAAATGCAATGCACTATAAATTAAAATTTAAATTGCTGTTGCCCTGCTCAGCTGCATAACTTTGTAACAATGTTTTAAATATCTAATAGAAAATTAACGTACTTGAAAAAATATTGTATTGCCTTTATGTACTGTTTGATTTACATTTATGTAATTGTTTGACAAATATTGAGCTGTAAGTGTTGCTGTTTGCTCCGTCAATGGAACTGAGCCTTCTTATTACAATGTTGACAAATTACTTGACATCTGTATAAAGTATTACAATATATTGCAATGGAGACTCTGATCCCTTTAAAGGGACATGTCTGTTGATTATAGGGGCACCTAGTCCCATTCTCACAACTCTCCCATCTTTCTGCATGCTCCCTGCCATTGTTTAAGACATAAATAATATGGGATGACATAGAAACTAAGGCATGGGCAAGTATGCACAGCCTGTGTGTTCTGCCACAGAGGAGTTCTGATTTCTTCTGACATCGAGAGCGAAGCTTGAGAGGTCTGTGGGAATCAGAACCCCGAGCTAGCAGAACACACTGACTGTGCATAAAGTTGCTCATCCAGTATTTTTTATAGTGTATAGTATTATGTGAAATGCGCACATGATGGTTCTTTCACTTTCGGAACGAAACTGACTTATGCAGCCTCTAGAGGCTTCAGAATGCTGTTGTGCCACAGAGAGGTATGATCACATTCCATGACCTTTGAACTGTGGTACAACAGCATTATGAAAGGGATGGAGTTCTATATAGAACAATGCTTTACTATACAACCTTCACCCTATTTTCAGCTTTCAGTCTATCAGCTAGGTCTCTCCCTGGTGCAACTGCCTATTTAGATATGTGCTCAAATGGACACCATGCTGCACTGCAGGAACCATGAAGTCTGTTGCTATGCTGGAGCAGGGAAGGCAACATCCTTTCTAATCAGTGCAGTGGGGAGGCAAAGATGGATACCGTGCATGCCAGAGTGAGGACTGGGCACGCAAGAGTGGGTAGATGTTCAGAAACACATTTGAAGTGCATCTTCTGATAATGGGGGAAGCTATCTTATGGGGTCAAAAAGATATCCCACCGGTCACCCCCATTAAAAGACTTCTACTGTACATGTATACAGAGCATATGTATTAATCAGAGCTTGTACAGCGAGTGTGTGTGTGTGGGGGGGATGATGGTCCCTGAGACTCTTCTGACCTTAAATTACTAAGTTACTTTAGCGGCTTTTAGGAACATGATAAAATGGTTACAAAATATTGTATACGTCTGTTAAAGTAACTAAAATTCTAAATAAGCAGTTGTGTTTGCACCACTAAGATACACAGCCATTTTTCTGGGAATTAGCATTTTAGGTGACTGGAAATACTGCCTGCTCTAAAATTAAGGATTCTATAGGTCTTTGAATATATACCATAGCTCTTGAAGACAGGAATTGAGTCTTTATTTAGTAGATCCAAACAGGCCTAATAGGCTATCTGCTACCCCTGTAGTGTATCGAAGTGGCACTTTTGGGACCTTATCCACTGTTAAGTGCGAACTGGGACTGAAGAGTTGTTTTCTGCTGGGACAGCTAAAGTGTGATTTAGGACAATTTCATTAACACTTTGCAACTGAACTGCTGGACATGTTAGCCCCAATAGGAGCAGAATTTTATCCTCACAGCACATTCCTCTTGTACACTTGCTGTAACACCTGATTCTCCCACTATATGTGGTTTATATTTCATTTATAGGTTGTCAGTGGGTGGTGTGGTTTGGGTAAGGGATAGAGGGTTTAGTTAGTGTATGGTTGTGATGTGTTTGTGGTTAGGGGTTCTGTTTTGTATTTAGAGAGTGGATGGTGAATGTATGATTAGCCTAGGGGTTTTCCTCTGGTTTGATCAATTTGAGAGGGTTTTATTGTAATTTTTAGTCGTGGTAGGCTAGGAAATGTGTTTAGGTCTCGGGCCCCCTCGTACAACCTATGCTACGTCCCTTCTGCATGACCTATGCTCCTTTATGGATGTTTCCCTGCCGGCAGTTGCAGTGAGACATTGCTGGGAGGTGGGTATTGAGAGGGGGTGGAGCGGTGTGCGGCAGGGTACTGCTAGTATAGCGGAGGTGAATAATATTGGGGTGGTTTGGAATTGGAGGTGCCCTGGGGTTAGACGGAGCCTTGAGAGGGGTCTGGTATGTTTGGTTCCTGTCCTCAGGGTTCCCACTGGACCAACGTGGGCAGGTAGCTAGATGGCCAGCAGTTTCTGCTAGTCCCCTTCAGGTGCTGTGCAATGCCGGGTCAATGAGGAACAAGACCGCTGTTATGGTGGACTTGATTCTTCGGTTGACCTGGCTTGCATCACTGAGACCTGGTTGGGGGACAATGCTGGGCCAGTATTGGAGGCATCAGTCCCTGCCAGGTACTCGGTGGTGTACTGATCGAGGCGGTAATACAGAGGAGGGGGAATGGGGATCTGTTTTAGATCCAACCTGAACTTCTCCATGCGCCCAGTGGGTTCTACCTCATCATTTGAATGTGCGGCAGTGTGTGGGGGTCCAGGTGCAGGTTGCAGGATTCTCCTCATTTATTATCCTCTGGGATGGGGGGGGGGGGTTTCCTGCAGAAGGTAGCAGCCTTTGTCACTAACAGGGTGTTGGAGTCCCCTAGATGGTTAATTCTGGAGAATTTTAATGCCTGGATCAATGATGAATCCTCGCTTTTTGGTTACGAACTCCTCCAGTCGGTGACATCTCTGGGCCTGACACAGGTAATTACCTCTGCAACCCACTAACACGGCCACACCTTGAACTTGGTATTCTTGCTGGGGCTTGATGTTACAGACATCAAGATTGATCGGGTCATTATGGTCTGATCTCTGCACGGTGGAGTTCTTGTTTGGGCCCCGAGTCCCTCCCCTGTTGAGATGATCCGCTGTTGCCCTTTAAAGGATTGCCCCAGATGGATTTTGGCGGTAGTAGATTTTTCTGGCATGAGTGCTGCCTGTGCGATTGGCATGGGTGAGGTGGTGGCAGCCTATAATGAGGCTGTTACCAAGGCACTTGACGCCATTGCACCAGTCTATATACAACTCAAGTCTTCTCGCTTGAGACCCCATGGTTTGATGGGGCTTTCAAGGAGATGAAGACCAGGGGTTGAAAGTTGGAGTGTTGCTGGCAGAGGATCCAGTCCATGGAGGACAGACTGGCTCTGAGAGATCATTATAATGATTATCAGGGGGGCAATCAACCATAAGAAGGCATAATTCCTATCCAGGGAGATTGCTGCTGGGAAGAACAGACCAGCTGAGCTATTTTGGACTGTGGATAGACCGTTGTGCCTATGCCCAGTCTGTCTATAGCTGAAAAAAGCATTTTCAATCACATTGTGGGAAGAGTTTGCTCTGTTTTTCTCAGGGTGTCCTCCACTCAGGCAGAGATCTCCCTATTGTAATCTGTAAACAAATAAATAGTGGGACAAAATTTGTCCTGCAGTGGTTGGTCTTGTTTGAGCAGAGGATTTCAGATTGTCTGGGGGGAGCTTCAGTTGGTTGAGGTGGCTGAAGTCATTGAAATTATTTCAAAGCTGCAGCCCACATGCTGTGAACTGGACCCTAGCCTGACCCATCTCCTAGTGGGAGGGGCCAAGGCTATTGGTCCAGTGTTTGCTGGGATAGTCCGGTGTTCGCTCTTAAAGGGGTGTGTCTCTGGCACCTTGAAGGAGGTGCTGGTGAGGCCCCTTCTGAAGAAACCACTGCTTGATCCTGACATCCTGGTGTATTATAGACCTATCTCCAACCTCCCATTTTTAGGGAAGGTTATCGAGAAAGTTGTGGCTCTGCAGCTCGAGGCACGCCTCTCAGCCTTTGCCATCTATGAGCCCTTCCAGTCCCATTTCAGAGCTATGCATAGCACAGAGATGGCATTAGTTCGGGTGCAGAATGACCTCCTCAGGGTGAGGGTAAAGGAGAATGGTCAATTCTCGTTCTTCTCGATCTCTCCTCACCATTTGCCACCGTGGACCATGTTGCACTATTGGATCACCTTGTAGAGTATTGTGGACTCACCAGAACAGTCATCAGATGGTTTGAGTCCTAGCTCTCCAACAGAAGGCAAAGAATAGTGATGGGGAATTTCTCCTCCTCCTCGAAGCCCCTGTCATGTGGAGTGCCTCAAAGCTCGATCCTCTCGCCGATGTTGTTTATGGTATACATGCTGCCTCTGGGAGAGTTCATTAGACAATACAGTCTGGGTTTCCACCGCTATGCAGACGACAACCAGCTGTATATGTCATTTGCCCCTGGAGCTGAAAATGCCATTGAAGTGTTAAATAAATGTCTGGCCGAGGTTCAGGACTGGATGCCCTCAAACTAGCTGAGGCTGAACCCTGACAATACAGAAGTGCTAGTGACTGAGCCTGGTCGATGTCGTGATAGGAAGGCCTCCAGAGTGGTAACAGGTTTGGTCCTGGGATCCACCCCATTGATGACTTCCCCCAGGATGAAAAATGTGGGTGTCATCCTTGATAACAGACTGAATGTGGAAGCCCAGGTGTCATCTGTTGTCAAGAGTGGCTTCCATCATCAAAGTAATGTCACTCAAATTAACCCCTGATTCCGCACGGAGACTTGCCATCACTGGTACACACCTTTGTGACTTCCAGGCTGGCCTACTGTAATGCTCTGTACTTCAGGGTCAATTAAGGGACCCTCCACCGACTGCAGCTAGTGCAGAAAGCAGCAGCTAGGCTACTGGTGGGCTTACCAAAGACCTGCCATGTGAACTCAGTTCTGCGAGATCTACACTGACTGCCTGTCAGGTGGAGGATCATCTTCAAGGTGGGCTTGCTCACCTACAAGGCTCTATATGGCCTAGGCCCTGGTTACCTGTCTGACCTCCTAACTCCAGCCATCCTGGTACGTTCCCTCTGCTCCTTCACTGAGGGCCTCCTGGCAATTCTGAGGGCCAGGTTGAAAATCACGGGGATCGTTCCTTCGAGGTGGCTGGCCTGGCCCTCTAGAATTCGCTGCTAAGATCTTTGAAGGGAGGCCCCAATGGTAGAGGTATTTAAAGATGGCCTGAATTTGGCACATATAAAAATATATAAGCCAGTAAGTTTACTGTGCAAACTTCTTTTATTCTTTTAATGCCTTCAAGCATTTCAAAAAGTGTTGCACTCACATAAAAGCTTCAATACAGGTAGCACAGGTCTCTTAGGGTCTCAGTCTAAAAGCTTTTGGCATCCACTGTGATTTTCATTTATTTGTCATTTTTGACTAAGAAAGACACACTAAGCTGTGATAACTCGTCTCCAGGTATGTAGGGGTGGGGGGTGGACATGGACCTGTTTTAGTCACGGGAGAATGTTGCCCATGGCACAGAGGAAATTCCCCTCCTCTCCAGCAGGGGGTGGATGCTCTCCATCTCTGTCCATCTGATCCAAGATGATAGACTCTAGTGTGGAGGTGGATGATGCAGGAACAGAGGAGCTGACCTCCTACTCCACTCTTATCTAGTTGGAGGTCTTACCTGAGCCAGCAGAATTTGAGATTGTAGATACTAGTGGCAACATGGACTTGGACCTGGGTCAAAACGCAGAGGTTTCAGATTTGGAAATAGATTTAGCTACAGAAGAAGCTAAACTGTAACATGCCATAGAGCTAGTGAAAATGAACCTGATGGCTTTGATGGTCGAAGAGGAAGCAAGTTTTCACTGTGAGAGAGAGATCATCTGGTAGCAGCCCAGAAGAAGTGCAATGTGACTCCATCCACAACAGCTGCTGCACCTGCTGCACAGTGTCCTGCTGCCAGTTTGGAGAAAGCTCCTGAGCCTGTGAGTAGGGTTATTTTGTGTAATAACCCGAAAGATGGCTCACAGTCAGCTGTGGACCACAACTGCAAAGTCCCAGTTGTAAAAACTGCTGCCATCGCTAAAGCACAAAACGCTGTCACTGCTGCTGATACTACAGCAACTACAAGCTCAGGTCCCTCGGCTCAACATGCCATGTCATCCGCCCTGAGTGCAGTTCCAAGTGAGAGTGCTGAGAGCAAAGGTAAATCGCTGCAGTCTGTGCTTAAGATGACTCCAAGTGCGCAAAGACAGTGCTTCATCCCACAATAGTGTCCATAGCCTGGCAAGATGTTGGGATTAAAGAAGAAACCACTGGCTGATGAGGAGTCTTCGAGAATACTGGAGAAGTCATTACTGGGTGCTGGGTGGAAAAAGCCTAGGGATGGATCCACTTGGCTTGCACATCCTGAGGATGAAGCCGAGATACCTGTGCATCGTCCTGGAGCCTCAGAAGAGCTTGAAGTGAACAGGTCTAATGGTATGGCTGAACAGTCTCCTGGGGACTCAGATTCAGAGGTATTGATTTATGATACTGGCTGCAATGATTCTGATAAGCAGCAACTGAGTAACGTTGACACTTCTGAGCATAACAAAACCGACATTGCAGATGGGAGTGGTATATGTATAACCCTGTTAGTATAATTTGAAAAGTTGGTTAAGCCTAAGGTACTGCTCAAAAGTCTTAAAACTCATTTTCATCAGGGTGGCCATTTTATACCAGCTTAAGCAATGGACAGTTCAGACTTCATACAGTTATTGGAAGTAATGGGTTAACCCTACACTGAATGCTGAACTTTTGAAAGACACCATTGTTAAAGCTGTATCTGTAGAAAATTCTATGACTGTGAAAGCTGTACGGGAGGTCACAAATAGGGGTAAACATGCAGAAACTGTTATTGTTAATGATTCCAATCGGGAGGGGGAAATTGCTGGCCCTTCTGGATTGCAGAGAGCCACTCAGGGATAACTTTGTTAGCAGGAGTTCATGTGTCACTCACTGCCTCTCAAGAACTCCTGCTAGTAAAGTTATCCCTCCCCTCCACACTCCTTATCTTTGTTAGTGTTGTCTATGCCTCTCCTCAGACCTCTTCATCTTCTCTTGTCAACTCACTCTCCTATCTTGTCTCCCATGCCATCTCCAGTGAGTTCATCCTTCTCGGGCACTTCAGTTTAAATTGGCTCTCCCCTGCCTCCAAGCCCACAAGACTGAGGCCTTGAACCTTACACAATTAATTACTGAACCTGCCTGACTCAATCCAGACTCCCATAACCACTCTCTCCTGGACTGGGTGCTTTCCTCCTACCCCTAGCACATCATTACTGCAGACATTCTCCCAGACTTCTTCAGTGACCACTGCCTAACCTACTGTGTTATGAAACTGTGTCCTCCTCAATCTAACCCCAGATACCTTTCAGGTCCCTTGACACTGATGCCCTCCTAAATGGCATTGGTGACTCTGATTGGTCTCTTGTCTACTCAGTCACAGATGTTGATTCAGCTCTCTCCCTCTTCACTGCCATTTTTAACAAGACCTGGACTACTCATGACACCCCTTAAAAAGGCCAGGGTAAAATGCTCCCACCACCTCTGGATTATAGCTGACCTTACTTCTTTTTTTTCTTTTTCTTTTTTTTTCCATATTGTATTTATGCTCTTGTCCTCCAGTGCCCCTTCAGACTGCCCCCCCAGCCCCAACATCCCGGAATTACCGGGGCTTATCTTTCCTGCCCAGCCCAGGAGCGGAGCCTGTAGAGGGTTGGGCTGCATCCTGTGGCTAGAGGATCCATTCTCCTCCATTTTCTCTGTGATCCCCGTTGCTGGGGCGCACACGACAGACATGCATGCGTGGAGGCGTGTGCAGATCCTTGGAAGTCCCACAGCGCCCTTCCCTTCTGTGCGCCGTACAGATCCGCACTTCCCTAGGCCTCCATCTGGGGGCAGTCATTCAGTGGGAGTGCAACCCCCTCCCCTCCCGGGAGAGGAGAGCTGTCCTCTGGATGCTCAATCCTCTCCCTCCCCTGCCGACTCCCGATGGCCCGGGCTCATTCCTGAACCTGGGTTGCCAGAGTGGTGCAAGATGTGGCATCCAGCACCTCAAACCTCAGTGCCACCGGGCCAGCTCAGCTGACCTTACTTGATTTGTGCAAGTCCCAGGACCTTGCATGGTCATGCTTCAAGTCCTCTAAATCCCTCTCTGACCTCCAACACTACAGGTCACTCAGGAACTCCTGTACAAAGGCTATCCACACACCACAAAGGCCCACTATTTCATAGCTAATCTCCAATCCAAGCTAAATTCCCCCTCAGAAGTTTTTGAAAGGTTATCCACTCCCTTTTCGATCCCCCATCTGTGTCTGCCCCACCCTCCATCCTCCTTGTGGCTGTTAGTTTTCCTAAATTACCTCCTCTCTGCCAGTGTCTCTTCACACACCCGCATGTACGTGGATGACATGGTCATCTACACTTCTGGCCCATCAACCCAAGCTGTTGAGGTCCCACTCCAGCATGACTTCCCATAATGTACTGTGCTGGTTCCGAGCCTACCAGCTCAGCGTTAACACCAAGAAGACTGTATCCATGATCTTTGGCTCCAGCCAGAAACTGGCAAGTCTTTTGCATTCCCCTGTCTTCTCCACCTTGGATGGCATCCTCCTTGAGGGTGTTCCCGCTTTCAAGTACCTGGTGATTTGGCTTGATAGTAAGCTTTACTTTTCTGTCCATAGTGACACTATCCATGCCAAACTTTGCCCCAAACTCAGCTCCTTATATCATAACAAGGACTGCCTCTTCCTCCAGGTTCATTGGGAGCTGGTAACTGAAATGATCCTCCCGGTTTTTGACTATGCAGATGTGGTCTATGGCACTGCTCTCTCCTGTTTCCTTGCCAGATTGGACACCTTTTGCAATGCATTCTGTCACGTTGCCACCAACTCTCCACTTCGCATTCATCACTGCTTTCTCTGTGCCCCCATTTCCATCCACTCTGTACCTTTATATCACCAGTCTCACTGTACCTCCTTCATTGCTAAATACTGGTTTGATTCCCTTTCCTCCTACCTCTCCTCACTCCTCTCCCGTGCCTTCCCCTCTTTTTACTCTCTGTGCTCCAGGGATTCTCTTACCTTCACCATTCCCCATCCTCACTCATGTACTGGGCAAGCTACTTTTTTCTGTCTTCTCCCCTCCCTCTGGAACCTACTCCACTCTTCCCTTTGTCTCACCACCTCTCTCCATGCCCTTTGACGCCTGCTAAGGTATACTCCTGTTCCCCTGTACTTGTCACTCCCCCGCTTGAATCTTCTGACTCTCCTCTCCCAGTCTCTCTTGAACCCCACTGTCCTGCCTATTTCTCCCTTAACTGGGTTGTGCTTTTGGCCCTCAGTCTGCTCTCTAATCTGAGGTGCATAATCTGATGCGGTTTAGCACACTTTGTTCATTGCAGCTATGAAAGGAACCCATGTACTGATCTCTTATTCAAAGCTAGATACTGTGCTGTTGCTAGGTTAAGTGGGGTTCCCCAGTTATTTTCACCTGGCTTGACTGCCAGTGTATTTTGTATATGCACTTTGGATGTTTGTAATTGCTTTTCATGCTTGCACTCCCTTCCCCCCTTCCCTAGGTCACACCTGGAAACCAGCCTTGGCTCAGCTTGCCTTTCCCTGTTACCAACATTTTAAATAAATAAATAAATAAACTGTTAGTTTCAAAACATCTAATTCCCTGGATAGGTTCTGGAACAAATGTAAACAACTGAAGGAAACACCCAGGCTCCCCCTTCATTGCAATATCTTTGATAAAGCCAGCTTTCAAGGTGGTTACTGTATTGTTCAGAAATGAGGGGGTGAATGTCAATGACATTCTCCACTGGCTTTGTCAGAAATGTGATATACTCAAAAAACCTATCATTGATACTAAGTACATATGGATGGGGGGGTGGAAATTTTGTGTTAAGTTGCTGCAGTCAGACCAAGGGATTCTCCACCTCCGTAGAATTTTTTCAGTTGGCAGGGAGAGGGACTTACTGCTTTATCAGGGGCAACCCAAAATCTGTCATATGTGTGGGTTGAAATTACACTTAAGTAATGCCTGTGACAGTTCCTGTTGCACTCTGTGTTTGGAATGTGTCCTGGGGGCCAATTCACAAATGGCTGCGGTGGCTAAGCACTATGTAAGTCGGATGTGTAGCCACCATGCAGCTGCCTGCACCCACTGTGCCCTCTCTGCCACATGCAGGAAAAGGATGCACCCCCATGCACTCAATCCCCCAGCAAATCGTGGAGCTCTGTGTGGGGGTGGGCTGGTGGGGTGATGCGGGGTGCAAGCCAGCACTCCATGGCATGCACAACCCCGTGGAGTGCTGTGCATGGGAGATTCCAGTTCCACATCTGGGAGGCAGCCGTAAACTACCAGGGCTGGCTACGCGTCCCCCGGGGAGGCTGCCTCTGGATGCAGTGGGCACGGAGGGGCCAACAGCTCCCTCAACAGTGCAGCCCCTGCCATTGGGGCATTTCTGGTGGCTGGGGTCAGGTGGATGGGGAGGACCACCTCCATGGCTCAATTGGTATGCTGCGCATGCACACTGCACACCTGCCGGCAACATGGTGCCAGAAGCATGCAAGGGATCCACTGCGGCTCCCTGCCTGGGCAGCTGATTGCCTGCCCACCAGGATCTGTGCTCTGCACCCACCTGCCCCTTGCAGACCTGTGTGCCGGGGGAGCAGGACCACATAGGGTAGCTGGGTGGGGGCTGGTGTTCGCGAATGCAATCCCCGCATGGAACTTCCTTGGGTGCTGAGCTGCACGTTCCGATACGTGCCTCTTGCTTGCATTTTCATGAATCAGCCCCAATATGAGTTATCAATGTCATAATCCCATAAAATGCAATTTATGTGAAGACACCAGTCTTATGTATAGGCCACGTTGCTATGCTATGCAACAGGCCGACAGGTCTTCATCAGGTCAGTCTGGTCACGAACGTCCAACAGAAGGATCAGAAAAGGATTCTCTTCCCAAACAGCCAGAACAGAACCCCTCCACAAGCCTTGTCCCTACAGAATCCATTCCTGCAGAGGTGGAGGTAATAGTTACTTCAGATTACAAACTTCCTTCACCCTCTCGGGCAGAGGGGGAAGCCCTGGTAGGGTGTGATGCTCTGCCCCCTTGCTAATGATTATGGTATGATATCTGTAAAATAAATGACTTTTCTGTGTATGAAATTGTCTCATACAAGTTGGCAGATTTGGCCTGTAACTTAAAAGGTCAATAGCTGGAACTACAGGATGTAATTAAACTGACCAGGAGAACTATTAATTAAGACATCCTTCTAGAGAGACAGTTTATGACCTTCACAACCAGTGCTGCCTTTGAAGTGTTCCACGTATGCAGTAGTAGCCACAGACACTGCCAGCTATTTCCTGAAATTTCTGTGATATTTCCAGAAATATCTGATGCTTTTTGCATTTAAACAGTAGGGGCAGCAGAGAGAAACTCTTCAGAAATTTCGCGAAATAGCTGGCAATGTCTGTGGCTACCACTGTATGACTTTTATGACGTAGCAGGAAGAAGTCTTCAGTGGACTGACTCTTAATGGTTTTCTCATGTATCTGAGAATAAGGGACATGAGTGTGGGAAATAAATAAATTGTTAAGTTCAAAGAGAAATGTTTAGTTACAACTGTCATATTTGGGAAATGGCTAGTTACAGATTTTTTGAAAGCATATGACTCATATCCTCAGAGACACTGATGTAAGAATATTAAAACTGGGGAGGTTCTAGCTGACCTCATCAAAGGGGGTGGGGACAGATAGGGTTAAGAATGAAACGTAGTATGGAACGGACACATATGAAATAGACTTTGACTGGGAGAGCACTTAGAAAGGTAATAGTTAGGAAGCAATTAAGTCTTTGTGGTAGGAGTGTTGTTATGAAACTTCTTTTTTGTTTTATAAGATTGTAAGCTGTATGATATATTGTTCTGTGTTTAATTTTACATGTATTTATTATCTTTTAGTAAACAGCCTTTTTCTTTGAAATACTGCCTGGGTGTCTGTCAGTTCTTTTTTACATGTGAGGTATAGGTGGTTAAGTCTGACAGCTGTTTGAAAAGCTTGATTGTGTTATTGTACTGCAGTCCTGAAGAGGGTACATATCTGAGCCTGTAAATTGTGTATGCTAGCATAAGCTTCACAGTTTGAATCCCTCCAGAACTTGAGGTTAACAGGTGATTCAGAGCCAAAGCAAACAGGAGGGTTACCCTGTCTGTTACCTGTTAATGCTATTGAGCTCTGAGGTTGGCACTGTGGGAGCAGAGGGCCTGACCTGTGGAGTACATTTGTGACAGATATTAACAAGGCAAGGAAATTTAATTTACTAAGCACCCAATCCCAGGGGCTCTGGGCACATCACATGAGCATATGATTTAAAAAAATAGTACAGTTGATTCAGTAGATAATAAAATCAAATAGTAACATAAATACAGCAACAATAAATAAATAACAGCATCATGTCTCAAAACGCATAGTAAGCAGATGAGTCTTGAGTTTGGATTTAAAGAATGGTCAGCGAAGGGGTACATCTTATCTTTGCGAAAAGGGTGTTCTAGAGAAGTGAGGTCACCACTCCGAACACCCTGTCCCTCAAGGATTTTTAAATGAGATACTGAAACATAAAGAAGTCCCGCATCCACTGACCAAAGGGAACGGCCAGGAGCAGATGGGGTTAGGTGGTCTTTCAGGTAATTAGGATCCAAATGGTGCAGGGCCTTGTAAGTCAGGAAGCAAGCCTTGAAGTTGATGTGCCACCACACTGGCAGCTCAGACGGAGAGCACAGAACTGGCCTGATATGCTTGTACAGGGAAGAACCAGTAACCAACTGGGCTGCTCAATCCTGAACTAGCAGCAGGCAACACAGCAACTTCATGGATAGACCCAGGTGAAGAGCATTACAGTAATCCAGTCTTGAGGAGACAAGTGTGTGCACCAGCGTTACTAGGTCAGATGGCTCAAGAAAGGGCTTCATCCGGGAGATGTTCTGAAGATGATAAAAGTCACTGCGGACAACAGCTGACACCTGACATTCCAATGTCAGTCTGAAGCTCACACACTGCCCCCCAGATTCCTCACCCTATCTACAACCTTAAAAGTAACATTGTTCAACAATGGATTGAGAGGTTATCACCACTCGAAGCTGATGAACCAAGATGCCCCAGCTCTACCAGTAGCACCTCCATATTTGAGGGAGTTAGCCTAAGCCAGCTGGCCACCATCCAATCTTGAATTTCCCTATGTCACTCAGTCAGTTCCAAAACAGCTGCTCTCTCACCTGAGGCATAGGACACGTACAGCTGGGTATCATTGACATAAGAATGAAAACCCAAGCTGTATTGTCTGATAATTTCCCCTAATGGCAACATATACACAGCGAACAACATGGGGGCCAAAACTGACCACTGAGGCACCCCGCAGCAGCGTGCAGCACTGCCCAAGATGAAAGAGGTAAGGGCCACCTGCTACTCTCTGCTGGATGAAAAGGACTCGAACCAATGTAGCACCATTTCTGTGAGACCTACATAGTGCCCCAGGTGAACCAACAGCACTCCATGGTCCATCATGTCAAAGACCACTATAAGGTCATGCAGAACCAAAATGAAACTACATCTGTTATCTATTGCAAGGTGTAGATCATTGTGCACCTTGACTAGAGCAGTTTCTGTACAATGACGAGGCCAGAATCTAAACTATAAAGACTCACAGATGTCATATGTCTCCAGGTGCTGTTCCAACTGCACTGCCACAACCTTCTCAACCAACTTCCCCAGAAAGAAATTGTTCAATACAGGCCTGTAGATTGAGAGAACATCAGGGTCCAAAGATGGTTTCTTAAGAAGGGGTCTAAACAAAGCCTGTTTCAAGGGTTTAGCAAGCAAACACTTGACACTCTCTATGATAATTGGACTGAGCCTTCCCTAGCACTCCAAAAGAGGCTGATTCAGCCCAGGGTCCAACATACAGTAGGTGGGGTACAATTCAGAAAACACCCAGAGGAGATATCCTATGCCAATACTGGCTGAAACTCCTCCCATAAAGACAAAGTGCACCTGCCCGAAGGCTGGACACTGTCAGCTGATGACAGGCTGATTGAGGATATCCCAACCCTCATAGAGGACACCTTCTCGAGAAAGAACCAATTAAACTCATCACATTTATGTGTGGAAAATGCTGTACAGGACTGGAGATAGATAGGATTTAATAATCTGACCAAAGTGTTGAAAAGCTGAGCTGGTCGGGTCTTTCCAGCAACAATTACCTGTGACAGGAGTATTTATTGCCCACTGGTACTCATCGTAATGAGTTCTCAGCATCAGTTATCCTTCTCTGAGCGGAACCTCCACCAGCAGTGTTACAACCTCCACCCCATAGTCTTTAAACTTCTCAGATCACAATCAAACCAAGGCGATCTGCAGAGGGAAATAAATCAATGGACATACATGGAGAAGTGCTAGGTAGTCAGTAGCAACTGTAAGAGCCATGTTATAACCCTTCACCACTGTCTCAGTTCTCACTGCACAAGTTACCTCCATACCCGAGATATCCAGTGCTGCCATAGAAACATAGACTTTGACGGCAGAAAAGGACCGCTTGGCCCATCTAGTCTGCCCATTTCCCTACCTACAGGATAGGCCGCAGATCCTAGTTAACCAACAGTCTATTTCTTCCTACCCCCCACAAGAATTGCCTTATGTCTGTCCGCCCACAGTTTTAGACCCCACAACCTCCTCAGGAAGGCTGTTCCATGCATCCACAACCCTCTGTGAATAACATCTCACATTGCCCCTGAACCGCCTATCTTTTAAATTGTGTCCCTTGTTCTGCATCGCTCTTTTCTGAAAGATGCTACCCTCTTGGACTTTGTTGATTCCACTGAGGTACCTAAAAGTTTCTATCATGTCCCCCCTCTCCCTTCTTTCCTCAAGGGTATACATGTTAAGCTCCTTTAGTCTCTCCTCATACGGCTTCTCTTGCAGACCCCGCACCATTTTAGTTGCCCTCCTCTGGATTGCCTCTATCCTGTCTATGTCCTTGCAGAGATGGGGTCTCCAGAACTGGATGCAGTACTCCAGATGGGGTCTCACCAACTGTCTGTACAGAGGGATAACAACTTCCTGTTTTCTGCTGCTGATGCCTCTCCCTATGCATCCCAGTATACCCCCAGCCCTCCCTACTGCCTTCTCACATTGCTTGCTAACCTTAAGGTCATCTGATATGATTACCCCAGGTCCCTTTCCTTTTTGTTGTTGTTACTACCTCCCCCCCATTGTGTATTCTTCCCCTGAGTTCTTGTTTCCCAGGTGCATTATTTTGCACTTCTTTGCATTGAATCCTAGCTACCATACTTCTGACCATTCCTCCAACCTTGCCAAGTCCCTTCTCATCCTTTCCACGCCTCCTTGTGTATCAACCCTGTTGCAGATCTTTGTGTCATCTGCAAAGAGGCATACTTTTCCTTCCAGTCCCTCTGCAATGTCATTTATGAAGACATTAAAAAGGACTGGACCCAATACTGAATCCTGCGGTACCCCACTAGTAACCCCTGTTTCTTCAAAGTGGACTCCATTTACAATTACCTTCTGTGTCCTGTTGTCCAGCCAATGTTTTACCCAGGCTATCACCCTGGGACCCACTCCCAGGCTGGTTAATTTGACTATTAATCTTTTGTGTGGGACTGTGTCAAATGCCTTGCTAAAGTCTAGGTAGGCCATGTCCACTGCCCCTCCCTGGTCTACTACTTTGGTCACCCAGTCAAATAAATCTATTAGATTCGTCTGACATGACCTTCCCGCTGTGAATCCATGCTGCCTTGGGTCCTGTGCCCCACTAGCCTCTAGGTACTCAACTATTCGCTCCTTCAGAAGTGACTCCATCACTTTCCTACCACAGAGGTCAAACTGACAGGTCTGTAGTTTCCTGCCTCTGTCTTGGTCCCACTTTTGTGAAGGGAATCACATCGCCTTCCTCCAGTCCTCGGGTACCACACCATCCTCCCATGATTTATTAAAAAGAGTAGCCAGTGGTTTCACTAGTTCCTCCCTTAATTCTTTTAGAATTCTGGGGTGAATTCCATCAGGCCCCATTGCTTTGTCCACCTTCAGTTTTAGAAGTTCTTGCAGAACCCTTTCTTCTGTGAAAGGACTGGGATTGACCCCCCCTATCAAGAGTGCTTCTGTTAATTGGATTAGGCACTTCCCCCTCCTCTTTTGTGAATGCCAGGAGACCCTGAGACTTCAGATTTCTAAAAGAGTGGTAACTGACCATCTCCACAAGTGAGGTTAAATAAAGGAGCCCTGCAAAGATATTGCACAGCGTGATAATCCAACCAACTGACCGGATCAATCTTGACATTACTTGTATCAAGACCCAACAAGAAGACCAGGTCCAAGGCAAGGCCATGTTGTTGAGTGCTAGAAGCAACTGCTTGTACAAAGTCCAGTGAAGACATAACTGGAGGAACAGATTTTGACGCAGGTGCTGGTCACCCAAAATGAGATGTTTTGGTGACTCCAACACCAGGTCAGCCATGAAGCCCTCAAATTCCTGCCAGAATCTACACCCATATCCTGGAGGATGGTATATGAGCACAAATTTGCAACTTATACCCAGCTCCTCCTTCACTGCCACACATTCAAATTACCTAGTTTCTCCCATGGGGTACACTTTCAGTCCCAATGCAGCTCTAAAACAGATGGCTACCCCGCCACCCCTGCATTCCTGCCTAGGGAACTGCAACACAGAGTAACCAGGCAGAAAGGACACCTCAAGCACAGGGCCCAAGTCATTCCCCAACCTGCAACCCACAGATAATGTACCTATTGTACCAGATCCCCCTCCTGAGCCATCTTTAGGGAAAGAGCTTGATAACCAGGAAATGCATCAGAATACTTAGGAGGTCCAGGTATCAACAGAACATTCTCCATTAGAAATGCCGTTCCCCACATCCTGAGGAGGTGGTCTCTTACATGGTAACCAGGAGAAAGAGGGGGAGACAGAAGCAATCAAAGACTAGAGCATCAAAGGCCTCTAAAGCTGCTCCAACCCCTGTCAGGTATACTGCTTTATGTAAAACTAGACAGCGGGGTGACTCTGAGGATGAGGATAATTCAGAGGCCTGTTCTCTGCTCTTATCATTACATGAGTGGTCAGCAGATCAAGAGGGCTCAATGTCTGAAATGGCAGTTTCAAAAAAAAGGAAGGACTACGTACCAAAATAATTTATTAAAATTTTTTTTTTCATTTTTCTTCTTTTTATTACAGAAGTGGTACATCCTTCGCATTGTGTAACTCAAAATGTTAACAGCTTAAAGAATTATATAAAAAAGGATGGCCACCCTTGTGGCTTTGCAATCCTATGGGGTGATGCTCTTACAGGACACCAGGCCCAAAACCTTATTTGAAGTTCCCATGGTAAAAAAAAAAAAAAAAAAAAAACAATGGACATTAGTGAATTCTTTTGTCAGCCACTACTGACAAGTGATGGGGAAGCCATCTTGTTTAATGGATTTCATTTCTTAGTTTGCCAGTTTATGGAAATATTCCCAGGAAGAGCTTTGTTGCTTGATGTAGGACATACCAATATCCAGTATCACCTGATTTGTGTACATGCCCCACAGGCCAAAGCTTTGCATACTAAGTTATTTAAATAGATACATCAATATCTTTATACCTCAAAAAATTCTAAGGGGTGATTTTATCTGTGGTCTCTCATTACAGATGGAGGATTGCAAACCTCTAAAATATTTTGTGACTCCACATTCACATTATTGTCAAATAATCCACACTACTGACTTAATAGATGCACATAGAGTTATTCATCGAGACCGAGGGATAATATATGTACATGGTACAAGATCTACTAGGATAGACTGTTTTTTTAAATTCTAAATCTGTCACCATTTCGCTGCTACAACATGGCCTACTGAAGTTTCAGACCATCTATGCCTGACATATACTATTGCCAGGTCTCAGACTCCGCCAGCGGGGAAAGACTGGTGGAAGGTAAATGAAAGTATTGTTTCAGGCACTTCCCTGCAGCAGAAATGGGCCGAATTGTTTAAATCTGGGATTTCAGTATTAGGCATGTATGAAAATGTACTTGTGTGGTGGGAGAACATTAAAAAAGGTGTTTAAACACTTCTTTCACAAATCAAACACTTCTACAATTATTTTCTAAAGTAAGTCCAGATCTCAGTATTTAAATTACTTGAACTGCAGATCTCAATTATACAGACTTACTTCACGCACCATACAATACAAAGTTTCTTATTCAGAACAGATCACTAACATTCGTAGTCCAATGAGAAAGATGCAGTATGACAGGGCAACTACCTTGAAAAAGGTAATGCAATTTGGGACTCAGAATTCAAAATGAACTTTTTATCCCTTCAGGGAATGTAAAGAGAGAACAGAAAACAGGATCATGTCACCTGATTAAAGATGCAGATACCAAGATAGTATCTGTTAAACAGAACATCTTTTTTTTTTTTTTTATCAGTTCGATTTTCACTCCCCTGGCTGGCCCACTGGGGAGTTACCCAGTTTGGACTGTCATGTGGTACCTTCCAGTCTCATCACCCAGACATAGAATCCAACTTGGAGACCATGACCCCCCCCCCGCCCCGAGACTGGGGGACAAATTCCTGAGGCAGGAGAGGCCAAGATGCTAATCCAGTCAGCCGCGGTGGGTGTGGGGTCTGCAAAGACCTTAAGTTCTCATACTGCTTCAGTTGGAGGGGTTTACCCTTTTAGTTGCTCCCCACCCCATTGGCTAGAGTCATGAGTGGTTGCCATGACAGCCATACACGTCAATCATGCGTGCTGCTGCTGCAACCTGGCTCCATCCCCAGGCCTTGCCCTGGCATACGCCTGAGCCTCCTGCATGGCAGCAGAGTAATGCCACCCTCCCCTGGGAGAGGAGAGTAGCCACTAGGATGCTTGGTCCTCCTCCCCAGGGCTGGCCCTGGATGAGTGAGGTTCATTTCGTGTCACGGATGGTAGCACTGCCGTTGTGGAGACAGACCAGCTTGATAAACAGAGCACCTTAAGAGTGGTGGATGACTACATAAGGAGTGCTTTTGGATCTGAGGTGTAAATCTCGAATCTGACTAGTTTCTTGGAACATTTTGCACCTCCTACAATGCCTATTTCTTCACAACATCAGTTATGTCAACCCATATCTGCAAAAAAGGTACACATCCATAGCTTTACTCAGGCAGAACAGACACAGTTCAGGTCCGGACAGACTCTCAATAGCTTCTATAAAATGTTTACAGCTATTTTTGAGTCCAGTACTATTGTAACTCTGGTGCCGTTATACCAAGGGCCACTACCCCTGCCTACTTCTCTGGCTGCAGGTTGAAAATTAGGGGTACTGTGGTTTGCCTACCAACAGTAGAACTAAGATTTTGGTGCCTCCACCCAGAGTAATGGTTATGTGGGTTACTTGCTAAACTAGTACAGCTCTCTTTGGGAACTATACTCACCCACACCTCTGACTAATAACCTTATACTGTAAACACAACAACTACCATATGTAACAGTCAACATACAATTAGTGGTGAGCGCTAATAATATGCTTATGGGCACCACACTTTTATTTTTATTTACTTTCTGTTGACCGGGTACGTGCACTAGACAAATCATGCCTATTTTCAGGCACGACTCGGGGGAGGGGGACACAGCTGAATGCCAACTGACCTTGAATCCGATTAAGCTGTTGGTAGTATTTTTAGTGAATGAGGGAAATTTGGCCAGGACACCAGGGAAATTTCCCTACTCTTTTAGTAGGTTTGTGATGGGGGTACTGTATAGCTATGGAGTATTTCTGTTTGAAGCTCATGTGTGCTGTACCACTTCTTTATGTTTTTGATTTGTTTCATTATGATTTTGTCTGAAGCAATACACTTTTTGTATACTTTGTTTTAAGTTTTGAAGAAAAAAAAATTCCCCATCTCTTTTAGTGGGGATGGGATGGGGGTTATGTACAAATACGGATTATTTCTGTTTGTGTTTCATGTATGCTGTAATACTTATTTCTGTTTTTGATTTCTTCATTCTGATTTTGTATGATGCAATATAATTTTGTATATTTTGTTTTCAGTAAAAAAATTCCCCTACTCTTTTCAATAAGTGCCATGGGATCTTTAACATCCACCTGAACTACCACCAATCCAAGCAGATGGGACCTCGGTTTAACATCTCATCCGAAAGACGGCACCTCAGAAGTGCAGCACCCCTCTCATGCTGCACTAAAGTGTCAGTACTGGGATATTAACCCAAGTGCCAGATGTGGGTACTAAACCCGCAGTCCTCTGATCTCCTGGCCTCAGAGGCGAGTGTGCTACCTACTGAGCCACTGACACTTACCAACGGGGTCTGGACTTCTGGCATATACCCTATGCCCCCTGTAAGAAAACAGCTTCCTGCAACAATAATGCTTTTGCACAGTACCTTTGGAATGACTCAGTAACTCAACACTGGGTAATAATATGCTCACAGCCCAACTTAACATCAAACAGTAAATCAGATTTATTAAGAGGAATCTGAACAAGGAAGGGGCTTGAATTTAGGCTAACGATTGCTGCAATACTGTAATTAGGCAGCTGATAAATAATACACAGTTGTTCTGCCCCTGAATTAATCAGTCTAACCAGCTGCTGGGTATCCAGAGTGGATTTAGGTGCAGGTCTGAAGCGTTGCCATGGGTAGGCTGGCGTTGCAGATGGTTGGGGCCCTTGATGGAAAGAAGGGTGTTATTAAACAGATGAAAGCACTTGCAGACAATAAGGTATTTGTAACACCAGGCCAGATGGCCTGTAAAACAGTTAGAAACCAATGAAAACTGACAACGCAAATCAGATGATGCAGAAGCATTTATTTGGCTGTTGCAGGGGCTACCCTGATTGTGGTCACTGCACCCAGACAGACAGATGGAATGGCTGGCGACACCGTGGACTGCTGACCTCTCAAGATTCTGGTGGGGACAGGGGCTGACATGACTCACCTTCTCTTCATTGCCTTTCCCTGTAGGTGGCTGCAACCTCCAATTTGATTCTCTGCAGGGGCAGACTCCCCAAGGCTGGTCTTTCATTGAGCAGTGACTGGATCTGGTGCAGGAACAGTCTTTTAGGGCCGAAGAAGGAATGGGCACAGTAGTTGAAGTTGGCTTAGAAACAGATTGGCAAAATCTGTTAACAGGCAGCTCGCAAGCTGACTTAAGCAGCAAACAGGAACAACTGGCAACAAGTCTCCTTTCTTCCCAACTGGAGTAAGAGACAAACGCCACATTTACCGGCTCCAACTGGCACTTGAGTCCTTAGACCGAGAATTCTCCTCATGGTTTTGTCAAGTACCCTCTCTTCAGGCAAAACATTTACTCTGGTGTTAAAGTCTCTGAACTTAGGGCAACAAGGCTTGCTTTTTCAGTTCTGCGTTTTGGCAGCTTGAGGCCTTGCAGGGCGACAAAGTGGGCCGAAGATCTCCACAATGGTTTCAGCTCACACAGAAGTTTCTTTCTTCTCAATGGCTCGAGCTGAACTTCCAGCACGACTGCTGCAAGAGTCTCTTTCTCCCCACTTTTAGGCAGTCCGAGTTTCTTTCAGCTCCTGCAGGGAGGCAAACAGGTCTTCATCCTATGATTTCTCTCAGCCCACACAGGAGCTCCTTCTTGGTGGTTCAAGCTGAACACAGCTGAACTCTGTACAAGAACAGTCCCACAGAGGACCGGGGAGTCTGTGGGACTTGTCTCACTTATCTCTTACTGGACATCTGCCAGGCAGTGGGCAACAAAGGAGCCCAGGGAGACACCCAAGGTAAACTCCTCCGAATTTGGGGGGGGGGGTTACACTACTCACCATATATAATCAGATGTTGGACATAGATACACTCCCCCATCTATGTTAAAGGCTTTGATGGTGTTTCCCTTCAAAAAAAGGGGAGGGGAACAAAAAGAGCTGAGTGACTGACATCCATCAAGTTTACTAAATGTAGATCTAAAAATACTGGCCAAAATTTGGCAACAAGATTGATGAAAGTAGCAGAACACCTACTAAGTTAGCATCAAGCTTGTACTTTATCCAACAGGTCAGTAGTTGACAATTGAATCTTGTTTCAGAACATAAAAGATTAATATACAAGTTAACCAGCCTTGGAGTGGGTCCCAAGGTGGTAGCCTGGATAAAAAACTGGCTGGACAACAGGACGCAAAGGGTAATAGTAAACGGAGTCCACAGTGAAAAAAGGAGGGTAACTAGTGGGGTACCGCAGGGGTCGGTACTGGGGCCAGTCCTCTTTAATGTCTTTATGAGTGACATTGGAGAGCTCCTGGAAGGAAAAGTATGTCTCTTTGCAGATGACACAAAGATCTGCAACAGGGTTGATACACAAGGTGGGGTGGAAAGGATGAAAAGGGACTTGGCAAGGTTGGAGGAATGGTCAGAAGTATGGCAGTTAGGATTCAATGCAAAGAAGTGCAAAATAATGCACCTGGGAAACAAGAACCCAGGGGAAGAATACAGAATGGGTGGGGAGGTAGTAACAACAACAAAAAAGGAAAGGGACCTGGGGGTAATCATATCAGATGACCTTAAGGTTAGCAAGCAATGTGAAAAGGCAGTAGGGAGGGCTGGGGTATACTAGGATGTATAGGGAGAGGCATCAGCAGCAGAAAACAGGAAGTTGTTATCCCTCTGTACAGACAGTTGGTAAGACCCCATCTGGAGTACTGTGTGCAATTCTGGAGACCCCATCTCCGCAAAGACATAGACAGAGTGGAGGCTGCTCAGAGGAGGGCAACCAAAATGGTGCAGGGTCTGCACAAGAAGACATATGAGGAGAGACTAAGTAAGTAACAATACCCGACAGGGTGGGCGTTATTGAGGTATAACGGACCGCCCAGGGGCGTAATGAGGCCCGACGCCACAGGCGGAGGCCCTTATAGCCCTTGGAAGGTCCGTTATATCCCATAATGCCCACCCTGGAGGGTATTATTACACTTACAAAATGGGCAACTGTATTTTATATATTTGGGGAAAATATATATATTTTTTAAATGTTTAAAGTCTGAATTGTTTTATTTATTTCAGTAATAAAATAGTTCCTCTGCCTGCATGTTACTGCTGCTTTTTGTTTTTAAATTAGGGATTTTTGTTCTAGTACAGCCCCAGTAGTTTTAAGTTTTGCTTGATGGTTGTCATGGTCCCCCCCAATGGCTGAGATGGTGGAGCGAGTGACTACAAGAAAGTGAAAGTTTTTATTTTTAAACAGGTATAGCATATTTATTTTTCCGTGCTTTTGATGTGGATTATGAGCGGTTTTACTTAGCAAGGGGGAGAATTGTAGTTTTGAAGGTTTTGTTAGAATCAGATCGAGAAGCTGCACTGGCAGCTTTATAGTATGCACAACCGAGATACAGAGATGTGTCGCCGGACACTCATGCTAGTACATCAGCCTGCATTTGTAGGAGCGGGAGATGCGACTATCTGTTTCACAGCATGGGACTTTGGTGAGGCTGAAACGGTTATTTTAATAAGAATGTTTTGTTGGTTTGATACATTAATTGTAGCGCTGGTGACTTGCAGGATGAAAGAAATGCACTGGTGTTTGGGAGAGCGTGGGTCGCGAGTAGCTCTGTAAGCGAGCATGAAAAATGGCGACTGGCGAGTTTTAGATTTTGGGTGCTCAAGGATAATGTCAGAAATGGGGCATTCCAAAGTGGCACTTGTTTTGAAGTGGGCCATTGTTAAGAAATAACGGCCCGGGTGGCAGGCTGTTTCAGCCAATCAGGGTGTCAGTTTCAGTTTACCCATTATCTAAAGCAGCTTAATATGTATACTCTTGAGGAAAGGAGGGAGGGGGGACATGATAAAAACTTTCAAGTATCTCAAGGGAATTAACAAAGTTCAAGAGGGTAGCATCTTTCAGAAGAAGAGATTTGCAAGAACAAGGGGGCACAATTTGAAGATAGAGGGGGATGGCTCAGAGGTAATGTTAGAAAGTATTTTGTCACAAAGAGGGTTGTGGACACATGGAACAGCCTTTCAGAGGAGGTTGTGGAGTCAGGAACAGTGGGAGAATTCAAGAATGCATGGGTCAGACAAGGCAATTCTAGTGGGGAGTAGGAGGAAGTAAGCTGTTGATTAACTAGAATCTGCAGCTTATCCATCAAGTAGGGAAATGGGCAGACTAGGTGGGCCAAGTGGTCCTTATCTGCTGTCAAATTCTATGTTTTCTGTGTTTCGGGAGCTTTGTGAGTGAGGTAGGTGGGTCAATTATCAGGTTATGTGTTGTCAATTGATCAAGCTAAGGCCTTTGACAACCACTCTCATTAATACCTGTTTACAGTGCTAGAGAAATATGGTATACCACAAACCTTTAGACAGTGGGTAATGTTATACACTGAAGCTACTGCTGTACCTATAGTTAATGGCTGTGATTTTTTTCCAGTATGGGTCCGGGGGGGGGGGTCAGAGAAGAATCTGCACTGAGTCCATTATTATATACAGTATACTCTGTTTGGACTCACTCTTGAGGCTTCTGGGAACTCATTGAGAGATTCAAGGTATAGTCTCTACTGCACAGTCCGCAGCAATAGTAGTTCTAACTCCAGGAATATCTCACTTAATGGTTACACTCTAAGCATCATCCCCTAGGAGACAGTTGCCCTGAAGATAGAACCTTATTCTAATTAGTAGAATTTTTAGGATACTGGTTCAAAAAACTCTGCAGCCACACTCAGCTCTGGCAGTTGCTAGATCTGTTTCTCTGCCTGGAGAAAACAGTTGCCCACAGCTGAGAGATTTGTTTCTCTGCCTGGAGAAAACAGTCACTCTGAGCCAAGCTATGGTACCACTGGGTCTGTTATTTTTCAACATTTTTTTTTATTAAAGTGTTTAGTGTAACTATTTAAGTTTGTCTTATTACTCTGCATTAGTTTAGTTTTTTTTGTTGAGTCAGTGGTCCTTCTGGCTCCAATTTTTGATTATTGGGAACCAGAGACCACCCTATGGCTACCTTTGTATTTTTTAACTGTTTTTTAATTATCTAATCACTTACTTTTTCTTTTGGCAAGTGGTTCCATTTTTTCTAAGTTGCACTGTACAGAATATGGAAGTGTAACCACCCAGTCCCCTTGGGTTACTACAATCCCCTCAGTAACAGTGCTAGGCAGGGCAAGGCAGCTGGTGGTTAACTAGTTAAATTGTTTTTCACCTGTTCACTGTTCTGTTTACTTGGCTTCAGCTGAGACTGAAGTGATTAGCTCATGTGGAACTCTCACAGCAGCATAACCCTTGTGCCAGCCGTTGAGGTGGGAGATAGAATGCCGAGACGGCGGTCAGTTGGAGTCAGTGTTTAGAGCTGGAGGTGGGAGGGAGAGCTGCTCTGCCAGTGTGCTTGGAGTTGAGAGCCCTGAATTCTCACCCTAGTTCTGGTATTCTCCATCTTGCCAAGTGAAGTGGTGGATACCTTTTCTACAACAGGATTCCCTGATTTTCATCCCTGGAGGGGTGAAGGACTGCTAGTGGATGGATCCAAGGGGCAACTTCCTTTTTGGTCCAAAATGTTTTGAGGCTGCCTGAAATGTCTAACAGTGAGTGAATTCTGACTTTTTCTACAGAAAGTAAGTACCTGTTCTGTTGCGTTCCATGCCCAGAGGGAAGACACAATTTCTTTTCCTATAAGTACAGACATGCAAGACTGTTTTTGAAGTAAAGTTGGCTGAGGTGTGTGATGTTCAGAGGTATGACTATATCACACTGTTTGGGACTTTTTACCTTTACACTACAGCTGTGGTGAATTTGAATTCTGAATGCCAAGTTTCATTCAAAAGGTTTTCCAATGTTTAAGGTGTAACTCTGAAAAATTGGCTGAGTATGGATTTGGGAGCAGAGGATGGGCAGAACACCATCTGGAGTAACCAGTTTGATACTAACAGGTTCAGTAAGGGTGCCTGGTTACTTTAGACAAATGACCAAATGTCTGAAGAGAATTCTTACCCCCTGGAGTGGGTTACAGTTTCTTCTCTGGTTATGGAAGAAGGGTGCTAGTGCTAGCCAAATCTGTTTTTAATTGTGGCCAATATGCCACTAGAAGCAATGTTCTATGTCCAACGACATGTGGGCATACAAGTCCAAGTTATTCTATGTCCTACGATATGTGAAAATATCATGTGCAGGTGTTCTCTGTCCTATGGTAGGAATACAAAGAGTATCTGCCAGATACAGTCTGATTTTGTTGTTCTGCAAGTTCCTAGTGCCAAGATGTATAAACCTTGGGGCTCCACCCTTGCTTTGAAGAACATCTTTTGTATAAAGTCACACTCTAGAACCTCAACTATGTTCTGGACAGTTATGTTATTGCTTCCTGTGTGGAGTTACTGGGTACCTCTCAAGAAGACAGGTCTAGCAAATGCCTGACCAAAAATCTCTCCCCAAGACCTGGGTTGTAAATACCAAATAGATATGCTTTTGTATACCTCCAACCCTTAATCTCTAGAAGAATGAGCCTGGTATACATTTCCAAAGCTAGGGGTGGTACCAATTCTAAATTTTGAGTCTCTGCCCAGTATGGGTGCCAGGGGGTGCTGAGTAAAGTAGCGGGGAGGGGTTACAGAAGCACTTTTACTTTCCATTTCCCCTTGTGCTCTTCTACTCTGCTTAATTGGTTCCTATACAGGAAACCACAGTTTGACCTTTGACACAGTTTTTGGAGGTAAGAGATGTGTTTTACTTTTGGGCTCTTACTTTTTATTCATTTTTTGGAATGGCTTTGAATTTTTAGTAGGGATCTCTCTAATCTGGCATGTCAGAGAGATCAAAAGGAATCATAGGCTTATAAAACTGTAAAAATTACTTCTGCTCCTGGCAAGGGCAGACTGCCTTGAGCTCTGTTTAAAGTGCCTGGATCCAGACCCCAATTTTATTAATTGTGAATTCTACACTGGTTTTTTTTTTGCACTAAAACCTTAAATAAAAGGGCAAATCAATTAAAAGTCATTGTGCCATCTCAGTCTGCCTCCTTGACACCAAAAAATAATAAACAAGGTTCTGAGGAAGTTGCAAGGATGGTGGAAAGCACCACCAGAAGGTTCTGTCTCCTCGTGTACAGCAGCAGCATCCAAAAATGTAAAAGGTGACAAGAAAAACCACAATGCTGCTCAGTCATCTGAAAGGCATGGTAAAGATTCGAACATATGAAGAAGTCATCAGAAGAACGCCATTTAGTCTATCAAGTCTGCTCGTGTTGCAGGGTCCACAGCTTGAGCTACTGTCCCTTGTCCCCTCTCCCCACTCCTCCCATCCTCCCTACCCGTGACCTTTACCCTCTCCTATACCTGTTCCAGTCTCTCTTAAAGCTGCCCACTGTCTTCAATGAGATTACCTCATCTGGCAGTGCATTCCAAGTACCAACCACCCTCTCTGTGAAGAAGTGCTTCCCAACCTCCCTCCTAAACCTCCTACCCTCCAGTTTAAGACTGTGCCCCCTCATGTTATGGTTGCCACTCAGCTTAAAGAGACTCTCATCAACCTTATTTATTGCTGTCAAGTACTTGAAGATCCCAATCATGTCCCCTATCTCTCTCACCTGTCTTCCAGGGAGTACATGTTCAGTACAGATTAATCAGATACCAGGGCATTTGGAAGGGGGGGGAGACTCTGAATCTGTTGATGGCAAAAATATAGATCAAAGAGCCTACAAGCAGACAATGGAAATGATGCTTGTTAAAAAATAAATTAAAAGGCCTGCCTGGTGGTGCTGAGGGCTGAGGCGCTGGACACCACGCCTCTTGCCACACTGGCAACCCATGTTTGGGAGTGGGCATGGATTGCCAGGGGTCAGCAGGGAGGAGGAGGATTAAGCATCCCATGGACAGCTCTCCTTCTCTGGGAGGGTGGGTAGGGAGGTCCCTGAGTGCCGGTTCCTGGTGGCGGCTGGTGGCTGGTGCATCCTTGGGGCTGATTGGATGGGGCAGCATGGGCGGCATCAGATGTGCAACGTATGGAAGCATGCATTGCAGGGTCATTGATGCCACTGCATGCCCATGTTGGGGTGTGCATATATGTGTGTGTGTGTAGGGAATATACACACACAAAAAATCCCTCAGCAGTGTGACGGTTGCCTCAACAGCACCACCACAGACATGCCCAAGCCAGCTCCCTCCTGTGTCCACCCTCCAGGTCTCCGCAGTTGTGGGGTACATACCCACTGCGATGCAGCCTGGGAAGGGCTGCGGTGGGGAGGTGATCTCTGGCCAGGACCACGGCAGTGGACATGAAGGTTGGCTGGAAAGGGCACTATAGGTACAACCCCTCAGCCGAGGAATATAAAGAAATTAAAAAAATATAAATGTATATATTAAAAGAAAAAATGTCACTACCACTCCTTTCGAATGGGGAGAATGCAGCTTGCAGATGTCACAGAACAAAATGCCCTCATATCAGGACATGTCAAAGATGTGGCAAATTTTCCAGGCCATCCAAGCTATTGAAAATGTAAATTATGTAAAAGCCTCCCCCCTCCAGCTCAGGCTCCAACCTATCTGCCCATAGAGGCAGAGGAAGAGGACTAATATGTACAAGAGGAGGAAGGTGACCTCATGGAATCAGAGGGTCCACCTGAGTGAGACTTTGGGTCTCCTCCAGAGCATAATGTGTATTTTCTTCATTTGTCAGATGGACGCTTAATACTCTCAACATCCCCCTTCAGGAAACTGAGGAGGATGAAAAAGATGCTGAATGTAAGGACATGAGAGGTATAGCACACCTTCATGGAGGTTTGTTAGTCCCCATACTTGTCTCTTAAGAAGATCATATTAACCTACTTCAGCCGCAGCCATTGATGAAAAGATTCAAAGAAGATATTGGATGGACAGACAAGAGGTGAAATACCTGTATGGCTACACTGATCGCCAAGGTGTAGTCCATGCTGCTGCTTGTGAGAGAGCAAAGGTCACACACTCTCTGCAAAGCCTCCATGCCACTAAGTACTGCAGCTAGAGTGTTGGCTCATGCAGTGTCCATAAGATTTTCCTGGTTAAAGACTACCATCCTTTCCCATGTACCCCAAAAAAGCAATGAATTTCTCCTTTTCTGATGACAAAACAGAGGCATACATGAAAAAAGTGGATGAATACAAAACAGCTTAAAACAGAAACAATAAGAAGGAAATGGACTCTACTTCCTACAGGCCCTATGAAAGGGGAGGCAGAGGCAGGGGTTACTTCCCAAGACTCTATATCACTATGCCCCTTATGAGTATCAGCCACAAAGAGGCTTCTAGAAAGGCTGGGGCAGAATGGGTAAAAAAATAAAAAAAACTGACAATTCCACCCAGGTCACCCAGCCATTTCTAGTGGGGGGGGGGGATTGGTTCAGTACCTTCAGGAAAGGGTAAACATTACCTCAGATTAGTAGGTTCTGGAGGTAGTGGGCCTTGTCTCTGCAGTTCAGAAAATTCCAAAAACTGCAGAAACACAAAACTGTTCCAGCACTCTCACCCACAGAAAGAATACTGCTGGAACTGGAATTAAAAAAACAAAAAAAAAAATGTTGGCAGCAAAAGCTGTAGAATTTGTCCCTGCCTTTTAGTGGGGCAAGGCTGTATTCTCATGGCACTTCCTGACTCACAATAAAAATGGTGAGCGGTGACTTACTCTAAATCTTAGGTATCTAAACAAACATATAAAAGAAAAAGAAGTTCAGGATGGTGATCACGGACTGAGCTGTTTTGGGCCGCAAAAAAGGAGTGGGGAACATGGGACAGAAAAGCAGACTGGGGAGGTGACTACAAAATGAGCGAGTGAACCGGAGCAGAATGGAGTGGTGCTCTGCTGGAAGGAAAGGTCTGCCTGTTTGCAGAGGACACCAAGATCTGCAACAGGGTGGATACTCCAGAAGGGGTGCAGAAAATGAAGAGGGACCTGGAGAAGTTTGAAAGATTGTCGGAGATGTGGCAACTGAGGTTCAGTGCAAAGAAGTGCAAAATAATGCACCTGGGTAGAGGGAACCCTGGGGAGAGCTACAGGGTGGGGGGGGGGAGAAGGAGCTGACTGTCACCAAAGAGGAAAGGGACCTAGGGGTCATCATCTCTGATGACCTTAAGGTATCAAAACAGTGCACATGGCAGCAGGGAGGGCCAGTGGCATGCTGGGGTGAATAGGCAGGGGGTATCACTAGCAGGAGGCAGGATGTGGTGATGCCATTGTATAAAACATTAGTAAGGCCTCACCTGGAGTATTGCATGCAGTTCTGGAGGCCACATCTGCGCAAGGACATAGATAAGGTAGAGACTATCCAGAGAAGGGGAACAAAGATGGTGCAGGGCTTGCACCCCAAAACATATGAGGAGAGACTAAGGGACCTTAATATGTACTCACTGGAGGAGAGGAGACAGTGGGGGGACATGATTGAAACTTTCAGGTACCTCAAGGGCATAAACAAGGTGCAGGTGGGGGACCTTTTCCAATGTAAAAAAAGTACTGAACAAGGGGGCACAATATGAAATTGGAAAGGGGTAGATTAAGAGGTGATGTGAGGAAGTTTTTCTACACAGAAAGGGTAGTTGATGCTTGCAATAGTCTGCCGCAGTAGGTAGTGGGGCAAGGACAGTGGAGGGGTTTAAGCATGCCTGGAACAGACACAAGGAAAGCTTGAGGGGAGGGTGTGATGAAAAGCCATTGATCACATAGGGTCAGTGGCCAAATACTATCTATAGGGCTTACGGGCGGACTGGATGGGCCTAGCAGTCCTTATCTGCCGACAGTTTCTATGTTTCTATGCTTAACTGGGCACAGGTTGCTTCAAGGTAAGGTTTACTTTTTACATACTTTGTTTCACTACGTGATTCACATGGAAGTACATGTGCATTAGTGTCTAGACTTACATGGGGAATTATGTGGCTTTTTCAGGGTGTGTTGCTGAAGAGATTGTTTTTTTTTTCATCCTGTGCTAGCAAAAGTATTAGCCCAACCCTTCCCCATTCCCATGCACCCCAAGGTTGATCTGCATTTATAGGCATAATACAAGCCACACGTTCTTAAAGATACAGTGGCAGTGTTGTACAATAAGTAACTCTTCTTATAGATAGACACCAGTACAAGAGGTGTACCATTCAGTAAAAATGCATTAAGCAGTTAAGAAAAGGGAAGAAGTAACAAGATTGTTTTTCTCTTTATAGGTGGCTAATTACAGTCACCTGTGTGGGTCTGGTCAAAGGAGAGTACAGGTGTGCAACAGAGAGCAAAGGAAGAGAGAGATTAAAGGAGCAAGGGAAGGGAGAGTAGAGGAGCAGGAAAAGGTGGGACAGGTATAATAAATATGGGATATGCAGCGGTTCAGTGTGTGATAATGCATTTATCTTATACAGTTTCCAGTGACCTCAAGTAACCTCACGAGTGCCGAAGGCACGAGTGAGAGTTACGAGAGGTCACTGGAAACTGCACAAAATAAATGCATTATCACACACTGAACCACTGCATATTCCATTTATGCAACAGGTTTAGATGTTGTATGAACATTTTGATTTTGGTAGGTGTAAATAATTTGTCAAAAAAGGGAAAAGAAAACTGAATTTATGCTGTTTTTTGCTAATTATAAAAAAACAAAATGGTATCTATAAATGAAACACCACTCATTTTGTAGATATTTTTGAGCTGAACATTTTTCGTGCTCACAGTACCATGCTATCATTTTTTGTTTTAAAGTTATTTATATTTGTTTGTCAAAAAAGTGAACAAAAAATTACATTTTCTTCTGTGTTCTTGCTAACCATATACAATATACAGGGTTTATATAAATGAAACATTATTCATTTTGTAGATAATTTTGTGCTGAACAATTTTTGTGCTCACAGTACCATGTTATCTTTTTTCGTTTTTGAGGTATTGACATTTAAATGTGGTTAGTACTGCTTCTGAGGCCGAACATTCTAAATGAATTCTGAAGAGAACTGTGTAGATAAATGAGCTACTGATGTAGTTACTGTGTGGATAAATGGGTGATGATGTAGTTACTATGTGGATAAATAAATTTATTACCATAGTAGCGAAGATAAATGGTTTTATTCTACAGTTATTATCCTGACCCCTGTTGCATAAATAAAGATTGTGCACTAACACAAGACACAGGGTAAAAGGGGGAAGAATAAACCAGAACAGGGAGATGCAGGGAGTGGTGCAGTGCACTGGATGTGGGGCTGCAGTCTTCAGGAGAACTTTCTGGGTGCTAGCCCATTTCCAGACACCTCTCTGGGGTGAGGGTCAAGATTGCCAATCTCTGGTCCAAGCTGACAGGAGTTCTGGGAACCTTCGCCCCCACCCAGAGGCCACCATGTCCCCAGCCACTGCCACAACGGCTCCCAGGCAGCGGGCAGGATGGACTATGGTGGGCTCAAGGAGGTTCAGGGAGGGGGTTCAGAGGCACATTCCCCAACCAGTGCAACTAAGGAATTTCTACGCTGTGTTTGAGGAACAGGAAGGCCCCACAGGGTCACCCGAGGTTGCACCCAGGGAGGATGAGCAGGGCCTCCGGAATGGAGCCCCAAGGGCTGGTAATGGAGGACCCCTAAGGAAGAGGAAGATACTCCTGGTGGGGGACTCCATTGTCCAGGGAGTAGAGCTAGGAGCAGCAGGAGAGGGGGGAGGGGAGGGAGGAGAAGTGTCTACCAGGAGGCACAGCATGGAGGGATGGAAAGCAGATCCAAGGGATCACTAGGGCAGTAGCAAGGAGGGGGAGCTCAATGTCATTTTCCATCTGGTGACTAATGACCTAGCTGGGAATAAGGCAGAGATAGCAAGAGTGCAGAAGGAGTTCAGGAATCTGGGAAGGGGCCTGGGGCAGGTAGCAAACTCTGTGTCCTTCTCAGAGGTGCTGGCTGTCCACAAAAAAGGGCGAGGCTAGCGATCTCCACACCAAGGACTTCAATGCTTGACTGAAGAGCTGGTGCAGAGAGCAAGGTTTTGGCTTCATTGGGGATTGGGGACCCACTTGGGGGGGATGCAGACCTGTACGGGGGTGATGGCTTGCATCTTTCCAGCAAGGGGACCAGTGTCCTTAGTGAATGGTTTAAATGCTTCATTGGCAAGCATTTAGACTAGGAGAAAAGGAGCAGGATAAATCATACCGCCCACCTTCACAGGTTAATGTAGCCAGCAAGGAGGACACATAGTTATGTTGACAGAAATGAGGAACATGAATGTAGGTTGCAGACAGGGACACCAGTACCAGGTTCAAAAGGAAAGGCAGAATAAAAAGGAAAAAGGGGTTGAGAAAAGAAGCAGGAGGGCAACCACAGGAGTAGAGGGTGGACAGGCAACAAAACATAGAAGGCCATGGTTACAAGTGCCTGCAGCCTGGGAAATAAAATTCCAGACCTGGAGGCCTTGATAGTAGAGATAGATCTAGACATTGTGGCAATAACAGAGACATGGTACACCGCAAATCATGACTGGGATGCAAATATTCCTGGTTATGCTCTATTTAGGAGAGCTAGGTGGAGTAAAAAGGTGGGGGGGTGGCCCTGTACGTAAGAGAAGGTATAAGAGCTATGGAGGTGCAAGGTAGACAGGGGGAGGCTGAGGCACTGTGGGCCACCCTTGAGCCAGGCAATGGCACAGCAATCTGCACAAGGCTGATCTACAGACCTCCAGCACAGGTGGAGGAGGTGGATAGGGATCTAGTGGACCAAATTCAGGATATGGCAACAACGAGTGAGGTATTACTGCTGGGTGACTTCAATATACCAGATGTGGATTGGACCATCCCAGCAGCTGCTTCAACCAGGAGCTGAGACATCCTGGATTCCCTACAGGGGGCAGGCCTCAGACAGCTAGTAATCGATACCAGCAGAGACAGGGTGATTCTGGACCTAGTACTGACCAATGGGGACAGAATGACAGACATCCAGGTGGAACGTCAACTGGGATCCAGTGACCACCACATAGTGTGGTTTAGCATGGGGACAGAGACACTGTCTAGTCATACTAAGGCAAAGGTTCTAGATTTTAGGAGGACAAATTTCACTAAAATGGGGAGGTGTCTCAAAAATGCCCTGGTAAGGAGGGAAATAGGAGGGTGAGTTGAGGAGCAGTGGGAACACCTGAAGGGAGCCATAGAGGAGGTGATGAACCAATGCATTAAGAAGGTAAACAAAGGCAAGAGAAGGAGGAAACCACTATGATTCTTGAGAGAAGTATCAGACAAGGTAAGGGCCAAAAGAGCAGGTTTTAGGAAATATGAGACTCAAAGGGAGGAAGACAGGGAGGTGTACCTAAAGAGCCTAAGGGAAGCGGGGAAGGCTGTAAGGAGCGCAAAGGTGCAGACCGAGGAAAGGTGAGTGCAGATGGTGAAGACAGGGGACAAGACATTCTTTAGGTACATCAGCAAAAGAAGGAAAACTAGGGGGGATTGTAAGGCTCAGAGGGGATACAAGGGAGTGTAAGAAGGGAAACCTGGAGAAGGCAGAAATACTGAACAAATACTTCTGTTCAGTATTCACTGAAGAGGGGGAGGGTCAGGGACCACAGCTGGGTAACAGACATGAAGGAAGTTGGGGGAAACACAAGTCCGTTCACAGAGAGGAGAGTCCTGGAGGAGCTCACAAAACTAAAGGTGGACAAAGCAATGGGGCTAGATGGCATACACCCTAAATCATGATGTCCTCCTGTCCAGGCTCAGGGGTCTGGGTATAAGAGGGTCAGAACAGAAATGGTTTAGTTCTTATCTTACAAATAGGGAACAAGTAGTAGAACATGAGGAATTCAAATCTACAGTACTTCCGATTAAGGTAGGGGTACCCCAAGGTTCTATACTGGGCCCCCTACATTTTAATATTTATATAAATGGTATGAAATTCAGTGATCCTGAAATTAGATACCACATATATGCTGATGACACATTGAAATATGTGGAGGGGAGTTCCCTGGATGGTATTAATACTAAGTTGTAACATGGGACTAAACATGATAGTGAAATGGAGAAAGGAGATTTGTGGAAATGCATCAGCTGACAGAAATGGAGCTGGTATAAATGCAGCAGTACAGCCTGGTATTACAATGCCAGTCACAACCACCACATATCGAATGCACATGCAATAATGCCCGCTAGTGCAGTAGCAGATTAAAACCTGTAGGAGAAAGCATTTTTCCACGGCATTAAAAATCTGTGCTCTGTTGGAACTGATCAGATGCAGAGTGTGGAATAGATGTGGGTCGTGCATAGTAGCAGTGAAGCACACACAAAAAGTAAAAAGCTAACGTTCAAATCTGCAGTAGTCATCCTATCCAGCATGAAGATAGGAAAACTGTTAATGGTATAATTGAGGGAAGCACCGAATGTGGAGTAAACTGAGGAGTCAGCTAAACACTCACTTCCAAATCCATAGAAGCCGCGTCAAGTAAATATGCAAGTCATGATGCGACCACAGCAGAACCTATGAATATCGGTAACAGAAGCGAAACCAGTGAAATAAAAACAGTTTGTACGTATACAAAAAAACACAAGCATTGCACTACTCAGTGTGTTAGGCTCCAATGACGAAGCAATTAATGTGTGATAAAAGAAAAACACCACTATATGAATAAATGTGGGAGTTACAAAATGAAAAATACTGAATATTTTGTATGACTATCAATATTTTGTGAAATACTGCATCTATCTGTATATGTAATATATTACAGATAATAATACAATATTACACATATCCATATTGCCCACTTTACAAGAGCATTAATCCCCTCCCGAGTTGGGCTCTACTACTGGATTAATGCCCGCTGGGTAGTTGGAAGCACTGGGCCACTGCAGCCTGTGCACCCCTCCACAGCTGGGCATTAATCCAGCCTGTCAAGACCCTTCTGCTGGGGATTAATGCTTACTACACCCTTCTTTTTAAATTGCAGACATTTTTATACCCTGAATTTGATTATGAATGTACAGAAACACAGGTGGTCCATTTTAGGGGTTCAACTATTTCATATCCACCCTTAGATATTAGGACCAAAACGGGAGAGAAAGTACAAGTAACAAGTTATAAATATTTGGGGATGTGGTTAGATTTTAGGTTAAAATGGGACAAGCATCTGGATTGTTTATTGAGTAATCTTAGTAGGAAACTGGGAATGCTTTATAAGGTAAAGTATTATGCAACCAAAGAGTCACGATGCAGGATTGTGGAAACTATGATTTTGCTGGTACTGGATTATGGGGATTTAGTCTGTGGGGAGGGGCATCGGGAGTGGAGCTGGCTAGGCTGGATGTGATGTACAACAGGCTTGCCTGCTTCATCCTTGATGCCCCCAGAAATACTCATCATTGTGATCTGTATAGGGCACTGGATTGGTGGTGTTTGGAGGAAAGGAGAAATTTACATCTCGCAGCTTTCATGGGTAAAATAAGTGGGGAAAAAACTGCCCAATTATATCTTGAATATGTTTGCTGTTAGAGAACAAAGAGAGGGATTGCGATCTCCTAGAGGTACTCTATGCAATATGTTATCCCAAAATGTAATTTAGGGGTGGGTAGAACATCTACCTTATGTAGGGGTCCCAAAATCTGGAATACTGGAATAGGTCATGTCAGACAAATCTATTAGACTTCTTTGACTGGGTGACCAAAGTAGTAGACCAGGGAGGGGCTGTGGATATGGCCTACTTAGATTTTAGCAAGGCATTTGACACAGTCTCACACAAAAGATTAATATACAAGTTAGCCAGCCTTGGAGTGGGTCCCAAGGTGGTAGACTGGATAAAAAACTGGCTGGACAAAAGATCGCAAAGGGTAATAGTAAATGGAGTCCACAGTGAAGAAAGGAGGGTAACTAGCGGGGTACCGCAGGGTTCAGTACTGGGACTGGTCCTCTTTAATATCTTTATAAGTGACATTGGAGAGCACCTGGAAGGAAAGGTATGTCTCTTTGCAGATGACACAAAGATCTGCAAAAGGGTTGATACACAAGGTGGGGTGGAAAGAATGAAAAGGGACTTGGCAAGGTTGGAGGAATGGTCAAATATGTGGCAGCTCAGATTCAATGCAAAGAAGTGCAAGGTAATGCATCTGGGAAACAAAAACCCAAGGGAAGAGTACTCAATGGGGGGTGAGTTAATAACAACAACAAAAATTGAGAGAGACCTAGGAGTAATTATATCAGATGACCTAAAGGTGGGCAAGCAATGTGAGAAGGCAGTAAGGAGGGCTGGGGGGATACTAGGATACATAGGGAGAGGCATCAACCGTAGAAAACAGGAAGTTGTTATCCCTCTTTACAGATAGTGAGACCCCATCTGGAGTACTGTGTGCAATTCTGGAGACCCCATCTCCGCAAAGACATAGACAGAGTGGTGGCTGTTCAGAGGAGGGCAACCAAAATGGTGCAGAGTCTGCACCCGAAGACATACGAGGAGAGACTAAAGCAGCTTAATATGTATACCCTTGAGGAAAGGAGAGAGAGGGGGGACATGATAGAAACTTTCAAGTATCTCAAGGGAATTAACAAAGTACAAGAGGGTAGTATCTTATAGAAGAAGAGATGTGCAAGAACAAGAGGGCACAATTTGAAGATAGAGGGGGGACGGCTCAGAGGTAATGTTAGAAAGTATTTTTTCACAGAGATGGTTGTGGATGCATGAAACAGCATTCATGAGGAGGTTGTGGAGTCAGGAACAGTGGGAGAATTCAAGCATGCATGGGACAGTCATAAGGCAATTCTAGTGGGGGGTAGGAGGAAGTAAGCTGTTGATTAACTAGAATCTGCAGCTTATCCATCAGGTAGGGAAATGGGCAGACTAGGTGGGCCAAGCGGTCCTTATCTGCCGTCAAATTCTATGTTTCTATGTTACTTTGCCATTGGAAATGAGAGAAGGAAGTGTTCCTATTAACCCTAGGATGATAAAAAATTGGTTTATGAAGTCTATTCATAGACTGAAACAGTGTTGTTAATAAATTGGTAAAGGAGGGGTTTTTCTCCATAAATTGTAATAAGCAGTATTGCTGATCCCAGTTAAGGCACTTTGGCCCAGATATTCAAAAGGGTTGCGCCATGCACAATAGGGTTACGCCAGTGCAAGTCCAAAAATGTGCCATTCTGCGATATTCAGCGGGAGGCAGTTGCGCCCCCCAAATCACACTGAGCAATAGCGCAATAATAATGAATGTATCTGCAACTGAAGGGGAGGAACCATGCATAAATTGCGCAGTGCAATATTCAACAACATGTGCCATGCACAATAGGGGAGCAAGCGGAAGTTGCACGATAGAGGAAATGAGCCAAAATAAAAAGGAACAAGGGAGAGGCACAAGAACGCTACAGGGAAGGCACATGTTGCTGAACTATAGCCAGCCACACAGGCAACACACAGGGCAGGACAGAGAAAGGGCACCTGGAACCCACAGGCTCAGGGAAGGTGTGGGGAGCCACAGCGCAGAAGGGGGAAGTGCCACACAGCACTGAGGCCACCACAGTTAGGTGTTCCCGGTGCAGGGGAAGTAGGAGCCAGGACAGTGGGGGGAACACAGAAACAGCTGCCGGGGGGGTGAACACAAGCCAGGGATATGGCCAGTGCCACCATCCAAATGGAGGCAGTAATGGGGGGGTGAGAAGGCGGGCAGCAGGGGGGCGCGGCCGTGGAAGGGCCCATCGGTGGTATGCCCCCAACAGGCAGTACCGAGCCCGCACCAGCTTCGAGCTGTACAGTGATACTGAGATCGTGGGCTGGTACCGCCTGAATCGAGCAATTCTGAGGTGGCTCTGTGAGCTGTGCAGTGATGTGATGCAGGCACCCACATGACGGAGCCATGGTCTGTCAGTGGAGACTAAAGTGACAGCTTGCATTTGCTTGCTCGACACAGGTACCTTCCAGAGACCAACAGGGGACACCACAGGCATAACCCAGACGGCCGTGTCACACCACCTCACCCAATTCCTCAGTGCACTGCTGCCACACGCTGTGGAGTACATCCATTTCCCAGCACACCGGCAGTGCACAGCAATACATGGGAGTTCCACAGGGTATGCATGCTGCCTGGCGTGCTGAGGGGCAATAGACTGTACCCATGTGGCCACATCCACACACCACCTGGCCCGAGGGGTCGCATATAATGTCGCAAGGGCTTATGCTCAGCATCAACTGCCAGGTGGTGTGCGATGTCAGGGGACGCATAATCAATGTCTGTGCCACGCACCCTGGGGGAGCACACGATGCCTTCATCTGGCACCAGTCGGCACTGTGCCACAGATTCGAGAGTGGGGACATCCCTTCTGGCCACTTAGTGGGTGAGTATGCAAACCACAAGGACAAACTTAGGGCTTGGGAGGGGCATGGTCAGAGGTGACATGGGTAGTGGCTTACATGGCCCAGGGCAGGGCGATGCTGATCACCAAACTAACCTCCACCCTCTACACACAGGTGACAGTGGATACCCACTCAGATCCTGGCTGCTCACCATACCGGCAGCCCGCGACCCCCATCGCCTTGGCATACAATGAGGCACATGCCACCACCGTAATGTCAGCCGGTGGGTGTTCGGTATGCTGAAGGCACATTTCCATTGCCTGGACACCTCCGGCGGTGCCCTCAAGTACAGCCCCCAAGGCCTGTGGGCTATTCTGTGGCCTGTTGCATCCTGCAAAACATGGCCAGCGAATTGGGATAGCCATACAGGTCAAGAGGGGGACAGCGATGGGGAGCGATGAGGACGCCGGTGACAGTGGTGATGGGCAGCCCCCCCTTGGGCGACAGGACCCCCGACTGATCCGGCTGGCACAGCTGCACTGGGACACCATCACGGAGGAGCACTTCAGCCAACCCAGGTAAGTCATGAGGCCATGTGCAACCACCAGTGGCAAAGGCACAACCCACAAACACGCATGGAAACACACCAGGGGTGCATGCCATCAAGGGAAGTGGCCAGGCATGGAACCACACACACCACCAGGAATGGGTGAGGTCTAACATGGCACGCGGTCAGGACACACACACACACACACACACACACAACTCACCAGACATGCACAGAGGGTAGGAGGCACGTCCGACCAGAGCCACCCTAGCCACACACATGTCACAGACCACCACGCCCACTGCCGTCTTTGTGCGTGTGTCAGGCCGCTGCACCATTGCACATTGGCGTACAGCGCAATGCAGGCATCATCATGCACACACAACTGCAGACAGCAGCCGGGAGGGTGTGCAGATGGACTGTGTGAGTGCATGCAGGGCCAGGTACCCACCCATGCATTGCTCGCTGAATGACACAGTGCACACAGGGCAGCATCAGACAGTAGCTGTGCTGGGAGACAGGTCAGTCACGTGCCACAGTGCCCCGGCTGTCACAGATGTGTGGGTGGCCCTGTCGAGACCTGCCAGCAGTGACAGGCTGACCACTGGCCTCATGGGGTGGCACCGATGGTCCCCCAGGGGTTCCACTGCGTGAACATGACCGTGCTCGCGCAGAGGTCTGCAGCATACCGAACATGCCTGCGCCCAGGCATGCCGGGATGCCTACAGCTGAACCCGTGTCAACAAGGATGGCGTCGATGACGCCGGAATGGGGGTGACATTGCACTGCACGGTGTTCATGGCTACATATGGGCAAATAACTGTGTGCCCACTGTGGCCATGGCAGCTGTGATTGTCTGTGTCAGCCTGTCAATGGCAGCGGTCACATCCTCCGCATCCGGTCCATCCCTGCCAGGAGCAGAGCGGTTTTCTGTGCTGGCAACGCCCTCTGCCTGGTGCAGAGCCGCACTCAGTGCATCCACCACTGTCACAAGCCGCATCTGCTGATTGACTGATGCTTGCAGTATGCGGGTGTGTTCACCCAAGAGGTCATCTGCCTGATCGGCATGCTGTCCCTCAGGGTGTTCACGGCCCTAATGCTCATCACCCCTTGAGAGTGGGCACTGCACACCAGGGCCAGGCCTGGGCATGTCCACAGGTGGTGCACTGACGCCACCCCCTGACACTGTACCCCCAAGCCCATTGGCCAACTGCTGATGCTGCCCCTCCAGCTGCCGCTTCCCAGGGCTCAATGGTGCTGCCACAATGGCCGCAACAGTCCCACTGTCCTGTACACACACTAGTGCTGCCCCACCGGTGTTGACAGGCACAGGCTGGGACTGTGATGACATGCAGGCCTCCACGGTGGCATCACCCACAGCCATGGCTGTGATGTTACCTACTGTGTGGCCATCCTGTGGCACACACGTGTCACTGCCCATGATGTTAGCGACATCATCATCAGTGACGGATCTGGCACCAGCCTGAGTCCCAGCATGCTGGCATCCATGGATGCTGGCATGCTGGGACACGGGCAGGGCCTCCTCCACACCTACTCCACCATCAGTCTGGACGTCCAGGCGGGCCCACTGTCGCCCTGAGCCACGTATGCCTGTGGCAGTGGATGGGCCCTTCTCCATCTCCATCTGACCAGCCTCAGTGGAGAAGCCCACCACTGCTGACACATGCAGATGCTCAGGAGCTGTAAGGGAAAGCAAAGTCACGTTACTGCATGTGACCTACCCTGTCCCCCCCCAAATAGACAGACCATGACCTACCATGCAGTGACAGGCTACCACCTGTCTGGAATACACCACCTGGCACACCCTCAATGGTGCAATGCTGCATGCTGCCAGCAACCCTCTCCTCCTGTGGGGTCAGGCGTAGCACCTCTGGCTGTCCCCCACCTGTCGCAGACCATGCTGCCCTGATTGCAGCCACCTTCTCCTTAATCCTCCACCTGTCTCTGCCCATCTTCTTCTTGCACTCCTGCACGGAGCGCTGGTGGCTGCCATGCAGGTTTACAGCACGCACCACCTCCTCCCATGCAGCAGTATGGGCTTGTGGTGTTCCCTGGCGTCCGCTGAGAAGCGGCTCCTGGTCTAGGTAGGCCTCAAACAGGGCATCCGTCTCGGCCTTCATGAAATTTGGCTTCCTTCTCCTCCCACAACTCTGTTCCTCTTCCTCCACAACATGCTTGGTCATGATTCAGCCTGTGAGAATGACAGGTGTTACCTGTGACTGTGCAGTCCCATGCATGTCCCAAAATCCACAGTCCACACTCCCAAACAGCATGCAACTCACCAATAGACTGCAGTAACCGACTATGGCCAGTGCAGCCCAATGTTGCACTTTTATAGTGCAACCCATGCAAATGAGGCGGGGCGCATCTTTAAGTGGATGCAAATGCAGTGACTGCGCCATTGAATAGCTGATTAGCTGATTTGCGTATGCCAGCTGAATATCGTGCTGTTGCGCTTTGCGCAATTGTGTTGAATGTGCTGAGCCAAGGGCGCAGTTCTGTGACATGCACAGAACACACCTAACTGCGCATGCCCGGGTTGATGACACAGGCACCTGCCGTGCTGCTGACTTGCTGTGCATGGGAGGCAATGCAGGGCACAGCCACCATTGTGCCAGTGGCACTACAGCGCTGTTCACCTATATGGCGCTGTGGCACCGGGGCGTCGTAGGCGCACTGGGGCAACAGCACGGTAGGCCACTACAGGAGGTGGCACACAGGCATCCAATTGCACTAGATGCATTGGGTTCCAGTCGTGCTGTGGCTGTCCATGTGCCAGAGACCCTTGACCCTGTGCCTGACCTTTGCCCCCTAGGCACCATGCGTCAGGCATGGGTGCACCACTATCACGCTGTTCAGTGACAGCGCGATAGGGAATGGCAGCGCTGTACCGCGCAGCATCTGCACGTGGCAGAACTGTGCTGCAGAGCGCCATTTTGACTTAACTGAGCAGTAGAGATGGCGCGGAGGAGAGCTGTGCAGTGGAGCCAGGTGGAGCTGGCAAACCTGGTTGCCATTATGGAACCACATGTTGGCCCACTATTTGGGGAGGCACCCCTGGACAGGGCCAGGAGTCAGGTGTGGCAGGAGGTGGCCGACGCCGATGGCAGAGCAGTGCCGCCACCGATATGAGGCAGATGGCAGAGCAGTGCCGCCACCGATATGGGGACCTGAGGCGGAGGGACCAGGACCTGCTTGCCCGTCTGCGGGCACATGTCAGGAGGGGCATGGTGCCACGGCCAGGTAGGTGCAACATCCCTACACTTTTATCTTCCATAAGGGTATCACGGTTGCATGTGTCTGGCACATGGGGGGGTGCCGTCCGGTGTTGGCCGTGGTGGTGTTATCAGGGTGTGGGGTGGGTGGGTCTGGCTGTGTGGGATTGCACACACATGGGGGTGGGGGGACTTTGCTACAGGATTGTACTGATGGTCCTCTCTCCATGTTTGCACCTTAGACCCAGAACAGCGCAGGCTGGCGAGGGAGAGGAGGCGCCGCCAGGTGGACCATCAGGCCGGGAGGGGCGAAGGCCCACAGAGGCGCAGGGACCAGCCTGATGATGGTGAGTGCCTTACATCCATGATTACTATTGCATGCTGTGTAACAGGGCATGAAGTGGGGCATGGCCACCATCCATTGACACCACTGCCATGCACGCAACTTGTTACAGTCAGCACTGTGCAGTGGCACTGCATGTCTGGGAATGTGTCAATGGTGGTCCATGCGTGCACTGGGCACATGGCTGTGCTACTGCCTTCACACTGCATAGCCAAGTCACTGTATGGCCACTGTGGTGCAGTGCAGGACATGGGCGGTGGGTGTGTGCAGTGATCCACATGGCTGTGGCTGCCTGGGTAGGCAGGTCTTGTGGACACAGTCACTGTGGGTGGTCACACACCATCACAGGGGTGTGGCATATGGCTGTATGCCATGCACAATGGGTTTGCTGCAGGGAACTGGACAGTCACACGTATTGACTCTGCTCCCTTGTCCTAGGTGGACAACGCTGGATGGCCCTGGAATGGGCCATACAAGAGATAATTCAGCTGGCATGGGCGTCCCTGGCAGCATTGGAGAGATTGGAGTGACATGGGGTCCGGAGGAGGAGAACCCGGAGGCGCCACAGGAGTGGAGAGCAGGGCAGGGCAGGGAATAGGCCCTCCATGACCCCCTGACACCCATACCCCCTGGACCCACCCTCACCCCTTCTTCCTCTCCCATTGTACACCTGCCCCATGCCTGCCCCCACCTGGTTTGTGGCCCTTCCCCACCCTTGTATATATTTGTAAATATGTTTCATAGTTCTTATATTTTAATACATACATTTTGTTATAACAACTGTGGTGGTCTCTGATTTGCAGCGGGTTACAGGTGCTCAGCTGCAGTGGTGTGCATGGCGTCAGGGGTGGTGCACGCATGGGCGTGTGTGTGTGTGTGTGTGTGCAGAGGTGAACCGCCTATGGTGTGGGCAGGGGGATCAGTCACTGTCTGTGGTTGGTGTGGGCAGGGGGATCAGTCACTGTCTGTGGTTGGTGTGGGCAGGGATCAGTCACTGTCTGTGGTTGGTGTGGGCAGAGGATCATCACGGTCTGTGGTTGGTGTGGGCAGGAGGATCAGTCACTGTCTGCGGTTGGTGTGGGCAGGGGGATCAGTCACTGTCTGCGGTTGGTGTGGGCAGGGGGATCAGTCACTGTCTGTGGTTGGTGTGGGCAGGGGGATCAGTCACTGTCTGTGGTTGGTGTGGGCAGGGGGATCAGTCACGGTCTGTGGTTGGTGTGGGCAGGGGGATCAGTCACTGTCTGTGGTTTGTGTGTTGTTCTCTGTGCACTGGATGCCTGTGTGCAGTGGTCCATGGGGCCTGCACTGTGTGCATGGCACCCCTGTCAGACCATCCATGGCATGTGCAGCTGACACCCTTGTATGTCTGTGATATGCTCGGTCTGCTGGCATGTCAGTGGTGGCTGCTGTGGCCAGTGCTGGGATGGGATGTGTCCTTGGGAGGGTGTGCAGGGTGCTGTACCACTGGAGGTGGAGTCTGGGACATGACCTGTCACATGTGGGGTACCTCGTGTGCTGACGCATGGTCGGTCTCTCAGCTGTACCTCGGGGGGACATGCAGGGCGACACTGTGTATGCATCTGTTGCATCACTGTCTGCTGCCACCCACTGCAGGGTGCCCATGGTGGGGCTGCCTTGCATGGCTCCATGGTGCACAGGGTTGTATTGTCACAGTGGAGGTGGTGGCATGCATGGGGTGTCCTGCACTGTTGGGTGCTACTCCTGGGCAGGGTGTATGGGGATCATGGTGCAGGGTGTGCTCTGCATTTGTGGGATGGTGTGGTACAGGGTGGTCGGCCATCCTTGTGTGCCGGTCATAGCTTGCCAGGGGGTGTGATCGGGCACCATGGCCCAGCTGTGGGTGGGTTGCTGGTCTCCATGGGCCAGTGGTTATTCCAGCCCTCCCCCAGTTGTGCAGTGCATGGGGTGTTGGGGAACAATGTCTGTTCTGCTGTGTGTTCCTCTGCCCATCTGTGGCATGGGTGGTGGGCCCCTATCTCCCTGGTTGTGCAGTTGCATTGCCACCCTGCTGCTGGAGGGCATCCCTGGTTGTGCTATGGTGCCTCTGGACTGCTCAGCTGAACATCCCTTGTTGCGCTATGACACATCAGATATGCTCAGCTTCACCTCCCTAGTTGCGCTATGGTGCAGGTGGTGCGATGTTCAGTCGTCAGCCATAGGCGCATCTTGGCCTCTTGCCCAGTTTTTGAATGTCTCGCATCTATGCATGGGTAGATGGACTTGCACTTGCTCCTGCTGTTGCACACTTTTTGCACGCAGTTTGAATATCTGGGCCTTCATATAAAAGATAATCACAAAAGAAATCCTGATATAGCATTTTAATCTTGGATATTGTGTATTGTTAATCAGATGGAACAATGTTTAATATCTGTATTACTATAATTGTCATTTAAGTGTGTAAATGGATTTTTATGTGATTTGAGTAAGTCGCTTATGTTTTTTTTCTGTGATTACATGGTTTTTATTTTTATAGTAATAAATTGTGATTGTTTGTCTTTAAATGTATGTACTTAGATATCTTAGACTGGACCTCCTTGGAAATGACTTTTTAACTCAATCAAGTTTATTCTGTATTTTTGTTCATTCTGTTACGAATAAGAATAAAACATTTTACAATTACAATATTAAAGGAGCTGCAAAGAATAGCAGCGCCTCTGGCAGTCATGTTCACGGAGTCCCTCAACATGGAAGTGGTCCCAGAGGACTGGAAGAGGGCACATGTAGTCCCTTTATACAAAAGTGGTAGCAGGGAGGAGGGAGTAGGGAACTATAGGCCGGTCAGCCTCACCTCAGTAGTGGGGAAGATCATGGAGGCAGTGCTTAAAGGGGAACTGTCATCAACAGGATTTCTTAATGTCTGAAAGTCCATAGAAAGCTCATTTGATTGAGCCATTGTGTTGATCTGTGAATCATTGCAGTCCAGAGTTATTCATATGTAAATCACCCTGTAATTAAGGGCTGGTGGTAGCCATGCTTTGGGCTTCTGACAGGAAATGATGTCACCGAGGGTCTAGGTCCTCCTTTGACTGTATTTAATTCAACTGGTTAAGTAGGTAATCAACTGTTTTATTAAGTGTGTTTTAAGGTGTTAATACAACACTTTCTACAGCTATAATAATCGTTTTGTATGTGCATTAAAACTAGTGAGTTATCACCTTTACATTTCAAGCTGTTAGTAAAAATAATCCATCTTCAGAATTGCTTTATCTCTAGGATATACTGCCAGTACCAGCTGATCATAAAAAAACTACACATCTCAAGGCTGGCTCTGTGGTGCCAATATGTATTGAGGCCCCGTATCAGGATTTCTAAACCCTCGCTGTGTTCATGTCAGTACAGATTTCTGGGACTGCCGCAGCATCAGCTTCGGTCTTTTTCTGTTCCTTCTCTTGCAGCCTTTTCTCTTACAATTTCAGGTGTGAACTCAGGTCTACAAGATGCAAATATGGCTACGTACCTACTGGCCTGGCATCATGGGGCGAGTCTTGAAATGTGTAGCTTTTGATTATCAGCTGGCAGTACAATTGTGAGCGAGCTCCGTTCGTCCATCAGAATGGATTTTGAGCATGTGTTAAGATTCTGAAAATATTACACTCTTTTTATCCAGATTTGACTTGAAAAGAAAAAAATAGGACACAATTACTTGTTTATTAATGGCAAAAACTCATCGATGGACAACACTGTTAAAACGCGCATAACCTGAAATGTTTTATTAAAATATAGAATAATGTATGGGTGGGTGTATGTAACCAGAATTTGACACAAAACTGAGGTGTGGGATGCAACATAAACCCCGAGGGGTTTATAAAAGCATTGCACACCGAGTGTGTGTGTAAAATTCTGGTTTTTGCACACACATACGCGCACACACTCACACACTATTTTATTTAATTAATGGTGATATTTTTTCCCTTTTAGCACAGTTCAGTTAGTGCAGCACTTCTACACACACTCACACACACACACACGTACACAGCCTGTCTCTCCCTTTTGTTTTTTTCTTTTCCTTTTTCTTTACATTGCAGTGGTAACGACATTCTGGAAAGTCGTGGTCCATCAGCATTGTTGCATAGTGTAAGACACGCTCCAAGGGTGTGAGCATCAGGATCAACCAGATTTATTTTTTTTTTCATTTTCAAGGCAGGATCAACTAGATAGATATTTAAAAGTATTTAAAATCATACTTGTCTTAACAGTGTGTGGCAAAGCTTGAGTGCTGGTAGCTGTGCTTGGTAATGGAGCCACCGTGTTGGGTAAGATGTTCAGCCTGCCCACAGTGAAACTACATGCCAGTTGGCTTTCTGTTGTGATGCTTGATTGACAGGTGTTGATTACAACCTCATGGTTGTAACCACAAATATCAACTGGGAGGTTGTAACTGGAGATAAATGTGTCTTTATCTGTATGTAAAAAAGTATCACCATTAATTAAAGAGTATTTTTTTTTCATTTGTAATTTATGGTATTTTTCAGTTTTTTTCTCCCCCCCCCCCAGGGTCAAGGCACACACCAGGATCTGGTGTCCCCATCTGCCCCTCCCCACACTTGTGTCACTGCTCCAACTGCCTGCGCTGCCCACCAGACCTTCACCTAGTGGGAATGGGATTACAGTGGAGTGGGCATTCACCCCTTTGAAGGGGAGAGCCACAGCTCAATCCTGCTCCAACTCTTCCCCCCCGAGCCAGCTCCCCAGTGAGCCGAGGTTGTTCCTGAACCTGGGTCACCGGCGTAGCATGAGAAAAGGGACAAGTGCCTAAGCCCTCTGTGCCACTGGGCTGGCCGCTGTTGAAGAGTATTTTACTTCTTTTGATGAAGTTAAAATTATAACAGTTTCTTACTGAAATACTTTGGATGGAATGGGATTTTCTACCATAACAATGCCAGAATTCTATTGGCTTATTAGGAGGCAGGATAGCAAAGTAGTTAAGTGCACTGAGCTACAAACTTGTACTGACACGAACACAGCCAGGGTTTAGAAATTCCGATATGGGGCTCCAATACCTGTTGGCACCATAGAGCCAGCCTTGAGATGTGTCGTTTTTGATGATCAGCTGACACTGGCAGTATAGCCTAGAGATTAAAGCAATTCTGAAGATGGATTATTTTTAAGTTTGAAAGTAAAGGTGATAACTCACTAGTTTCAATGCACATACAAAACAATTATTATAGTTGTAATAGCACCTTAAAACACACTTAATAAAATAGTCTATTTCCTATTTAACCTGTTGGATTAAATACAGTCAAAGGAGAACCTAGACCCTCGGTGACATCATTTCCTGTCAGGAGCCCAAAACATATAGTTGCCACCAGCCCATAATTACAGGGTGATTTACATATGAATAACTCTGGACTGCAAAGATTCACAGATCAACACAATAGCTCAATCAAACTAGCTTTTTTTATGGGCTTTCAGACATTAAGAAATCCTGTTAATAACAGTTCCCCTTTAAAGAAAGAATAGTGGCACACTTAGAATCCATTGGTGCCCAGGATCCAAGACAACATGGACTCACAGCAGGGCAGTCGTGTCATATGAATCTGATAGATTTTTTTGACTGGGTAACGAGGGAAGTAAATCAGGGAGGAGTGGTGGACTCTCTACTTCGACAGCACATGCCTTCAATACCATCCCACATAAAAGACTGGTTAACAAGATGGCTAGTCTGGGTATGGGGCACAAGGTGGTAAACTGGGTTAGAAACTGGCTAATGGACAGGAGGCAGAGGGTGTTAGTAAACGGGATCCAATCCACGGAGAGGGGGGTGACCAGCAGGGTACCTCAGGGATCGGTCCTTGGGCCAGTCTTATTTAATGTCTTCATTAATGACATTGATGAGGGTCTGAAGGGAAAGGCCTGCTTGTTTGGAGATGACACCAAGATCTGCAACAGGGTGGATGCATCAGACAGAGTGGAGAAAATGAGGGACCTGGGGAAGCTTGAAAAATGGTCTGAGGTGTGGCAACTGAGGTTCAATTCAAAGAAGTGCAAAATAATGCACCTGGGATGTGGGAACCCTGGGGAGAGCTACAGGATTGGGGGAGGGTGGAGTTGCTGATGATCAACAAGGAAGAAAGGGACCTGGGGTTATCATTTCAGATGACCTAAAGGTGTCTAAGCAGAGTACAAAGGCAGCAGGGTGGGCCAATGGCATGTGGGGTGCATAAGCAGAGATATCACTAGCAGAAGGCAGTAGGTGGTGATGCCATTGTATAAAACACTGGTGAGGCCTCACCTGGAGTACTGTGTGCAGTTCTGGAGGCTGCACCTTCATAAGGACATTGACAGGGTGGATGCAGTCCAGAGAAGGGTGACAAAGATGGTATGGGGCTTGCACCAAAAAACATATGAGGAGAAACTAAAATACCTCAATATGTACTCCCTGGAGGAGAGGAGGGATCGGGGTGACATGATAGAAACATTCAAATACCTAAAGGGCATAAATAGGGTACAGGGGGAGACATCTTTCAATATAGGAGGAGTACAAAAACAAAGGGACATGATATAAAATTGGAAAGGGGCAGGTTAAGGGGAAATGTCAGGAGGTTTTTCTTCACAGAGATGGTGGTGGACACATGGAATTGCCTGTCGCAGGAGGTGGTGGGAGCAAAGGCAGTGGAGGGATTTAAACATGCCTGTCATAAGGGAAACTTAGAGGTGGGAAGGAATGTTGAAAAGCCATTGACCAGGGAGGCAGACTGGATGGGCCTAGCGGTCCTGATCTGCTGACAATTTCTATATTTCTATGTTTCTATGGTCACACTGAGAACAATGATATCATCCTTGCAGTCAGCACACTGATTGGGATATTGTATCTGAAAAATGCCAATTTTCATATCCCAGCCAGGCCATCTCACAGTAAATATATCAGATTCAAGCTAGGGAACTGCCAATACCAGTTCACAGCTCTCCCTTTCATTCTCAACTCAGCACCAATGGTATTCACCAAGTGTTTGGCTGTGGTGGTAGCACACCTAAGAAGGCAATTCTTGATAAATCTGCAGAAGTTCCACCTAGAACTGGTTCAAATACTGGACTTCATAGGAGAAGAGCCAAACACCCTACAGGGGAAAACATTCCTTCTGCAGTCCAGAGTTGCAGCTCTGATAACAGCAACAGAGTCCTTCACAGCAGGTCACCTAAGACCTACAAGGGATTTTCTGTAATTACTGGGACACGTGGCTGCTTCCACAGCTGTGGTTCCATGGGCCTGATTCCAAATGTGAGATATCCAGTACCACGCATGGGCACCTACTAGATATAAGCGCATGCTCCTGTACCTGAGCACAGAACTACAAAGTTTAAATCCTAGCCTACCCTGGCACTATCAGTCCAGTAGAAAACTCTCCAATCCAGGAGATGCAAGTGTACTGTCATTTGTCCTGTTCTGTACTAATTCCACACCCTGCCGAAGGTCTGTTCTGTCCTAATGTGATTGTACATTGCATTTGTCTTGATGAATGTCTGAATCCTGCTGTGTACTGTGTCTTTGAATCCTGCGGTGTACTGACTTGATTGTAAACAGAAATGGTCAGCTCACCTATATATTGTATATGCGAAATGCTCTTACTTTGTGTAACTAATTCTGGGTCACCCCTGAAAAAGGGACATCCGGGGCTCAGTGGATCTACCCGGTTATCAAAATTGAATAAATAAATAAAATAACTTAAAGGACAACTAGTATCAAAGATGGGATCTGCTATCAAAGCTAGTGTCAGTGACTAAAAACACTGGTAAAATCACTGGAATGGTGGAAGGAAGAACACAACCTCAGAGAGGGCATTCCCTTCCTTCAGCAATTAGCAAAGAACAGTTACATAAGAACTTACCGTAACAGTAGCTCTTCGAGGGGATCTCAGTCATCAGGTCACATCATAAGAACTTCTGTGTCCACGAAGCAGGATCCACACAGAAGACTTTCAGATGTACCAATGGGGCTGCCCATGTCGACATCATCAACCCTATAAAGGCATGAGTGGCCCTGCTCCCTCCTCAGTTCTTTCCCTTGGAGACAAAGGGAGCACAGCTCTAGCCATGGGGGACTGAGGAGAGAGAGAGGGGTAGGTGTCCAGGCCTGTATGAAAGGCGAATACACCAGATAGCCAGTTTCAGAAAAGAGCCCCCCAAAAGGGGGATGGTGAGAGGGAAGAAAGACCTGATGACTGAGATGCTCTCGAAGATCTAGTGTTATGGTAAGTTCTTACATAACTGATCTATCTTCTTCAGGGTATCTCAGTCATCAGGTCACACCATAGGAAAGAGTCCCAAGTAGTGACAGGTGCAGCAAGACAGTCTGGGAAGAAGGCCAACCCTAATCTTAGGGCAGGAGGCCCTGCAGAACAGCCCTTCCAAATCCTGCACAGGCTCTTGAGGCAATGTCCAGACAGTAGTGCTTGTTGAAAGTATGGACGGTACTCTAGGTGGCAGCTGCACAAATGTGACTGGCTGAGACCCCATGAAAGCAAGCCACAGAGGTAGCCATGCCTCTTGTGGAATAGGCTTTAAATGCTCCTGGCAAGTCTTTGCCATATGTGTTGCAACAGAACACAATACAATTTGCCAAACCATTTAGGTAAACATTGTTTAGAAACCTGAACGCCCTCTCTGCCTGAGGCGAAGGAAACAAACAACTGCTTTGACTTTCTACACTCCTTGGTCTGGAGCAGGTAATACTTCAAAGTTCTATACACATCTAATGTATGGAGCAGTGCTTCCCCTGGATTTGCATGCTCTGGAAAATAAACAGGAAGGTGAATAGATCAGTTTAGGGAAAACTCAGACACCACCCAAGGGAGAAACTTAGCATTTGTGTGCAAAGACACCCTGTCTTTGTGAAAAATCAAATAAGGCTCTTCGCAACAGAGGGTCTTAAGTTCGGAAATCCTTTGAGCAGAAGTAATAGCAACCAAAAATAATGCTTTCCAGGAAAGAAACCATAGCTCAAAAGATGCGGCTGGCTCAAAAGGAGACAGGGTCAATTTCTACAAAACAAAATTCAAATCCCAAGCCGGTAACAGGGGAATGGATTGGGGGTCATATGCAAGATGCCCTTCAAGAAAGTATGGGAAATGTCCAGCTGAGCTATGGTGCTGAAATAATGGCAACCATATCTGACTGGGCAAGAATGGAGCTACCAGAATCATGCTGGTCTTCTCTGTCTGCAATTTGATTATCACTCTCTAAATCAGAGGAAATGGGGGGAAGGTGTAAAGGAACCTCCCTCTCCAGGAGAGGGAGAACGTGTCTTGCCAGAAAACTCCAGGCCCTGGATTGAGTGAGCAAAAATTGGGCAGTTTTGTGTTGAGTGGGGATGCAAAAAGGCCCAACTCTGGACACCCCCATCTGTCAAACAGATCTACGACGGATGAGAGCAGCTCCCACTCATGCATGCTGGACTACATTTGGCTGAGGCTGTCCACCAGAGTGTGTAGCACTCCTGGGACATGAACCGCTGAAAGAGTTAGACCGTGGTCCAACACCCAGTACTACACTCACATGGCCTCCCTGCACTGGGGGTATGAGTGTGCCCCCCATTGGTGTAATAAATGACACTGAGATTGTTGGACTGAATCAACAACTGACCCTGAAGGAGATGGTTCTGAGAGGCCTGCATGACTTAGAGAACCACCCATATTTCCAGGACATTGATATGTTGGAAGGTTTCAAACAGGGTCCATGAACCTTGAGTATGAAAGGGACCCGTAACAGCGGGAATGGCTGCAGCCGTCAGTCCCAACAACCTCGGGTACACCCTGGCAGGGACATGACAGCTCTGGGCCACCTCCTGAGCCTGGGCAATAAGGCACTCCACCATGTTCGGAGGCAGGAAGGCCCTTCCCTGCATCGAGTCTAGAACTGCCCCATGTACTGCAGTCTTTGGGACAGGATTAGAATTGACATGGGCAAATTGACTGTAATGCCCAGGGAGAGAAATAACTGAAGATGTCTCTCCAGGGTCCACAGGAGCTGTTCCCTGGGTGGGGCCTTTAGGAGCCAATCGTAGAGATAAGGGAAAACATACAGCACCTCCTTTCTGAGAGTCACAGCTACTGCTGCTAAGCACTTGGTAAAGGCCCCGCAGTGCAGAGGATGAGCCAAAGGGTAGCACTTTGAACTGGTAATGATCACCCTGGAAAAGAAACCTGAGAAACCTTTTGTGGGGTGGAAACACCGAAATGTACAGGTAAGTGTCCTGCAAGTCCAGAGAACACAGCCAGTTGCCTTGCTTGAGAATGGGCATGAGGCCTGGCAAAGTAACCATCCAGAACTTTTTGTACTGGACATTCCGATTGAGGTCCTTGCGGTCTAGGATGGGCTTCAAATCCCCAGTTCTTTTGGGGACCAGGAAGAATCTGCAATAAAATCCTTTGTTTCTCTGGCACCTGGGCACTGTCTCGATGGCCTGTTTGTGCAAAAGGAGCTCTATCACCTCCCAGAGAACATGTAGGTGGGTCAGGGGTAGGTAAAGGACAGAGTAGGAGCCTCTGGGGGTTGCTCGGTGAGCTCCAGAGTATAACCCCTTTCTATGATTTGAAGTACCCAGGCATCTGACGTGATGGTTCTTCATTGATTGAGATGGAGGGAGAACCGACCACTGACCACCTCTTGGTCAGGGACTGGAGAGGGGAGTCTGGCAAGTAATCAAGCAGAGGTGGATCCAGCCGCTGGGGCTGGTCCATCACCTCTAGGGTGCTTGGCTGCAGCTTCAGCTGTGGAGGGGGCAGGTAAGGCAGCGGAGGCTCTGTGTTTGCCTTGGGCCAAGAGGCTGCTATTGGCCTGTTGGACACCTTACAAAAGGGAGGGCACTGCCTGCTCTTGGGTTGTGTATGATGGAGTGAGTGGACAGATTTGATAGCCCTGCCAGATGCCTGTAAATCATTAATGATGTTCTGGACATCTGGCTCAAATAGTTTTGAGCCATTAAAAGGGTCATCCAGCACCTTCTTTTGTATATCCATAGTGAAGCCTGAGACCCTCAGCCAGGAGTGCCTACGGAGGCAAACGCCTGTGGCAGCAGTCCTGGCAATAGTATATGAGATATCAAAGAGGGCCCATAAGAGGTGCTTGCTAATATCCTCTGCAGTTTGCAAGCATTTAAGAACCTCCTGCTTCTGGGTGCCATCTGGAAGGGCCTGGGCTGTGGCCTTGCCCTTCTTCCAATTGGTATTCTGGTACTTCACCATATGAGAAAGGTAATTGGCAATCCTCAGCCCAAGGGTGGAGGAGGCATAAACCCTCTTGCTCCCAAAGATCTATTCTGCGGGACTCTGTCAGAGGGGAGAGAACTAAGGTACTTGGGCACCTTGGACCTAGTGTGAGCTGCCTTTATTACCACCAAATCAGTTTCCGGTTGGGCAGCAAAATAAGGCAATCCCTGAGGGGCATGATAAAGCTTATCAGCCCTGTGGGGCATTGCTGGCACCATGTCAGGCATGTGCTAGGATGCAGTGGTGACATTCCTCAGTGCAGACAAGATAGGAGGAGTGATCTCTGGAGGATACTTTGGGATCTCCAGAAAATCCACCAGATCTTTTCTGGTGGCATCCTCCTCCTCAGTATGAAAGCCCATGGCTGAGGACAACTGCTTCATAATATTGAATAAAGTAGGATCCTCTGGAGGAGGCCTAGGGGTATGTTTGACAGATTCCTCACTCACCGAGGAGGTTGTGGATCTATCTGAGGAGGGAGGGTGTTCATCTTTTTCAACAGGAAGAATAAGATTAGGATGGTACTCCTCTTTAGCATCGACCTGCTTCAATTCAAGGTCTGATGACCAAGGTACTGATGATGGCCTGCAGGGAGCAGACCGTGGAGGCGGAAGTGGTGTCAACAGCGCAGGTGATGTAGGCTTATACACACCTAACTGATGTACCAAAACTGAAGTGAGTTGGAGCTGAAACTCAGCATAGGGAGGCAAGCAGCTGGAGTTAGAAAATAAGTACTTTCTCTGTGCTGTTTTTCCTTTAGGATTTAGGTAGCATTTAATGAGATGGCAATGTGTGCTGTGTGATTTAAACAGTGTAACTGCAAAACAAATGATTTTGTCTTGGCTGGGCAGAGTGGGACATTTAACTAAGGGAGGGAGAGGTTGGGAAATTCACAGGAGGGGGAGGGGTGGTCACGTGGCTTGGACCAGCCAATACCGAGGCTGGGATCCAATTATATTTCAAGGGGACCAAGCGACCCTAAAGCTTGAGCTGCCACGAAGCAGGAGGGTAGCATCTTGAGTAGCCTCTGCAGGGTGTCAGCAGGGAGGACAGCAGGCAGTGAGCCACACTGGTAGACAGGGAAAAGCCTAACTGGGAGGGCCATATATATTCTGTACAGACATGGGAAGTCCAAGGTTGGGGAAAGGTTCCATGGAGTGGGGTAGGACAAGGGTAAGGGAGGAGAGGATGTGCATGGGGCAGTCAAAGAGGGTGGGAAATGGGAAGGATTGTATGTTGCCAAGGATATGGAGCAGCCATATTTCTGGGAGTGGCTTGGAGGGCAAGGGGTTGTAGGGTGTGTTGGTAGGTGGGCCAACTCAGGCAGGAAATACAATGGTTGAGGAGGGAACTGGAGGCATGGAGGAGACAGAATAGGGGGGAACACAGCCAGGAGAGGAAACGAATGAGGCATCCAAAAGAGCCAAACTGGAAAACAATAAGGGTGAACTAAGTGGGACAGCAGGAGGGCCACACAAGCGGGTGCAGCCAAAAGAAGGAAGTGATGACTGGAGGAGGGTCAGGCAGAGGGGCATGACTAAGACTGGGTCAGAACAAAGATACCAGCCTGTGAGAAGTGGGACTGGACTCATTCAAAGAAAGGAAATTAGCACTGCAAACAGATTCTCAGTGTTGGCTAGTCCAGAAGACCAGGTAGCAGAAAGGAGGGAAGCTACAGTGAAGGAACAGGAGAGGACACTACAGGGGAAAAGGTACACAGTGGGGAGGCAGTAGGCAGTACACCAAGAAGACACATTGGCGGGTGGGCAGCGAGGTGATGATGATGCAGTCTCTATGGAGAGAAGGAAGGAGCAAGGAGACAGGCGAATGGAGGAAGTGGCAGGCAGCCCGAGGAAGGCTAAAGATAGGGAGAAGAGGAGGGGAGTCTGAGTGGGGGAGGGCCACATTTCAGGGAAGACATGGCGAAGTAATAGCAGAGGAGTTGGTAGCGTGGTGGATGAAGCAACAAGTGAGTGCAAAGGGGAGGTTCCACAGATGGAAAATAGTTTGGAGGTGGAGGTCAGTAGTCCAGTCATATTTGTGAGGGGGGGGAGCACAGGGCAAAGATTAGGGGAGGCAAAGTTGAGGTGAGACAGGGGGATGAGAGGATCTCACAAGTTGGGGGGTAGGGGAGTGGAGGGTAGCAAAAGGGTGAGCAGGATAAGCATCAGAGAGTCATAATTCTAGGGGATTCTATACTTAAGGGCATAAGGTGGGGGAAAGGGGTGCCAGAAAAAGTAACATCTGGGTAGAATGCATGCCAGGTATGATAGCGAGTAGAGTGGGGCAGCATATGGGCAGATATGTGGGGAAGGTGGGGGAAGCCACACATTGTGGTGCACCTGGGAATGAGTGATCCGGAAGGGAGAAGGATAGAAGAGGTACAAAACAGCTTCAGGGAAGTGGGAAAACTATGCAGCAAAGAGGGAACAACGGTAGCCTTCTCAGAAGTTCTGCCAATGTCAAGGGCTAGTACAGAAAGGAAGAGAAGAATCAGTGACTTCAACAAGTGGCTGAGGGAGTGGTGTGGGACCAAGGGGTATGGATTGATGGGGGACAGGGGTAGCACATGAGATAACACCGATCTTTTTGCAGGGAATAGGTTACACCTCAGCAGGGCAAGATCACAGGTGTTGAAGCAGAAGCTGGGGGATTTCATCAATGACAGGTATCATTTAAACTAGGTGGTGGGGAGACAATGGAGCTGGGAATCACCAGGAGAGGGGTCCCATGAACCTCCCCCCATGACAGGGATAGATACGACTGTAGGCAAAATAGGGGTTGGAGTGAAGGGTAAAGAAGCAGGAAGGATAGGAGTGGCATGGAGAATGGTTTCACTAAATGCTAGGAGCCTGGGGAAAAAATTGGCAGAGTTACAGGCATTGATAACAGAGGGGGAGGTGGACATAGCTGCCATTACTGAGACATGGGCAACCAGGCACCATGACTGGGACCTAACCATCCCAGGGCACAAACTATTCCAGTGGGATGGAGATGAAGGGAAGGTTGGTGGGGTTACCATTTACATAAGGGAAGGGATCAAATGTAATAGGGAGGAAAGGGAGGAGGGCAGGTCTGAAGTAATCTGGCTGCAACTACACAGCCAGAAAGGGACCAAGATCTGTGTGGGGGTTGTTTATAGACATCCAGCCCAGAAGGAGGACATTGACAGGGAACTGGGGGAGCAGCTAAGGAGGCATAGTGACAGAGGGAGCACAGTGGTCGTGGGGGACTTTAATCTACCTGGGGTGGATTGGAGCATCCTAGCAACCACTTGCACCAGGGAGCAGATCCTTCTGGAAGCATTCCATGATGGCTTCTGTACCCAGAGGGTAATGGAGCCAACAAGGGAGGGGAATATACTAGACCTGATACTGGAAGATGGGGAACAGGTCAGGGATGTAAGGGTGGAGGAATCTCTGAAAAGCAGTGACCACCGTACAGTGTGATTCTCAATCTATCTGGGTAGGGAAGTAGCCACTACAAAAACTAGAGCCCTGGACTTCAAAAGGGTGGACTTTGGTAGGATGGGACACATACTGGAAAGTCATATGGCAAGAATCCACTCAGAAATAGATACAGAACAAAAATGGGCAGTCATCAAGGCCGGACTGGCTGAAGCCACTAAAACTTGTGTCAAGAGCCAGAGCAAGAAAGCCAGGACCAAGAAACCAAGTTGGATGAATAGAGAGGTAGTGGTGAAGGTGAGGGAAAAGAATGCATTTTGAAGCTACAAGAGATCAAAAAGGGTAGAAGACAGAGAAGAATATGTGAAGAAATCCAGAGAAGTGAGCAGAGTGGTAAGAGCAGCAAAGGCAGCTAGGGAACTGAGGTTAGTGCATGGGATCATGGAAGAAGAAAAGGATTTCTTCAGATATATCAGAGAGAAGAGGAAGAGCAAGGATCAAGAGGGGAAATGGGTGGGTAAAAAAGGGGTCCGAGCAGGCGCAAGTACATAATGAATACTTCTGTTCAGTCTTCACCAAGGGGAGGGATGGGCCTGTACCTGAGAAGAAGGGCAAGGTGGGAGAGGGTGGGGAAGAAGCAACCTCGGATGTGGAAATCATGGTGGAAAGGGTGAGGGAGGGCCTTAAGTCCCTGAAGGTGGACAAAGCACCTGGCCCAGACTAAGTCCACCCCAGGGTGCTGGGAGAGTTGGCAGAAGTCCGGGCAGGGTGATTGGCAGACCTGTTCGATACCTCTCTGAACTTGGGGTGTGTGCCCAGGGACTGGAGGGAAGCACATGTGGTACCTCTCCATAAGAGTTGGCCCAAGAATGAACCAGGGAACTACAGACTGGTGAGCCATACTGCAATTGTAGGAAAACTGATGGAGACAATCCTCAAGGAAAGACTGGCGCAATTTCTTGAGGATAACAATCTACAGGAGAGCAGACAGCACGAGTTTGTCTTGAGCAGATCCTGCCAGATGAACATGGTTGATTTTCATGACTGGGTTATGAGTGCACTGGACAGGGGACATGCCGTGGATGTCCTCTACCTGGATTTCAGCAAAGCCTTTGACTCGGTGCCACACGGTAGGCTGACCTGCAAGTTGAAGAGTCTGGTAGCAGGGAGGAAACTGGTCAGATGGGTCCAGAACTGGCTCTAGGGTAGACAGCAGAAGGTAGTAGTGGGGGTGGAGGGATCTGAACCCAGGGCAATCACAAGTGGTGTACCACAGGGCTCGGTGCTGGGACCGGTTCTGTTTGACATTTTTATAGCTGATATTGCAGTAGGGATTAAGAGCAAGATCATTCTCTTTGCAGATGACACAAAGATTTGTGCCAAGGTAGATGGGGTGGGGTTGGGGGGCAAAAGTACTTCAGCAGGAGTTGGCAAAACTGGAGGAAGGGTCTCACATTTGGCAGCTTGGTTTCAATGCAAAACAGAAAAAAGCACAGCACCAACCCTTCGGTAGCATATAAAAAGATTTACTCACAATGTAGAGTCAAAACAACAGCGCCATACAGGATGATGACAGCCTCCTGCCACAACAAAGGTCTGACTGGTTTCGCGTGTTCGCGCTTTGTCAGGGACGAAGTGTGCACACGCGAAACTGGTGTGGTAGGAGGCTGTTGAAGTGTTGGTGCTGTGCTTTTTTCTGTTTTATACTCAGTATTTGGCATATGCACAACAGGGGCTGGAGCAACTTTCTTTCTGTTGCTTAGTTTGGTTTCAATGTCAAGAAGTGCAAAGTGATGCATTTAGGAGGCAAGAACCCAGGAAACAATTACTGGCTGGAGGGAGTCCCGTTAACAAAATCCAAGGAGGAGAAGGATCTGGGAGTGCTGGTAACCGGGGAGATGAACCACTCTTCTCAGTGCAGGAAAGCAGCAGCGAAGGCAAACGGGACGCTAGGGTGCATAGCAAGGGGGATTACTTCTAGGAATAGGAAGGTCATCTTGCCCCTGTACAGGTCCCTGGTGAGACCGCACCTAGAGTACTTCGTGCAATTCTGGCACCCCTATTTGAAAAGGGACTTCAAACTACTGAAGGGGGTACAGCACAAGGCAACAAAAATGATCCTGGGGTTGGGGGAACAGACCATAGGAGGAGAGACTGAGACAGCTCAATATGTATACCCTGGAAGAAAGAAGGGGGAGAGGGAATATGACTGAGACCTTCAAGTACCTGAAGGGTTTGAACAGAGTAGACACCAGGTGTATGTTCAGTCTGAAGGGTGGAAAGGAACGGGGACACTCTATGAAGTTGGAAGGGGGCAGTTCAAGAGGTAGCTGAAGAGGCACTTTCACAAAAAGGGTGGTGGCAGGGTGGAATGCTCTGCCAGAGGAAGTCATATTATTGCAAAATGTTGGGGGCTTCAGGAGAGGGTGGGACAGATTCAGGGGTAGGGTACAAACCTGGAGGGGGCTGGAGATGGGGGCATATAAGGGAGAGGGGCAGTTGCAGTCTAATGGACTGAAGTACTGCACACTCGAGCAGACTAGATAGACCGAAATGGCCTGTATCTGCTGGCAATTTCGTATGTTCATACGTATGTTTGTATGGTCAAAATATCATTAAGGTTGGCAACTGTATAAGACTGCGTTGATGGAGGGGGGTTGATGGCGCAGGCAGCAATGACCCAACAGATGGGCCCTGAGAGCTCAAAGATCCAGTAGCTTGAGGACCTGTGTAAGCATCAGGCCTCGACAGATGGGCCATCGATGATGATCCCATCATCGATGAAGAGGGGGCTGTCGACACAGAGGTCGATGGCCAGCTGCCCTGCATATCAGGCAGAAGTGCTGTCGGTAGGGGTCTGGTATGGACAGAGACCTGGACAGCAGATTTGTGCATCGGTGCAGCTGCAGCTGACAGAGCACCCCCAGACGAGGAGGAAGAGGCTGTTGGGGAGTGGGACCGCCACTGGGGAGGTGGTCCCGATCAGTCTTTTTTATAACTTTTTCCTGAGGGCTTGTCTCCAGCCTTAGCAGCCTGGGAGCTCAATGACCCTGCCGTTGACTGGGAAGGAGGGACCCCAGAGGACCCCTGCTCAAAACTGGCTACCTGTAGCTCCATGAAGAAATTCTTAAGTGCCTTTTTGCATCACCTAAGGGTTGTTTGGTAAAACTTTTGGCAGAGCTCACAGTTGGAGACTTCGTGGTCAGGCCCAAGACAGCAGACACAGATTGGGTGTTCATCTATAGAGGCAATCGTCTTTCTGCAGCAGCAGCAACAGAAGAGAGAAGCTGAAGGATTAACCCTTGACATAAATGAGATAAAAGAATCTCTTTGGAAAAAAAGATTCTAAAAAATTAAGTATAGAAATGAGTAGGCAAAAAAAATGGCACAAAACTGCGTCAGAGCCTCCACGGAGACCCATGTGATCGAGTCAATGGTAGGAAAGAACTGAGGAGGGAGCAGGGCCGCTCACACCTTTATAGGGTTGATGACATCGGCAGAGGACACCGGCATGGGTAGCCCCAATTGTACTGCTGAAAATCTTCGGTATGGATCCTGCTTCACTGACCATGAAGTTCCTACAGGGTGACCTGATGACTGAGATACCCCAAAGAAGATCTAGTGTTCTCTGTAGAGAAATCTCACTTCTGGGGAGGGTCGCTCGCCTACAGGAACTCACAGTGAGTGGCACATGGAGTCAACAGAAGTCAGTGCAACACATCAACCTCCTGGAGCTCAAGGCAGTGCTGCTAGCAATACAATCCTCCTCCTGCCAACTAAGGGGTCAGTCTATTCAAATTAGAGCAGACAACACCAGAACAATGCATGGGCCTTGAACAGGCAGGTTCTGGCCTCACTGTTCAGAAGGTGGGGCACTCCCAAAATAGACCTGTTTGTTTCTTAGGAAAATAATCAGCTCCCACATTTTTATTCCAGACTACTAGCCAGAGGGACAGTCCCAAAGGATGTCCTGGCCTTGGACTAGACAAAGAGGTTTATGTATGCCTTTGCACCATTTCCAATCATTCAGAAAGTCCTCTTGAAACTCAGGAGGGAACCTGCAACAATGACCCTAATAGCTCCTGACTGGGCCAGACAGACATGGTGCTCAATTCTCCTGGCTCTGTCCAGCATGTTTCCAATCAGTCTGCAACTGAGTCACAATATGCTGACATTAACTCAGGGCAGTATATCATCCTCAAAACTCAAGACTCTATGCCTGAGGGCATGGCTCTTCAGGAGTTAGAATACTCTAGTTTAAATCCCTCAGAAGAAGTCCTGAAGCTGTTTAGAGTTTCAGGAAAACCAGCAACCAGGAAAACACACTCTTGTAAATGCACTAGATTTCTTACTGGAGTAACCCCAGAAAAATAATCCCAAAAGAGGGAGAGGTGTATATACTGTATGTGTATATATATATATATAGTCCTGGAAAAGCTGGTACACCTGCAGTCTCTAGGCTTAAGTCCTTCAGCACTAAAGGTGCACTTAGCAGGCATGTCTTCCTACATATTATCAGGTAAGGGAAAATCACTGGCCTCAGAACTCATTTTCAAAAGGTATTTTAAAGGCCTTAGCCACTTGTACCCACTGGCATGGGACTCAGTCCCTCTATGGTATTGCAATGTCTGCCTTGTTCAGCTCATGGAGGCTCCAGTTGAGCCCTATGGACACTGCTGACCTGTAGCGTGTCACATGGAAAACCATATTCTTGATTGCCATGGCCTCTGTTGGGAGGGTGAGTGAAATGCAAGCCCTCTGTACAGAGCCAAACTATATAAGCTACCACAGGGATAAGGTAGTGTTTAAAACCAACAGAAGATTTCTATCTAAGGTGGTGTCTGAATTATACTGGAACCAGGCAGTAACACTTCCGGTGTTCTATCCAGAGCATTCTACTCCAGGTGACCAAAGGCTGCACTGCTTGGACCTGACAAGAGTTCTGGGTATTTACATGGACTGGACAAAAGATGTCGGGCCCAAAAATCTTCGGCTTTTCTATTGCCTATGGCAAGGTTGGCAAAGATAAACCAGCAACTAAGAGATCTGTCTCTTGACAGATAATCTCTTTCGATCAATCAATCAATCAATCAAAATCTTTATTTAATCAGGCGAACATCATTGAGCATAGCTCATTTACAAGATGGACCTGAGTGGTCAAGAAGTGCAAGTGATATTACATTGACAAGGGTAGCATAAACAGTAATACAATGAGAGGGGTAACATAAACAGTAATAAAATGACATAAGTGCTAATATATAACAATATACATATGTACAAGACACATTAAAACTTTTTAATCTGTGAGACAGAAGGTAATGGGCACATCAGAGTAATATGTAGATTATAGGACCTAGCAGGCATTTTGAGGGTGAATCTTGGGACTGGAAACGGAGTTTTATCAGCATATAGGAACACGGGGGTAGGTAGGGCCGGGTTTAGGCCTTGTGGAAGCAGTTGCAGAGTTCTGGGAATAGGGTGGTGAATAATCTTTGAAGGATATTAAGGGTAGGAGGTTATTTAGCTTCATGGGTTTTGGAGTGAATTCCAAACAATTGCTAGTGAGTAGCTGATAGCAGCCCTCCCAAACTGGGTGCAGACATTGGGACCTTAAGAATGATAATTTTGCTGATCCTTAGGTTGTATGGCCTAGAAGTAATTTGAGTAAAACAGTCTGAGATATAGGTAGGTAGCTTGCCTGATAAGGCTTTGAATATCCAAATTGCAGCATTCCTATTTCTTCTGTGTTGTAATGATGCCCAGTTAACTGCCTTATAAAGGGAGCAATGATGGGTGCTGAAGGGAAGGTCAGTAATGAATCTGATGGACCTGTGGTATAGGGTGTCCAGTTTATTTAAGAGGGGGAGTGAACAATGTCCATACAGAAAGTCAGCATAGTCAATGAGGGATAGGAATGAAGCCTGGATTAATCTTTTTTTGGAGTCTCTGTTGAGGTAGTGCTTTATTCTAAAAAATAAATCAAGCCTTTGTCTCAGTTTCTTTAGTAGCTCCTCAATATGGACAGAATAGTCAAGCTTGTTATCAATCCAGACTCCAAGGTGTTTGAAGTTATCAACAAATTCCAGCTTCTCTCCAAGTAAAGTGGTTAGTTGTAGGGTGGTGGATGGTGGGGTAGTGGCAGAGCAACTCTTTGAGGAAAAGAACATAGCTTTTGTTTTTTTGGCATTTAGAAGTAGTTTTTTATCCAGTAGGTTGTGTTGTAGGATGGAAAATTCAGATTGTAGCAGTTCACAGGCTTTAGATAATGAAGGATTGCTAACATATAATACAGTATCATCAGCAAACAGATGGATGTTGGAATGAGTGAGGTTAGCATCAATATTATTAATATAGATGGCAAAGAGGATAGGGCCAAGAATAGAGCCTTGCGGTACACCTCTTAACAGTGGTTTTAAGGTGGATAGGTAGATTCCATTTTTTACCAGTTGAGATCTATCTGATAGATAGCACTTGAACCAATTGAGTGAAGGGAATCCAACCCTAGTGAGCCAAGGGAGGTGATTAATGATTCATGATCCACTGTGTCAAATGCTTTGCTCAAATCCAGGAACACAGCACAGGTACTGTTCTTCTTATCCATAGCAATCTGCCAGTCGTTGGTTACTTTAGGGGCCGAAATGGTGCTATGCCTTGATCTAAATCCTGATTGTGCTGTATTTAGGAGGTTATTGTTATCCCGGTAGTCCCTTAATTGTGAGTTTACTAACTTTTCGAGCATCTTGGATAGAACTGATAGGATGGAAATGGGCCTTTAATTATTGAGGTCTATGGGATCACCAGATTTGAGTAAAGGAACTACTTGAGCTGTTTTCAAGTGGAGGAATGGATCCAGTGGTGAGGGAAGATTGAAGAGATGAGTGAGGGGGCAGATAAGACTTGAGATGCAATCTTGAGGAAGTAGGGGTCCAGGAGTCTGTACCTGCACTTTTGAAGTATCTAAATTGGAGAGGAGATCTTCCACTTCTTCAAGGATATTGGGTTGAAGGAGAAGGTTGATGTAGCCTTTGACCCACGGTGGATTGAAGGTTCAAGGAAGATCTCGGGAGATTTGCAGGTGAAGAGTCAAATGCTAGCCCAGCTGTGGTGAAGTGGTCATTGAAGGTATTTAGGATTTCTTGTTTGTCCGTAATTTCTGTGTTATTTAGTAGCAGTTTGCAGGTTAAGGCAGAGGTAGAGTTTTGGCCCAAGATACCCTTTATAGTTCCCCAGAGCCTGGTTGGGTTATTATAGGAGGCATCCAATTCAGCTCTATAATAGGCAGCTTTGGCAGATCTTTTTGTGTTGTACATGAGTTTCTTGCTTTTCTGAAATTTAGCCAGTCTCTGGAATTCTTAGTTTTTCTTGCCTTTTTCCACAGTTTGTCTCTGGCTAGCAAGGCTGTTTTAAGATCAGTGGTGAACCAGGGCAGGACCTTGCTTTAGTTCTGATTTTGGTGAATGGTGCATGAATATTGAGAGCATTAGTGATAATGTCCTTTAGGATCTGGAGAGCTGTTTCCACTGAGGTTGTAAGGTAGAAATCTTGCCAATATATTGTGTTACTTAGGTCATGGAGGTATCCTGGTATGTTGAACTTCTTTTGACCTTTGAGGACAAATTCAGCAGGGTTGGGTGGTTTGAGGAAGATCTTATGCCAGCTATGGGACAATGGTCACTTACATCATTCGGTAGTACTCCTGCATGCATATAAGTGAGGCTTGTTTACCAACATAATATCCAGGAGTGAGCTGTTGCTAGAATTTTTAGGTTAACCCTGGTTGGGTCTTTAATTAGCTGTGTAAAGCCATAGGTGTCACAAAAGGTTACCAATGGAGCAGATGCATTAGATAGCCAGTTTAAATTCAAATCACCAAGGATGATGGTATCTTCAGGGCCTAGATTGGTTATTGACCCCAGGTGAGATAGTAATTTGAGGCCTGCTGAGGGGGGCCTATAGCAGCCAATCAATTTAAATGAAGACAAGTTAGGAAGGGATATTTTGATTGATAAACATTCAAATTCCTTTGGTTCGGATGTGTTGATGAGGCAGGTAGCAGAGATGGTGTCCTTAATGTATATGGCCACCCCACCACCCCTGGAAGGGCGATCTGCTCTGAAGAGCTGATAGTTGGTAAGGTTTACAACACTGTCTTTGGTCGAAGGTCTGAGCCAAGATTCGGAGATGACCAGAAAGTCAGGCAGGGTATGTGCCACCCAGGCCTGTATTACGGAGAATTTTTTTAAGAGGCTGCAGGCATTGAAGTGTAGGAAGCTTAGGCCATTTATAGAGGATAGATCAGCAGGGGAAAATAAACTTTCAATGGGGCCAGGATTTATTTCAATGGTACCAAAACAGATCAGAAGGTAGAAGATTAATTTGAGGAGGGCACCAAGGGACAGGGATAGTGAGTGGTCAGAGCATTTCCTCCTAATCCTGGGTGCCTGCTGTGAGATGAGTGATGGTCCTGGTATATAGGTGTGAATTTTATCACAGCATAATAATTTAATGGACAGGCATAGTGGGTTAATAAAAAGCCATGATACAAGTAAGGTGCCAGGGCTGTGTTGAATTGTTAGGGTGGCCTTATGTGGGATATCCCAGAGGTTGCATTGTAAACGTGGTTCAGGGTGAATAAGGAATCCGTGGTTGGCCATTGTGGATGGCAGAAGTGGGCAGGTCGTATTAACTGAGTTATTTATCTTGACACTGGGCATAACATTAATATCATAAGGGATTGGGTAAGATGCGTGGCTCAGGAGCAAAAGGAAGCAAAGTAGCATTGTGGAGGTTTGGTAAGGGTTAAGGGAGGAAGGGAAAGGGATGTGGGCGTGGATTAAGAAATGGTGGGAGAAAGTGTATAAAAGGAATCAACCAAGAGGGGGGGCGGGCAAAAATTTTGCGGCTTTGCCCGTACCTTTCTGCCTGCTTCTCCCGGCCTCCTGGAACCCTTGGTCGGCTGCACAGGCGCTGCCGACCCGCTGGCGGCTTGGAGCCCCTCCGCTCCCTGGACCTCAAGGGCTGCGCCTTCTACAAGGTGGGGGACAGAGGAGAAGGCAGTCAGCAAGGTACCTTTATTGCAGTAATCTGCAATCAGTAATCAGTCCTGCTACGAAAAAGCTGAGAAAATGCCACTCAGAGGCCTAGGGACATGCTCCACAAAAGGCACCTCTGCCTCTGTGGTGTTCACGAGGGGCATCCCCTTACTGGACATTTGCAAAGCAGCTACCTGGAAAACAGTGCATACCTTTACAAAGCACTACTGTTTGGACATACTGTCCAGGAGGGATGCCAGCTTGGGAACTGCTCTCCTGCAGAACCTTTTTCCTAAATAGGTTCTGGCTGCACCCTCCCAAGATACTGCTATATAGCCTGCTTACAGTGTAACCATTAAGTGAGGGATTCCTGGGGTAAGGAGAAAAATTACTCACCAAAGTAATGTTTTTTCTTCTTAGAGATCCCTCACTATGGTTACACTCTCCCACCCTGTTTCCCTTTACAGAATATGAAAAATTAGTTATTTTTATGAATGTTGCTTGAGCATTACTATTACAGTTTCTCCTTAATTGTAAATTTTTTCTTTATTTTTATGCATTTTTGCATTTACATGTCTTCTTCAATTTTGATTAATTGAGTTAATGTTTATAATATATATCATATATCAGCCCCAGAACTCACATGTGAGTCGTAATGTTCTATGCTTAACCTTATTCAAAATGGCTGTCTGGGGCTGATTGAGACTGTTTTAAATCTGAAATTTCCATAATGTTTGGTAGCCTCTTAGCTAAAGTGACTAGCCACTGTCCCATTCTAGCTATGGAAACACATCTGGTAACTGCCAGAGTGGAGTGTGGCTGCAGATTTTTTTTTTTTTAAACCAGTATTCTAAATTCTACTAATTAGAATAAGGTTCCATCTCTGGGGCATCTGTCTTCTAGGTGATGATGCTTAGAGCGTATCCCCTTATCGGACATTTGCAAAGCAGCTACCTGGAAAACAGTGCACACCTTTACAAAGCCTAACACCTCCACTGCAATTAGAGTGCAAGCACAGTGAAGGGGTTTAACATGCTTAGGACAAGCACAAGAGAACCTTTGGTGAGAAGGGAGTGATGAAAAGCCATTGACCACTTAAGGTGTGTGGACACATACATGTATAGGGCCTACAGGCAGACTGGATGGGCCAGCGGTCCCTATCTGCTAACAGTTTCTATGTTTCTACGTGAGGGATCCCTGAGAAGAAACAACATTACTATGGTGAGTTCTTTTTTTCTTATTGCCTACACAGATGAGGTCTGTGTGTTGCTCAGAGATGAAACTTCATGGAAGGTGACTTATGATGCCTTGCAGAAATTTTCTAAAGCCTCTAGTTCCAGTATCAATTTTCTCAAAAGTCATGGTATCACCATAGGACCTGTAAGGAAACCAGTCTCTCCTTATGCTGCAAGTATTCCTATACTACAGGTCCCCATAAAAATCTTAGGGCTTTTATTTGGAGAAGAGGATCTAGGGAATTGAACTGGGAATTATTCTTAAACAAGTGAATTGGAAAGTGATTAATTAAAAGAATTGGGAACTATCAAAAAGGAAAATCATTCTTTTGGTGAAAAGGCTTCTAAATGCAAGCATGGTATTCTCCTCACCTTTGATGATGGAAACTCAGCTTTTTAGTATTTGTTTTCTGTTGCTATGGGGTAATGGACTGAACCCAATAAAGTGTGATGTAACATATAGATATGTCCAGAAGAGCAGCTTGGAGATGATAAATCCTGTTGTTTTTTACAATATTTCATATTTAAACACCGGAATTTCACTCATGTTTTGTATTAAAAACTGAATCTATGTGTGCCTTTGGTTAGAGTTAGATTTTTCTTTTTCTCTTTGGCAGTCTGATTGCTTAAAGATACCCAAACCTTCACACCAAGTACTGCCTGTTTATGTTTAAGTGATACTTAAAAAAATAAGGTCTAGGAGAATCACCTTTACTCAAATTCAACAATATACCAGGGTTTAACTGTACTATAACATTTTGAGCCCCTTGACGAACCAGACATATAATTCCTATCCTGCCCAGTGGCTGAGCCTGACTCAAAGTCTGTGAAATACAGTATTTGCAGGATAAGAGAATTCCTGCCCACACTTGGGATGTGGCATGGCGTGATGACCCACCCACTACTGTACTGCCTTCTGTACATCTGTCCTCTCCTAGTATTACTCCTAGTATTAACCTCTGGCCACAGGCAGGACCATACCACACAGAGATAGATGACATCAAGGATTCTTTGTTCCTTCCCCTGTGACAACCCTTTCCCAGTTGGGAACTACCCGAGTACAGTACCTTACCTCCCCAACTGGAGTAGTTAAGAGCTGCCAAGAGTAGGGAAATCTCCACCGGACTGACCTTGAGACCTTCAGGAATATGAGCCAATGGTACTGCAAGTAAGGAGTCTGACACTTGGGTAGATAAGCAGAAAGGTAAAAATTAACTGGAAATGTCTGAGAAATTCTTGCAAATATAGCCATGAATGGCACAGTTAAAAATCAGATATAAACAGCTATTCATATGCATCAGTCACTTATTCTTATACTCTATGTATCCCAGCAGGGTACCTCCACCCCACAATTCACTTCAGAATTACCCCTGGAGACTGCGGGCACTCACCTCCCACCAGCCCTCCAAATATCACACTTTCCCAGGATAAGCACCCACCTAGACCTTCATCCCCGAGCTTACTGTACTGTGGAACTAAGGCAATCAGTGACTACTGGGTCTACCTCTGAGCAGTCAGTCCACTGACCCCTTCTGCCAGATACCCTCCCTGGTATCCAATTACTGTGTACACTGTATATTAGAACTGAGGCAATCAGGAACTACTGGGCCATACCTCCGAGCAGTCAGTTCACTGAATCCTTCTGCCAGATACCCCCTGGTATCCAATTACTGTGTCCTTAAGGGCGTACAGTGACTACTAGGCCTACCTACCTCAGTCAGCCCACTGACTCCTACTGCCAGATACTCCATGGTATCCAGATCCATTTACTTTACTGTATGTTATACTTAGGCTTGGCAGTTTTCGATTTTTATGTTTTGCACAAATTGATCAAAAAAATTGTTTATTTTTACAAATTAATTTCAATGTTTATTAAATCAAGCAATGAAATTGTATTAAAATCTTCATTTAATTAGTCAAATACCAATGTAAAATCCCATTTCAGCTTCAGCTTTAAAATGACAAGGACACGGACAAAGACATACACAGAACAAAGACAGACTGCATGCAACAAGAAACATTTAACAAGGAAGGAAGACATTATACATAAATTCATTGAAATTAACGTACAATCTGTGCAATATTAGAGTGGCATATGTTCATATCTGTGCAGTTAATCATTAAGCCCCCCCCTTTTGTCATCTTACTTGTTATTCTCATGGACTCGTATCTGTGCAATTCAACCTTAACCCCCCATCCCCTTTTTTAGTATCACAATACTCCGTATCAGCAAATGCTACAAAACTTTCAGTTATGTCCTTTTTGTGATACAATATATTAAGTTGTCCAAGCCTCTCCTCCGACAGCTGCATTCTCCATTTATCTTGGACCTTTCTGAAGAGACTAAATGACCGCTTGACTGCATTCGATGTTGTTGGCACGGTCAGGCCTTGCATTGCAACACTAGACAATACTGGAAGGTTTTGTATCTCAGTCTTCCAGTATTCAATAGGGGGTGATAGTGCTGTCAGCTGGAATATCAAGCTTCATGTAATTATAAAAGTCCCTCTCAAATTCATCTGCTTTACAACTGAAAGTGTTTATGATGCGATCATAGTGGGAGACATCTTTTGAAAGCTGTGCCTTAATAAATGGGTCAAACAGTCTGCAATTGTCAAGTAGTGAGCCTGCGTCATAAAGTCCATCTGGTACATTGCGGGTCAGTGCTGCAGTCAGCTTATTATGAAAATTCTTTGCAAAGGCATTCATTGCCACAGACAGGGACTGTCTTTTCGAGTCAATTGATTTTACATCTACCTCCTTTAATGATGTTTTAGCATCGCTTGCCACAGTCAAATCACAGTTAAGGAGTCTGTCAATTTTGTGGGTGAGTGGTGTTTTTGACTCCATTTGTACATGCACTGCATGAATTTTACTAAGGAAATTGCAGACAGATGTTAATTTGCAGTACAGTTCCCTTTGACTAGAATCGTTAGCAACAAGCCGCCATCATTTTTATACTTTTTTGGACTGGGGCTCAACATCCTCATTAATTAAAAAGTCACACACACTCTCACAGTGGGCATGAATGAACTGTGTGGCTTCTAGCCAAGAAAACCACCGGCACAGGACAACTCTGGAGGTACACCATTGTTAGCATACACTTTGAAAAAGGCTCACCTATGTTTGTTGGCACTTTTAAATAGTGCTGGAAAGTGAACAACAGTTTCATTCACATGAGAAAACTCGTCGCTTTTAATAACGTGGTCAATAGCAACGTGCAGTAGATGCGCTATGCATTGTATATGTAGTAAATGGGGGTAAATGTCTTTCACATCTTTAATCAATTGCAGCATACACATGGCTGAGTCAGTGTTAATAGAAATACAGTCTGCCCATGACAACAGATAATCTCTCATCATGTCGTGAAAAAGGTTTGAGACTACTCCTGCATTACACTGTAAAGCAACACTAGATTTCAACAGCAGACAGTTAATGGCTCTGTTTTTAGTTGAGTAAAAAACATCAAGAATATTAAGAGCTGGAAGCCCTGCCAACCCAGAGGTCTCGTCAACTACAAAGGAGCATTGCTTACCAGATAGCAACTCATTTAATGCAGATTTGTTGTGCTCAAATACTTCTGGAAAATATTTATCTTCTAGCTGGCTTCTCTTATGGCATGTCCAAGCTGTTGGTGCATATCTCCCCAGTACAGACATTAGGTAGCTGGACCCCTGGGCAGCATTCATTGGAATCGCCTCGTAACATAAAGCCTGCACCAGATGATGTGGAAAGTCGGCGGCCTCTTCTTTTTTCTGCTGCATATGCCCCACGAAAGATTCCATGGATGGCTGAGAAATCTTTCCACACTCAGCTTCAGCTTCAAGTGGGTCTTGCTATTGAGATGCTCTGAGATGCGGTTTGCTTGACCCGCGACTTCTGTTTTACAAATTTTGCATCTCAGAATGTCAGTCGTTTCTCCCATTCTGTCCTGTTTTACAGTTTTTAATTCAAGTTCGGGGAACTCAGAGCAGCACTCATCAGCACACTTTCTTCTGCGACCCATCGTACCAGTCTCAGGATTCGGCAGTTACTACACTAAGGTGAGTAGCCACACTAAATGCCGGGAATGACAATGAATCGATTAAAAGCAGTTAAGTGCACACGGGAAAGCGCACAGGTATCCAGCAACCATAAATTAGGTGTGAATGGGTGTGAATAGACTAATTGTCAGCAAAGCATTGATCTGAATGAATACTGACTGAGTGCTGATAGAATACTGTTGTGGCTGTGAGAAAATTTTAGCAAGGTTAATCGAGGGCTACTTTGTTCCATCAAAATTATGAAAGCTCTAAAATTTGACTGAAATAGATGGAAATCAATATTTATCGAAAACCGCGAGCCTACTTATATTCTAATAATCATTTAAATCAGTTAATATTTCACACATTCATTTCTAGACACATTTAAACTAAGTAATGGCATTAAACAATGTTGCATACTGGTACATTAAAAATTGTGACAGGAGCCCCTCTCAGTCCCTTCAGGTTCAGTCCTTCACTTTGACAGACTCTCTTAAAATCAGAAGGATTGAGGCAAATTCTCTGTAAAACAGTGTCACTGTGGCTTTTAAAAAAAGTCCCCAGTTTTGTATCAACAAGGTTTTTACTATACCACACTCCTTTGGAAATACTGAAGAAATTCTGTAGAGATGGTGCAGCTTGATGTAGTTGGAGGGCCCTCTTTTGAGTCAGCAGGTTACAGATGTGTTGAGGAGAACAATGATTTATTCAGATTTGTAGATTCTTTTCTGTGAGGAAACTGGTTACACAGGAACAACAGGCACTTGAAGCAACAGGCTTTCTACAGTAGACCTTGTTCTCACTTATTGCCCTGCACGTCCCTGTTCTGGGATACAGGTGATCCCCTATCCTTGCACTGTAATTAAACTAAACTGGTTCTGTCAGGCTTTCTTTCTTCAGTGGGTCTCTTCAGACAGGCACCCCTTGGTATGGGCACCTTCCTTGCTGGCCACTCTCCCTGCTCAGACTGACTGCACACTGGCTGTGCAGCTCTTTTTATAGTCACAATCTCATTAGCATATTTAAATCTGTGGTCACTGAGTGGACACTGACCAGTCCAGCAGCTCAGCACCAATCAAATTCCTTCCTGCAGCAGCACAAGCCACAATGGAATTCTCAGTTTTGAAGCTCAGCTGCCCTCCTGAACATTCTAAGGCCTCCCTTGTTTCTTTTCTACTTTTGGTCGTTTTAAAATACAATTTATTTGTCACTCAGAATGAACATTTTCTCAAGGATCAAGCATTTTCTCGCTATACTGGTTGGACAGCTGACTTTCTAAGCTTTCTGCTGAATTTTTTTCTGTTCACAATAACCCCCAGGAAAACAGTCACTAGGACTTCTATTATTTTAACAATAAAACACTTAAATAATGACTTCTGAACACTTTCCTATGCTTTTTCCTGTCAAAATAGTCATTTCCCCTTTAACTGTGCTGATCACAACAAATTGTTTCTCTCAGACATTAGTTATACATTTTCCCATGGTAAGCTCCACCTCTAGAGTAATTGTCTGCATGGATTAGCTTCACCAAAGGACCACTCTCCCTTAAAAGGTTAGCGACTCCCTTATTTAAATTCTACACAGTTCAAACTATGTTCCCATCTGTAGGACACTATTCTGAACATGTGTGCCAAGTCTGGACCATGTTTATTAAAATTCGGCTTGGCAACGCATTGCTGAATATGTGCAATGTATTCTGACTTCTCTGCTTCAGGTTCCGACAATCTCTATGTTTAAACTGCTCTGTTTTGGATTCTATACATATTTGTAAACAATCAATGTGTGTGCGCTGTGCCCAGGACTCCTCTAGCCACCACGTGCTCTTTCATTTATTTATTTACTTAAAATTAATGTTTTTCATGCATGTGAAGCCATAAGCTCCCATGCCCAGTCACACCCCTTTTCTGCCCAAAATGGCTCCTGTGAGCTTTATTTTGTAATTTATTTATTTTTCATTTTGTTTGCCAGGTAAGAACACTGGAACAAGTCCTTTTTTAGGTCCAACCTGACATAAAATACAAATATACAGTATATGTGAGTACAATATTAAACATTAACACATTAAACAAAACAATTACAAACATCCAACTCTTGTAAATGACTTTTCAAACTTACTTTAAAGCTTTGTAATGAGGGAACAGATCTTACATTATCTGCTAGTGAATTCCAAAAATGGGGAGCAGCAGATGAAAATGACCATGATCCTGATTTTGAGTTATAGAAAACAGACTGCAAAACAGTTCCCTTAAAAGATTGTTGCTATACTGTGTGCATTTTCTTACTGTGGAGACTCCATGAACCCCAAATCTTCAGACTGTGCTCCTTATTACATATTTTATTTAATTCGTAGAGCCAGTCCCTAATGTTCACATTCCCTGGTGCTTTTCGCCTTGCCAACTATATTGTAAGGGAACTTATTATCTGGTTAGCTGTTCATGCAATTATCCAGGCTGTGTGTGGGTGATGATGTGCGATATGGCCGACACCACACATTCAGTCACTTCACTACCAGTCTAGCATTGCTTGTAAAGTGCTTTGGTTGTAAGAAAAGCGCTATATAAATGCAGATTCTTCTTCTTCTTCTTCTTCTGGTTGATCTTGCCACAAGAGGAGCGCATCATTCTGCTACCTCCCAACTCTCCGTGAAGCAAGAGACAGTGCCCGAAGCCTGCTCTACATACGGCTGCAGAATGAGGCGGCCGACCGAGGAAAGCCTAGGATTCCTTACTGGATCGCACTGCACTCTGCTGTGGGACCAACACTCGGTCTGTCACTCTCTACTCTCACTCTTTTGGTGCCAGCAGTGCCCGCAGCTGCCACTCTGCATACACTATTTACTCCAGAGTAGTAAGACTTTCTGTTTACAGGAGCGATTGTCTACTAAATAAAACAATTTCTAAAAAAATCACCACAGGCAACTCAGGCAGTCCAGCTGTACACTGGCTGTCCAGCGTTTGTGTCACTAGCCAGGGCTATCCTTTTACTAGCCCACTGGCCATCAGCATAACAATTCTCTATTTTACCATTAAAATATTGTAATTATTTTACAAAAACAATACCAATCACTACATTTATGTGTGAAAAACTGCATGTGTGTGTGAGAAACAGCAAGCCAGGAGTCCTTTCCTCTTCCCCCGTGCTGCATCCCACTGTCACGATTAATAATATGTGCACAGCGTATCTTACAGTCAAACTCATTTTAAGCTGCTGATTATTATTATATTACAATCATGGAAGCTAAGTCTACTCTTTTTATTACTGCCCCACGTATCTCTGGCAGCTCCTACCTATTCTGGGTTTTGAACCCGTGTCCTTAACTACTAAATTTAGGTCTACAATGAAACTAATAGGCTGTCCCTATTCTCTTGGTGGAACAGGCTAGCTAAGAATGTTACAGTGGCTTTCCTGTCATGGCAGACTTGGGGTAAAAAGCTCCCACAAACATAAATGTATAGATGAGCGGAATTGCCCGAGGCCAGGATGTAATGGGATATTAGAAACAAAAGACCATTTGTTCCTGCATTGCCCCTTAAGGCATTCTGGAATACTATTGCAGTTACTTGGTATGAACTTTTGTTCCTATCCAGTACAGAGAATAGGTATTGGGAATTAACACAAGCAGATGGCTGGGTCGACACGAGAGTACAGTTCAGGTGTTATTTGCACTGCTGAAATATAATATATGGCAAGCCTGCTGTGCTTTCACTCTGCAACAAAACGTGGCAGAGTATGTCAACATAATCAGGAATGTGAAAATGGGATTGCAAAATGTATATTACTTAGATCTTCTCAGTCTCTTAAGAGAATGAGCTGTCTAAGGAAATCAATTAAGTGGTTTGAATTTGATTGATGGGTTGGAGCACAATCTTGATTACTTGAGGAATTTCTCATATGCTTTGTGTTATGATTTCTGTATTGGATTTTGATTATACACAGGGACTGTGTATTTTCTTCTTTTGTGAACTTTTGTGTTTATGGCATGATTGTATGTGATGTTTAAGATGTTTATTTTCTTTATCAGTTTTATTTTTAATAAAAATACCCCTACTCTTTATTGATAAGTATCATGGGATCTTTAACTTCTGCCTGGACAGTAACCAGAGATGAGAAGAAAGGATGACAGCTTCCTCATACTGCACTGCTGCATCAGTTATGGTATTACCCTGAGTACCTAGTGTGGAGCTAGAACCTGCAATGTTCTGATCTTCTGGTCCTAGAAGCAAGAATGCAACCTACTGTGCCACTGACATCATCAGTTGTAACAGACATGCCCATCTAGATGTGATTTACTGCTAATGTTTCCACTAATGGTCTTTGTTACTGCATAGAACAGTGAGACAGAGAGGTTCCTTAGAAAGGAAGCTATTTAAAGTAACAGATACGCTTAATTGTTACATCACTCAGTCACACCCCCAAAAAAGGAATACAAATTAAGAATCCCTTAAAGACACAGAAAAGAAACATAGAAACATAGAAAAATAGAATTTGACGGCAGATAAGGACCGCTTGGCCCACCCAGTCTGCCCATTTCCCTACCTACTGGATAAGCTGCAGATCCTAGTTAACCAGCAGCCTACTTCTTCCTACCCCCACCCCCTAGAATTGCCTTATGACTGTCCCATGCATGCTTGAATTCCACCACTGATTTTGACTCCACAACCTCCTCCGGGAGGGGTGGCCAGTCATCTCAAAGGACAGACTTAGAAGAAGAGAAATGAATCTGAAATATTCTTATCATATCCTTGGCTCTAGACTCATATTGCAGATCTGTGGAATAATTCCACTTGGACCTTTAGAACGCGACTCTAAGAACATTGTGTTACCTGTGTTGAGGTTTTTATGTGTGTGTCCAGCATTTTTTGAAACACTTGAAGGCAGTAAGAGACATTTGCAAAGTAGGCTTTTATAATATGTACCAGAAGTGCCAGCTCTATATGCCACATGGGTAGTAGATGGCCTGTTAGACCTGTTTGGGCCTACTGACTTTAACCTCTGAACTGTGCCCCTTGCCCCATTGTAGACGTGAGCCACACTTTTCCAGCTTGGTGGATTTTTGTTTAATTTTGTTTTCATAAGCAGTTACAATGAAACATTAGCCACTGTATTGTTTAATTACCATCTCAAGAATTCTGAAAACAGCAGGCCGGCCTAGTGGCGTAGAAGACTAAGGTATTGAATGGCTTACCTCCTGCCACGCCAGCAACCCGTGTTCAGGAACAAGCATGGGCTGCTGGGGGTCAGCAGGGTTTGAGAGGAGGGACGTCATGGGGACTGCTGTCCTCTCCTGGGGAGGGGTGGCCAGTCATCTCAGCCCATGGCTGCCACCAGGTGGAGACCTGGTGGTAGTGCAGGCATGAACACTTGAATGGATGGGGTTTCAGATCTACAGAACATGCACACCTCCATGCGCGCATACTGATGTGATGTCGCAGTAGAGGTAGAGGGAAGAAAATAGAAAACAGGATCTGAGGGCTGGATGACGCCCCTGCACATCTCCCCCAGACCTGCACCACTGTCCACATGCCTGGAGTTACTGGATGTGTACCCTTCCCCCTTCCAGCACCACCACGGGGGTGGGGTGGGGAAGGGAGGAAATCACGGAAGATGCACTTCAGTCGGGGGGGGGGGTGCTGGCTGAAGGGAGGCAGGGTCAGGATGCTGAAAGGACTGCCAAAGGAGTAAAAAGCTTTGTGAAAAAAAAAATTGTGAAAAGAAAGATAAAAATGTATGAATACATATGTGGGTCGGTAACTTAAAAACTTGGCAAGCCCATCTCAGTTTCTATATGTTTCATGATATTGACTTTACTCTGTTTCTTTCTGTCTGTATGTAGACAGAAAGAAACTAGAAAAAGTAATGGTTCTGAGTGGAAAACCACCTGCAGCTTCTGAAGTACCACAGTCTCACTCTTTATTGTGAAATGATGAGAAAGTACAAGTACTGTAAAATGTAAATCACAGTTTAGAAATGGATATGATTTAAATCTTCAGTTGTTTTATTTGTGTAAATCTAATAAAAAAATATTAAGAAAAGATTGCAGTTCTCCTTTATGGAATTCCACTAGATTCTTCTCAATACTTGAGACTAGCGAGGCACGCCGACCACTACAGATATTTACAACTCAGAAACCATATACAAAACATACAAAAAAAGTATGGTAGAACAGTGGAATACTCTAGGCTTCGGGTCATGGTGAGAGAGATTTTAGGTTCCAAAAAATAAAAGGACAGATCTCTTTAATAAATGGATCATTCAGGGATAGAGGAGGACGGTGCGTGGTCAACCTCAAAACAAAGTGGGAACGGAAGTTGGGGCAGCAGCTCTCGGAAGAAGAATGGGAGGCTTTTTTTTCCCAAGCACACCGAACCATGTACTCCCAAAGATGGAGGGACTTTGAGTGGAGGATTAGGGCCAGGTTCTTCATTACCCCAATAATACAGAATAAATGGAACCCTGAACATAGTTCAGACTGTTGGAGAGGGTGTGGAGAGCATCGGGCCACACACCTGCATGTTTTGTGTCTCTGTACAGGGCTGGCCTGGTTCTGGGGAGGGATGGGGGAGGCCCTGGGGAAAATCTTCACATCAGAAGAAGCCTTAAGTCCCAAACACTTGGTCCTGGCCCTGATCCTCAGAGGAGTAAGAGGCAGAGATCAATCAATTAATCAAAATCAAAAATTTATTTGTATAAGGCGCCCTTTCCATGCTCAGGGCACCTTTACAGAACAAGATAAAAACACAGTATTACAATTTAAAACAGATAAAACAGATAAAAACATATCGGTGTGCACATTAATAAGATGCTGAGAAGGCCTGATTAAATAAATGGGTCTTCAACAATTTTTTGAAACCCTCTACGGTCTGGCACTCGCGTATCTGGCGAGGTAGAGAATTCCACAGGGTAGGGGCCATAAAGGCAAATGATCTTCCTCCTGATATTTTTAGGGATACCCTGGGAATCTCTAGCAATCCTTCACCAGAGGATCAGAGTGAATGGGTGGGCAGTAGGGACATAGGAGTTCTTTCAGGTAGTGGGGTCCCTTCTCATGTAGGGCCTTATAGGTCTGCAACGTGACCTTGAAGGTAATCCGCCACTGTATTGGCAGCCAGTGCAGTTCACGCAGCACAGATGTTATATGACTGGATCTAAAAGTTCCAGTCAACAACCTGGCCATCGCATTCTGCACTAGCTGCAAGCGGCAGATATCTACCCTAGGGAGCCCTAGGTAGAGAGTGTTGCAGTAATCAAAATGACTGGTGACAAAGGCGTGGACCAAGGTAGGAGGATCTTTGGGCGGGACCAGGTGCTTCACCTGGGCTATGTTCCTTAGATGGTAATAGGAAGATCTGACTACAGTCGAAACCTGCACCCTCAGGGTCAGGCCTTCATCAAATACCACGCCCAGGTTTCGCACCTGGCCCGAGGCAATAAGTGAGATTCCCCCAAGATTTATTCCTGAGGGTTTTCCCACCCATGTCTCTGTTGTCCTATAACCAGGGTCCACCACCAATACCTCTGTTTTTCCTGAGTTCAGCCGAAGTCAGCTGGCACTCATCCAGTTCTGAATCTCCAGCAGGCAGTTATTAAACACCACAGCAGAATCTAATTCTTGTTCGGGCACAAAAGACATGTACAGTTGAGAGTCATCTGCACAGCAATGAAAACTCAACCCGTACCATCTTATAATGTTCCGTAATGGAAGCACGTACACCGCGAATAACATGGGGTACAACACTGAGCCCTGTGGAACCCTGCAGGGTAGCCCATGAGGGACCGAGGAATATATCCCCGGTACCACTCTCTGGGATCTACCCTTGAGGAGAGACTGAAACCAACTGAGGACCGCCCCTCTCAGTCCACAGAAAAACCACAGGTGCTCTAGCAACACCCCCATGCTCCATGGTGTCAAATGCTGCTGAGAGATCAAGGAGAACCAAAATGGAACGGGCTCTCCGATCTCTTGCCATCAGAAAGTCATTAAGTACCCAAACAAGGGCTGTTTCGGTGCTATGCCTTTTTCTGAAGCTGGACTGGAGAGGATAATAGATATTAAGGTTAGTTAAATGGTCTTCCAGCTGCAGAGAGACCACCTTCTCAATAACTCTCTACAAAGGGTAAGTTCGAGATCGGTCTGTAGTTAGCTGGGCAGTCGGGGTCAAGGGAGTTTTTTTTTAAAAGTGGGTGTACTACTGCCTCCTTCAAGTGATCTGGGAAGATCCCTCTCTCCAATGAAACCCTCACTATCCCAGCAAGGACCAGGCTGATGACTTCTACACACTCCACTAGTAGGCGTGTAGAGCCTGGGTCCAAACTACAGTAGGTTGGCCGCAAAGTCTGGATAATCCTCACTATATCTTTGACTACCAGCTGACTAAAGGTGGTCCAGGTCTGACTGGCATTAGTACCACCCGATTGATCAATGCAAATCTCAATGGGAAGGCACTGGCTGATCTCTTCTCATCCCTGATGGTGGACACCTTATCTGCAAGAACTGCGCAAACTCCTCACACTGCACTTGTGACAGCGCTCGACCAGAGTGAAGACAGGCTGGATTGCACAGTCTGTCCACAGTCTAGAAGAGCTGGGCTGGCCTGTTCTTTGCAGTAGCAATTTCCCTGGGCAGGAACTCTGCCTTCTTATGGGAAATTACTGATTGATAGATTTGATAATGATTCCTCAGTCTAAGTCTGTCCACCTCCAGGTGAGTTTTCCGTCAGTGTCTTTCCAGCCTTCACCCTTGTCTCTTCAACTCACAGATTTCCCCATTAAACCAGGGGGCACCCAGATGAGAGACAATAGGATGAACACAGGCAGGAGCAATGATATCCAGAACCTCAGTAACAGCCTTGTTATAGGCTGCCACAAGAGGCCCCGGATCAGTGCAATCCCCTTGAAAACCCAGGAGGTCCAGTACCATCATTAGGCCATCTGAGATAGCTCCTCTCAAAGGATGGAACTGTGCCAACTCCTTTGGAGCAGGCCTATTTTGGGGGGCTGCAAAACTGAATCTCAGGAAGTGATGATCAGACCAGCTGACTGGCTCCACCTCCACATTGGAGATCTCCATCCCCAGGTGGAACACCAAGTCCAGTGAGTGCCCTTTCTCATGGGTAGCAGTGGTAATAACCCATGTTAGGCCCAATGAATCCATCAATTGGAGGACATTTTGTCCAAACAGCGAGAGTTCATAGCTGACCCAGTCATTGAAATCCCCCAGAACCAACCATCTGGGGGATTCCAATACCACCTCAGCGATGAAGTCCGCAACCTCCTTCAGTAACTCCCTCCCATCACCTGGTGGATGGTAGATGAGAAGGGTCCTGTAGCCTACACCCGCACCCACTATACACTCAAAGGAGCTGGTCATTCCCACTGGCACCTCCCTGAGATCAAATATATCTCTGGAATATTTTACTAACTGCTGCCCACAAAGCAATAACCAGGAAATGACTTCAGCCAGCTCCCCCGGCCCTGACACACTGGGTCGAAGTGGTTGCGGAGATCCAGGATACGGAGGAATTAACACATAAAATAAACTTCAAACCTTCAGTATACATAAGTAGATGGACTAGATGGGCCATGTGGCGTGGAGGGGAAGGAGATCTGAGTCAGTTAGAACAGATGAGGGAAAAGGCTATAATTAATTAATTACTACTTGTACTCATGAGAATGCACTATGCCTATACAAAATGTTGTATGTAAGCTGTATACACTTGCCTGTAAAACAGTTGAGGTTATGAACTGTTATGTCTATATGAGCAATAAACTTGAATTTAAAAAGAAATAAATACTTGAGACTAGCCATGTATGAAATTGTCACAGTTCAACTGTAGTAATGTTATTTAAATACATGAAAACTGTATCTATAGAACATACCTAGGTTGGCCAAACTCCAAATTTTTAATGTAAAAAATTAAGTTTTGAACCCTAACAGTTCAAAAGTTAAATTTTGTTAACTATCACCAACCTTTACAATAGCAGTAAATTTAAAATTAGAACCAGTAGATCCCGAATATGCATATCACCAAAATTCAGATTTCTTTTTATTTTAAACATTTTATAAAAAAAATTGTTCACACATCTAAGTTAGTTTAAAAGTTACAAGAATTTATGTAACCCTGATTTTGCTGCCTGTCAAAAAGGCTGGATTCAGTGAATGTCTGCTGCTGATGTCATGTGTTGTTAGCAAGAGCATTCACAGCCTAGCTCTCACTACCAGCAACACTTTCTGATCATTTACTTGCACACTTTCCAGCACCAATGACAACATTTGCTTCAGTCTCTCATTCTGAATGTTACATATTAACATACTAGCATACTAAAATGCCAGCAGATTAGGCCACATGGTCTATCAAGTCTGCTTGAGAATCAGTATCCTTGATGAGTACCATAACCACCTTCCCACCCCCCTCAGGGTTTCCCCATCCCTCTCCAGAGTTCCCCCGCCAGAGATGACATTACTCAACTTTACCCTCCTCCTGTACCTGTCCCAGACCATCTTGAACCCTCCACCATGGTCACCTCCACCAGCTCCTCAGGGAGTGCATTCCATGGTTCCGCCACCCTCTCAGTGAAGTATTGCCTCCTTCTCTCCACTCTGAGCCTCCCCCCTCCAGCCTCCAACTATGCCTCCTGGTGGCCCCTCCCACCTTCCTCTGAAACACTTTATCCAGGCCTACCCCGCATACCCTTTTTAGATACTTGAAGACCTCAATCAGATCCCTCCTGTCTCTCCTCTCCTCCAGTGAGTACAGGCTGAACTCTTCAAGTCTCTCTTCGTATGGCCTATCACCCATACCCCCATATTATTTTGGTTGCCCTCTTCTGCACCCTGTCCAGGAGTGCAATGTTGTACCCTGTGCCTCTCCAGAAATGTTTACCCTGTACCCTTTCAAAAACTGGTACCCCCACTTCTCTCCAAATGTGTGCCTTGTGATCCTACCACCTTGTAAACCCCACAGTCCACAGAAATGTATTACCTCAAATCCCTCCCCTGTGATCCACTGCCCTCCTAAAATGTTTTTTCCTGAAATGTGTGCCATATACTCCTTCTGAAATTGATACCCTGCAGCCCTTCCCAGCTGTGCACCTAATAATCCCTCCTTAAAATTGCCCCTAGCATCACTCCCAATATTTTTCACCACCCTCCAAATTTTGCACACTGCACCCCATACACCACTTGAAATTGATGCCTGATACTTTTCCAGAACTGTACTCCTATTACCCTACCTAAAATCTGTACCCCAGTCAACCTCCTGTGTTTTGCACCCTAACACTCTTGAATGTTGCATCTTGTAGCCCTCCTAAAATTTATGACCCACACACCCCTTCTAAAACTAATACCCCACACACCTCCTGAAATTGGATACTGCTGCCAATATTTGGGGAGTGGTGTGAGACCTCAGTTTGGAGAGGACTACACATTTTTGGAGGGGTTTAAGATGCATATTTTCAGAGGGGAGCAGGGTACACATTTTGGGGTGATGCAGGAAGCAGATTTTGCAAGGGGTGCAAGGTGTAAATTCTGAGGGGAGCGTGGGATGTAAATATTGGGGGAGGGGTTGCAGGGTGCAATCTGGTTTATCTTTGAACCACACTTGTATACCTCATTGTACTTGTTCAGCACTTTGTACCTTTTTCTCTATATTTGTTTTAAGTCACAATATTGTAATTCTAACCCCAGGAATACAACAATATACAAACAGCAATCAGTTCACTGGATTGAGCTGCCCTAGAGATAGAATTTATGCTAATTATGGAATTTAGAATTAGAAGCAAGTTCAAGCTCTGCATTGTGGTCATACTCCCCCCTAATGGTCTAACATCAGATTTGTTTCTCTGTTGAAGAGAGCAGTTGCCCCAAAGTATAACAATTTCAATTATTTTAGTTTTATTTACCACTTATTTTCAAATTATAGAAGGAACAAACCATTCTTACTTTTTAATTTTTTTAATTCTGACACTTTACCTCAGCCTCTTTTAATTTCAACTTGGGTATCAGGTAAAAACCTATTATGGGGTCTTTTTAATGGGGAACCAAACTGGAATATTATCTTCTACAGCTCTTTCTACATACCCAAGGCTTGATTAGACATTATTTTAATATTTTTGGGAACCGGATGTATTTCATTGGATCTGTCAATGTCTGGTATGACTGAAAGGCCTAAAAAGGAAAGAACAGGACCCAGAGGCTTTAAAAATTCTTCAGATTGTTTTCAGCTCCTGTCAAGGGCAGCCTGCCATGAGTTTTGCCTCAGGTGCCTGCTTGGTCCTGACCACAATTTTTTTAAACAAACTCTTTAACAAGTTTCTCTTTAAAACACAAGTGAAAAGGACTAAAAAAAGAGAAGACTTAATGGCTTCTCAGTCTGCCTTCATTGTCACCTACTAAAGGCTCAGGTGATGGTCCTGTCCCGAAGAATAAGCAACAGTCCCTGTCAAAGGGGACAGAAAAGAAAGAAAAAGCTGTTCAATCACCAGAACAACACTACTTCCAGGAATGGTCAAAAATAACTATAGACAGAGGGGTACTGGCAGTAATGGGCAAAGGTTTGACTCTGCAGTTCAGAAAATTCCCCAAACTGCAGAAGTCAAAATTGTTTCCCACCTCACGCCCCATCAGAAAAAATCCTGTAGGAGCTGGAAAAGAAACTACTGCAAGCAAAAACAGTGGAGAATGGTCATGTCACACAATGGGATGAGGGCCTCTTCTCAAGATATTTCCTGACCCATAAGAAAAATGAGAAGTGGCGAACCATTTTAGACCTGAGATATCTGAACAAACAAATAAAAAAGAAAAGATTCAAAATGGTTACACTTGGCTCATTGATGCCATCTCTGCAGTTATGAACATACGAAATTGCCAGCAGAAAAAGGCCCACAGGTCTATCAAGTCTGCTCAACTGTGCAGCTCTTAATTTCATAGCACAAACCCCTCCCTTACTCTTCTTTCCCAATCCTTTCCTCCTTTGTGTTCTTGCCTGTACTAGCCCTGTCCTTGACTCTATTCCAAACCTGCTTAAAGCTATCCACTGTCCTTTGAGTGATTAACTCCTCCAGCAGTGCTGTCCAACCTGCCACCACTCTGTCTGTGAAGTAGTGCCTCCTCATTTCCCTCCTAAACCTTCTCCCTTCCAACTTCAGACTGTGCCCCCAGTGACCCGCCCCCCTTAAGTGGAACAATCCTCCCTCCATGGCTTTGTTTATGCCTTTCAAGTACTTAAAAGTCTCTATCATGTCCCCTCTTACCCGTCTGTCTTCCAGCAAGTACATGTTGAGCTTCTTCAACCTTTCCTCGTATGGCAACTCCCCTAGTCCCATGATCATTTTTGTAGCCCTACTCTGCACCCCTACAGTAATCTCACATCATTTTTGAGGTATGGGCACCAGTATTGTACACAGGACTCCAAGTGTAGCCTCACCAGTGATCTATATAATGGCAGGATGACCTCCCCCCTTTTGAGAGGTGATCCCTCTGACAATGCACCCCAGCATCCTATTTGCCCTTGCTGCCACCCTCCTATACTGTGCTGATACCTTCATGTCCCCTGTGACTATTACCCCCAGGTCCCTTTCCTCCTCTGAAGCTGTTACCTGTACTCCCTCCAGCCGGTAGCTGTTCCTGAGATTTCTGGCTCTAAGGTGCATGACCTTGCATTTCTTAGTGTTAAACCCTAATTGCCACTCCCTAGACAAGTATTTGAGTTTAGCTAGATCCTCTCTGACTGCCTGCCTCTCTTCCTCATTGTCCACTTTTGCACAAATCTTAGTGTCATCCTCGAACAGGCTGATCTTACTCTTGACCCCCTCTGCAATGTCTCCAGTGAAGACATTGAACAAAACAGGGTCCAGCACTGAACCCTGCAGTACTCCAGTCATTACTAGCCTTTGCTTGGATGTCTCCCCCCTTAGAACTACACTCTGTTGTCTGCCCTGCAGCCAGCTCTCAACCCACCCCACCAGTTTTCCCCTCCCCCATGTCCCTCAGCTTGCTCATTAACCTCCTGTGCAGCACCAAATCGAAAGCCTTGCTGAAGTCCAGATACAGGACATCCAAAGCGTGGTCTTCATCAACCGCCCTAGTGACCCAGTTCAAGAAGTCGATCAGGTTAGTTTGGCAAGATCTTCCCGTGACAAACCCATGCTGTCTCTTGTCCTGCAGGCTATTATTATTGAGAAAGGTTATCAACCTCTTCTTCAGAATGGTTTTCATCAGCTTCCCCACTATGGAAGTCAAGCTCACTAGTCTGTAGTTACTCGGTTGGTCCTTGGGTCCACTCTTGTAATGGGACACCACGTGAACCATCCTCCAGTCCCTTGGTACATTACCCGTCTCCAAGAAGGTGTTGAACAGGTCCATCAAAGGGCCTACCAACACTTCTGCCAGTTTCTTCGAGACCCTTGGGTGTACACCATCTGGTCTTGGTTCCTTGTTCACCTGCAAGGCTTTAAGACCCTTCAGAACTCTATCCTCTTGGATGACCCCATCTGTTATCTCTGTCCCCACTTCACCCTTGCCCCCTTTCCCCCGTGGTATTGGGCCATCCCTTTCTTTCATGAACACCGAGCAGAAATGTTCATTGAGTGCCTCTGCCTGATCTTCCCCTTGTTCCACCCATCCTCCCTCCCTCTCTCTTGATTCTAACAATGTCATCCCTACAACTCCTCTTCTCCCTTATGTATTTAAAGAACTCCTTTCTGCCTCTCTGATCCCCTGAGCCAACTTCAGCTCCTTTGCTGTTTTGGCTGCCCTGACTGACCTCATCACCTCTCTAGATGCCTTTGTGAACACTTCTCTATCCTTCTCATGCCCAGACTTTTTGAACATAATGAAGGCCAGTCTTTTTTTCTCTCACCTTCCCCTCCATCACCTTGCTGAACCAGCTAGGTTTTTTTGACCTGGACTGCTTACTCTGAGATTTGGCACACGTGTTCGTGACCTCATTTAGCCCCTTCCCAATGATTGCCCACTTCTGTTCAGCATCCATCCCTGGGTTAATTTCAGCTAAATAACCCTCTAGGATGCTGCCCATTCTGGCAAAATTTGCCTTCCTGAAATCCAACACTCTTGTCCTGGTCTTAGCCGACTCCGTCCCTGTGCTGAGGAGGGACCACACTGAGCAGTGGTCGCTTCCTGCTAGAGGGTCCTGTACTACCACATCCTGGGCTTGGTCCCAATTTGTTAGCACCGAGTCCAGTATGTTCCCCTCCCTAGTAGGATCCATCACCCCTTGAACTAGGTAGCTGTCTTGGATAGCCTCCAGCAGCACCTGTTCCCTGGCTTGAACTGTAGTTACTGTCTAACAGTTAACCCCAGGTAGGTTGAAGTCTCTCACTATAACTGTATTCCCTTTGCCACTGACCTTCCTGATTTGCTCCCCCAGCTCCCTATCCACCTCCTCACTCTGTGAGGGTGGCCTGCACACCACCCCCATCCTGAGCTTCTTACCTTGAGGGCTTTGAAGCAATACCCATATGGCTTCTGGCCTCTACTTCTGGCCTCCCCTCATCCCCTTCCTCCCTGGTACACAGTATCCCCTCCCTAACATAAATAGCCACCCCTCCCCCTTCCCCCCCTCCCAGTCCCTGTGGAACAGCTTGTATCCCAGGATTGTGTGATCCCAGTCATGGTATTGGATGGCCCAGGTCTCTGAGATGGTGGCAATATCTACTTCCTCCTCCACCATCATTGTCTGGAACTCTGCCACCCTTTTTGCTAAGCTCCTTGCATTCAAGAATACTACAGTCCACCTTGTGTCCTGCCCCTCCTCTTCCCGTCTCTCCCCCTTCCACTTTTGTCTTGGTAACTTCCCCTCATTCTCCTCCTCCCTCTCTGAGGGGTGAGGTCTTCTGGTCTCCCCTTGAAGGTGCCTCCTCCCTGCTATCCAACTTGGCCTCTCCCCACTCTTCAGTTTAAATCTATGTTGTTTTTAATGTACTTCTCCAGCCCCTGTGTCAATGCCCTTGTACCCTCGATGTTGAGATGCAGCAAATCCTTGGCATAAAGACCCTTATTGTTCCATGTCTCGCCCCATTCCCCTACTACCCCGTACCCCATTTCTACACACCAACCCTTCAGCCACCCATTAAACTCCTGTATTCTTAGCTTTCTCACTGTGCTTGCCCTAGGTACTGGAAGTACCTCAGAGAATGTCACTGAGCTTTCCACCCAATTGCAGATACCCCCACTTCCCTGAACCTCTCCTGCACTTCTTCCACTGTACTACCCTCTAGGCCATTTGTTCCTAGGTGCACAATGATATGAGGCTTCCCTCCCACCTTCTCCACACATTTCTGAATGCACTGCTCTACTCTCCCCACTGTCATACCTGGCATACACTCCACCCAAGTTCAGCTCTTCCTTGCTCCCTTACCTTCCCATCTCACCCTCCTGAATATAGAATCCCCTAATACAAGTACTCACTCCTCCATCCCTTGCACTTCCTCCATGGTTTGCCCTCCTATGAGCCCCTTGTCCTCAGTGTCCTCTCCTTTTATACCCTGCCCTTCCCCCCTTCTTCTCCAATTGCACCTCCAGTTGCTCTCCTCCTTCTCCGTCCTTTCTGTGCTCACTCCCTTCCACAACCACTCCCCCTCCACTACTTTTAAGTTCTCGCACTGCCACCTTCATTGTTCCTCCCCCTCTCCCCTCCCAACATGTTTTGGCCTTCCTCCCCCTTAGTTTAGTGTGTTTGTGCCAACTTGACCTACTTTCCTGCCCCTCCCCACTTTTACCCCATCATCTTCCCTCTCTCCTTGTACCCTATATTACCCCCTTCCCTCCTGGTTACCTGACTCTTGTTCTATGGTGGCTTCCCCAACCTCCTGCTCTGTTTCATCAACCAGTACTGCGTACCTGTTTGTTGTCTCCAACTTCCTGCCCCTGCCCTCCCCTGAAATCCCTTCCTGCCTCTACTTACCTTGACCCTCTTTCCTACTTCTTTTCTGTCTACCCGTGTTCCCTACCACCTGCCAGCACCCCCTTTTAGTGCTCCCAGGACCCTGTGGACTTGGCCTCCTGGCGGAGTGCCCCCTTCAAACACCATGAAGTCTTGCTATATTATAACAATAGCAGTTAGCCACTGCAGCTGAACTGCCCCGGAGAGGAAGGAGTTAACTCCAGAAGATCTGGAGTTCTACAGCGCGAGGGCGCTGTGCCCAAAGCTCTATCTGGCAGTTTCAAATGAAACTGTCAGATTCTTTACTCCGCTTCACTGAACAGTCGCTCCGGAGAGCAGCTCCTTCAGCTCGGTTCATTCTCGGTTCAAGCGAGTATTTTTCGGTTCATTTGAACCAGCCAAAGTTATTATTTTTACCGCATTTTGGTTTTAAAGCTCTATCTGGTAACCGTAAGTACAAAAATTTAAGTCTGTGTGGAAAATTAATTATCGGTTCGGTTTTGAACCGATCGGTTGATTTTTTCTGTATTTTTCTGTATTTTAAAAGGTTTTAGAGTGCGGTTCCCGGTTCTTATCGGTTCTAAAAAAAACGGAATTATAACGGTTTTTTCAATACCTGTACACGGTTAGGAACCGATAAGGTGTTCCTGCCTGGCACTGCCATCAAAAGGGCAAGTTTTGGTTGGGCTGGCATTATGTCTGAGAAACCCAAAAGAAAAACCGGCCCACTGGTTTCAACACTGTGATGTCCTGGGGACGCCTCCAAGGCTGACCCACACACCACTTGTGTTTATTGTCTGGGGCTGACCACCTCCTGTCAGACTGCCAGGTGTGTAAAATTTCCCTGCAGCCACCCTGGAGAAGAGATTGGGCGGCTCAGGGAACGAGAGGCCAAAAAGTCCGCTGACCCGGATGGCCAGCCCGGTCCAGTACCCACTGGACCAGAGGGAGTGCCCTCTGACCAGGGCGAGACTTCCTCGGGCAAAAGGAAGGCTGGTTCAGAGGAACCAGTCCCAAGTAAAAAGACAAGGAAATCAGTAGGTCTGGAGTCCAAAATTGTGTCTCCAACTGCTGCAGAGATAGCTAAAGCCATTCAGATTGTCCAGTCACTGTCTCAGGGATCTGTAGAACCACCAACAGCTGGTAAAAGGTTGGTTCGCTCAGTCCCAGTGGTTCAGGATTTGAAGTTGAGGATTGTTATGAACCACAGGAGGGGAGGAGAATTTGATCATTATATGTGTGGCTGGGGGTCTGGGCGTGCCCATTGAATCGGACATTTCTCCAGACAGACTGTTAGAATCTCCTCCTATTCTGTCTGAGTCCCTTCTTTCTTTATTTTTACAAAAGGTTGCAGAAACCCTCAGCTTCCTTAGAGGAGGCTGTGGATGAGCAAGAGGAGCCTGATTATGTGGAAATGATGGATATTCCAGATTCTAGGAGGTTGTCTATTCCTTTGCATAAGTCATTTAGGAAGCAAACAACAAAGATTTAAAACAATCCTCATTCTGTCCCTCCTGTAGATAAAAATGGACAGAAGGTATACTTTGTCAGGCTCGGATCAGACTTCTTACTGAGCAGTGTAGTCATGTAGGTGTGGTACAAGCTGCAGCCTGTGACAAGGCTAATATTCCTCTGGCCTCACATCCTCCTGATAAGGATTCCAGGAAGATTGATGCCATGGCGAAGAAACAGTATATGGCAGCTTCTTTGGGGCTCAGGCAGGCAAATTATATGGCTTATGTAGCTAGATATCAGAAATCTAGGTGGGACACAGATTGCAGTTAGCCAAGCAGGCCCACGGCCAGCTGGCTAGTGAGTTGGAACAGGTGGCTGCTGATGGCATTGAAGCCTCTAAAGTTCAATTTCATAGTGCTGTTGATGTTAATGATGTTTCTTCTAGGGTCATGGCCACTTCTGTAGCTTCCTGTAGGTTGGCATGGCTCAGATGCACTAATCTGTCCCAAGATACCCAGTCAAAGGCTATGGATTTTCCTGTAGTGGAAATTCTCTTTGAGGAACAAACAGAAAACTATATGAAAAGATGGATGAATTCAGAACTACCTACAAAAGTGCCCAGGCTAAGGAGAAGCATGCCATGCCACAAAGGCATGCTCCCAGAGGTAGGGGCAGGCCTTTTTCCAGGCCTTTTTACCAATTTCAAGCCTCCTCTGCTGTCTCGCAGAGGGGTTTCTTCAGAGGCAGGGGTAGACGAGGCTCAAGTAGACCATCCCCCTTCCCTCAGCCTAAGGCTGCTGCTAAGCAGGCACCCTGATGGGGTGCCCAGGGCCAATTCTCCTGTACCAGTGGGGGGCAGGTTGGCCTATTTCAGCCGGAACTGGCTGTCCCTAACTACGGACAGATGGGTTCTGGAGGTAATAGGCCAGGGTCTGGTTCTCAGCTTCAAACACTTTCAAAGATGAGAGCCAGGCATTTTCCACCTGCAAATCTTTCAGAAGCCCTTGCTTTGGAAGCAGAGGTTTCTGCTCTGCTGGACTGCAAAGCAGTGAAGGGTTCCTCCTTGCCATCAGGGCAAGGGCTTTATTCAAGATACTTTCTTACCCCAAAAAAGACTTGAGAATGGTGGCCCATTCTAGATTTAAGATACTTGAACAAGCATCTGTTGAAACCAAAGTTCAAAATGTTGACTCTGGCAATGATATTGCCTTCCCTAAGGCCAGGGGACTGGCTAGCTTCCCTGGACCTCAAGGTTCCTATTTTCATGTTCTGATCAGGCCTTCTCACCGAAGTACCTCAGGTTGAACTGCCCTCAGGCCACTACCAGTTCAGGGCAATGCCCTTCGGCCTCACCTCTGCGCCAAGGGTATTCACAAATGTCTCGCTGTAGTAGTGGCTCGCTTAAGAAGGCAAGGGTTGCTGTGGTTTCCTACCTGACGACTGGCTCATTGTGGGTCAGTCTCCAGGTCAGGTGGAACCCACCTGCAAGTCACCCAGCAGCTCTCACTCCTGGGATTCCTGCTAAACTTACCAAAGTCAGTTCTGGAACCAGTTCAGGTCCCAACGCTCATAGGCACAGAATTGAACACAAGGTTAGCCAGGGCTTTTCTTCCCTCGGAAAGGGTGGACAGACTCATCGCCCTGGCATCCTCCTTTACCCTGAGGGTCTCTCGACCAGCAAGGCATTTCTGCAACTCCTCGGGCACATGGCTGCTTCCACAGCTGTCGTGCAGGGAGCAAGATTCAGATGAGGGACATTCAGTTCCATTTGAGGCCTATTGGTCTCAAAGGAAGGACTCCTTACCAAGTTGGTCCCAGTTACTCAAACTCTGATCCTAGCCCTCCACTGGTGGCAGGTCCAGAGCAATTTAAGACAGGGGTTCCCTTCATTCCCATTTCTCACTCCCTCACCCTCACCACGGATGCCTCCCTGTTAGGGTGGGGGCTCCACCTGGCACCTTGCCACTCGAGGTGTGGTCTCCTCAGGAGTCTCTGCCCACATCAATCTTTTGGAACTCAGAGCTGTCTTTTAGCTCTTCGGTGTTTTCAGATTCTGTCCAGAACAAAGTGGTTCAAGTCAGGACAGACAATACCACCACAATGTGGTACATCAACAAGCAAGGGGGCACTCGGTCTTCAGCCTTGTGCACCGAAGCAATGAAGTTGTGGTCTCTGGCTTACTCCCTGAACACCTTCCTGATAGCGGTTCATCTCCCAGGGAAGGACAATGTCCTGGCGGACGCCCTCAGCAGAATTTCTCAGGGCCATCACGAATGGGCTCTGAATCCACAAGTGCTGGGGTCTGTCTTTGCAGATGGGGCACTCCTCAGATAGATCTTTTCGCAGCCCCAGACAACCACCAACTTCCTCTTTTCTGTTGCAGGCCTCCAGTTCTGGGCTCAGTCCTCTGGACGCTTTTCTGTTGACTGGAAAGGGAAGTTCCTGTATGCCTTTCCCCTTTCCTCTCCTTTTCAGGGTACTAGTAAAAATCAGATCTCAACCTTGCAGAGTGATTCTGATTGCCCCAGATTGGGCCAGACAGCCCTGGTACCCTCTGCTCCTGTCCTTGGCAGTCCACCCTGCCCTGAGCCTGCCCAGAGTCCACGACTTACTGGCCTGTGCACAGGGGAGAGTGTGGTATCCGGACCTCAAATCCCTCCACCTCAAGGCTTGGCTCTTGAGGAGCTAGAATTTGCTGACTTACACCTTTCTCAAGGTGTCATGGATATTTTAAAGGCTTCAAGGAAGCCTTCCACTAGGGCCACTTATAATTCTAAGTGGAAGAGGTTTCCATCTGGTGCTCTGAGAGGCAGATTATCCCAGAATTTGCTGATCTTCCCATTCTACTGGACTATTTGGTCCATCTGAATTCACTAGGCCTTAGACCAGCTACCCTGAAGGTTCATCTGGCAGCTGTCTCTGCTTTTGTGTCAGCAGGGAAGCCTGCCTCCCTTTCTTCTCACCCGGTGTTCTCCAAGTTTTTAAAGGGTTACTTCATACTAACCCTCCTTTGGGAACCAGCTCCCGCCTGGGACCTGAATATTTGCATTGCTCAGTTAATGCAACCCCCTTGAGCCTCTGTCTTCTGCAGAGCTCAAGTATTTAACTTGGAAACCGCTTTCCTAGTAGCTATCACCTCTGCCAGACGATAGTGAGCTACAGGCCTCTGTCAGTGGAAGAAGATTTTATCTCTTTCCATATAGATAAGGTAGTCCTTAGGACTAATAGAAAGTTTTTGCCTAAGGTGGTTTCTGATTTCCACCTGTATCAATCTATCTCTCTCCCAGTATTTTTCACTGAGCATTCTTCCTCAGGTGAGAGGAGACTGCACAGCCTCGATGTCAAAAGAGCCTTAAGCTACTATTTAGAGCACACCAGAGGTCATAGGTTCGAATCCCTCCAACTCTTTCTTACCTATGGCGAGGTTGGCAAAGGGAAACCTGCCACTAAGAGAACAATTGCAAGGTGGATTGTTTCTTGTATCCAATTCTGTTATCAGAAACTGGGTAGAGTACCCCCCTCAGGATTGAGGGCCCACTCCACCAGGGGTACAGCTGCGTCTCTAGCGGCTGCTAGAGACATCCCCATACTGGAGATTTGTCAAGCTGCTACCTGGAAGACAGTTCACACCTTTACCAAGCATTATTCCCTGGATGTCCAGTCCAGGAGAGATGCTCGGTTTGGCACAGCTGTGCTTCAGAGCCTATTTCCTAAGTAGGTTCTGACCCTCCTCCATGGAGGTACTGCTGTGTAATCTGCTATTGTTATACTATATCAAGACTTCATGGTGTTTGAAGAAAAAATTACCTTAGTAATTGCTTTTCTTCTCATGGAGTCTTGCTATATTATAACCACCCTCCCTCCTGCCCCTCTCAGAACTTCTACTTGGGTAGGGGTGGCGAATTGGTGCAAGCACTGTGTCATGCCATTGTAGTTTTTTCCTTACCCTCTTTTCCTTTGGGTTAGGGATCTAGATTGTTTCATTTAGGTTATTTATATTGCCCCTTCCTGGACTTGAGTCTTTGGGGGAAGGGGGGGTTCATATGTGCTTGTCAAGGGTGGTAAAGCAACCATAATACCAATTTTTGTTATTATGGCTCTGAGTGTTTCTTTGTTCTTTATATTGTTGTTATTACTACTAGTAGGTAGCCATGGGCTAGTGTAGTTTTTTCCACACAGACTTTCTGTCCTTTGATGTTAGCTTCGTAAAGATCTGACAGTTTCATTTGAAACTGCCAGATAGAGCTTTGGGCACAGCGCCCTCGCGCTGTAGAACTCCAGATCTTCTGGAGTTAACTCCTTCCTCTCCGGGGCAGTTCAGCTGCAGTGGCTGACTGCTATTGTTATAATATAGCAAGACTCCATGAGAAGAAAAGCAATTACTAAGGTGAGTAATTTTTTCTTCCAGCCCATGACAGCCTGGTCTATCTTGCGATGGAGCCCTCCCTGCCCCTCTGCCCCATCTCCTCCTCACCTCCTCGTACCTGTCCCCTCCCCCCAGATCCTGTCTCAAGATCCTCATCTCCAGTATAAGTTGTCTGAACATCCTGCACACTGGACAACCCCCCACCTTCCATCAGGTTCCCAGAAACAGTGCTTCCCCACACCCATTGCAGCTCACAGCTCTCCCAGCCTCCATGTGCCCCCAACCCCAGTCATCCCTACCTCTCCACTCCTCCCCCATTCTCCCACCTGCCTCCTTGCCCTGGCCTCCACACCCCCCCCCCTTAGTCTCTAAATATTCCACAGCTCTTTACAATTGCATCTGTAATTCTATAAGGGCTGTAAACCTTCAGCACTGTCCAAAACTCTTACTCTCTCTCCTTCTGCAGGTCCTTACAGCTTCTCTCTCCTCCTCTTGAATGTGCCCTTTGGACCTAGTTACTGGCTGCACCCTTTGTAATTCTGCCTATATATCAGCAAGGCTACCGCTTGTGCTGTGGTTCCTAACTGTTCCTGCCTCTTTAAGTAGGTGTGGCTTGGCCTTCCACTATAAAGGCAGAGTACCTGGGGGTGGTTGGGGAATGGGGGTGGGGGGGGCAGCTCATTTGGTACACAGTGTCTACAAAAACAAGCAGGTAAAAAAAGACATACTTCTATAAACTACAGGGCAAAAACACAGCTCTAGCTCAACCTTCCAGCAAACAGATTCTCCTAGTCCTGTTCACACAAAATGGGGAATCCAACTGAATGTCAGTTAGACACACACTTGAACTTCAACTCTCAATAATCCCCTGCTAAAATGTGATACCTGCAGTTAAGGTACCAACCTCAGCCAATTTCAAACACTCACCAACCTTCCAGCAAACAGATTCTCCTAGTCCTGCTCACACAAAATAGAGACTCCAACTGAATGTCTGTTAGGCACACACTTGAATTTCAACCCTCACTAATCCCCTCCTGAAATGTGATACCTGCAGTTAAGGTACCAACCTCAGCCAATTTCAAACACTCGCCAACCTTCCAGCAAACAGATTCTTCTAGTTCTGCTCTCACAAAATGGGGACTCCAACTGGGAACTGGCTGGGGTCAATGGATCTGACTGGCTGGAGACAGAGGATCTGAAAGACACCTAGTGAATTCTGAAGGATTTTGCATCAGAAATCAGATTTGATACCCTGACTGGCTGGGGTCAATGGATCTGAAAGACACCTACTTCCACATCCTAGTCAGACCCACTCACAGAACATACCTCAGGTTCAGGCTAGGGAACTGCCAATACCAGTTCACATCCCTTCCCTTTGACGCTACCTCAGCACCAATGATTTTCACAAAGTGCGTAGCTGTGGTGGCTGCATGTCTTTAGCCCTGTCCACACTAGGGGTCCTGTAACATTACAGGCAGGCAAAAACATTACAGGAGCCCCTACACATGGTGAGCATCCACACTGAAAACATTATGGAACTGTGTTTGAAAACCGTGTTCAAACCCTGATAGTATCAGGGTTTTAGCATGGTTTTTAATATGGTTCCACTAGAAACATGCTCACCTAAGTAGTGTGGATGGGAGTCCATAGCATATTTCTTGGCAATTCAGTCTTCCTGTATTCCAGCCCACCCCTACCCAAAGTGATTCACTCCCAGAGTGCAGACGCGCTTGGCAGCAGGATCAATACAAAGATTCATCATGTGGACATGCTGGCACGGTAAACCCTGTAACGATTTTGGAAACATTACAAAAGAAATGTTATCAGTGTGGACAGGGCCTAAGAAGGCAATGTGTGGTGGTTGTTCCCCTACCTGGATGACTGGTTAGTGTCAGAAAAAAAAAAACAGTGGGAGACAGGGGACTCTATACAGTTAGAAGAAAGCACCCTGGAAAACCTGGGCTTCCTGATAAACCTACAGAAGTCATAAACAGAGCCAGCATAAGTACTGGACTTCATAGTCTCAGAGCTAAATACCCTGCAGGGGAAGGCCTTTCTTTCACAAGCGAGGGTATCAAATCTAATTTCTGATGCAAAATCCTTCAGAATTCACCAGTCAGGGCCTGAAAGGGCTTTTCTGCAGCTGCTGGGGCAGGCTTCTTCCACTGCAGTGGTACCAGGGGTCAAGTTGAAGATGAGAGGCATTTAGTGCCACTTAAGTGTCCACTGGTCCCAAAAGTGACATCCTCTGTTTAAACTAGTGCCAGTTACAAAAACTTTGCTAAGGGCACTAGAGTGGTAGAAAGAAGAGGGCAACCTCAGAGGGGATACTCCCTTCCTCCAGCAATCTCCAACAAGTGTTCTTACAAGAGATGCCTCACTTCTAGGGTGGGATGCCCACCTAGAGGATCTCATTGTGAGTGGCACCTGGAGCATACATGAGACACAGGAACATATCAACTTTCTGGAGCTCAGGGCAGTGTTCCTAGCAATGCAAGCCTTTTCCTCACACATCCAGAGTCAGTCGGTCCAGCTCCAAACAGACAATGCCACAACAACGTATTGCATAAACAAACAGGGAGGAACAAGATCTCAAGGTTATGCACAGAAGGCATGAATGGCTAGAAACTAACCTATTCCCTAGGTGCAGAGCTATACACAATACACCTTCCAAGGAAAGCCGGGAAAGACAATATCCTGGCAGACTCTGTATTCCAAATCAGCTAGAGAAAATTACAGGTGCTGGCATCAGTGTTCAGATGATGTGGTATACCAGAAATAGACCTGTTTGCTTTCTGGGTGAACAACCAGCTCCCACATTTTTGTTACATGCCACCAGCAATGAGGGACAGTCCCAGAGGATCTCCTGGACTGGAAAGGAAAGTTCCTATATGCCTTCCCTCCACTTCTACTCCTGCAGAGGGTGTCCATAAAGCTCAGGAAGGAGCCAGCAGCAATAATTCTGATAGCACCAAACTGGGCCAGGTTGACCTGGTACTCCATACTTCTGGCCCTCTGTAGCAAGTCTCCAATCAGCCTGACACTGAGGCACAACTTACTGACCCTGTCTCAGAGTGGGATAACATTCCCAGATCTCAAAACCCTATGCCTGAGGGCATGGTTCTTGAAAAGCTAGAGTTCTGTAGACTAAAGTAATCAGAGGAAGTAATGAGAGTGCTGAAGGTTTTTAGAAAACCAGTAACCAGAAAAACATATGCTTCGAAATGGAAGATATTTTCATTTTGGTGTGCTCCCAGAAAGATAATTCCTTTGCAGACAGACAAGCCTACAATCTTGGAGGTGTGTGGAGAGCTGTGCCGCTGGCTGTTTCTAACCACAGCACCGATGGGCAGGTATGGGGATGGGTGGCAGTGTTGTGTCGAGGCCATGGGGGGTGGGGACCACTGACCACCGCAGGGGTGGGAGATTCGGGATTGGGGCCAAGGGGTGGATGGGGGTTTGGGGTATAGGGATGTGTCCCAGGTGCAGAAGCCCTCACTGTGGGGGCACTATTATGGGGATAGGGCTATCATGTGGGGGAGTGGGATGACTATCCCACATCGGGGTGGAGGACACAGGCCACCAATGACATTGTTGGGGGTCAGCGTTCAGAGGGGTGCACTAGGGATAGATAAATATTTATACATCCTGCACAGATTGCACCAGGACTGGCATTAAAGAGCTACATTGGCTCATTTCCTGATGCATCCTGGGGACTGATCCTCTGTGTGTGCTGGGTGGGCTGCCGTGTCAGGCACTGGAGACAGGGTCGATAAGTGTCTGGGAGGGTATGCATTGTCCACCATGGGATGGGGCAGTCAGGTGTGGGGGGAGGAGGGAAATAGACAGGGTCTGCATGTATTTATGGGAATGGGGCAGATGTGTGTGTGGGGGGACTGCCCTAAGGGCATGGGGCAGGGGTCTGGCTGTATTTGGGGGGCTACAATTCTGCTGCTGGGGCTGGCCGAGGGTCCTGTGTGAGCAGTGCTAGGTGTGTACCATGGTTACGGCAGGGTCTACCCTGGTGTAACCTGCACCCTACTGTGCCCCCCCCATGAGCAGCACTACATGCCTTTGTGAATGGCACGTAGTGGGGACACGCCCCCGGCACGCATCCCACCTGCCCCATGCACATTGCTGTCCACGCGACCAGGGGATTGGGCATGTAAATGTCATGCACCCCATTAGTTAATGCCACCAGGGATCCGTGGGACCCCACACCATTCACGCGTATCGATGCCTACGCGCCCGGTTTCTGCGGCGCATAGGCATTATGCATAGGGCCCATGGTAAGCAAATAAAATATGTTAAAACCATTTTAAAACATTGCAGTTGAGCTTTAAATATGTACAGTAATTTGAAAAACAATATTCCTAGTGACTATGACATCTACTAGGAGAGTGAGTGAGCATCAAGCCCTATGAACAGATCCAAACTACATAGCCCTGGCAAAAAGAAACACAGGTGAGGGGGTACAGGCAAAGCATTAAGGATGCAATACTTGAAGCAACATCCCATTGTGTTAGACAGAAAAGGAAGTGCAAAAGAAGAAGGAAACCACTTTGGTTCTCAAATACAGTAGCAGAAAAGGTCAGAGTCAAAAGGCTGGCCTTCAGGAAATATAAGGGAACACAGCGGATGAAGATAGAGAGGCATACCAAACTGCCCTAAGGGAAGCAGGAAGGCAGTAAGGCAGGCAAAGTCCCAAACTGAGGAAACACTAGCACAAACAGTAAAAGAAGGTGACAAGACTTTCTATAGATACATTAGTGAAAGGAGGAAGTCCAGAGGGGGTATTGCTAAGCTCAAAGGAGAAAAGGGGGCATGTGAGGAGGAGGACCCTGTAAAAGCATCTATCTTAAATAGATACCTTTGCTCAGTATTTACTGAAGAGAAGGTAGGGCAGGGCCCACAGCTCTACACCATGGACACAGGGGGGAGGGAGCTGAGCACTACTCCCTTCACAAAACAAAGGGTCCTACAAGAGCTCGCTAAGCTCAGGGTGGACAAGGCAATGGGACCTGATGGCATACATCCCAGGGTACTTAAGGAGCTAAAGGTGGAACTAGCAGAGCCATTAGCAGAACTGTTTAGTGAGTCTCTGAGCACAGAAGAGGTCCCAGAAGACTGAAGAAGGGCCCATGTTATCCCGCTCCACCAGAGTGGTAGCAGGGAGGAGGCAGGGAACTACAGGCCAGCCAGTCTTACCTCAGTAGTGGGCAAGATTATGGAGGCACTCTTTAAGGAAAGGATAGTGCAACACCTGGAGTCCATGGGGCACAGGATCCAAGACATTATGGGTTTACAAAAGGAAGGTCCTGTCAAACTAATGTCATAGATTTCTTTGACTGGGTAACCAGAGTGGTGGACCAAGGGGGAGCAGTTGATGTCGCCTACCTTGACTTCAGCAAAGCTTTCAACACTGTTCCACATAGAAGATTGATAAATAAGCTCGGTAGGCTCAGGGTGGGTCAGAAGTTGGTCAACTGGGTGACGAACTGGTTGACGGACAGAAAACAGAGAGTGGTGGTAAATGGTATACAGTCAAAAGAGATGCAAGTCACAAGTCAGGTACCTCAGGGATCAGTCCTGGGGCCAGTCTTCTTCAGTATCTTCATTAGTGACATTGCAGATGGACTAGAGGGCAAGGCTTGTCTGTTTGCAGATGACACCAAGATCTGTAACAGAGTAGATGATCCAGATGGGGTGGGCAGAATGAGAAGAGATCTGGATAAACTAGCAAAATGGTCAGAAGAGTGGCAACTGGGATTTAATGCAAAGAAGTACAAGATCATGCACATAGGGAAGCGAAACCCTGAAACCACCTATAGGCTGGGAGGGAGTTGTGGCAGTCACAAGGAAAAGAGACTTGGGCATCATCATCACGATGACCTGAAATCATCCAAGCAGACCTCTAAAGCAGTAGGTAAGGCTAGGGGGATGTTAGGGTGTATTAGTAGGGTATCACAAGTAAGAGGGAGGTAATAATCCTCTTACAAGACACTGGTTAGGCCCCATCTTGAGTTCTCGTGCAGTACTGGAGGCCACACCTTCACAAGGACATTAACCAAAATTGAGGCAGTCCAGAGGAGGCAACCAAAATGTTGCAGGGACTGCATCAGAAGACATATGAGGACAGATTAACGGACTCAATATGTATACCCTTGAGCAAAGGAGGGGAGAGGTGATATGATCGAAACATTCAAACACCTTAGGGGCATTAACAAGGTGAAAGAGTCTAACATGTTTAAATATAAGAAAATAGCAGGACAAGAGGACACAGCATGAGAATAGAGGAGGAGGCCGATTAAGGGAATGTGAAATTCTTTTTCACAGAAAGAGTGGTGGATGCATGGAACGGCCTACCTCAGGAAGCGGTGACTATGAATACAGTGCAGGGCTTCAAACAGGCATGGGATAGGCATAAGGGAGCAATACAGACGAATATGGATAGGTCATTGACAGTGTAAAGGTGTGTGGCACATTCATAAGGTAGAAAAAATGGGCAGACTGGATGGGCCTTGTGGTCCTTATCTGCCATCAACCTCTATGTTTCTATGTTACATAGTCTTCCATGAGGATAAGGTAGTTCTCAGGACAAATAGAAAATTCTTCCCTAAGCTGGTGTCAAAATTCCATCTGAGCAAGTCTGTTGCCCTTCTTGTGTTTTTCATACTAAGCAGTCCTGTAGAAGGGAACAAAATTCCACTGCCTGGACATAAAGAGGCCAATAAGTCAGTACCTGGACAACATGAAAGATGTCAGGTCCAACATTACTCAGCTTTTTGTCACCTATGGTGAAGTGGAGAAAGGTATACCAGCAACTAGGAGAACTACCCCACACTGGATAATGTCCTGGCTGCATTGAATTCTGTTATAAAAAAGCTGGCAAACTGCCCCCCAGTGGCCTGAAAGCACATTGTACAAGTGGCACCTCTGCCTCTGTGGTAGCAGCAAGGGGCTTTAAGAGATTTGTAAAGCAGCTACCTGGAAGACAGTGCACACTTTCATAAAGCATTACTGTCTGGACATACAATCCAGGAGATATGCCAGATTTGGCAGTGTTGTCTTGCAGAACGTTTTTTTTTTTCAAAACAGGTTCTGGATCCAGCCTCCTAAGGTACTGCTATGGAGTCTGCTTTTTGTGAATATATATGGATGGATTCCTGGGGTTAGAAAAAAAAATACTCACTGTAGTACTGTTGTTTCTTTCTTAAAGGATTGCCTCTTTGCAGATGACATCACAATCTGCAATGGGGTGGATACTCCAGGGGGTGGAAGGAATGAGCAGAGACCTGAGAAAACCTGAGGAATAGTCAAGGGTATGGCAGCTCGGTTTCAATCAGAAAAAGTGCAAAATCATGCATTTAGGGCACAGAAACCCAGCAAATGGAATACACAATGGGTGGAGAGGTACTGACAACCACCAAACAGGAAAGAGGACTGGGGTTGTCTTATCTGATGACCTACAGGTGGCCAGACAGTGTGACAAGGCAGTTGGAAGCACTACTGGAATGCTGAAGTGCATGAAGAGGGGTACCACCAGCAGAAAGGAGGTGGTGTTGCCTCTGTATAGCTCACTGGTGAGACCCCATCTAGAGCACTATGTCCGGCTCTGGAGTCCACATCTCTGGAAGGACATAGACAGAGTGGAGGCTGTCCAGAGAAGGGCAACTAAAATGGTGCAGGGACTGCATCAGAGGCTCTACGAGGAGAGGCTAAGGGACCTCAGTATGTACACTCTGGAAGAGAGGAGGGAGTGGGGGATATGATACAAATCTTTAGGTACTTCATGGGAGTAACTAAAGTAAAGGAGGGGAGCATTATTCAGGAAAAAAAGATGCTCAAAAACATGAAGCTGGAGGGGGTAGATTCAGGAAGTACTTCTTCAGAGAAAGACTGGCAGATGCCTGGAACAGTCTTCCAGCGGAGGTGGTGGGGGACAAACTGTGGTGGGATTCAAGAATGCATGGTATGGGCATAAGGGAATCTTAGTGGAAAGGGGGGGAAGAGATAGAGATTAAGTAGGGTCTGCAGTGTCACTGTAGGTAGGGAAAATGGGAAGACTGGGTGGGCAAAGCAGCCCTTATCTGCTGTTAAATTCTTTGTTTCTATGTTCTTTCAGTAATACTCACAATCCCTTACCCTGCCTTGTCTTCCAGAACTTGGAAACAGGTTTAGACATGAATCAGTTTCTTTTTACTGGCTTGAGCTTTACTTACTACAGTGTGTTTATAATTCTTATTAAGTTGTCTAATCAAAGGTTCTGCAATGTGGTTTTTAGTGTGTGCTTTTAATCGATTACATGGAAACATTACCATTTTTATTTTCAGTGATGCACACTCGCCCTAACGGCGATCGCCATTCGCCAATTGCCGTTATCCCATATAACCTCTTATAAGGTATTATTTATTTCATTTACTCATTTATTACCATACAAGACATAAATTAATAGAGATACACATCACATATAATAAGACACTCAAAACATATATCAGTAAAATAATAAACAAATCTCAAGGAAAAATACATACTTGTCATAATTTACTCAAGAATTACACATTTATTGAACAATATAAATCAAAGGCAGCCATTGGTGGCTCTAGCCAGCTCTTGTTTCTTTCTGCTGCTGCTGCTGCTGATGATGAGTTTCTCTCTCCGACTTGGACACCTTTGGAAAAGAGCAATCGAGCTCAAAGGTCTTCCCTAGCACAATAAATACATGAATAAATTGTGGGAGGGGAGCAGATGCAAATTTTAAGAGATGTGTAGGTCACAACTTTCAGGAGGGATGTGAGGGGTGTAAATCATGGGATGGGTGCAAATTTAGGAAGTGATGTGGAGTATAATGATTTTGGTTATGGGGTGTTTATTTTGATAGGGGAGTGGGCCACAAATATCAGAAGGTGGAGGGATGCAAACTGCCTGACAGGAATGGGTGTCCATTTTGGGAAGGGTGCCCATTTAGGGAAGGATGTGGGGTGTAAATTTCTGGAGGGGTGCAAGTCACACATTTTGATAGTGGTACAAATTTTGGGGTGGATGTGGGGTGCAGATTTCTTGTGTGGTATTCTTGAAAATTTCGGGTGGGTGGCAAGGCACAATATTTGGCAGAGGAGCAATGGCACAAATTTTGGGAGATGGTACAGAGCACTAATTTCAGAAGTGGTGCAGGGTGCAAATTTCAGGAGGGGAGTAGGTCACAGATTTCAGGGCGGAGGGTTACACATTTTGGGAGGAGTGTGGTTTTATGACTTACATTTTTGGAGTGGTGAAGATCACAAATTTTGAGAAGAATGCAGATTTGGGGAAGGGTAGGGGTGCAAATTTGGGAGGGATATGGGATGCTAATTTCAGGAGGTGTGTAGAACATATATTTTGTGAGGGCTGCAGGTAAAACTTTCAGGAGGGTGTACAATGTGCAATGTTCTAGGGAAAAAGGGCATAAATTGCAAGAAAGGATCATGGCATATATTTTGGGTGGAAGGATGCAAATTTTGGGAGTGGTACAAGTCCCACATTTTGGGATGGGGCAAATTTCAGGAGGGAAATGTGGCACACATTTTGGGTTCCGGTGTGGAATAAATATTGGGAGGGTATAGTTGCAGATTTTGGGAAGGGTGCAGGACCCAATATCTGGGAGAGGGGCAATACACAATTTTTTGAAAAAATATGGGGCACACATTTTAGGAGTAGTGCACAATGGAAATTTCAGGGTAGTTCTGGGGGCAGATCTTGAAAGGGTGAGGGGTCCAAATTTTGGTAGACATGTGGGTATGCATTTCAGAAGGGATGCAGGCCACAAATTTCAGGAGGTGTATAGGTGAAAATGTTGGGAATGGTATGGGGTGCTATCTTGTGGGGGAGAGATATGTGTGAAATTAGGGAGGAATAGGAAAACAACATTCAATAGGAGCGTTGGGACAAATGTTGAGAGGGGTACATGGATCAAATTTCAGGGGCATCAATTGTGAAAAGGGTGTGAGTCTCAAACTGTAAAATTCAACAGTGGAACAGGGCACACAATTCAGGAGGGATGCATGCACAAATGTTGGGAGGGTTGTAGGGTGTCATTTTTGGGAGAGTTGTGGAGTATAATATGTTGGAGGGATGAAGAGTGCACAATTTAGGGGGCTATGGGGCACAAATCAGGAGGTTTATGGAGAACAAATTTTAGAAGGGCTGTGGGGTAAATATTCTGAGAGGGATGTGAAGTGCCAGACTGATAAGGGACGTCAGTTTCAAAATGTGGCAGAACCATGGTGCACAGATTTTGGAATGAGCAGAGGTACAGATTTTAGAAGGGATGCAGGCTGAACATTTCTGGAGAGGCACAGTGTACAGAGTTAAGGAAGGGTAAAATGTGTGTGTAAATGTTGTGATTTGTGGTGGAAAGTCTGTTTGAGCCAGTGATAATAGAATATTGCTAGTAGTGAGTGTTCTTGCTGACATCCCATAACATCATCAGCAGCTCTTCACTAAATCCAGATTTTTTTTAACAGGCAGTGAAATGAGAGTACAGAAGGCGCTGAGGTTCTTTGTCATTTAAATGCCTAAGTGTTTCTTGTTGAACTCTATGTACCTCCAGTATTTTACTGGCTCAGCTGATGTTTAACATTCCTATTAATTGAATAACGGAGCAACTTTACCCTGTTTACCTAAATTTTATATACCTTGGTATGCTCAATTGTTGATATATCTTGTACTGTTTACCTTATATTTTCTCTCTCTAGCTTGCCCTACACTGGATTCCCTGTTATGTTCTCTCTATGATCCACGCTGTTCTCGCACTGTATTTTATGTTGTTTGTGCCAGTTTCTGGCCCGCGCCATGCCTGAAAAAGGTCTTCAGATCAATGCACCCACCTGGTTAACAAATGAATAAATAAATAAACAAATAAATAAATGAAGTAACATCGAAATTTCAGTTTTGGAATGATACTTATGGGGATCTGCTGGTCATAATTCCAAGTTTAGTGTGTTTGGTGATATCCCATCTTTAAAGATAATTTCTTTAAAAATGCTTAACTTTTAATTAGTCCAGCCTTGAAACTATTTTTTTAAATGAAAGCTTAGAGTGAGGTCGATAATGAAAAGAACTATTGACAACATTTTCATTTATAGATATTTACATTGTTTGATAAGGTATAAGGCAGGTGACTCAGCCTTTTCTCTGCCTCCTCCAACCAGCAACCTCCTCCCAAGGGTTTACCTGGACCAGGAGAGCCTCCTTCCCTTGGAGTCACAAATCCAAGTTCAGGGCCCGGTGTCCTGAGCAGTGATGCAGAGTGGGGGCAAGCAGGCGGGGTTTCATTAGTAGTTGCTCCACGATATGTCCTCTTTTCTCCCCAGTCCTCCTGTGCTGTGGCACGAATGTCAGTATGTGCTGTGTGGAGGCACACATACAATGTCATTCCCACAGCTCCATTCGTTCACCTCACTCACACATGCACTACCACCAGGCCTCCACTTGGTGGTACTCAGTGGTGGAGCAGGGAGCATCTCCTCCCTGGGAGAGAAGAGTAGACCTTCGGATGCTCTGTTCTTTTCGCCCTGGCCAGCCACCAGAAACCCGAGCTCATTCCCGAACCAGGGTCACTGGCATGTCAGGCAGAAGCTCTGTCGCTGAGCCACTGGGCTAGCCTCAAACATTAAAATAATATTGATGCAATTTTAAAGGGAACATACACAATGTAGTTTACATTGTTTAATACAACTGTAAGTTTGGGCACATATGAAGTCTGTATTATCACCCCCGTGTATTGTTTTGTGTGTTTGTTTTGAATTAGTCATATCTTTATTTTATTAAGAGCCCTGAATTAATTAATGCAGTCTTTTGCCCACACAATATTCATTTTTTAATTACTTAGTAGTTCTGGAACCCAGTGACATCAGATGAGCTGAAGACTGTGAATAATGCAGAACACAGTGATTGCTCAGCTGATGTCACTGTGCCCTACTTCATTGTAGTTTTCATCTCAACTGATGTCACTGGGTTCTAGAACAGGTAAGTAAGTATTTAAAAACATAATTATACAATAGGGTCTGAAAAACCTGTAATGTGATTGGCTGACTGGCACCTTTTAGTCATGGCAAATCCTACGATATACCCACGGGAAAAGGTGCCAGTCAGCCCCTTTACTAAGATCAGTACGACCCCCGAAACAACCCCCAAAAAAGCCGCCATGTTATATCGCCGCTAAATGCCAACTCGTCTCCCCCTGCAACAGTCAAACTAAAGAACAAGTAACTAAAATACTCAGAATAGCAATTCAGTTGAAAATAATGGTTACAAAGTTTTCCCCAAACTGCTTCCACCCTACTCACCGTTGTGAAGTGATTTTTTTTTTCGGCGCCACTCACTTCAGTCCACACATTCTCAATAACGGCTTCTGTATCTGCAGAGCGTGGACTACCAGCGTGCCCCTGCTATAACTGCTTTTCCCATTGCCTTCACAAAGATAGTCCTTGCCTCATTACATTATTTAAAAAAAAAAACAAATCAAAGAATTGTGTTTCCTTGTCCCGACATGAAAGTTCCCAGTCAATCAGAAAGCACATGGCAAAAGATGTCAGCCAGTTAGCGCGGCCCCATTCACACCCACAGCTACTCCCAAATCACGCCACCGGCGGTACTAAAGCGGGACTTGCAAAACTCAAAAAAAAAAAATCTTTGTACACACACAAAAAAGAAACAAAACGCATTGCTCGCTCTTAGCATTCACCAACCTGCTGTTAGTGACTGAAAGTGAATATTGTTATTCAGTTCATACTTCCTGATCATGCCACAAACACAGTTGAAGCCTGGACCATGACTTCAACTAGCACCCGATCTTCGATTACACCAGCAATCTGTTTCTCCGATCATAACAAGGAGCCTCTACAGTAACAGTGACTTTAAAAAAAGCACTGTTGTCATATTGTTTCAATCTGTCTCCTCTTTCTCTCTGTATAAATAATACAGCTCACGCTCTGATTTCTATTAAAAAATACAGCTCTGTCTCCCCATTTTTCACCAACTGAATGGGAGAATCTGCATAGCAAGTAACTGAAATATAAAATACTGCTAATGTTAAAAATAATGTAATAAAAAATAAAATAAAAAAACATAAATAGCTAACAGCACTTTGCACTTCAGGTGAGGCAGGAAGCAGCCTTCCATCTTCTACCTACTAACCCAGGACTAATTTTAATTGCGGAAGCATACCTTATCTATTTTATTCATACGAAGTGTGAAAAAATGTTTGACGCCTAAACTTTTTCTCTTTTCTTTATTTTACACATTGTATAATCGCAGTAAACCACTCCAGATGTGCGTTTGCTGGGATTTACCCATGGCTGGCCTGTTTTGACCTCTCAACCTGTGGCCTCGTGGCCAAACCACGCCTGCCGTGGATAAATCCCAGCATAACCCACACCTTGTCGTGATTTATTGCTTAAATATTGCATGGGACAAAGGCTGCACTAATTCTGGGCCTAAATAAAGACAAAAATAGGACTATTTCAAAGCAAACACATAAAACAATACTCCGGGGTGATAAGATAGACTTCACACATGCCCTAATTTATAATTATTTTTAAAAATGTAAACAACCTTCTTTATGTTCCCTTTGTCGCACATCAATACAGTATTAAAATGTATTGATATAGCTTAAAAGTATATTAATAAGATATATTTATATAGTTTAAGAGTGTATTGATATATATATGTTGCCTGACTTTGAAAATAGCAAAAAAGTCTAACTTGTTCTGATTTTTGTCTCACATTCAGATAACATTCAGCCAATTTGTGTAACCCTGATCTATTTACAAAGTACTTCACTTTCATCAAAACAAATTGCAACGCACATTTAATGTTTGTAAATAACACGGCTTCCTTGTTTTGCAAGCTTCAGAAGATAAGAATATTCACCATAGCAATGATGTTTCTTCTAGAAGGTGTATTTGTGAGTCATACAGTTTGCATAATCTCAGCCCTGAGGTGGTGCCCCATAGACAGAATGTTAGAACTATTAAACTTAAAACTCCGTAGTGTGCTCATGCTCTGACTGACTCCTCAACAGCAGATTTTGAGCTAAACAGAAGATAGCAGTGACCATCTAATGAATTTATGTATTAAGAAATGTAAATGTAATAAGAACTAGCCAATCACCAAAGAAAAACTTGTAAAAACTGCAGTTTGAATGACAATGAAATGAATGCTCAAGTACAAATAACATCATTTTGATATTTAATGTATATATGAAACTAAAGAGCCCTTTTTATTCAGGACCTAGAATGGGTGGTAAGAGGAGTTTGTATGACTCACATATACACCCTCTAGAAGAATGTCATTACTACGTGAGTAATTTTTACTTCTAGCAAGTTTATTACTTGTGATGTCATACTATTTTCAGACTCCAAGCAGTACCTGGGAGGCAGGATCTAGGACCTACAGTATTTAGGAAAAAGGTTCTGAAGTATAGAATTTGCAAGCTGGCATCCCTTCTAGCTTGGATGTCCAGCCAATAATGAGAAGAGAAGGTAAGCAGTGTAGATCATGCGGCTCCTTTGCACACCTCTAGCAAAATTATGCCGCTTATTGTTGCTACTATGGTAGATGTAGCCCTTATGAAATGTGATGTTAGCCTTATTTTATTGTGTTGTTAAATACCCAGAGCCCCTGAGACTGGATATTTTAGAAATAAAAATGATCTTGCCTTATCCCTTTTGATGACCCTTTACCAACTTTAGTGTAGTTGTCCATGCAATAAACAATTTAAGAGATTGTCTTTTTCACAGCAGGCTTACCTTTCCTATTTCACCATAAGTGACAAACAGCTGCCTGTTGTCAGTTCTGAGCTGTTGAGATTTTTGCAGTTAACATAGAAACATAGAATTTGATGGCAGATAAGGATCGCTTGGCCCACCTAGTCTGCCCACTTTCCTACCTGATGGATAAGCTGCAGATCCTAGTTAACCAACAACCTGCTTCCTCCTACCCCCCACTAGGACTGCCTCATGCATTCTTGAATTCCCCCATTGTTCTTGACTCCATGACCTCCTCAGGAAGGCTGTTCCATGCATCCACAACCCTCTCCATGAAAAAATACTTCCTCACATTACCTCTGAGCCATCCCCCTCTATCTTCAAATTGTGCCCCTTTGCTCTTGCACATCTCTTTTTCTGAAAGATACTACCTTCTTGGAGTTTGTTGACTCCCTCTTGATACTTGAAAGTTTCTATCATGTCCCCCCTCTCCCTTCTTTCCTCAAGGGTATACTTATTAAGCTCCTTTAGTCTCTCTTCGCATGTCTTCTGGTGCAGACCCTCCTCCGGACAGCCTCCACTCTGTCTATGTCTTTGCGGAGACACCTAAAGCTCTATTTATATCCAGGCTGTGCTGTTTCTTCTCATCTGCATTGGAGTGTAGCTTGCAAAAAAAAAAATAGGCCATGTTACAGACAGGTTTATGTGAAGAGTGGAATCCACCTTTGCTCAAAATTTGACATTTGTTCTGAGCACCACTGGAGGCCTGTGAAACACCGTAAAATTAGGGGTTGTACATAGTACTTGCAACTCACCCACCTTCCTTGCAGAAGTAATGGCCACTAATAACATAGTTTTTCAGGTCAAATATTTGAGCTCTGATGAGAACAGGCTTAAATGGTGGCTTCAACAGTTGTTAAAGTACCAGATTCAAACCCCATAAAGGGACTGGTCCCCTTACAGGAGGATATAACTACTTCAAGCATTTGAAAAACCTCTTGAACACAGAATGAGCTGCAAGAGACTGTTCCTCCCTGTAGATTTAAAGGCAGAGATAGCTGCTAAATGGACTTGAAGGATGGATGGTTTTAGCCCTTCCGCCTTTAGGTGTACTAGCTGATCCAAAACTGCTGCTTTGACCACATTTTTAGGGTTGTGGGCGGAGCCTACAGCCCTTTTGGGATCATCTTATAGCTTACAAAAATGGCTGATTGTGGAATCTTCCGTTGGACTTTTGGACTTTCGGAAGTATCCTTCCGAAAGTCTGACTGAGCTTGAAACCCTCCGCCATGATTGGCCGCTACAGAATAACAGCCACACTATTTCGGCTATTACTTCTGTATTCTGGGGCATGAACTGCGCATGCATGACTTGCACACATGAGCAGTTCTGCTGATGCCATCATGTTGTGAATGGCAAAATGCCAATCACCACAACTACGCATGCGCGATGCGCAGTTGTGTCGCCACCGCCAGCAGAAAAAACATCCCACTGCAGCTGTCCTCCTGCACTGCCATCAGGGTCCCCAGTCCTCTTGTTGTCATTATGTAGCCCCCCAACTCATGTGGCACACTGGGAGCCCACCCCAGTGTGCCCAAATGTACTTCTATGCCCCGCACTGACATCAAGGTGCCCAGTTTCCACGTCAGCAGTATGTGCCCCCCACTGATGTGGCACACTGGGAACCCACCCCAGTGTGCTCAAATGTTTGTTTTTTCTTCCCTCTGCCGACATCGGGGTGCCCAATCCCAGTGTTGGCATCGGTCCTGAAAGATGATTTTGCAGTCGCTTTGCAGAATCACCTTTCGGGACCAGTTAATGAAATGACAGTGCCACTGTTCATGAGGTGGGGTCCCAAAAAGCCCATGTTACAAATCTGGTGAACAAAAACTCCAAAAAATGACTGTGTTACGAGCATGCATTGCACAGTTTCTACACATGCTCCTAACTTCACCAATTTTTAATATTTGCACTCCAGATTTTCAACATTGCCATTATGGCACACCTCATTTGTAACAGTACAGCTGTCATTTTTCACATCCTACCCAAAATGTGTTTTCACACCTGTATCACATAATGGCATGGTCACTCTGTGAAATCACCTTTCAGGACAAGTGAACAAAATGACACTGGCACTCTTCCTGAAGAGGGGTCCCAAAAAGGCTATGTTGAAAATTTGGTGCAACACCTCCAAAAAATGGCCAAGTTCCATAATTTCTATGCACACGTGTACTTTTGGTCACTAGGCAACTCATCACAGCCCTATCGGCTCTGGCCAGAGTTTGTCTCTGGTGACATGATGAGAGTTGAAACAAATACTGAATGGCTTTCTAGAATTCTTCAAACAATCTAAGACTTTGCTTGAGAGGTTTAAATTGGAGAATCTTAACCATTCTGTCAGATTTAGGGATTTGAGATCTGGGAGAAACACCTTGCTATGGGACAGGGTCATCAGGTATTATCTCAGTGACCAGTCTTTTGGCATACTCTGTAAAAAAGTCAGCATCACTGAGCACTGTGACTGCCTTACTCATTCTGGTGCTATCAGAATCATAGTTGCGCTCTCTCATCTCAGTTTTATTTATTGAAATGTTTCACCAGGAAAGCACACTGAACAACAAGTTGCTCATCTCCCAGTGCAACCTGGTGGGATGGGGTACAGAGTGGATAAGCAGTTATACATTCATGGTACACGAGAACAGGTTACATACAGTGATTAAAACAGAGGCAGTTAAATATACATTCTAGGTATGAGTCATCAGTTAGGCCCCGTTCACACTGGGCGGTCTGAAACGGTTCTGGGGCGTTGAATCATTTCAGATCCATGCCAGCACCTTTTTCCTCCACATCTAACTCACTTTGGGACACGTTTTAACGAACCATGCTAAAACCCTGTTTGGACCTAGGCTATAGCATGGTTCATTAAAACGTTTGAGTGAGGAAATCGTTTTTACTCACAGTGCGAATGTGATTCCGTGTTCGGTGGATTGGTGTTGTCCCTGCACTGTGCCCGGCGCATTGCATGCTGGTAAGCAGTTTGGCTGAAACACGCTAGCGCACCATGCCACACTGACCCGGTATACTGCAGAAGTCTGAACTGAACAGCACGATTCATTCGAAACGGTTTCAAAAACGGATTGGACAGTGAGAGCGCTGAAGCACGGTAAGGCTTAATTCATTTTAAAAAATGTTTCACCTTACCGTGCTATAGTATGAATGAGGCCTTACATACAGAGAACAAAACAGTATGCAGATTAGTGGGTGGCGATATAGAGTAATGCCCTGGACACACTGGGGAACTTAAAATGGTTTAAGTGCCTTAAAACATTTTCAATCCCCCTAGCACTGTTTGCAGACAGACTACAAGCCTCTTAAAATGTTTCAACAAAAGTGTTTTTAAACCCTGCTAGATAACTAGACTTAAAACCATTTTTAAAAATGTTTTGGAGCTAGCATGGTTTTACTCACAGGTCTGGCCAGGAGTAAAAACATTTTAAGCTGTAATGGTTTAACTAAAACAGCTCTAGCTGCAGTGTGTCCAGGCAAGCACAGTTCTGTGTGTTGGACTTAACACAAAATAGTTACAAGGAGAACAGGTTTAACACTAGCAGTGTGGCCACACTAAACCATTATCAAATATGGTTTCTAAGTAGTGTGGCTGCACTGAAATGGTTTAGCTAAACTGGTTTTAAAAATGGTTTTCAAAAATAGTTCTGTAGTGTGTCCAGGGCCTTAGTGGGTAGGCAAAAATGAGGAATAGCATGGGTGTGTATCTAAACAGATGGTAATGACTAGTAGTAAGGGAACAATTGGATATGAACAGAGTAGAGATGATTAGGGAAAGGAAGTGCATTTGTTTTAGGTGAGTTCATAAGTGCCAAAGGGAAAGGGGGGACTGGGACAGGAGGGGAGAAACAGGGTGGGCAAGGGAGGGGAAAAAGTCAAACCCATGGGCCCCTCTGGGATGGAAGAACCCTGCAAGGGATCGCAGAGTGCTAGTGGAGCTGGGAAATTCCCAATGGGAACCAGAGTTTATGGAGTGGTAGGTAACTAAGTGCAGGAGTGGGAAGAAAAGAAAAAAGGGTCAGAGGAAGGGAAGAGAGGCAGACGAATGTAAGCAGGAGAGCCAGGTCCAAGGGCATAGAAATGTTGTGAGAGAAGGACCTATTTGGAAGTGGGGGAGGACAAAAAAACAAAAGAGGGCCTGCCAGATGTTATTAACCCGGGGGGGGGGTCCCACGAAGATACTGAGAACCCAGTGAGGGGGTAGGGAAGGCTGGAGGGGAACAGGGAGGAAATTAGAGGAGAGACAAAGGGGTGGAGGAAATATTCATATTTGATTAACGGTTACTGGTTGCTTATGTGCAGAAAGGGGGTAAGAAGCGGGAGAGGGAATAAGAAGGAGGGGAGAGGGAGAGCCGATCCCTGGAGGGCCCCTTCAGAATACTGAGAACCCTGCAAGGGGGCATGGGAGGCTACAGAAGTTGTAGGGAATGGACAAATAGGTAAGGAGTAGATAAGGTTAAGGGGTGTGGCTGGGCATATACGGGATTACGGTTAGGGTGGGTCATGGCAAGTGCAGCTGGATGAAAGGTAGTTGTGCAGGGCTGAGCTGATGGAGTGGATAGAGGAAGAGTGACAAACTTGGGGAGGGAAGGAATTCCAAATTTTAGGGAAATGGTAGGAGTAGCCTGATTGACCAATAAGGGTGGAGCGCTGAGGGATCAACAACATTTGTGCGTCAGTGGCTCTAAGAGAGTGAGAGGGAGGGGGAGGGGTAATGAAAGAGGAGGCAAGGTAAGTAGGGAGTTCGCCCAGCTAAAGTTTGGAGGTGAACCTTGCACAGTGGGAAAGACGTCTGTTTGTAAGGGAGGGGAAGAACAAAGCATGGTATAAATTGCAGTGATGAGTGCGAGCAGAGGCATCAAGGGCAAAGTGGCAGAAAGAGTGGAAAAGGGTGTCCAATCTGGTTAGGGAGGATTTGGGAGCAGCACCATAGACTACGTCACAGTAGACAAAAAACAAAAAAAAGTAGCACACTGTGAATGAGTGGAAATGGAGGAAATGCCTGTGGCAACCTGTTCTTCCAGGTTACAGTTAACAGAATTGGGGTAACTTTCTGTATTCCCAAAAGGCAAACAGATCTATGTCTGTCAGCTCACATCTCTTAAACATTCAGAACCCCTATGTTCAGAGACATGATCTGATAGGTGACGTGTCCCATACTGCTGAGGAACCTGCAAATACACTGTCTTTTGCAGCTAAGTATACTGCGGAGTGTTCTGTACTCAGACTGTAAGCTAAATTCCAAATATTCATTCCCTCTGTACTGAGCTTTAATGACCTGGTGCCTCCCTATTTGTTTGTGTAATACATGGTTGTTGTTTATTGTCAGTCTTTATATGATCTGTTTGAGCCTGTAACAAGGAGGAAAATGATTTCTTTGAAAGAAGCACTGCTCTGAGTTCCAACTTGTTTGTGTACTCTTTTCTTTCCTAATGTGACCATTTCTATTTACTGTTCTCCCCTCCAGCTACCATCCTAGCTGGGATGCATCTGTGGTGAGAATTTTTTGTAGAATGAAACTGAAGGAGAGGAATGCTCTCTCTGAAGCTGCTTATTTCATTCCACAGATCTAGTACTTATAAACCTGCGTGTACATTTTGCCGCAGTGGGGCACTTCTTTGGCAGCTGCTTTTAACTTGCTAAGTGCTTTGCAGCCTTCAAGTGTCCTTGGGTGCCATAGACCACCATGGAGAGGAAGAGCCATCTGAAGCATACTTTCCACCTTCAATGACACTTTTCTCCATGTTTATTGACACAACCTGCTTTACATGTAAACACTCAAGTGAAGCTGTTCTTCAGAAACTGGTGCAGAGAGTGTTATTTAGCTGGCCTTTTTTGCTTTGTCTTTGGGTCAAAAACTTAACAGAGTTCAGTTTTCAAAATCAACGATCTGGGCCCAAGCAATCAAAGCAAAGGTTGTAGCTGTCTACTTTTGCCAACCAATGCTACAGAATTCACACTGTTTAAGTGCCGGAGGTCCAGTTTTCCTTTTAGGCTTCCCAGACATGTCAATATGACAGTTTTTGGAGTTGTACTGTAGAAAAAGTACACCCATTTTAAACAAAAAACCCAGTGTAAACATTTTTTTTAAATTTTTGGTTAAATAGGAATTTGGAAACCTAAATCAGAAACTGGTGAAGTCTGATTCCAGGAACTGATGGGAAACCAGTAAAAAAATACTAGAAACATAGACTTTGACGACAGATAAGGACCGCTTGGCCCACCTAGTCTGCCCATTTCCCTTCCTATAGGATAAGCTGCAGATCCTATTTAACCAACAGCCTATTTCTTCCTACCCCCCCACAAAAATTGCACATGGTTGGCTAAAGTGGGTCTGATAGTTAATAGTAAAAACACAAAATTGATGTTTTTTTCTAAAACCAATCATAGATTGAATAGTAGTAGAGAAAAAATAACCATAAAGACATTACAAAATGAAGAATTAGAGCAAGTATTAGAATATAGATATTTGGGGGTTTGGATTGATTATATCTTAAAATTTGACAAACATATAATTGATACTATATCAAAAGTAAACAAAAGATTGGGAATTTTTAGAAGAACAAGTTTCTGTATGAATAGTTTAATAAGGGAAACAGTAATAAAACAACTTCTTTTACCTGTTCTTGAATATGGAAACCATGTGTATGGTCTGGCATCAAAAGGTCTCTGCATAAAATTGACATAATGTATAATAAGATGGCTAGATTTATATTGAGAAAGGATTATAGAACACATCACTGTATTATATTATAAGACGGGTTGGCTTACTCAGGAAGCAAAGAGGCAGCTCTCATGGGCTACGCAGATATATAAAGTTATTCATCAGAAGCAGCCAGAATGTTTAAGTGACAGACTAGAAAAGAAAATACATGTTTATAATTTGCGAAATAAAAATTTAAGGCATTATTTTTTCCCCAAATTAAAAAACATATACAGTTATATGCGTTTTTCTGTTATTGTGGATAGAACATGGAATGAGATAAAATCAGTAGCGAGTAATAAATTTAAAGATGTGAAAGCATTCTCATCTAGTCTAAAGTTGTAATTAAGTACAAGGTGTGAATGCTAAGGTTAACTTTATTAAATTTTTTTGTATAAGCAATTTGTAAAGAATGTTATGTTAATTGTTGATAAGTGAATGTAGTGTATTTATTATCTTACGTTTTTTAGTATGTTTGTGACTGTATTGTTTTGTTATTAACTTGTCTGTCCTTAATTTATATCATATGGAATATGACACAACAGGAGCATCTTGTAAATAGGACTTTGTCCTAATGATGTAATTTATGCCAACAATTCCTGTATAAAAATAAATGCTTTTACTACTACTTATGTCTGTCCCATGCATTCTTGAATTCTCCCACAGTTTTAGACCCCACAACCTTCTCAGGAAGGCTGTTCCATGCATCCATCACCCTCTCTGTGAAAAAATACTTCCTCACATTGCCCCTGAGCTGCCCCCCCCCATCTAAGATTGAATAAAATTTGCTGGTCCATTGACACAGTGGTAGGGCTACCACATGCAATCCCAGTGACCCAGGTTCAGGAATGAGCTCAGGTTCTTGGGGGCCGGCTGAAGGAGAGAGAGAGTACAGCACCTCTGGGACATCTCTTCTCCCCAGGGGTGGGGGGGGGGATGCTGCATCATGTTGCTTGACTACCACCTGGTGGAGGTCAGATGTTAGTGTAAATGAACACATTGTGCAGGAAAGGGACTGCACTGCCAGACACTATGCAAGCATTTATGCCATTGCATGCGTGCAGGTGCTCTGGGGAGAAGACCTGGAGGACAAAGGCCCTGGTCTGATCCAGCAATCCCTGCAAGCCCAAACATGACTGATGTGGCAGACTGCACACCACCACTACTACGTGAGGACCTGGGTAAGTGGCGGGTAACCAGTAAGTCCATGAGAGGGTTGAAGATAGGGCTAGAGGGAGAGCGGGGCCACAGAGCCAAGGGTCAGAGGTACAAAAACAAAGAATGAAAAACACTGAATAAAACTGAGGTAAACTAGGGTAGAGTATTGAATAAACTTAGAAATCTTACAAAATAAAAATAAAAAAACGTAGTCAAAGCTAAGAAGACTTAGTCACAATGACCAGAACAGGACTCTGGGGACCCGATTCCATAATGAATGTCGCAATTCGCTGGCACTTGCAAATTGCAACATATGTTGCTAAGCCGGGGACCCTGCACCAGATTCCAGAACAGGCAGGGTCCCTGGTGACTATCTCCTGTGACTTGTGGCACCTCCAGCATTGTGCCAAAGGAAGGGCACACCTGAACTGGGTGCCACAAGCTGCAGTAATGCTCTCTGACAGAGCGCAAGTCGCAACTGGCAAGGCCCACCTCAAAGCCCCACTCCCCAACACCATGGCAATGGCCAGCAGGGCTATTCACACCCCCCACCCAGCAGTGCCAATCTACCCACACACCCGGTCGGTGGCTGGCATACCCACCTCTCACCTCCACAGCTAGGTACTGACATTACTCCCTCGGAGTGCGTACTACTGTAGACAGTATGCGCTCCATCAGTTATTGAGCCCGTACTGTATACAGTAGTATGCGCTTGGATAGAGGTCAGTCAGCAGCTGACCATGGAGATGAGTGGTGGGTTGTGCCAGTCGCTGAGTGGTAATGGGTGTGGGGGGTTGGACTTGCACAGCTGGGTGGGGGACCACTGGACTACCAGGGCTTGTGTGGCATGGCATGCATGCCAGTACTGGCATGTTGGGGATCAGGGCCTGGGGAGCAGAGGATGTGGACTGCCCTATGGGGCAATAATTGGGGATGTGGGTGTGGGGGTGCCAGCAGCCCACAGAGAGTTTCCATGCCAATGGGGGCCAGGTGGGAAGGCCTATGTGGGATTGTGGGGGAGTGGCTGTTGGGGCACCAGGCAGAGAGGTGCCCCCCCACCGTGGGCAAAGAGTACACTTAGACCAGTTAATAGCTGGGGTCTGTCTTGGAATACCACATTTGCTATTTGGACAGCCAACCTCTTGGAATCCAGCATAAATGCTGCCGTAACCCCCCTTTTGCCATGTCACAGGGGGTTTATGGTGTAACCAGTGGCATACAATGTCACAGGCTGCCCTTTGGAATACCAATTGGTGTAACACATGGCGCAAAGTGCTACTTGTGTCATTTTGTTTCGTGCAAGTCACTTTGTGACATGCATAACTGTTCTGGAATCGGGCCCCAGGTATCAGATCACTTTGGCAGAGAAACAAATCTGCTACTGGGGAGTCGGTTGAACTATGACCACACTGTAGACTTTGAACTTAAAAATTCTAAAGCTCTGTCTCTGGGGCAACACCTGAGGGCCACAATAATGCAAATTGTTTGACATCACAAATATACTCTTGTTGCTAGAATAATAAAAAAAACAGTACATCTAAGCAATATATAGCTCTGATATTTAATTGATTCCATTGCTTTATTTTAGCTACAATTCTACCACAATCAAAATTTTAGAAGAGACTACCCTCATCTGTTAGCGAGAATGAAGCGGAGAGTTGGTATCAAAAGTACAGTACCACTCAACTGCCCACAAGAACAGGATGGCAGCAGCACCATCATAATGAGCGAGGGAACGTCAGATGCTCCAAAATACATGTCCATGATTAATTCTAATGCACAGCAGAATGAGTTACCTTCCTCGTCTATAAATGATACAGCACAAAAATCTGTTCCTGAAAAGTCTTCAGCCAGTCAAAGACCAGTACATACTATCAACAGAAACCGAACTAGCTACACAGCCCCTCCAGCCACTCCAGTAAGACCAGCAGAACATGGCACAGTTGATCATGCCGTAAAGATGAACCAGTTGGCCCATTTATATTCACCTCAACATAGCAGCCATAACCGAGCAAACAACGGTGTGGACTCTAGTACCACTTCTTCTGCTACTTCTGTTTATCATCTCTTACCTCCAGTTCCATCTGCAGGTTTTGGACCCATGATGGGACTTCCAGGATTCCAGAGCATGTACCCTGATCTGGCAGCCATGCAGGCACATCTAGCCACTTTGCTACCTTTTTGCAACCCATGGTTTTCTATGCCTATGATGGCAGCAGCTTCTGCCATTTCCATGTCGGGGTCCTCCCATCACCATCGGACGTCAACTCACCACCTCCACTGCCCCAACTGCAACTGCTCTTCAAGCAGTGGACCTTCTGCAAGAAGTGGATTTAGGAACACAGACAACATGGGTTCTCATAGATAAGGCATATACATATGTATAAAATACCATATTATTGAAACATTATTATATCTATAATGATATTTACAAAAATGTACCACAATAAAAATCTAAATCATCTGCTTCCTTGCTTTTCATTTGCATTTGCCTAAGCTATGGCTTTACTCTTTTCATCAACATATTCCTAGTTATGGGTCTATTCTCAATGTGTTTCATTTGTTCCCTTTCATATTTGCAGACTTTGACTGCAAGTACTTACAGATATGTCACCAAACTGATGCTGGATATGTCAGATACTTTACATTCACACTAATTTACCAAAGGGAAACTGACCTGATGTCATTTAAGGTCACAAAAGCTGCTGTTTTGTGGCACTGAAACTTGGTAAAATAATCTACTGGGGCTTTGAAACATTCTCTCACTGGCTTCCTAATGATACTGGCAGCCATGTTGCCTACAGTTGTCTCAACCTGCAAACAATATCTTTCTTTTTCTTTTCACTCTCTAAGTGGAGCTGCTTTAAAATCAAGACAAAAGGTGGAATATGCCTTGAACAAAGTATATGAAAAATTCTGCTATCCGAGCAATTAGTGCACACAAAGGTTTCAAACAAAAGAGTCCACCAGATCAATCAAACATAGAGTTAAGTAAGTGCATATTTCAAAGTGTGGATGAGGAGCACATCTCAACAACATTTCTGGAGTCTTTGGTGCCATCAATTCAGCTGGAATCAAATGGTAAATTTCAGTGCCATGTCAATGCAACTCCCAACAGCTGAGACCTAAATCTTCCTGTCTAAGATCCTTCTGCTTCAACAAAAAGAAACATATTTCTGTTCCAGATATTACCAGCTCTCAAATTGGGCCTCCTAGGCTCCTCTCAGGTATTAACACTACTGTATCTAATGAGTCTGTTTGCAGAGTCAGCCTAAAGAGGAGGCCAGGAGCCTGGTAACATTGCCAGGCTGCTGAGCCGAGGTGAGGTAAGTGATCAGTTGGTCTGAACCAAGTAGGAGTCTGTACAATTACTGCTAATATGGGAGAAAGCCAGGTGATGCTTTGTGAAGAGCAAATTGACATTATAGATTGAGGGAGCACTCCTGACGTATTGGAGCACTCCTTTCCTCTATGCATCAGACACTCTTATTCTGTGAGGAATGTCTCACATGCAACTGCCTTGCAAACAGACATGTTCAGGTAAGGTTTTTTTTTAAATTAATACATTATTGCTCAAGCTTGATCAATAATATATTAATACCACCAATAAGACCACTCTTATGATTGTAGGAGTGGTCTCACTTACATTCTTAAGGTATCAGAACTGCTCATCTTTGTTCGCAGTTCTCATATCCTAAGAATGCACATGAGACCACTCTTACAACTGTAAGAGTGGTCTAGGTGGTGGTATTTGCATACATTAGATGTTGGGAGTGTGAGATGTACTGTACACATTAATGGAAGAAGGCAGGGATGGGGAGGTTTGTGTGTGTGCAAGGTGTAGCCTTGTAAACACCTTACAGGTAGAGATTAGGGAGCTAAAGAAAAGGCTGGCTAGAATGTACAACATCAGGGCATTGGAAATGTTTGTAGGCCAATACTTAGTGAGTATGAATGGGGAGAAGGGTGGGTGGGTGGGAAGACCAGTTTACAATTGAAGTATTTGTGGAGGCACCTATTAGAGTGGGAGGAGACAGTGGTAAAGTGAGGAACTGGATGAGTATCAGGGGTTTTGGCTGTCCTAATGGGATCCGCCAGATTGCCCATTTATCCAGATCTGTATCCAATATCTTCTTCAATCAGATTTCAGATCCAAGGTTGAATTGCAGGATCCCAGGTCAGATAATGGGATCTGAGATTGGATGTCTAACTCAGATTCAAGATTAGATGGTTGAATCCAAGGTAGAGTAATGCCTTTGATCCCAGATAGTCACATCAGATAGTTGTTATCCTATTCAACCCCAGATGATAGGACCCAGTAGCTGGATACCAGTGGTATCCAGTGCCATCTGGTATCTGAGAAAATCAGTAGTATACAATATTATCTGATTCCATCGGATACTATCCAGGCAACACTAATCAAGGGAAGAAGTGGACACTCATGCAAGGCAGGAGGCAGAAGAGGGGCTGTAGAGTGGGATATCTGGAAGTTTGCCTCAGGAATTGTTTTAGGATCATTGCCAAGATAGGGAGAGAGGAGGGGAAGGGTGATATAGCCAGATAAGAACTACTACCAGACAGGAAGTGGTGAGCAGACCTACTTGGAGGAATCAAAGCAGCTAGTAGTCATGTGGACCTCTATAGTCAGGTTCATATGTACAATAATGCTCAGTGTCATGTTCCTGCTTGTCTAGTCATGTCAGTCAGAACCGTCAGGCACAAACTTGCAAGAACAGACGGATACATATTGCTAACTGCTTAATTGCTATGTGTTTCTAATCATAACTGTATGTCTAATCATCATTCAGTGCATTGTCACATAATATCACAATATGACTAGACAAGAAGGAACATGACACAGAGTCCCACTGTTGTACAATTTGCAGGGCGGACAAAGAGAATAAGATAGTGAGTTACTTCCCAGGAGCAATGGTGGAAAATCTAAGGAGTTTAGTGGATGAGGTTCTTAAGGGAAACCAAGAGGAACCAGTGGTTGTAATTTGTGTAGGGATGAATGACATTGACAGAAGAACAGATAAGAACATCAGGCAGGTTGAGAGGTGGGGAAGGACCTCAAGAGGAGAGGCTGTAAGTTCATCATTTCAGAAATCCTACCTGTGATGAAGGCAGGACTGGTGAGACAGAGGACAATAAAAATGACTAATGCTTGGTTGCATAATTGTGCTAAAGATGACTGCTGGCACAGGGATAATCTCTGTAGGCTTGATGAGCTGCACCTGAACAGAATGGGAGCATGGGTACTGGGGGAAAGAATAAATTGAATAGTGTGACAGGATATGTAACCAGATTCATTTATTCTTTTTTCTGTTAGTTTCAATATTCTTCTGTTACAGGTTCTGTTTGGAATGGGCAAGATGGCTGCCAGGTCATGTGTACAGGTAGCTAATGAGAGCTGGTCACCCACTGTGTAGGTGCCAATGTTCTCGTGGGAAGGTTAGCAGTAATCGCTGACAGGATAAGCATGGAGACAATTAAGCTGTAATCTCAGTGGGAAGTATTTCCTTGGATATGTTCCCATGTCAGGCAATGGACCCAGGTGCATGTCATAAAACCTTAGAGATAGTGAGAAAGTGCTAAGGAGATGATGTCACACACACACACAAACACACACAAGCACTCATGTGGGGTGGGGTGGGGAACTGTAACTCAAAGGGTGAGGTCACTCCCCACAGCCAGAAAGGCATAAATAAGGGATCTGGACACCACCTCTCTCTCAGACATTCAACATCTGAAGAAGGGAGTCCTGCTGCAAGTTAGCTTGGTAATGAAGCACAACCTAGGGGAATGTCTTCTGTAGCTAGTGGCAGGTAAAGAGACTTTTGGTGAGGCTAAAGTTTGAAGTTCTTCTGACAAATAATCTGTCTAACTTACTTATTTTCTATTCTCAGTAAATGTGTAAACGTTTTGTCATACTGTAAATATATCTTGTTTGTAAATAGCTGTAGTATCTTCTAGTAAAGAATCTAATTTTGATAGAGCCAGTGACTGCCTCGTTACTGACCCTGTAATTTTTGTGTTGGCATGCTTGCGCAGCCAACGTCTTGTGGTAGTGCAGATTTAGAGGTGCGGTCACTGTTGGGAAAATGCAGGGCACGCATCAGTAGGTGTGTCCCTCATTCCCTAATCAGCCTGCATGCCGGCGCCACACCACCTGGGCGAGCACATCTAAGGCAAGGTCCGCTATAATGCGAGCAAAGCTCATCACATGCAGCGGACCTCCCAACGTGCTTACCCAGAAACACAAACATGGTGGCACATTGCTCGCCAAACTGCCAACTTTGTGGGTGCCCAGTCCCCCTGTCGGCTTACCCTGCCCCCAATGTATGTGCTGACGGAGGAACCCACTCCCTGTCAACATAAAGAATCCCCCCATTTGTTATATGCTGAGGGGGGGTGCCCAATCCCCCTTGGCTCTTGCCCCTACCCCTCCATTGTCCTTGTATGTTGACGGGGGTGCCCAATCCCTGTCGGTATAAAGTAACCCCCCCTTTTGTTGTGTGCCAATGGTGATGCCCTATCCTCCGTTGGCTACAGCTGCCCCCCCAAAAAACAAGGCTCAGTTGGCATGCTGGGAGCCCACCCCAGCATGCCATATGCCCCTATAAACAGAAAAATGGTCCCACAATGTTTTTTTTCTTGTACCTGTGGATAAAGGAAATGGTCCCTCAGCGGTTTCCCTGCCCCCTCCCACTACCAGCACCCACCCACTGAGCACCCTGCCTCCCCACACACACCCTCACCCCATACTTACCTGCAAAGTCCGGCGCGATGATTTTCGGTGGACCGGGAACACGTTTGCACTCTTCAAAGCCAACCATGAACTGATGAAATGCCAGTAAGCTGTATAATGGAATAAATAGGGATTTTTCAACTTTGATGCATAGCTCAGGCATATTTTGGAATTTTGTCACCAAATTTTCAACATTGGGTTTTTGGGACCCCTCCTCATGAATTCTAGCACTATCATGGCATTATTCGGTCCCGAAAGGTGATTTCGCGGTCACTGCGCAGAATCACCTATTGGAATTGAGTAACAAAATGACAGTGCCACTGTTCATGAGGGGGGCTCTCAAAAAGTCTATGTTGCAAATTTGGTGACAAAACTCCCAAAATGTCTGTTTTATGAGCGTGTGTTGCGCTGTTTCTACGCACACTTGTACTATCATGAATTTGTAAAATTTTCACTCCAGATTTTCAAAATTGGCATTTTTGTACACCTCCTGATGAACAGTACAGCTGCCATTTTACATATCCTGCCCAAAATGTGTTTTCGCACGTCCGGCGCAGAATAGCGCGGTCGCTGTGCAAAATAACTTTCGGGACAGTTTGAGGAAATGATGGTGACACTGTTCATGAGCAGAGGTCCTAAAATGCCTATGTTGAAAATTTGGTGCCGAAAGTCCATAAAATGACTGTGTTGCAAGTGTGCATTGCGCAGTTTCCACGCACCCTTGTAACTTCGCAAATTTGCAATATTTCCATGCCAGATTTTCAACACTGGCATTTTTTCACACCTCCTTATGAAATTACAGCTGTCATATTTCACATCCTGCCCAAAATGTGTTTCTGCACCTGTGGCGCACAATGGCGTGGTCACTGTGGGAAATCAACTTTTGGGACAGATTAACAAAATTGCAGCACCACTGTTCATAAGAGGAGGTCCCAAAATACCTATGCTACAAATGTGGCTACCAAACTCCCCAAAATAATTGGGTTATGGACGTGTGTTGCACAGTTTGTATGCATGCTCATTGCTTCACCAATATTTCATATTGTCACTCCATATTTTCAACTTTGCCATTTTTTTATGCCTCCTTATGAACAATACAGTTGTCATTCTCCACATCCTACCCAAAAATGTGTTTTCATCCCTGTGTTGCCCAATGGCACAGCCACTGTGCAAAACCACTTTTCAGCTAACAAAATGATTGTGCTGTTTTTCATGAGGAGGCCTGACAAGCAGCCCATGTTGAAAATGTGGAGCGAAACTACCACCACATGCCTACGGTGTTAGGGTTTCCAACTGTAGCACCCCACCTGGTATAAACTGACAGGCGCCAGGGGTGTGACTTGGGATCATCGGATGTAATGCTCCTGCCATTCCACCCCCCACCCCCACTCTGCACCCACTGACAGGCATCGTGGTGTCCCTTGCACTGTTCGGCCACAAAGTTCACCCCATGCTCCTATACTGCACCCATGTCAGTGTATTTCCTTATGGAATGTGGTAAGTGTAATGCCCAAAGACCCCAAAGCACACCACGACACTTGTCAGTGTCTACAGGGTAGGGTGAGGTACAATGGCATGAGCATTATAGCTGATGACCCAAAGGCACACCCCAATGCCTGTCACTCTCTACAGGGTGGGGCTGGGGTTGGCGTCACTTCAATACTTCACTGCCATTCCTATTATGCATCTCTAGTTCCGGCACTGCCAATGCCAGTGCAACAACATTCGACATTGACAAATGCTTGTTATCATTTCTGCTAGACCCTGTCTGCAGTCCATCTTCAAAGTGCACTCTATCAGTAGTTATTGTGTTGAACTTCTTGAGCATGAGAAGAGGGCAAAAGTAGTTTCCTGATAAAATCAGGTGGTGGCTGAGCATCAGAAGTCCCCGAGCCACTGTCCTGTAAGCTGGGACGGCCCAAGGGGCTGCTTTTGTCAGACAGTAAGGGAGCATTTAAACTAAGGAGGGAGAGAGGTAACATTGTATTAGGTGAATCCACCTGTGTCACAGGAGTACACCAGTATCAAGGGAAATAATGGAATAATCAAAAGGAGCTGCTTATCAGGGTTAAAACAAGTACAGACAGAGAAACTAGTAGAGAGTGAATCATAACTGGTGATGCATGCCACAAACCTACTCCTGGGGGTCAGGTCCACTGAGCTCACTATGTCCACCCCTAAGTGCAATCCATGACAGGGCGGGGGAACAGGGCTACTCTCCTTGTGTCTTTTTAGACTGCTCACCGAGGTCAAGACTGCACCTCTGCCACGAGGACCCAGGGCATCCCTCTAAACTCTGGATAAGGGCACAATACCAGTCCTGAATCTTGTAGCAAAATATGAACCTCCCCCTTGGCTATTACATAAAGGGGGAAACCTAGGCATCACACTCTCTTCAGGGGTAGCAGTGTAAAACTCAATTTGGCCTTTTCAGTACAGGACATGCAACAGCCTGGTTGGAGATCCCTGTAGATTCTGGAATTCTCCCTATCCTTCCAGATCCATTACAGACCCCTTTTTCAATTTGGTTGCTGATAGTGACAACCCCCTTAGCAATAACAGTTTGTCACAGATTATTAATACTGTCCCCAGTTCACACACAATAATAGAAATCTCATTCAGGCAGATTTTCTTTAAAAAAAACAAAAGTTTTTACTAAAATACTTAAATAATAATCATACAGTTACAACTAAAAAACATTAATTTGGTCACAGAATACAGAAACAAAATGGGAAAATATACATGAAAATGCACTATGACTGATAGCTGAAGTCTACCTGAAATTCGTAGAAACTTGAAGTCCAAAACAATAAACGAAAGTTCAGTTTCATTGGTCTTGGCAGCAGTTTTGTTCCTGTGTGTCAGGCGAAGTCCAAATGAAAAGTGCGTGCAAATGCCCTGAGCTGGGGCTTTAAATACCTTCTGTAACTTGCAGTGTCATCAGTTATCCCAATTCTAAAAAAAAAAAAGGTCTATTTTCCCAGAGCAACTACTCTGTTTGGGCAGGAGATGTCACTGCTCTGCTGTTTCCAAAATCCCAACACAATTTTCTAGCTGCCTGGTGATGTCACCCAGCCTTACATTTATAACACCTGTAATTAGGATCTCACACATGTCTGCTAGGAAGGATGTTCCTGTTTTTTCTTTCATCTCATCAAAGGCAATACCATGACAGTTTCTTTGGATCACAACATCCTGCTCTTGAAGTGAAAGAGAGTAATCTTCTGAACATTTTATTTACCTCTGTTTCCCTTGGTTAGTTGACTATGGGAAATACCCTTTGGTCAGCTATACACAAGCTTTTTGACAAGTACTTGTCAGTTTCCTGGCAAGCAAGCTGGCCTTCAGGTCAAAGGAAGGTCGCACATTTTTTAAAAATCCAGTCTCTTTCTATGTCCCCTTGAATTAACACTGGCCTTCTTGTGGCATGTAGTATACAAAAATTACTTCAATATATATATATATATATATATATATATATATATATATATATATATATATATATATATATATATATATATTATAACAGAATTATATCTACAAATAAGGACTGGTAGTTGGGTAGCTCACCACAATGCATACTAATAAATGCGAGACATCTTAATAATATAATGGGACAATCAGAAGAATTAGTAATAAGAGATCAACGTCATATGTTAACTGTCACTGAAACATTATGGATGTCATACTGCTAATATATCCTGTTTGTAAATATCGGTAGTATCTTCTAGTAAAGAATCTATTTCTGATAGAACTAGTGACTAGTGCACAAAAGTGGTTTCCTGATAAAATTAAGCGGTGGCAGAGTAATAGAAGCCCCCGACAGACTGCCCTGTAAGCTGGGACAGCCCAAGGGGCAGTTTTTGTTACAGATAGTAAGGGAGCATTTAAACTAAAGAGGGAGATGGGTAACATTCTATTAGGTGAAATCCACCTGTGTCACTGGAGCACACCTGTATCAAGGGAAATAAGGGAATAGTCAGAAGGAGCTGCCTATCATGGTTAAAACAAGTACAGGCAGAGAAACTAGCAAAGAGTGACTCATAACTGGTGATGCATACTAATAAATGCAAGATAGCTTAATAATATAATGGGAGAATTAGAAGAATTAGTAATAATAGATCAACATCATATGTTAACTGTCACTGAAACAATTATTGATGAACTCGAGGCTGGATAAAAGCCAGCCTGCTAATATCACACAAGCCCATTTTCCATGTGTGTCTACCCCAAAATTGATCCCTATCTTACCCTTTCTACTTTGTGTAGCCTCAGTAAAGGAGGGAATTGTTATATGGGTATAAAATGCTTAAGGCTGCATAAACCCCAGTTTTTCCATTCCCCAATCCAGCTGCTCCGGAAGGTATAGGTCACCATGAAGTTGCTGCTATCAGGCGATATTGAAACAAACTCTGGTCCTCCTTGCACTAATGTCACTCCCTCCCTGGCCATCTGGGTCAACACGAAAGGGTTAAAAATGGTTACTATGAACATTAATAGTCTCAGCCCAAGTTACAAGAATTTGAGGCCTGGGTTGACCAGTATTAGCCATCTCAGAAACCTGGCTTAAACCTTGCATCTCAATGCACGAGATTGAGATCCCTGGATTCAATACTTTAAGGCAGGACAGAATTGGAAAAAGGTGGAGAAGTTGCAATATACGTTAGAGCGTCCCTAACTCCTTCCATAGTAGCAACACCAACCATGATTGATTCAGTTTGTGAGGCACTATTCGTCAAACTCCTGCTAGGTGGTATTAAGCATTTGTTAATAGGGTGTTTATATAACCCTCCTAAGACTGCAGGGGATGCATTAAAGGCATTCACCAGACTTATCCCTGACCTGCCTTCCTGCAAGAAAATAATCATGGGAGACTTCAATCTTCACTGGGGCCCGCTGACCAATGGTGACATTACATTCAATCTACAAGAGGTTAATTTGACCTAGCTTATCCAGGCGCCTACCAGACTAAATTTTAAAACTGGGGAACCACATAACCCTGGATTGGATCCTTGTGTCAAACCCCAGAAGAGTCAAGTTGGCTGGCACTTTTGCAGACTCTTTAAGTGACCACACCCCTATCTTTGGAATATGGAAAAATGATTTTCCCACCCCTCCCCCAAGAACCTTTTTGACATGTGACTACTCCAAATTTGACACAGGTTCCTTCCTTGGTACTCTATTAGCAGTGGACTGGTCCCAGATCAGATTCACCCCTAGTCTAGACATGGCTCTGGACTTTCACCAATAATTTCCTGTCTACAGCCAATAAGCATGCCCCCCTTAAACAAATGAGGTTCAAAGGACAACAGTCTAGATGGTTGACGTGTGATCTTAAAAAAATTGATGAGGGAAAGAAATAGGGCTTAGGGTAAATACAAATCCACTAACCTGTCCAACGATTGGATTCAGTACTGAGAGCTTAGAAATTAAATGCAAAAGAGAATTAAAACGGGCCAAGCGGCAGTACCTACATAACTCACAAGCAAAAAATCTTTCTGACCCCAGAAAGTTCTGGTCCCAAATTAATGTTCTCCTAAAGGGACATACCATGCAAAATGCCTGTGACATTGCTGCAGATGGCATACATCACACGGATCTGAAAGAATCTGCAATGCCTTCAATGTATTTCTCATTGACCTTGGTAGATATAAGGTCCGCCCCAGCATCTCTAGTCCTTTATCCCACAATTATACAGCGGATCCTCCCCCATAGCATAATTTCCACCTTAAGATGGTGTCTAAACTGGAGGTACTTAAGCTGCTCAAAGACATTAAGATTAGTGGCTCAGCAGGTCATGACAAGCTTGAACCCAGACTACTCAGATTAGCAGCCCAAGCCATTGCCACACCAATCATGTGGTTATTCAATAGATCACTGTGAGAAGGGAAAGTTCGCACAGCCTGGAAAGTAGCTCTGGTTACTTCCATTCCCAAAGGGGGGCCAAGTGAGCTAGATGAGAACTACTGACCAATTTCTTTACTATGCGCATTCAACAAATTACTAGACAGAATTGTGTACCAACAAGTCCAAGATTATATTGAACAACATAACTTCCTCATTCCATGGCAACACGGGTTCAGAAAGCAACATGGCACTGATACCACCTTGGTTAGCCTCACATCAGACATCCTGACAGCCCAGGATAATGGCCAACTAACTGGTGCAATCTTTCTAGACCTCACCAAGGTGTTTGATTTGGTGGATCATCAGCTGCTACTCTCGCAACTCAGATCCCTTGGACTGGACAACCACTCTGTGCAATGGTTCACAGATTACTTGCATGGTAGATTTCAAATAATCAGATGGCAGGGGGCGAAGTCTGATAAATGCCCCATCTGGAGCGGGGTCCCCCAGTGTTCAATCTTGGGGCCCCTCTTGTTTTCCCTGTTTATCAGCAACTTGCTCAAGCATTGTGGAGGTGCCAAGGTAACCCTTTATGCTGATGACGCTGTGCTGTACAGATCATCTCATGATATGGCACAGCTAAATCTACTCCTTAGCCATGACCTCTCCATACTGGAGGATTGGTTCCTGGCCAATTGCCTAATCCTCAATTGGAAAAAAACAAAAGCCATCTTGTTTGGACCCAAAAGCCTGGGTCTTAATAGATCACACTTACTGTCCCCCTATCTATCCAATGGTCCTAAGATCGAGGTGGTAGATTGTATTAAATATCTGTGTGTGTGTATAGATCAAGACTGTTCATTCAAGGTTCATGTTGACCAACTAACCAAGTCGCTTAACCAGAAACTTGGTTTCCTGTATCGTCTGAGCTCATTCCTCACTCAGACATCCAAGTTAAGGGTATCCACTGCCATGCTCTTGGTCACATTGTTCTATGGGACCCCCATGCTATTCTCACTGAGAAGCATAGAGATGCAAAAACTGAGAACACTGTATCATAGGGTTGGGCATTTTGCCATTGGTGCACTGCCCCAAGAACACCACTGCAAAGTATTGCATTTACTGAACTGGCTGGCTCTTGAGGGCAGATTAATGTACCCTTCCCTTTGCCTGGTCTTCAAGCTTCAGCAAACAAGCACCCCCCCTCAGTCTGAATGGTATTATTATACCTAAGAAAACTGTAAGAACTTTAAGATCCTCTGACCAACAGCTCCTCCATGTCCCCAGAGTCCAGATGTCCCAAGGTCTCTGATTGTTTGCAGCCTATATGCCGTCCCTCTGGAACGGCCTCCCTAATAATCTCCAAGAGTGTAGCTCCATTGGAGGCTTTAAGAAAGGCCTCAAGACCCATCTACTGGGATTAACTGTCTACTCATGTGTCTGCTGAGCATCTGAATGCTCCAATGGGCCACCCCATTGGCCATTGCCAGCCCCCTGGCTTGCCCTTGCTCTAATAGTGCCCCCCTTACATTCTGATGGGATATGTGTAATTGTTTTATTTTTCTATAACTGTTTGATTCCTCATGCTGATCTTAAATTGTGCCTAACTTACCAGTGCATCATCTATTATGTCCCTATTGCAATGTATGTACAGTATTACCCAATTGCTTGTGCTGTTTTTGCTGTTTTATTCTCTTTGTATGTAATTAATCCTGGGTCACCTCTGAAAAAGGACTATAATGGTCTTAGTGCACCTACCCGGTTACCAAAATTTAAATAAATAAATTGTGGATGGGGGAGGATGACTGGGGACATAGCCTGTAAGAGTGTAAACTGTATCATATGGGTGGTAAAATTGAACATGGGGGAGGAGTGGAAGGCTTATGTCAATGAGCAGATCAAAACAAGTGAAGAAGTTAACATGAAAGGAGGCACTGTAGAAACTGGATCAATAAGGATAACGGCTGAAGGTAGAAGAGGTAGGCCACTTCTGCTCAAGGTGTGTTATAGGCCAGATCAACACGAGAAAGCAGGCTCCACTCGCAGATGTGCCCTCCAGAATCCGAAATCACAAAAAAACAAGTAAAGGAAGCACCATCCAATGTTCTGTATATTCACTCATAGGCCACCTAACTATAATCAGTAAACTGACCCGGCAATTAATCGTGAAATTGAAAGGGCTACTTTTGATGATAGTGTATTAATAGGAGACTTTAACTTAGGCAACAAACAGGGAAACAGGGATGGCAGGAAGTAGTGTGGCGATGTTATTAGTACAAACCACACATGGTTGTAATTTAGTACAGCATGTTACCCAGGGAAGCAAAAATAAGGCAACTCTGGATTTGGCTTTAAGTTATATAGGAAACCAAGTAACAGACCACAAAATTATATTGAATCACTAGCAGGAATCAACCACTACATGGTGACGTTTAACATCTTGAAAGAAATAGTGATGGAAAAGGGGGCAAGGGGCAAACAGTGTACTATAATATGCACTGCACATGTTTACAGTTTCTGCCATGAGAGCAGACCAATCAGAATGTAAGGTAGGATGATGATGTCACTGCCATCATTTTATTGACAACAAAATGGCTGCTTTAAGTTTTCAGCAGCCATTTTACTGAGAATAAAATGACTGTTGTGAGTTGGCTGCAGAATAAATTCTTTGTAGCTATGGCTTGTGATTGGAGGATAGGGTCCACAAGCAGTTGCATCTTGATTAAATGTAATATCATACAGCACTAATGTACCAATGTTGTATATTTGTAGTATGGGTAATTTATGCATGTGGTGTCATATGAATTATTACTTTTGAAGTACTAACTTCAACCTCTTGAGCTGCAATTTAAAAAAAGTCAAATTAAAATAATAAACATCTACAGTAAGCTTGTCGAGAAATGGGTCAATTTCTTATTCTCGTTCTGCAAAATATTACAATATTATAGTATTGTTTTTTAAACCATGCCCCACAGAATTTAAATGATTAAAAATATGTATGTAGATACAAAAACCAGTAAAACTTTACTTGCCATGCTATTTTATGCAGTAAAAAACATACATGTATATAGTATTTAAAGGCAAATACTGTTGTATAAAAATGGGACAGTGAGATAGAAAACATACTTGCAAAATGGGTACTAAGAATCCTGCATTCTTATTGGCTGAAACTTGTTCCTACCCATTGGACTGAGATAACACAACCAATAGGTATGAAAAATCTTGGTACCAATGTTGCTTTTCTGGATTAACTACAGTGTTTTTAAGCTTTATTTATTATTAATTAATTATCTATAATTGCTTATTTATGTCTGAATTTTAAACTTCTTGTATGACCCTTTAGAGCTTTTATTCTGTTGTTACAGTTTACCTTGCCTGGTCTTGATTTTGTAAAATGCCCAGAGCCTCTGGGATTGGGCGCCATAAAAATAAATTTTACCTTACCTTACCTTCTGCAGTCCATGTAACAGACATGCATGAAGCCATATTACAGACTGCATGTATATGTAATCAACTGCATAACAATTTAATCTGTTCTCAATACTTTTAAGCTATAGCTGTGAAAAAGTTTGAGTCTGTGAATAAAAATGAAAAGTTTTCTTATTTCAGCAAGAGTCCGTTGTAACAGCAGGAGTCCAGTAGTCCAGTAGTTATTTGCAGAATATTTAAACTAGCAAATGGGGAGAGGGGTGCAACACCCCATACATTGAATGGGAAGAACACCCCTCCCCCCTCAGCTAGTGGTCAAACAGGGCTTCAGCATGTTTGCAGTTCATTTGCATCACCAGGTAAGAAAAAAGGTCTGTCTGCCCATACGACACACAGGGGAAATGCCAAACCTCACCCAACAACTAACACACTGAAATCTGGACATGTAAAATCATGTGCACAAATGCTCACAGCCTGGGAAATAAGATCCCAGATCTGCAGGCAATAATGTCAGAGGCTAAACTGGACATAGTAGCAATTAATGAGACGTGGTTTACCAGTAACCACACTTGGGAGACTTCAGTACCTGGCTATGTACTGTTCAGAAGAGACTGAGGTGCAAAAAGGGGGGGGGGTGGAGTGGCCCTGTACCTCAATGAAAATATCAAAGTTACAGAAATTCAGAATACACATAAGGAGCCAGAAGAACTGTGGGTCACCTGGAAACAGGAAATGGGAAAGCCATAAGAACTGGGGTTGTCTACAGGCCCCCAGACCAGAGGGAGGACATAGACACATTACTGTTAGAAGATATACAAAACATGACAGCTAAAGGGGAGGTTCTGATCATGGGAGACTTCAACATGCTGGATACAGATTGGTCAATACCAGCAGGAACATCTGCCAGAACTAGACACATGGTGGATTCCCTACAGGGAGGGCCTCAAACAACTGGTACAACAACCCACAAGAGACAGGGCTATCCTAGATCTAGTACTGACTAACAGGGAAGGGATCATGAATCTCCAGGTAGAAGGTCACCTGGGGGCCAATGACAATCACATGGTATGGTTCAATTTGGCCACTACAACTAAATCATCCCATTCCAAGGCAAAAATATGGGACTTCAGAGGAGCTGACTTTGATAAGATGGCCAACAGAGTTAAGCTAGCCCTGGCAAAAAGAAACACAGGTGAGAGGGTACAGGCAAAGTGGGCAAGCATTAAAGATGCAATACTTGAAGCAACATCCCATTGTGTTAGACAGAAAAGGAAGTGCAAAAGAAGAAGGAAACCACTTTGGTTCTCAAATACAGTAGTAGAAAGGTCAGAGCCAAAAGGCTGGCCTTCAGGAAATATAAGGGAACACAGCGGGATGAAGATAGGGAGGCATACCAAACTGCCCTAAGGGAAGCAGGGAAGGCAGTAAGGCAGGCAAAGTCCCAAAACTGAGGAAACAATAGCATGAACAGTAAAAGAAGGTGACAAGACTTTCTATAGATACATTAGTGAAAGGAGAACGTCCAGAGGGAGTATTGCTAATCTCAAAGGAGAGAAGGGGGCATGTGAGGAGGAGGACTCTGTAAAAGCATCTATCCTAAATAGATACTTTTGCTCAGTATTTACTAAAGAGAAGGTAGGGCAGGGCCCACAGCTCAGCACCATGGACACAGGGGGAGGGAGCTGAGCACTACTCCCTTCAAAAAAGAAAGGGTCCTACAAGAGTTCGCTAAGCTCAGGGTGGACAAGACAATGGGACCTGATGGCATACATCCCAGGGTACTTAAGGAGCAAAGGATGGAACTAACAGAGCCATTAGCAGAACTGTTTAGTGAGTCTCTGAGCACAGGAGAGGTCCCAGAAGACTGGAGAAGGGCTCATGTGATCCCGCTCCACAAGAGTGGTAGCAGTGAGGAGGCAGGGAACTACAGACCAGTCAGTCTTACCTCAGAAGTGGGCAAGATTATGGAGGCACTCCTTAAGGAAAGGATAGTGCAACACCTGGAATCCATAGGGGCACAGGATCCAAGACAGCATGGGTTTACAAAAGGAAGGTCCTGGCAAACTAATCTCATAGATTTCTTTGACTGGGTAACCAGAGTGGTGGACCAAGGGGGAGCAGTTGATGTCACCTACCTTGACTTCAGCAAAACTTTCGACACTGTTCCACATAGAAGATTGATAAATAAGCTGGGTAGGCTCAGAGTGGGTCAGAAGTTGGTAAGCTGGGTGGCAAACTGGTTGACGGGCAGAAAACAGAGAGTGGTGGTAAATGGTATACAGTCAGAAGAGATGCAAGTCACAAGTGGGGTACCTCAGGGATCAGTCCTGAGGCCAGTCCTCTTCAATATCTTCATTAGTGACCTTGCAGATGGACTAGAGGGTAAGGTTTGTCTGTTTGCAGATGACACCAAGATCTGCAACAGAGTGGATGATCCAGATGGGGAGGGCAGAATGAGAAGAGATCTGGATAAATTAGCAAAATGGTCAGAAGAGTGGCAACTGGGATTTAATGCAAAGAAGTGCAAGATCATGCACATAGGGAAGAGAAACCCTGAAGCCACCTATAGGCTGGGAGGGGAGTTGCTGGCAGTCACAAAGGAAGAAAGAGAGTTGGGCATCATCATCACCGATGACCTGAAATCATCCAAGCAGACCTCTAAAGCAGTAGGTAAGGCTAGGGGGATGTTAGGTGTATTAGTAGGGGTATCACAAGTCGAAGAGGGAGGTAATAATCCCTCTTTACAAGACACTGGTTAGGCCCCATCTGGAGTACTGCGTGCACTACTGGAGGCCATACCTTCACAAGGACATTAACCAAATTGAGGCAGTCCAGAGAAGGGCAACCAAAATGGTGCAGAGACTGCATCAGAAGACATATGAGGACAGATTAACAGAGCTCAATATGTATACCCTTGAGCAAAGGAGGGAGAGAGAGGCGATATGATCGAAACATTCAAACACCTTGAGGGCATTAACAAGGTGAAAGAGTCTAACATGTTTAAACATAAGAAAAATAGCAGGACAAGAGGACACAGCATGAGATTAGAGGATGGCCAATTAAGGGGGAATGTGAGGAAATTCTTTTTCACAGAAAGAGTGGTGGATGCATGGAACAGCCTACTTCAGGAAGTGGTGGCTATGAATACAGTGCAGGGCTTCAAACAGACATGGGATAGGCATAAGGGAGCAATACAGATGAGTATGACTAGATAGTCCACTGACAGAGCAAAGGCCGATGGCACATTTATAAGGTAGAAAAAGAAATGGGCAGACTGGATGGGCCTTGAGGTCCTTATCTGCCATCAACCTCTATGTTTCTGTTTCTATGTCATACAACCTGTACCATCTCCAGCCTGATATGTTGTTCTGGTGATAGAATGGAATTTGGAATGGAATTCAAACCCCAGGGGCGTAGTAAGGCACAAGCTACAGGCTGAGTGTCTTCAACCCCTGAAAGTGTTGTTGTAGCAGCACAGCTAACACCCTAGAGTGTCTTATTACACTTTTAAAATTGCTTTTGTTGTTGTTGTTGTTAAGAGTGTGAAAAATAAAAATAAAAAGTGGAAACTGTTTAAAAATCTGTAGCCAATGTGAAATAGTCCCTCCGCCGATGTCACTACAGGAGGCTAGCCTGAGTTGCACTGTATAAGCCGCTATGGAGTGTGTGTGCTTTTTGTGTCTGGAAATCACCCCCACCCCATTTTATTCCACTTTTTGCAATAAACAAAAAATCACCTCAGAATTGTTTTACTTTGTGGTTTTGAATTGGAAGTAACTGGCTTCAGGTGTTTAGTTCAGTGATTGAGTGGACTAGCAAGGTAGCAGTGTGCAGGAAAGTGAAACCAGGATTAGGGATTGCAACATTAAGGAGCTGCATGCTGATATCTATAGCAATTAAGCAACATTGGTACCAAGACTTTTTCATATCTATTGGTTGCATTGTCTCAGTCCAATGGGTAAGAACAAGTTTCAGCCAATAAAAGTGCAGGATTCTTAGTAACCAGTTTGCAAGTATGTTTTCTATCTCACTGCTCCATTTTTATAGACTGGTACAAGAAACCAATAATATTTCCCGACTATCTTGAATAAATTGCTATTCGTAAGTTACTGAGGACCAAATAACGAATAGTAGCAGTATTCAGCCAGATGCTAGCCAAATTCCATCATGATGATTTGCATGTAGTATCCATGATGCCTTGCAATAAATGACTACATGCATAATATTGTGTTTCTTTAACACTTGATTTTATCACAATGTGCCTTAAGCATAACCCTGGCTTTGGTGCTTTTTTTTCCCGTAACTTGAACTTGCAGAAAAAAACACAATATACTGAATCAGTAATCTGAGCCCACCACCAACCCTCAAGTGCCCCCCCCCCAACCCCCAGTTCAGCGAAAGAAAATAGAGTGCCTGAAATGGGCATGGATGCCCATATATTATAATAAATAATATATTGGCATCCTTACACAGACTAGCCTGTGTCTTGGTTTCCAGTTTTCTATGGCAACCAGGGAACTGCTTGAGCTTCGCTCTTGAGGTTCCTGGTTGTCAAAAACCTCTTGATGCAGACATAGGCTTGTTATATATGGCTGTCCATACATTATCCTCTGTGTGATGACAGAATGGACTTAGGGTTCATCTTGTCCACACCTGTACATTTGGAAACTATTCATAAGACAAACATAAATATTGAAAGCAAGTCTCTTGCCTGTGACAACTCTGGAAACAATAGTTAGATATTCTTCAACTTATATTTTATCTATGTTCTGTGTTTTTATTCCTGTTATTCTTGATTATTAGGTTCATCTACATGGATACAGAATCCTTGCCCCCCCACACAGTTGATCTTGATCCGCTCCTGCTGTTCAATCCTTTGCTGAAGCCACAATCTTCTGTTTGTAATGTTATAATAATTTACACAGCAACAAACTATGATGTCATAATAGAGAATCATGGCATCAGTAAAGGATTATGCAGCAGGAACAGATGAACTCTAGTAATAAGGATCCTGTATATATGCAAATTAACCTAGTAGTGAAGAAAAAAGGGAAGAGAAATGCAGACCATAAATAAGATATAAGCTAAATGATGTCTAAATATTAAATTTTTAAACTTTTCTGAAAAGGGACAATCACTTTAAACCACACTAAATTTATAATTGCCCTTTATTCTAGCAACAAGAGTTTATCAGTGATCTTATCAACTCTGCAATTATCGGAACCTTGAGTTGCTGCCCCCACAAACACTAAAAGGTATACAGCTGAAAACAATATGCCAGAATTAATAAGGGCATTCTTAGTCGAAGCTGTAGACGTACTGAGTGCAGTACAGTACCTTTAAAGATAAGTCTGTCAAATTGTCTGTATTCAGCCAATAAAGAACACAAGCAGCATGTCTTGAAACGTGAGTCAACTGTATTGATTCTGGTAAGCAGAATGGAACTGTAGTTCATTCATATCCTTATAAAATAAGGTTTCAGATTCCTGGTTCTATGACTTGAATGTAAAATGTCCGTATACCTTAAAATGCAGGAAAGCTTCATCTTTACTTAATTCTCACATTTACATGATAGTGCACCTGTAATGCCAGTGTGACCACTCCCCTGGCCACCAGAATCACACTCCTCCTGCTGCTTTGCTTTCATTCCTGAGGTGAAAAGGTGCCACAGTGTGAAAGTTATTAGCTGTAATAGTGGTGCATGAATGGAATGTCCAGTTTCATGCCAATAGGAGGTAGGGAACAGAATAAGTCACTGAAAAAATCATGTGTAGCAGCAGCAACAGCAGGGGGAGCTGATGGGCTATGCCAGTACAGCAGCTCAAAGGCAATCCACTCCTACAGTGGCAGTCCTGTTCATTTTAACTCAAGCTGTCTTTACTACAGTCTGCTTTACATGCCATAGTCTCAGAATACACAAGGTTAGTCTGGCCCTGGTCTAGCCCTACCATAGCTGTGCTCCAGAAACAAAAGTGCCTGCTGTGATGGTGTTTCTCATGTTTACCTTGACTCTTTTGACATTACACCATTAAACTGCTAACACATGAGAATGACTCTGAAACATTAATTACTGTACCTGGATTCTGCTGGTGAAAGGCTCTCCAATATGCTGTCATGTCCCCTCCAACTCTTAATGTCTCACTTACCACAATGTTTAACACGTCAATGTCACGTGCATCTGTTTCACTGTACCTCATGCTTTTAAATCATTTATAACACTAGTGATAGGGCAGTTATTGTACAGTAATCATACTCTGGAGAGGAAGACAAAACATCAGTATCTAGTTCACTACATGTTTTAAGATTTTGTCTGGAAATTGAGAAACACTATCATTTATTTATTTTATTTATTTAAAAGTTGATGGCCGGTAAAGGGACACTGAGCCAGGGCTCATTTCCAGGTGTGACCTCGGGGAAAGGGACAATTACAGAGGTAACAACACTCATAGAAAAACAATGTAAATAAGAAGAGGCAATAATATGTACGAAATATACAAAGGAATAAGTAACAAGAGAAAGTGTACATTTAATAGCAGCATAGTAGGAATGAGGTAATGTACAACACAATGCATTTAAATTTCAAATACTGTAGCAGCAGGAATTCATTAAAAAGAGGCAATAATATGTACAAAATATACAATGGAATAAGACATTTTAATTTCAAATACAGTAGCTGTAGTTTACTGTTTAGCCATACAACCAAGAGTAAGTTGGGGAGTAGGACAGCACAGGATGGAAACATAGGAAGAAATGATAGAGTAGGAGACATTTGAATAGCAATATAGTAGCAGAAGCACATTAAAGTCAGTCCAGGGGTTAGAGACCCTTAGGTGGAGAAGGTGAGTACCTTTCAGAGGAGATGAGGATTAGTTTGGGAAGAGAGTGGGCGGAGTCAGGGAGGGAGGGGAGTGACATGAGCAAGTAATGGTGGGGTCAGGTTGGAACAGTGATTTAAAGGCAGAGAGGGGGGAGTGGTGAGTATCCCATAGCAGCTGATTCCAGAGGTGGGGGAGGTGGTAAGAGAGGGCAGCCCTGTCTGAGCATGTGTGAGGATGGGGAAGGGAGAACATACAATCATCCATGGATCAGAGGTAGTATGTAGAGGAACAAACTGGTACCAAGCAGGAGTTGAGGTATGGCGGGGGGGGGGGTCCTAAACCAGAATTTGGAGATGAAAGTGAGGCTATGACAATAGCATCTAGCAAGTAGAGGCATTAGGGAGAAGGAGGAGGAGGAGTAGAGGATGCAGTGGTGAGTGAGGGGAGGGGAGGTGGTGGCGAAATGACAAAATTAGTTTAATAAAGTATCAAGTTTTGTGAGGGAGGTAACAGGTGCGGAGCCATAAACCATGTCTGCATAGTCAAAAACTGGTATGATAGTCTTGGAGACTAGGTCATGGTGAGTGGCCAAAGGGAGGCAGTCCTTGTGGCAGTAGAGGGCTCCGAGTTTAGGCTGAAGTTTGGTGCAGATGGAGTCAATGTGGGCAGAGAAGTCAAGGTTGCTGTCAAGCTAGACCCTGAGATATTGGAAGGGTTTGACTATGTTTAGTAGTGAGCTGTCCTGGGTGGCAAATTCAGGGGAGTTCTGGAATCTAGATAGCCTTTGTCTCAAACTGAAGAGCATTAAGACTGTTTTTTTGGAGTTTAGTTTGAGCTGATTTTGGTTGAACCATAACTGGACTTTATCGAAGTCATGCTACAGGGGGGTAGCTACATCTGTAGCATTTGGGCCTGCCAGGTAAATCATGGTATCATCTGCGTACATGTGGATTTTGGGGGGAGAACAGAAGGATGGGAGATCATTTATAAAAAATGAGAATAGGATGGGAGCGAGTGTGGATCCTTGGTGGATGCCAGTTTGGATAAGGGGGGGAGAGGGCGTTGCCTACTTAAACAGATTGCTGTCTGTTATGGAGATAAGAACTGAGCCAGTCTGCAGCAGGTGGTGCCAGGCCAGAGGAGAGAAGCTTTTGGATTACAAGATGGTGAGGGACAGAGTCAAAGGCCTTTGTCAGGTCCATGAAAATGGCAGTAGCGACAAGGCCTTTGTCCATGGCTGACTGGATGTAATCTGTGACACAAAGCAGGGAGGAGACTGTGGAGTGCTGCTTCCTGAAGCCTGACTGGAAAGGAGAGAGACAGTTGGTAGCAGAGAGATGCTCCAGGAGTCTCGAGTAGATGAGACACTTCTGGAATTTGGCGATAGCAGGGAGGAGAAAGATAGGTCTGTAGTTTCCAGGCACAATGGGGTCCATGCCCTTATAGAGGGGGAGCACCTTAGCAACTTTTCAGGCCTAGGGTATGGAGTTAGTAGTGAGAGAGAGGTTTAGGAGATGAGCGATGGGGGTGGCCATTGCAGGTGCTGATATATGGAGAATCTTGGGGTGTAGGCCATCTGGACTGGTTTTTGTGGGGTTGAGTGACATTAGAGCTTTGAAAACCTCTTGGGGGGAAAAGGGGAAGGGTGTAACCAGTGCCAGAATGGGAGGGAGGTGGCCCTGCAGCAGTGGGGGAGGGATGCTCAGGGAGGGTGCAGGTTGTAAAGAAAGTGTTAAAGGTGTCTGCGAGTGAGGCTGGGTATGTGATTGTCAAGCCATTATGCTTTAGGATGAGGGGTGTGTGAGATGCAGGCAGGTCTAAGAAGGAGTGGAGACCTTTCCAGAAGTTAGATGAGGAGGATGAAGTAGCCTGCAGCTGGGATTTGAAGAAATTCAATTTGGCTATTCTAATGGCCTTTGTGCAGGCGTTTCTATGAGACTTGTAGAATAGAAGATGTGAGGGAAGGAGGGTAACCTTGGAAGTAGCCCAATATTTATCCCAAGTCCTGCAAAGAGCAAGGAGGTCAGGGGTTATCCAGGAGTGGTGGTTACATTTTACTCTGGCTTTTTTTGTGGGGCATGGATGTTCAAGATACTAGTTAGGATGCCATAAAAGAACTGGAGGGTTGAATCAACATCTGGGGCTATATACACAGGGGACCAGTTGGCTTGAAACAGGTCTAACAGGAGGGAGTTAGTGTCCAAGGAGTGAAGGGGGCGATACATTAAGTATTTGGGGACAGACTGGGGAATAGAGGCTTTCCTTATGCACAAAGTGATGCAGTGATCACTGAGGGCATCCAGGAGTACTCCAGTGGTGGAGATGTGGTGGGGGTGGGAGGTGGACACCCAGTCGAGGAGAGAGTGATTTGGGGATTTGGGGTTTTGGCACGTAGGTTAAGAGATTAACTGGGAGAGATTTAAAGATTAAATGTTTAGGATAGAGGGTTTAGAGGAGGGGGAGAGTCAGTCCCGATTGATGTCACCGAGCAGGATGAGCTCACCCTTACTTGCATGAGAGGAAATGATGAAGTTGCTGTCAATAATAGAGTTGTGGGGTGCTTTGGGTGGGCTGTACATTTCTCCAATGTAGATTGGGACAGTGGAGGGGAGGGAGAGGAGAAGAACCATAAGGAGCGCTTATAGCCCCTATAACACATTTATTTAACATGTCAGTCATCAATGGCACTGTTCCCACCTTGTGAAAAACAGCCCACTCACTCCCCCTATTTAAATCAGGTGACCCATGTGACCTAAATAAATATAGGCCCATTTCTATACTACCTGGACTCTCCAAATTGCTAGAAAAATTAATTAATATCCAATTACGAGATTACCTAGAACATATGAGTTTATTAAACCCACTCCAGTCAGGCTTTAGAAAGCACCACAGCACAATCTCAGCCCAGGCCAAAGTAACAGATAATTGGCTTACCGCCCTCAACCGTAAACATTTTAGTGGATCTGTGTTCCTGGACCTGAGTGAAGTGTTTGATACAGTTTACCATGACCTCTTATTATCAAATCTGCATGAACACGGATTAAATAATTCATCATTAAGTTGGTTTTCTAGTGCAACACTTACCCCAGTCAAGAGTGGCATCTTGCAACCAGGACTCCCTTAATTTGTTACACTGACAAGGCAACAAACCACAAGTTGGCAGAAAAATAAGTATTGCTCCGGGCATTAGGGTAAATACTTGGCTCAGGCATCTAAGAGTTCGGGTGGGGGGGTCAGGGCACAAAATAACATTTATATTTACTCTAGTTCTGGGAGAGAGGTGCCCAGGCTATGCTGTGTCTCCTATCTCAAGGATCCCATAAGATTTCACTCAGACTCACAGATGGACCGTCCACAACCATAACATTGGGATTGTATTGTATGGCTTTATTTTCTGACAAGATGTTAAGCAGAAATTAGGATGGTCCCCCAAGTTTGCATTGTCCAAACAGATGACAACACTTGCAGTAGAAGAACATTTTGTTTTCTCACAGAACACAAGCAGTACTGTGCATTACAACACAAACTTTTCTTGCAAATGAACAATCCACCCCTTTGCTTAGGGATCTCTGGATTTCTGACCAAGTGTCTATATAGTGGGGATTGCCACACACTTAACTTTAAAAGATCCTGATGAGATGGACTATGTTAACACCTGCAGGGCAAACTGTGCCTATCAGGTAACCAGTCAGCCCTGACTAAGACTCCAAGTAAGGTTCTGCCCACCCTGGCCCTAGCCAGCCTCTGTCATTCCTTTTAGGACACACAAACTGGATCCTTCAACCGCTCCTGGATTGCTAAAGACATCCTTTACTCTGCATTCCCCAACCCCTCCTGGATTGTTAGAGACATCCTTTACTTTGATACATTACTTCAGCACATATGTGTGGTGAACTGGGTCCTGAGTGAAGTGTAACCTAGCCAGCGTAGGGCACATACACCACCAGACAACCCAAAAAAGTCTACCAAATGCTACTGTACTCACGTTTGATATTCCCTTTATTACAGGCATCTGACAGTATGTGAAGAACAGTTTCTTCCATGAAATCCATAGCTTTTACCAGAAACTCTTTTGGTCTCTCACTCTGGGCTGCTGTGACAATCTTTAATCCATTACGGGGTTGCCCCTTGGGATCACTGATTTCTCAGTCCCTGTTACCATTTCAACAGAAATGAACCCACTGGGGTCCCACTGACACAGGTCTCCACCACTTCTTTTAGGCACACTGTCGTTCTACACACTAGGGTGAGAAAATGATGACCAGAGGTCCTTCACCCAGCCTAAGGAGGCTGGCAGGCACCGCTTGCCCTCTCCTGGACAGGGAGCTCCTTCCTCTTCAATCTCCAAACTGGAACCCACACACTGAACTCCTAAGATTCTAACCTGCTTCCCCTGCAGCTGAGCTAAAAGGATTATGCTGCTATGAGAGTTCTAAATGACATCACTCATTTTCTGTCTAGCCTAGCTAAGTAAACAATGAGGTGTGTGTAGAGAGCTTCTAATTAACTCCCTAACAGCTGCCGAAAGACCTACCTGGTCTAATACTGATGGGATTCTAGTAACCCCAGGGACTGTGTGGTACACTAGCTATCTCTCTGGTAGAGTTCAATGCATTAAAGCCGACAGACTCTTATTCTCTCCCCTTCCATTTTTTCAAAATATATTTTTAAGGTATTTTTGTAGGTTCTTCTCCTACTTCCCCACCCGAGGCCTCGTCACACAGCCGTGAGTGCGTCTGGAGGCATGCTCGCACACCGTGGTGCCAGCTCAGCCCCTTCCACCCACCCATAACAGTGCCGCCCTCTCATACCTATGTTACCTACTGGACCTCCACCTGGTGGGAGCAGAACTATGGGGGGGTGACAACCCACCCCCACCACCTCTGGGAGAGGAGAGCAGCCTGCCGGCTTGCTCAGTCCTGCTCCTCTGTCTCCCCCCCCCCGCATGCCAGCACCCAGATGACCCAAAGTCATTCCCAAACCCGGGTAGCCAGTGTAGCGTGAGGTAAGGCATCCAGTGCCTCAGCCCTCAGTGCCACCGGGCCGGCTCCCCTTCCACTTCTGAGAGGTGTGCCATAGGGCTGTATCCTAGGCCCCCTTCTTTTCTCCATCCACATAAATTCTCTGAATGACCATATTCATACAGCAAAACTCCATTTTTTTCAGATGATATGGTCCTCTATATCTTAAAGCCTTCCCCTGATGAAATCAGTCCCACTCTACAGTCTGAATTTTAACCAGCTTCAACTTAACCTCATCAGCTCAAAGCTCCTATTGAAAGCCAATAAAACCAAAGTGATGTGCTTCACATCCACCACCTCCACTCCCTCACAGCCAAGACTGTTCACCTTGTCCATAACAATGCTGTTAGGGGTTACCTTAGAAGTTGTGGACAAATTTAAGTACCTGGGTTTGTGGCTCGACAACCATCTCTCCTTTACCACCCATATTGATACACTCATAAAAAAATCTGAAAATTAGATTAGGATCCTTCTTCAGAAATAAATCCCTATTCCCCATGGAGGTCAGGAAAAGGTTAGTCCAAGCTATCTTTCTCCTGCTCTTGGACTATGCTGGCATTCTTTATACCAACAGCCCAGCATCTCACCTTCATACATTAGATGTGCTCTTCTACCGGGCTACCCGTTTCATCTTAAATGTCCCTTCTAGGACTCACCATTGTTCACTTTATGTGGTCATGGGGTGGACATCGCTTATGGTGAGAAGGAAAATGCATAGCTGTATCTGGATATATCATGCGTTGATCAATAATCTACCCACTTATATATCAGCCTTGTTTCATAGTTCCATCAGCTGCTACTCACTTAGGAAAAACTCTTTTATTGTATTAGTTGTGCCCAAGATTTGTACCAGATTTGGGAAATCTGCAATCAGTCATGCTTTACCGTCTGCTTGGAATAAACTCCAAAACGCCCTTAAGCTATCTAGCTGCATCACCCTGAATGTTGTCAAATCCTTAATAAGTAATTCTGTTAAAGAGGATTGCATCTGTTATTCCAGTTAACTTGCCTCTAGGTCCCTTCACTCTTTATGTTTTGTTTCAGTACTTTTGCTTCCATACAAAGAGACCTTACATTCACTTGCATTGACCCCATCAACACTTCTCCCACTATTGCCAGTTGTTCTGTTTGCATCCTACTGTCTTTGTGTATAGTTCTTTCTGTTAGTTATGAATCCAGTCAATATGCTGAACCCATCGCTTACTTTTAATACTTGTGTTTATGTATTACTGCACTACTTTTGTATAAATGTTTATGTATTACTGTACTATTCTTGTAATGATGTTCTGTATTGCCTGTATCAGGACCTCCTTGCAAATGAGCATGCTCAGTGGAGCCTTCCTGAGGAAATAAACTTGAACTTGACTTGAACTTGAACTCATGGGAAGAGGGGTGGGCAACTCGGTGGGAGAGAGAGCAAGAGAGAGAGATTGCCTGCTATAGATAACCACTCTGCCACCACGCTTACCGCAGTCTTGGCAGAATATGTTGAATTCAGGGATAGTGAGTGGCGAGTCTGGGTTCATGGTAGACAGCCATGATTCAGTCACACACAGAACATTGGAGGAGTGTTGGGTGACCCAGACTTTAAGGGTGTCCAGTTTGGGCAGGATGCTCCTAACATTTAGATGGAAAATGCGTAGTCCCTTTGGAAGAGCAGAGATGTTATGGTGGGTGGGGGACCCGGGTTTATTTTGACATCCCCTGAGAGGAGTAAGAGGGGCAAGTATAGGGAGAATTGGGGGGATACTTGGTCCTTCCTGTGGAATGAGAGTGGTGAGGGGGTGTGGAGAGGCAGACATAGTGGAGGAAGGCCTCGCTATTTAAGCGAGGAGGAAAGTAGGATAGAGTGAGTAGGTGGGTGGGGCAGAAAGAAATGGGGAGTGGGCAGCTGGGATGTGCAGTGAAATTCAGAGGGGCTTTGAAGAAGGGGGATGCAGGTGTCCTGGTAGCATAGAGTAAATGGGTCTGGCTGAGGAAGGGGTGTGGGCATCGGCTGTAAGTAGAGTGTCAGGGAAGGGGGGAAGTGGACATGGTGGGGGCGGGTTGAGGTAGTGGTTTGCGAGATGTGAGGTGAATAGTGAGGTCGGAGGAAAGGAAAGAGGATCTGCAGAAGAGCAAGTGGAATAAGAAAAGTGAGAGAGTATGCATGGCCGAGTAGGTGAGCAGGAGGTTGGAGAGAGAAACAGGGCTCAAGTCTTGTGGGGCAAGAGTAAAGTGGGCTGGGCTAATGGGAGATGACAGAAGAGAATAAGGAAATTCAAGTACCTAGCACTAAGATTAACAAGATATTAACTCCTGGTTAAACAACTGAAAAAAAACAAACAAAAAAAAACAAAACAAGAAATTCAGGGAGTAATTGGGAGATACCAACTGAGAGGCTGAGACAGGGGGGCTAGACTATACCATGTTGTGGGGGCAGCAGGGGTGCATAACTAGGCTGATTGATTTCACCTTGCCTTATCACTATAGATGCAAATAACATCACCTTAGGGTGGGGGTAGGGGTTGGCTGGCTGGCTACTTGGCCGGCTGGACAATACGAGGCAGTGCCGCGTGAAGCGCAGTGCTGCCTGCCTTCGGAGCTTGCTGTTGAGCTGGAGGGACTGCAGGAGGGAGGGTGGAGGGCTCCTAGTATGTGGCCTGTCCTCGGACACCTCCTTGGTGGAGCAGTGCTGTTGCTGCGTACAGGAGTCAGGAGAGGGGGGGTTTAGGCGGACAGGTAAATGGAAGCCACCAACATCCAGCATGAAATTATTAACTAATGGTATTTTTCACATTTGCATTTAGTGGAACCTACCAGAATGCAACCAGATACTGCAGAATTCTGCAGCAGAGTTACTGCAGGAAACAAGGCAGTTTCAATGGTAATTTATCCCTTTTGCCATACAGGAATCTTTATTTAAGGATTCAGATCATACTTTTGAGCACAGGCTCTTTTACAAAGGTTTCACGTCTGACTTGACAAACAGTAGGCATACATACACATACATAAGCTGGTCAAGAGCATATGATAGGTGTTACTCCTAGTACCATGGGGATAGTACAGTGTCAAGTCTTGATGCTGCCTTGTATCCTGTCGTCCTCCACTGTATGTATTTAAAACTATCTTCTTTTAACAGGCTATTCTGATTCTCTGCTATATGCGGAATCACAATGACAGCTGTGGTGCTCAATTTACTGAAAACAGCTCACTGGTTAGTGAAAAAAAAACACATCTCTTACTGTATTGGAACTAGTGGGTCTTTTTTCCAACCAGCTATCTGCATGGCTGTGTCACTGACGTGCTAGTTACGATTACCCTTATTAAAATATATCTTTCACTTTGTCATTTTAATAACTGTCACATTTAAATGAACTATACAGAATATGGGGATAGGCCAAGTCAATCTGCTATGCTCCATGTAATCTTCATGACAAAGTAAAAAAAAAATAATTTTTTCATGTTGTCTTTGCCACAGAACAGAGTGATTGGGACTTCATGTGTTCTCACGATAGCAAACAATTGCCAGCAGAGTGCAGTATTCTTCACAAAGTACACACTGGAGAGCAGGTCACATGGGTGATTTCCTAGCCAAAGGATGGTCACATGGTACATGCTGCAGCGGGATGTTCCCCACAGGACCCCCATGCGTGTACAGTCTCAGAGTGAGAGCAGAAGGGGGATGTGTCTATGAATGTTGAACAAAATCGGTCTTACTAGGGTAAAATAATCTTAGTTTCTTTTCAGTTTGAGTGGAGAGACTTTGTAGAAGGGATCTGAAAAAGTTTCATTAAGAGAAACAATTGTTTAACAGATATTTTAGATGATTTAACTGTGTAATGATCCTAGTTTTAGTTTTGCTTAACCAAATATTTTAAGCCTTTAACATTTTTATGTTCATTGTGCGAAGCGCAAGAAACATATTGGGACGGCTTGCTGAGAAGCAGGATGTGGAGGCGTGGCACTGTTGTGGCCAATGCCCCCACAGCCTGCAAAGGCTTGTCCCGCTTTCCCCAATGCCGTTGCAGGCTGCTGGTGACACAAGTTTGGAACGTTTGCACCAACTTGTGACCAATCAGCCACTGCAATCAGGGGCTACCTCGTCATTGCAGCATCACCCATCCGCTGCAATCAGGGAGCGACCCGTTATTGCAGGGCGGGATCTAGCACGCCTGATATTGTTTGTGAACATGGCGGCAGGTTGCTGCCCTGTTCACAAACAATATACCCCCCCCATGTTTATGTGCCAATGGGGCCCCCAATCCCCATCAGCTTCGGTGCCCCCATGTTGATTTTGCCGACTGGGGAGCCCACTCCCATCGGCATTCTGTAAACCCCTCTCCATTTTCTGCCGACGGGTGCCCAACCCTCATCGGCTACTGCTGGCCCCCAAACAAAGACTCCTTTGGCATGCTGGGAGCCCACCCCAGTGTGTCACATTGCCCTGTAAGGGGAAAAAAACGGTCCAGTGACGTTTTGTTTTTTTTTTCACCTGAAAAAAAGGAAATGGTCCCTCGTGTTCTGCCTGCTCCCCCCTCCCACAACCCGCACCCACCCACTGCGCATCCTGCCTCCCCACACCCCCCTCACCCCATACTTCTTCTGGAGTCCAACACAGCGATCTTCGGTGGACTGGGAACACATCTGCACTCTTCAAAGCCGACCGCGAACTGAGGAAATGCTGGTAAGCTGTATAATGTAATGAATAGGGTGTTTTCAACTTTAGTGCATAACTCGGACATTTTTTGGAATTTTTTCTCCAAATTTTCAACATGGGGTTTTTGGGACCCCTCCTCATGAATGCTTGAACTGTCATGGTGTTAATCAGCCCCAAAAGGTGATTTCGCAGTCACTGCGCGGAATCACCTTTGGGGGCTGATTAATGAAATGACAATGCAGTGTTCATGAGGTGGGCTCTCAAAAAGCCTATACTGCAAATTTGGTGGAAAAAATCCCAAAAATGACTGTTTTACGAGTGTGCGCTGTGCAGTTGTTATGCACGCTCGTAACTTTGTGAATTTGCAATATTTTGACACCAGATTTTCAACATTGCCATTTTGTCAGACCTCCTTGTGAACGGTACAGCTGTCATTTTTCCCATCCTGGCCAAAATGTGTTTTCACAGTTCTGGCGCAGAATAGAGCAGTCACTGTGGGAAATCACTGTCCGGGACAGATTAATAAAATGACAGTGATACTGTTCATGAGCAGAGGTCCTAAAATGCCTATGTTGAAAATTTGGTGATGATAGCCCATCAAATGAGTGTGTTACAAGTGTGTGTTGCACACTTTCCACACACTCTCGTAACTTTGCAGATTCGTAATATTGTCATGCCACATTTTCAACAATGGCCTTTTTTCACACCTCCTTATGAGCAGTACAGCTGTCATTTTTCACATCCTGAGTGAAATGTGGTTTCACAGTTGCGGCACAGAATAACGCGGTCGCTGTGGGAAAACAGTGTTTGGGACAGATTAAGAAAATGACAGAGGCACTGTTCATGAGCAGATGTCCTAAAATCCCTATGTTGAAAATTTGGTGTCAAAACTCTATAACATGACTGTTACAAGCACGCGTTCAACTGTTTCCTCGCACCCTTGTAAGTTCGCAAATTTCTAATATTTTCACACCACATTTTTAACAGCGGCATTCTTTCACACCTCCTTATGAACAGTACAGCTGTCATTTTTCACATCCTGGCTAAAATATGTTTTTGCACTCCTAACGGAGAATAGCATGGTCACTGTGGGACATCAGTGTTTGGGACAGATTAAGATGGAACGAGTGAGAGGGGGGGAGTGACCGAGCTCAACTGAGCTCTGTCGGGACTGCTCCAGATTTGTTTGTGGGCAGAAAAAGGCCCCAACACAAGAGGCCAGTACAAAAGAGCAACCTGCAGTACTGGGAGAAACAGAACAAGAGAGTGAGTGAGGGAGGGGGAGTGAGCGAACTCACCGGAGCACTGTCAGGACTGTTGCGGATTTCTTTGTGGACAGAAAAAGGCATCAATGCAGGCAGGGACCCAGTAGAAAAGGCCAATCTGCAACAGTGGGAGAAACAATATGAGTGAGTGAGACAGGGGGACTGAGTGAGCTCAACAGAGCTCTATCAGGACTGCTGCGGAGTTCTTTGATGGCAGAAAAAGGCACCAATGCAGGCAGGAGCCCCATACAAAAGGGCTGCTTGCAGTGCCAGGACAAACAGAATGAGCATGTGATAGAGGGAGACTGAACGACCTCAACGGAGCTTTGTTGGAACAGCTGCAGATTTCTTTGTGGGCAGACAAAGGTGCCAACGCAGCCAACAGCCCCATACACAAGCGCAGCCTGCAGTGCCAAGAGAAACAAAATGAGTGAGTGACAGAGCGGTAGTGAGCGAGCTCAACGGAGCTGTATTGTGACTGCTGCGGATTTCTTTGTGGGCAGAAAATGCGGCAACACAGGCAGGAGCTTAGTACAAAAGGCCAGCTTGCAGCGCGGGCAGAAACGGAATGAGTGAGTGAGAGAGGGGGAGTGAGCAAGCTCAATGGAGCTGTGTCAGGACTGCTTCAGATTTTATTCTGGCCAGAACAAGCCACCAATGCAGGCAGGAGCTCAGTACAAAAGGGCAGCCTGCAGCGGCAGGAGACACAGAATTAGCGAGTGAGGGAGGGGGAGTGAGTGAGCTCAACGGAGCTCTGTTGGGACTGCTTCAGATTTGTTTGTGGGCAGAAAAAGGCAACAATGCATGCAGGGGCCCAATACAAAATGACAGCCTGCAGTGGCAGGAAAACCAGAATGAGCGAGGGAGAGAGGGGAAGTGAGCGAGCTCAACGGAGCTGTATTGTAACTGCTGCAAATGGCGGCGATGCAGATAGGAGCCCAATAGAAAAGGCCAGCCTGCAACGCCGCCAGAATCGGAATGAGCGAGTGAGAGAAGGGGACTGAGCGAGCTCAATGGAGCATTGTCGGGACTGCTGCAGATTTCTTTGTGGGCAGAAAAAGGCACCAACAGAGGCAGGAGCCCAGTAAAAAAGGGCGGGCTGCAGCGCCAGGAGAAACAGAATGAGTGAGTGACACAGGGGGAGTGAGTGACCTCAACGGAGCTCTGTTGGGACAGCTGTGGATTTCTTTGTGGGCAGAAAAAGGTGCCAATGCAGGCAGGAGCCCAGTACAAAAGGGCAGCCTGCAGGGCCGGGAGAAACACAATGAGCGAGTGACAGATAGGGAGTGAGTGAGCTCAATGGTGCTCTCTCATGAGTGCTGCAGATTTCTTTGTTGGCAGAAAAAGGCGGCAACGCAAGCAGGAGCCCAGTACAAAAGGCCAGCCTGCAATGTCGGCAGAAACGGAACGAGTGAGTGAGAGAGGGGGACTTAGCAGGCTCAACAGATCTGTGTCAGGACTGCTGCAGATTTCTTTGTGGGCAGAAAAAGCCACCAACAGAGGCAGGAGCCCAGTACAAAAGGGCAGCCTGCAGCACCAGGAGAAAAAGAATGAGTGAGTGAGAGAGGGGGAGTGAGCCATCTTAACGTTGCTCTGTCGGGACAGCTGCGGATTTCTTAGTGGGCAGAACAAAGTGCCAACACAGGCAGGAGCCCAGTACAAAAGAGCAGCCTGCAGCACCGGGAGAAACAGAACGAGCGAGTGACACAGGGGCAGCAAGCAAGCTCAACACACCAGTGCAATTCAACATTCGGCATTGACAAATGCTTGTTTTACCACTGCAAGTATTTGTTTATGGTCTGTGCTGCTGACCACTGATTGTGGGTGGCTACTGGCCATCATATCTGTGATTTTAGAAGTAAGCTGATCTTTTTTAAAATAGAAATTTATATAAAAAAATTTGGGGCTGTGGCAGACAACAGTTACTGTTATTTGCTGAGATCTGTGAAGCAACATTCAGGCCACTTCACTGCTTAGGCAGTGCATATTTTTATACATGTAAGAAATATTTAATAAAAAATTTTTTTAGGGCTGTTCAAGCCAACAGTCAGTTATTATTTGTGTTGGGTATGAAGCAATAGTCCTGTTATGCACCTCAACACTCACACCACTTTAGCACGGTACCACTGGTATATCATGAGGTTCTATGTGATAATAGCGACCGCACAAAGGCGATCGCTATTATCCTGACCCATAATATCGCTGAAAACAATTTCGGCAATATGCACAATAAGGCTACCGGGAATTGTGCACATGGGGACTGTGCCCCTGCACCCTCCTAACAAAAGATTCTCAACCCGGGGTTGCATGTCGGAGAGGGGGGCACATCCCAGCCCAAAAAATCTAAGTCCCAGCTGCGGGAATCACAAAAATTACACACCCGCCCCCAGTTCTGAACCCGGGACCTGCTCTATCGGAGCCATGCACCCTATCCACCACACCACATGGCTGGCTCAACAGAAACAGGTTCCCCGCAGGTCACATCCCTGTCCCCACATCCCTCCACATCCTGTCACCCACCCTCCCTTCCTGTCGCCTATCTTACTGTCGTCATGTCGGCAGTCACCATCCCCCTACGGTCGCCCATGAGGAAAGCGCTGTTATGTGGGTCGCCATTATGATGGTTGCCCATATTCGGTTGCCTTCCTCACGTGCTACCTATCATGAGGGGGGCTCAGGGCAAGGATAGAGGTTGGAAAAGTCAGGGCAGGGGGCTGATTGTTAAGATGAGAAGAAGAAAAAGAAAAGTTACTCACCATAGCAATGTTGTGTATTCTCAGGGATCCCTCACTGTGTTTACACTTTATGCATCTATCTCAATGCAGAGAGATGTCCTGAAGGTAGAACCTTTTTCAAATGATGGGATGTTAGAATGCAGGTTCAAACTCTGTATTCACACTCCACTCTGGCAGTGGGTCAGATTTGTTTCTGTAGCTAGAGCGGAGCAATGACCGTTAAAACTAGCTTAAAAGCTAGCAACATTTCTAAAAAATGTTAACACAAACTTTTTTGAAACACCAATCAAAATTGACACAGACATGTAAAAGTGAGAATAAGTGAAATATTTAAGGAAAACAAACTTTACAATTGTAGAGTAACTGCAACAGTAATGCTCAAGCAACCTTAATAAAAAGAACTGGCTGTTGTACAAGCCTAGTTTTAGGTTCTGGAAGAGGAGGCAGGGTTAGGGAGTGTAAACATAATGAGGGAGCACTGTGAAGAACAACATTACTAGAGTGAGGAATTTTTTTTATTCGAACCCAGGAATTCCTGATTTAGTGTTTACATTTTATGCAGACTATACAGCAGTACTTTGGGATGTTGGGCTCAGAACACACTTAGGAAAAGTTTCTGGAAGACAGCAGTTCCAAATTTGGCATCCCTTCTGGACAGTACGTCCAGGCAGTGGTGCTTTGTGATGGTGTGCAATGTTTTCCAGGTAGCTGCTTTACAAATGTCTAGTAATGGGATGCCCTTTGTGGATGCCACAGAGGCAGAGGAATGTGCCCTTTAGCCTTGGGAGGCAGTTTTCTAGCTTTTCATAGCAGAACTGAATGCAGGAGACTATCCAGTGAGAGATAGGCCTCTTGGTTGCTGGTTCAACTTTGCTAACTTCCAGTAGGTAACAGAAAGCTGATTGTTTTGAGACCTAACATCTTTTGTCCAGTCCATGTAGATAACCAGTACTCACTTCAGTTCAAGACCATGCAATTTTTGCTTACATGGACTGGATATTACACAGGAAGGGCTACTAACAGGCACAGGTGGGATTCAGACACCACCTTAAGGTGATAGAAAAAAGTTTATTCACCTCTATATGTCCTCCAGTTGTCCTTTTAGTGTCTGTCCAATATTCTGGTATGTTTTTGACTTTTTATTACTGATCTAATTTTGTCGCCTTTGTAGCTACCATGAATCCCACTATAGTCAACAGTTGCTGTCCTCTCTCTTTTCATACCATTTGAACATTCTGTGACATCAATAACACCATTCCAGGCCATTCAGAGAGACAGCATGGAATTGTGTTATTGATGTCATAGACTGTCACAGAAATATGAAAAGAAAGTGCAGTAGCTGGTAAGGAGAGTGAAACTCTATGTAGATTTGAGGGCACCCCACATCTAGATTATTTATTTATCAAAAATTGGTCAAAGCATATCAGAATAGATAACTGGCATGGAAAGGAAGATTGAAGGGCCATTAACTAAGTAAAAATAATTTCCAATCTCCTTTAGGTAGGAATTTCCTATTGGTTCTAAGGACAACCTCATCCCTGTGGATGATTATGTAATTTGCCTCTGTGCAGAGGGCTGGCAGCTTGCTTACCTCCAAGCAGAGGTCATGGCAATCAGGAATATGGCTTTTCATGCGACATGTTTTAGGTCAGCAGTGCCCATAGGCTCACAAGGAGCCTCCATAAGCTGGGCAAGGCAGATATTGAGATCCCAGTAAAGGACTGGATCCCTTACCAATGGGTACAAATTACTGAAACCTTTAAAACACCTTCTGATGATGGGTTATGAGGCCAGTGACTTTCCCTTGCCAGCTGATATGTAGGCTGACACTGCTGCTAGGTGCATCTTCAGTGTTGAAGGCCTTAGACATAGGGACTGCAGGTGTACCAGGTATTCCAGGACTACCAACAACCCTTCCTCTTTTGGGATTATCTTTCTTGGGCACACCAGTATGAAAAGCTCTTCCACTTGGAGGAAAATGTTTTCCTGGTTGCTGGTTTCCTAAAAACTTTAAGCACCTTCAGGACTTCCTCTGAGAGATTCAATTCAGAGTATTCCAGTTTTTCAAGAACCATACCCTCAGGTGTAGTGTCCTGGTGTTGGGAATGTTATCCTGTCCTTGGATAGAGTCAGTAGATTGTGACTCAGTAGCAGAATGACTGGAGTCTTTCTGGAGAGGACCAGGTGCATTGAGTACCAGGCCTCTATGGCTCAGTCTGGGACTATTAGGAGCATTGTTGCAGCTTCTCTCCTGAGCTTCAGGAGTACTTTCTGTATGAGTGAGAATGGATGGAAGACATACAGTAAACTCCACATTCAGTCCAAGGCTAGGGCATCCTCTGGGACTGTCCTTCTGGCTAGTGGTCTGCAACAAAACTGTGGGAGCTTATTGTTCTCCTAGGAGGCAAACAGATGTATTTTTGGAGTGCTCCACCTTCTGCAAACTGGCCAGAACCTGTTGGTATAAGAACCATTCACGATTTCTCTGGCTGATTCTGCTTAAGGAGTCTGCTAGGACATTGTGTTTGCCTGGCAAATGCACTGCAGAGATTCTTGCTTCTAAGGAGTATAGCAGGTCCCAGATCCTCATTACTTCTGTACACAGTTTTGAGGATGTTGTCCATCTCAGCTTGCATATGTAATACATTGTTGTGGTGTTGTCTGTTCTGATCTGAACAGACTTACCCTTTTGCTGTTAGGTGAAGGACTGCATTGCTAGCAGCACTGCCCTGAGTTCCAGGAAACTGATGCATTCCAATGAATCTTATTGGCTCCATGCACCACTCACTGTGAGGTTCTGTAGAAAGGCCCCCATCCTAGTGAAGTGTGGGATCCATACTAAAAATACTTGTTGGTGGTTGCTGAAGAAGGGAATACTGAAGCTGCTTTTTTCCTTCCACCACTCTAGTGACTTTTCCAGTGCATTAATCACTGGTACTAGCTTTGAGAGTGGATCCCATCTTTGAGATCAGTTGTCTCTTAAGTGGTACTGGATATCTTGTATTTGGAATCTGGCCCATGGAACCATAACTGTGAATGTGGCCATGTGTCTTAGTAATTGCAGAAAGTCTCTTGCAGGTCTTGGATGACCTGTTATGAAGGACTCTGCTGCTGCTATCAGAGCTGCAACTCTGGACTGCAGAAGGAACACTTTCCCCTGTAGGGTGTTTAGCTCTTCTCTTATGAAGTCCAGTATCTGAACAGGTTCTTGGTGGGACTTCTGCATATTTATCAAGAATCTGTTGAGACTCCAAAGTGCTTTTTACAGTTTGAAGTGAGTGCCCTGCTTTTTGTTCTGTTTCCCTGAGACTAGCCAGTCGTCCAAGTAGCAAAAAACTAGCACGTCTTGCCCTCTCATGTGTGCTGCCACCACCTTCAAGCACTTTGTGAACATCCTTGGTGATGAGGTGCGGCCAAAAAGAAGAGCTGTGATCTGGTATTGGCAGTACCCTAGCTCGCACCTATTGGCAGTTCCCTAGCTTGAACCTCAGATATTTTCTGTGTGATGGCCTGACTGGGATATAAAAATAAGCATCTTTCAGATCCAGTAATCTTAGCCAGTGTCCTGACTGCAGAGATGGTAACACTGTTATCTTGAATTTCTCTTTCTTTATATGTTTGTTTAGATACCTGGGATCTAAAATGGATCTCCACTCCCCATATTTCTTGTGGGTCAGAAAGTACCTTCGGAATAGACCCTTGCCCCACTGAGAAGCAGGGATCTTTTTTACTGCTTTTGCTGCCGGCAATTTTTGATTACTATAAATCCTAACAGCATTCTTTTTGTGGAAGGAAGTGCTGGGTAAGTTTTGTATTTCTTTAGTCTTGGGAATTTTTTTGAACTGCAGAGGTATTCCTAGATTTACCACATCTAGGACCCACTTGTCTGAGGTAATATTTACCCATTTCTGAAAGTAGTGAGCCAGTCTTCCCCTAACTGGTAATGGACTGGTGACCTGGGCGAAATTATCTGGGGTTTTACTTTGGCTAGGGCATGGTGCTCTTTGTGCCCCTTCTGCCCCAGCCCCTTTAGTATCCACTTTGTGGCTGATACTCATAAGGGGCATATGGGGTATAGACTTTTGGGAAGTAACCCCTGTCTCTGCATTACCTTCCATTTGATGTGTAGGAGGTAGAGACCTTTTCCTTCACATTGTTACTCTGATAAGTGGTTTTGTATTCATCCACCTTTTCATGTATGCCTCTGTTTGTCAAGAAAAAGTATATTTCCCTCAAAGAATAAATACATAGCTTTGATTTGGGTATCCTAAGAAAGGATGGTAATCCTTAACCAGGAAAATCTTCTTAAGGACACTGCATGAGCTAGAACTCTAGCTGCCATGTCATTAGTACCCACAATGATGTGCGGCTGATCTTGCTTTGGCAATCAAGTCCTGTGCCAGATCACTGCCTGCACTATCAGCAAGTACCCGAATTGTGTTACACAGTGCTTTTTGGTACTGTGCTATATATGCTGAATAAGTTGCCTACCTAATACCTGAAGTAAGTAAGGTGGCTAAGGTGCCTCCTTTCATCTGCCTCATGCCAAAAAATAGCGATGTCCACACTTCTCCCTCTCCTCTCCTAAGGTGCCCCACTACTCCTCCCAGCCTAGGCCATCTTCTCTCACCTCAATCAACTCTACCTTAGGGTGGGACATTTTGCACTAGGAGTAGACTCCTGGTATCACCTTTGTAATGTCCTCTCATCTTTGGGCTGGGCACCTATGGAGTTTAAGTTCCAATACATTATCATGTGCCTAATGTATAAGCTGGTCCACCTTCACATCCCCTTTGCCTGGGTGACCTTATCAAACTTAAATAGTTACAGCATACTCTATGGTCTGGCTCCCTCCCCCTACTTGTATCTCCCAACCCTCGGTTGGCAGTTGGCAGGAGATCCTTTGCCTTTTCGACCACATCCACCTGGAATTCCCTTCTGCACGTGATTCTCTCCAGCACTTCTCTCCCACAATTTAAACACTACCTCTCACATCACCTCCTTGCCTCCTCTCCCTGTACCTGTTTTTGCCGATAGTATTCTGGCCCATGTGGAATAACTCACATTGTTTGAATAACCTCAACCCACTTTGTAGGACTGTTAGCTAGCCCAAACTGCTATATTCAATGTTTTGCACATTAATTAGCCTGATGTTATTTGAGTTGTTTGATATTTTATTTATCCTGTCATGACACTGAATTTGCACCCCTGTTGTAAATACCTGTGTGAGCACTGTTTTGTTAGCCATTGTACTTCTGCACCTCTGTATCATTTATGTATCTGTTGCCTTGTCCCGGGTCACCCCTGAAAAAGGGACTGTATTGTTTCAATGGGCCTAGCCAGTTACCAAAATTCTATAAAATAATGAGCAGAAAAGCTGTGCTATAAACTTTTTTGGCCATATTAACCAATTATTTGGAGTCCTTTTCTGTGCAGAGAGTTTGACTTTTTATCTCTTGCAAGCAGCAGCAGCTTGTACTACAACTTGGCGATCAGGGTGGGCATTCAGATATTCCACCTATTGTCTGTCCATCTGATACTGTCTTTCAGTCTTTTTTTTGATGGCTGCAGCTAACACAGAAACAGAGGAACACAGAATTTGACACCAGATAAAGACTGCTTGGCCCATCCAGTCTGCCCAGTCTTCCCTACCTACACTTTTATCATAGACCATACCAGATCTACAGCTCTTACTCCCAACACTTCCTTTCCACTGTGATTTCCTTTTGTTTATACCATGCATTCTTGAACTCCACCACTGTTTTCACAACTACCACCTTGGCTGGTAGGCTGTTCCAGGAATCTACCACTCTTTCTGTGAAGAAGTAGTTCCTCACATATCTCCTGAACCTACCCCTCCACCTTCACAGCTTGTCCCCTTGTACTTGAGCACCTTTTCATCTGAAAAATACTTCCCTCCTGTACCTTATTTACTCCTGTGAGGTATTTAAAGGTCTCTAGCAAATCCCACCACTTCCTCCTCTGTTCCAGGGTGTACATATTGAGGTCCTTTAGTCTCTCTTTGTGGGGCTTTTGATGCAGACCCTGCACCATTTTAGCTGCCCTGCTCTGGACTGCCTCCACTCTGTGTCCTTGCAAAGATGTGGTCTCCAGAACTGAACACAATACTCTAGATAGGATCTTACCAGTGATTTATAGAGAGCCAACACCACCTCCCTCTTTCTGCTGGTGATATCCCTCGCTATGCACCCTAGCATCTCACTAACTCTCCTAACTGCCTTGTCGCACTGCCTGGCCATCTTTAGGTCATCCTATGCATATGCTCGGAGGAAAATAGGACAGTGCCTAGCTGGACCAGCCAAAACCACTTTTTCTTACTCTTGAAACCACAAACTGATAGTAACCATCTCCTGACCCTTTTGTCACCCTCAGGCTGCCTCATATAGGCAAGATAGAAATCATGCCTTTTTGCAAAGCTATTCTGCAAATGCCATCTTGTAAAAGGCCTATGCCGTGTGCATCTGGCTCATAAGCTCATATCACATCACCAGGTCTTTTTCTTGCTTGGTGGTCATCAATGCCACTCCACCAATTTCGTACTCTGGCCCCCCCTAGGTTTCTGTGCCCTAAGTACATTAGTTTGCACATTTTTGCATTGAAACCCAGCTGCCATACCCTTGCAGGGTTTTAAATAGCCAGTATCGCATCACATCTTGCGATGCAAACCGGCCTTCCATGCGACTCATTTCTTTTTTGGATCGCAAAAAAGTGCGATCCATTGACTGTGAGCCTCCTTAGCTGCCCGTATAGCTTCCTTAGCCACCCATATATTAAAAGTCTCACCGCCGTGGCCCCAGGTGCTAGCAATTGCTCCCAGTAGTGCTTTGCGGTATAACAATACTGTAAAGCACTACTGGGAGCGATTGCTGGCACCCGGGGCCGTGGCGGTGGGACTGTCAATATATTACGGGCAGCATGACACTGAAACTCCATGGCACTCAAGGGGGATTTAAACACCAGTCCCCCCCGGCTCTCCAGTGGTTCTTCTGCACAGACAGCACACTCCCTGCCACACTTCCTCTGCGTCTGTCGATTCTGCGTTTTGACGCGAAGCTGCTTGTTGCTGCTCAGAGTCACACAGTATGCAGTGGAGGTTGTGGGACTCAAACCATTGTCTGCTGGAGTGGGGACTCTTTCTTTGGCAACCACCAGGTATGGCCCAATACAAGTGCCTGTTTTTAGGGGAAGCTTTGCTTAGAGTCACACAGTATGCAGTGGAGGTTGTGGGAATCAGACCCAGGTAGGTCTGCTGGAGTGGGGAGTATGGGACTCTTTCTTTGGCAGCCAGGTATGGGCCAATACAAGCGCCTGTTTTTAGGGGAGGTTTTGCTCAGAGTTGCACAGTATGCAGTGGAGGTTGTGGGAATCAAACTTAGGTCTGCTGGAGTGAGGACTCTTCCTTTGGCAACCAGATGTGGCCCAATACAAATGCTTGTTTTTAGGGGAGGTTTTGCTCAGAGTTACACAGTATGCAGTGGAGGTTGTGCGAATCAAACTTAGGTCTGCTGGAGTGAGGACTCTTCCTTTGGCAACCAGATATGGCCCAACACAAATGCTTGTTTTTAGGGGAGGTTTTGCTCAGAGTTACACAGTATGCAGTGGAGGTTGTGGGAATCAAACTTAGGTCTGCTGGGGTGAGGATTCTTCCTTTGGCAACCAGATATGGCCCAATACAAATGCTTGTTTTTAGGGGAGGTTTTGCTCAGAGTCACAGAATACGCAGAGGAGGTTGTGACAATCAAACCCAGGTCTTCTGGATGTTGTACCAAGCTCATTACATTACTTTAACCTAGGCTATACTGCCAATTAGGCCTGTGTCTGTAGTGTGTACTGAAACAGATCATGCAAAGACAAAGCTAATTTTAATGCAAATTTTTATTCAGAATACTTTTTTTTAACTGTACGTATATATATATATACAGTCATTTTTAGTATTTTTAGTTTTGCTAATCAAACTGAGGCAAGTGCTATGCATCTTCACAACTGATTAGCACAAAGTGCTAATCAATTTTCACAGCTTATTTAAAACCCTGCCTTGACTGCTCCTCTAGTTTTCTCTGGCCTCTGTTTTTCATTTTCACTCCCCCTGAGTGTTCGCCCTATTGATGATTTTGGTGTAATCTGCAAAGCGGCAGACCTTTCCTTCCAGCTCCTCTGTAATGTCACTTATAAAGACATTAAAAAGGACTGATCCCAACACTGACTCCTGAGGCACCCTGCTGGTCACCCTCCCTTCCTCAGAATGAACTCAGTTTACCACTATCTTCTGTCACCTATTCCCTAACCAATTTCTTATCCATGTTACCACATCTGAACCCACTCCTCGGCTGCCCAGCTTACTTACTAGTCTCCTATGTCGCATGGTGTCAAGAACCTTACTAAAATCTAGGTAGGCCACATCCATTGCTCCACCCTGATCTAAATCATTTGTCACCCAGACAACGAAATCTATCAGATTCATTTGACATGACCTCCTCTCCTGTGAAACGATACTGCCTTCAGTCTTGTATCCCACTAGATTCAAGATATTCCACAATCCTTTCCTTAAGCAGTGATTCCATTAACTTTCTCACCACCAATGTCAGCCTGACTGGCCTATAGTTACCAGCCTCCTCCCTGGTACCAGTTTTCTGTAGTAGAACTACATCCATCCTCCTCCAGTCCTTTGGAACCACTCCTGTTTCCAGTGAGCTGCTAAATAGAACTGTCAGAGGTGCGGCCAGTATTTTATGGAGTTCCCTCAGTACCCTTGGATGCACCCCATCTGGCCCCATTGCTTTGTCCACCTTCAGATTAGCAAGTCCCTTCAGGACTCTTGCCTCCAAAAAAGGGCTGGTGTCCACCTCCCTCCAAAGCTTCTGTTACTTCAGTGGGGCCCCTCCTCTTCTTCTTCATCTGTGAACATGGAACAAAAGTATTTGTTCATGATGTCTGCCTTTTCTTGTCCCCCTCTGCTCAGTCCCCCTTCCTTTTTTAACCTTACAATCCCATTCCTGAACTTCCTCTTTTCACCTACATACCTAAAAAATGTTTTGTCTTCTTTCATTGCCTCCTGGGTTATTCTCATTTTGCTTCCTTGTGCTCCTTATTTCTTTTCCTTCTTCCCTCCATTTACCTAGATACACCTCCCTACCCTCCTCCCTCTGTGTCTTCTTATACATTTGGAATGCTACCCTTTTAGCCTTGACCTTTTCAGTCACCTCTTTTTCCAGCACCATCGCGATCTCTCTTGCTCCTCTTGCTGTTGCTCACTTGTTCAACACAGACGTTTGCTGCAGGGGAAGGGATCAGATCCATGTCAGTGCATCAGCAGCTCCTTGCTGCTTTTAAATTGCTTGTTGTTGATTTCACTTGGTATCAGGGTTTTGTTTCTTCTTCTAACTACTTCTAAGGGGCTAGCAGGGCATTGCAGGGCATTGTTTTGGGGCTGTTGGAATTTTGAAACCTATTTTGGTGTGTTGTAAGTGGGCTGATTTGTCTTGTTGTTTCACTTGGTAGCAGACCAAGTTTTTCTTACTACTTTAAAGGGGCTAGAGGGGAACTGTTTTGGAGCTGTTGAAACTTTGAAACCTATTTTGGTGTGCTTTAAGTGGAGCTGTCATTTCTTTAAATTGGAGTTTCTTCTGATTTCAAATCTATTTTGGTGTGTGTTTATTGAGGCTGTTGTGGTGGGGCTGTTTCTTTGAATTGGAAACCTATATCTTCTTATTTCAAGCCTATTTTGGTGTGTTGGTGAGGCTGTTTGAATTGGAGACCTGTTTCTTCTGGTATCAAACCTATCTTTTGTGCTTTTAGTGGAGCTGTGCTTGTTTTTTGCTCTCTTCACTAGCTGCAAAGTTTAGTGCATAGTGGGGGAAGGGTGCTAATTGTATAACCAGGGGTCTCAGCTACCTGATTGTTTCTGGAAGGCACAGGCTGGTCTCATCCTCCCTGCCCCTCACCCATTCATACCAGGTACATCATTTCCTTTATACCAGGGGTTCTGACATCACTTCCCCCAAAGGACAAAGAACTTGCACCTGTCATAGCAGAAGCAGACATCCAGGCAAGGAATAGCAGCAAGTGAAGAGGTGACTGCTATTTCCGTGGAAGGGAAGTAACTGTGACACAAGGAGCTTTCAATTTTGCCTGTTGGCATTGGTGTTTGCATTGTGGAAAGGAGGAGTGGAAGTTAGAAGGAGGCTGTGCAATAGTTGCTTACAGTTTCTTTTTGGGTGTGGACAGGAGGGATAGGAACTTAAAAGGCAGCTCAGTCTATCTAAAGTGTATGACAAAGGGTGTAAGGGAAATTGAGAAAAGGAGAATAATGTATTGCACTGATAGAGGGGGAGAGGGGAGACTTGGGGGAGCATTGGGTATCCTTCATCTGGAAGGGTGGGGGGTCGCTGGTGGGCATAGAGAGCAATGGGTAGGCTGCAACAACTGCGGTGCTCCAATCTTTCTAAAAATTGTGTGGAGGGTGGATGGATGTTTAGTGTGCAACCAAATAGAGAAACTTAAAAAGGAGATTGAGGGTCTGCAGGAGGAGCTAAGACAAGCAAGACAGACTGGAGGATGTTATAGCCCAACACTGAAGAGAGGAAGGAGGGGAGATGAAGAGGGAGGGCTATTTGGGCCAATGGGGGGAGGAGAGGGTCAGAAGAAGGGAAGCAGAGACAGGGGGACCCAAGCCAAGAAGAACAGCATAGGGGGAAAACAGGTCAAGGGAAAGAAGACAACTGGAAGGAGGAGAAAGGGTGAGGGGAGTAAGAGAAGTGGCAACAGTCATGGAGTCAAAAGGAGGGAATGGGCTATTATGAGGAGAGAGGAAGCGAGCATTGGAGAGGAGTCTTCAGAAAATTGTTTTGCACTACTAGAAGGAAAGGAGGAGGAGGGAAGTGATGAAATTGGAGGAGTAACTGTTAGAAGTCTGGATGAAACTGGAGTGGGGGAAGTTCTGCTGGGGGAATTGCAAAAGAGGGAACTGCTGTGCAGGATGAAGAGGAGGAGCCAGGAATGAGAGGTGGGGATGAAGGGAAGCAATCATTTAGTAAGAGGGGTGGCATCTTAGTGCTTGGGGACTCAATACTAAGAGAAGTCAGGTGGGGCAGCAAAGAGGAGAGACATAGTCACATTTGGGTGGAGGCCATGTCGGGAGTGACAGCAGAAAGGGGGGACAGTCTGTTCTAAAATATGATAGAAGGGGTAGGGAGAAGACTCATTTAATTATACATTTGGGGATGAATGAGCTCACTGACAGGATGGTAGATATAGTCCAGAGGCAGTTTGAGGAACTAGGATAATTATGTGAGGGGGCAGGAAGATCAGTAACTTTCTCAGAGATACTTCCAGTGCCCAGGGCAAGCACAGCAAGAAAGCTGAGAATTAAGGATTTTAATGAATGGCTAAGAACCTGGTGTCATGCTAAATGATATGGGTTGGTGGGTGGGGTGGGGGACCTGGAGGACAGTATCCTCTGTGTCAAGGATAGACTACACTTGAGTGAGGAGGGAAAGAAAGTGTTGAAACAGAGGATGGAGGAGTACAATTTTCTGAGCTGGACGTCATTGTCCATCTAGGGACAAATGACTTGGCTCATCATGAGATTAAAGCAGTGCAGAAGGACTTTGTAGAATTGGGGAGGGGTCTAAGACAAGTAGCACACACAGTATCCTTCTCAGAGGTGCTGCCTGTCAATGGCATGAGTGAGGCGAGGGTAGTTTGCACCATGCAGTTTAATGAATGGTTGAAAAAATGGTGTGGAGCACAGGGGTTTGGCTTCATTGGGGACTGGGGTTCCACCTGGAGGGACACCAGCCTATACTGGCAGGATGGTCTGCATCTGTCCAGGAAGGGAACAAGTCTTTTGAGCAATCGGTTTAAATGCTTCATTGGCAAGCTTTTAAACTAGTCAAGGGGGGAGACACTGATAAGCAGCAGGAAAATCCCGGCCTCCCCCTACAAAACAGGGTACTAAATGAGAAAAAGACCAAGGTAGAAAGGTCAGTGGGGGATGCTGCAACAGAAGGTAAAGCCATCAAAAATGGAGAGCAATGAGTACCAATGCCCGTAGTCTGAGTAACAAGCTTCCTGAATTAGTGGCCTTGATGGAGGAGGAACTCTGATATCGTGGCAGTCACAGAAACATGGTACATATAAAACCATGACTGGGATGTAAACATACCAGGATACACTATCTACAGGAGGGACAGGGAGGGTAAAAGAGGAGGAGGAGTAGCTCTTTACATAAGGGGAAGGAATCAAAGCAACAGAACAAAAGGGTAAACAGGGAGGAGAAGAAGCATTGTGGGTAAATTTGGAGACTGGCAATGGCACCACAATATGCAGGGGTTGTATACAGACCCCCTTCTCAGGGGGAGGAAATGGACAAGGAAATGATAGAAAGTATACTTAGAATGGCAGAAAAAGGGGAGATATTGCTGATGGGTGATCTGAATATGCCAGATGTTAACTGGAGTGCAGTTGCAGCAGCCACTTCTAAGAATGGAGTTATTCTAGATGCCCTACAGGGGGCATGCCTTAGACAACTAGTATTGGATCCCACTCGAGAGGGAGCAATCTTAGACCTGGTTCTCTCAAATGGAGATGAAGAGAGGATCACAGATGTAGAAGTGGGTAGTCATCTGGGAACTAGCGACCATCGAACAGTATGGTTCACAATAAACACAGCAACAGAGTCAAGCCATACAAAGACAAAGGTGCGGATTTTAGGAGGCTGACTTTGTCAAAATGGGTGAGTGCCTAAGGAATGCACTAGCAAATGGGCAGGAAGGAGGGTGGAAGAACAATGGGGAATAATAAAACTGCCATCACAGAGGTATCAAGCCTTTGTGTAAAGCAAATAAATGAAACGAGGTAAGAAACCACTATGGTTCTCAAAGGAAGTGGCAGTGAAGGTTCAAGAGAAAAGAAAGCATCTGGAAGTACAAGGAATCACAGAAGGAACAGGACAGAGAACTGTATCAGTTAAAGCAAAAGGAAGCTGGGAAGGCAGTCAGAACAGCAAAGGCCCAAACCGAGGAAAGATAGCCAACCCGTTAAGAAGGGGATAAAACCTTTATAGGTACATCAGGGAGCAAAGGAAGACCAAGGAGGGATAGTGAGGCTTAATAAAGGAGAGGGAGGGTGGGCAGAGGGTACTGTGAAAGGCAGAGATACTAAACAAATATTTTTGCTCAGTATTTACAAAGGAAGAGGGAGGTACCTAAAACAAACAGTAGAAACACTCTGATACAGAAGTTGATACCAGCCCATTTACAGAAGAAAGGGTTCTGAAAGAACTCTTAAAACTGAAGGTGGACAAAGCAATGAGGCCTGATGGGATTCATCCCAGAATTCTAAAAGAACTAAGGGTAGAACTAGTGACACCACTGACTAAACTCTTTACAAATCATGGAGGAAGGTGGTACCCGAGGACTGGAGGAGGGCAGATGTGATTCCCCTTCACAAAAGTGGGAGCAAGGCAGAAGCAGGAAACTACAGACCTGTTAGTTTAACCTCAGTGGTAGGGAAAATGATGAAATCACTTCTGAAGGAAAGAATTGTTAAATATCTAGAGGCCAGAGGGGCACAGGACCCAAGGCAGCATGAATTCACAGCGGGAAGGTCATGCCAGACAAATCTGATAGATTTCTTTGACTGGGTGACCAAAGTAGTAGATCAGGGAGGGGCTGTGGACATGGCCTACCTAGACTTTAGCAAGGCATTTGACACAGTCCCACACAAAAGATTAATATACAAGTTAGCCAGCCTGGGAGTGGGTCCCAAGATGACGGCCTGGGTAAAGAATTGGCTGGAGAATAGGACACAGAGAGTAATAGTAAATGGAGTCCACTTGAAAAAGGGGGTTAGTAGTTGGGTATCGCGAGGTTCAGTATTAGGACCAGTCCTCCTCAATGTCTTTATAAGTGACATTGCAGAGGACTGGAAGGAAAAGATGTCTCTTTGCAGATGACACAAAGATCTGCAACAGAGTTGATGCACAAGGTGGAGTGGAAAGGATGAGAAGGGACTTGGCAAGGTTAGAGGAATGGTCAAATGTATGGCAGCTTAGATTCAGTGCTAAGAAGTGCAAGGTAATGCACCTGGGAAACAAAACCCAGGGAAGAGTACACAATGGGGTGAGATACTAACAACAACAAAATGGAAAGGGACCTGGGGTAGTCATATCAGATGACCTATGGGTGGGCAAGCAATGTGAGAGGGCAGCAAGGAGGGTTGGGGGATACTGGGATGCATAGGAGAGGCATCACCAGTAGAAAACAGGAGTTATTATCCTCTGTACAGACAGCTAGTGAGACCCCATCTGGAGTACTCGTGCAGTTCTGGAGACCCAATCTCCAAGACATAGACAGGATGGAAGCTGTCCAGAGGAGGCAACTAAAATGGTGCAGGGTCTGCACCGGAAGACATATGAAGAGAGACTTAAGGAGCTTAATATGTATAGCCTCGAGGAAAGGAGGGAGAGGGGACATGATAGAAACTTTCAAGTACCTCAAGGGAATCAACAAAGTCCAAGAGGGTAGCATCTTTCAAAAAAAGAGGTGTGCAAGAACAAGGGGGCACAATTTGAAGATAGAAGGGCGGCTCAGAGGTAATTTAAGGAAGTATTTTTTCACAGAGAGGGTGGTGGATGTATGGAGCAGGCTTCCAGAGGAGGTGTGGAGTCACAGACAGTGGTGGAATTCAGCGTGCATGGGACAGTCATAAGGCAATTCTAGGGGGTGGGGGTAGGAAGAAGTAGGCTGCTGGTTAACTAGGATCTGCAGCTTATCCATCAGGTAGGGAAATGGGCAGACTGGGTGGGCCAAGCGGTCCTTATCTGCCATCAAATTCTATGTTTCTATGTTTCTATAGAGGAAGTTGGGAATTTAAACTAGGAGCGGGGGGTGGCAAGTGGGCAAGGGACATGCAGAGACCACAGGTTGGGAAGCCATATGAGCTTACCCGCATAACAGTGACAAAGGACATAGGGCAAGTACTAATGGTGATGCTAGTAAAGGAAGGCAGAAGGGGAAGGGATGGAAGGTGGTCACCCTGAATGCTAGGAGCCTTGGGAAGAAAACTTCAGAGCTACAGACTCTTATGGCGGGGAGGGGGGGGGAGGACATTGCAGCCATCACCGAAACATGGGCCACCCAATACAATGACTGGGACCTGTCAATACCAGGGTACAGGATATTTTGTAGTGATAGTGATTGGGAAAGAGGGGGTGGCACTATATGTGAGGGAAGGACTGAAGTGTGTACGGGAGGAAGGGGAGGAGGGTAGTACCGAGTCACTATGGATGCAAATCCAGGATTCCAAGAACAGGACTCTCAGGATGGGAGTGGTGTACAGACTGCCCTCTCAGACAGAAGAGTTAGGAAACTAGTGGGACAGATCAGTAGGACCTGTGAAAAGGGTAGTGTGGTGACTCGGGGGGACTTCAACATGCCAGAAGTGCACTGGAGTACCCCAACAACCAGGAATAGAAGGGAGCAGGTACTGCTCGATGCCTTCTAGGACAGCATCCTGATGCAAATGGTCAGTGAACCAACCAGGTTAGGGAATACCCTTGACCTTGTGCTGGCAAATGTGGAGTTTGTGAGGGAACTTAGGGTGGAAGAACGACTGGCAGGGAGTGACCACCACTCAGTATGGTTCACATTGGATCTGGGTAAAGAACGAGTGGAATCTGGCACAAGGGTGCAGGACTTTAAGAGGGCCAACTTCAGGAGGATGGGGGAAGAGGTAACAGGGTACCTGGCCAGAATTCAACCTAGTATGAGCACTAACCAGAGGTGGTAGCTCATAAAGCTAGGGATAGTGGAGGCAACCAGAACCAGCAGCAAGGCCCAGAGCAAGAAGGCTAGGGCAAAGAAACCTAGCTGGGTGAGCAAGGAGGTCATGGAAAAGGTAATGAGGAAAAGAGCTGCCTTTAGGAGGTTCAAAAAACAAGGAGTGGAGAGGACAGAGAGGAGCACCTGAAGGAATCAAAGGAGGTGACAAGGGCAATAAGGGCATCCAAGGCTTCTACGGAGCTCAGGCTGGTGCAGGGCATTAATAAGGGGGAGAAGGACTTTTTCAGGTACATCAGGGAGAAAAGGAACTGTAAGGACCATATAGTAAGGATGAGGAAGGAGTGGGGTTGGGTGGAAGCAGGGGGTGATAAGGCAGAAGCACTAAATGATTACTTCTGCTCTGTATTTACTAAGGAGAAGGGGGTGATACCCAAGGGGGGGATGGAGGGAGGGCAGAAACAGAGGGGGAGGGGGTGACAGATGGGGAAATCATGGAGGGAAGGGTTCTGGAGGGTTTGAGGGCACTGAGGGTGGACAAGCACCAGGCCCAGATGGCATCCACCCCAGGGTACTGAAGGAGCTGGCGGAGGTCCTGGTGGGACCTTTGGCAGACCTATTTAAACCTCACTACATTCAGGGTGTGTACTTTAGGACTGGAGGATGGCTCATGTGGTGCCCCTCCACAAGAGTGGTCCCAAGGATGAACTGGGGAGCTACAGACCGGTGAGCCTCACATCCATCATGGGTAAGCTGATGGAGACTATCCTGAAGGAGAGGCTGGTGGCCCTCGTGGAGACCAAAGGACTACAGAACAACAGACAGCATGGCTTCATAAGTGGCAGATCCTGCCAAACCAACCTGGTGGAGTTCTATGACTGGGTAACTAGACAACTGGATGGGAGCCATGCAGTGTATGTCCTGTACCTGGACTTCAGTAAGGCATTCAACTCACTGCAGCATGGAAGGCTGGGAAGTAAGTTAGAAGGCACAGGAGTGGGTGCAAAACAGGTGAGATGGGTAGTGAACTGGCTTCAGGGAAGGCAACAGAGGGTGGTGGTGGATGGGGAGCTCTCATCCCCAAGAGTAGTGATAAGCGGTGTTCCGCAGGGCTCAGTGTTGGGACCAGTGTTGTTTGGGATATTTATTGCAGACATATCACTGAGCATAAAGAGCAAGGTCAGTCTGTTTGCTGATGACACCAAGATGGGAGTGGTGGTGAATGACCTAGGGGATTGCAGGGGTTGCAGGATGATCTGCCAAAGCTGGAAACCTGGTTGGACACCTGGCAACTGGGGTTCAATGCCAAAAAGTGTAAGGTGCTGCATTTTGGGGCGAAAAACCCAAGGAGGAGTTACCAGCTGGGGGGAGTGCAGCTAGCCGAGACAGAGGAGGAGAAGGATCTGGGGCTGCTCATTACGAAGTCAATGAACAACTCGGCACAATGCAGGAAGGCAGCTGCAAAAGCCAACATAATGTTGGGTTGCATTAAAAGGGGTATATCCTTGAGGAAGGTGGAGATGATTCTGCCACTGTATAGATCATTAGTTAGACCATACCTGGGAGTAATGCGTGTGAGGCCTTCCCTTTCCCCCTGCAGGAAAGCCACACATGCTCTGTTCAGGCACCCTATGCTAATTCCCTGCTTCTCTTTCCTCACTAGGCCTCATCCAGGACTACACACAGAGCCAGCATCAGGAGTGGAAGGCTGGGCAGACTCTAAAGGTAATCACCGCTCTCCTACCTGCAGAGATACCACTGGAAGGGTGTTTCCCTGTCAACGCCTCACATCGACTCCCCGCCGCCCCAGCCACCCTCCCACCCAAGGCCGCCTTCAATATATCTTGTCATTAGGTTACATGATTCCTTCATTCACTAAGAGTCCATTTCCTCATTAGCAGGTTACCACAGATGGCCACCTGGGGGTCAGTACTGTGCTTCCATCTCCTAGCTGCTTTCTAACTTGTTCCCCCTACCTTCCAGCTCACCACCCCACCCTTACTTTTATCATCTGCCCTTCTTCTCCTGTACAATTATTGCCTCTCTGGACCTTGCTTTCTTTTTTCCCCTTCCTTCCCCTCTCCAGCCTTGAACCCTGTACCCATTGCATCCAAAACAGCAACCCTGACGCTACACCATCTGAGAGGGATCACTCAGGAAGGCACTCTGATATTCTTGAGTTCCTGTGGCCTGAAGGTCACGCTGCTCTTTCGTGGTTACTACACCTTCGCTCATTTCTGTGTCTTATTATGTCCTCCTCCCTATTCATTGGAGTGCTGCTTGTTCTTGTACTCCCTACCCACTCCTCCCCAAATTACTTGCCTGATAGCCCTGCAGGAACCCAACATTATGGCCCCAGGTGTGGTACAGCCAATTATGCGCAACCTACCATGCATATAATTCCCCAGTGCCCGGTGCACTGAAATCTGGTCCCACTTACATCCCCAGCCTCCTGGGTGGCCGTTCATGTAGCCAACCTTCCTATATCTGTATTCACCAGCTCCCCCAACTATCAGTCCCAGAATCGCAAGTTCATAAATAAATTGCTCAGACTTGCTCTCCTTCACCATGCTCTCCTCCTTTTACTATCTGGCAATGTGCACCCTAACCCTGGCCTTCCCCCATCCCACAGTACCCCCAATGGGCCGTCCGGTGGTCTACTCATAGCCACCATCAATATTTTTAGCCTCCAAAAAAAGCACGTCTTACTACAAAGCTGGATGGCAGTTATCTCCCCTGATATTCTAGCCATAAATGAAACCTGGCTTGACCCTGACACACCAGACTCAGCCGTCCATATACCTGGATACTCTGTCCTCAGAATTGACAGACAGGTCAAAAGGGGAGGGGGTTGTGCCTTATACTGCCATGACCCCCTTCAAGTCTCTCTAGTCCCCGACACCCCCACCCTGTTCCATGGGGCCCAAACCCTCACCATCAGGCTGCATCCTGATGCCTCAGGAAAAACACTCCACATAGTTATGGTGTATATCCCCCCCCAGAACTAAAAGCTTGCATTCAACTTGGTACTGAACTGCCATGCCCAGCTGCACTCCTCCAGTGAAATCATTGCCCTGGGTGACTTTAATGTCAATTGGCTTTCCACCTCCTCTGCCCCCTACAAGGATTCCATTGCAGCCCTTGATCTCACACAAGTTGTCCAGTCCCCCACAAGACTCAATCATAAAACAGGCACCTCCACACTCATTGACCTCATCCTCACGAACAGGCCCGCTCACCTATCTGAGGACTCGGTTCTCCTGGATACCCTGAGTGACCATTCACCAGTTTTCTGCAAATGGACCTGAAAAACATCTCTGAAATGGCCTCTTAAATTTACCTCTCACCATTGCTTAAAAAAGGGATCCCTCCCCTAGCTAAAGCAGTACCTGCTGCACTGTGATTGGTTCCCTATCAACTCTGTGCCCACCATTGACCTCGCCCTTGACCACTTTATCTCCATGTTTAACTTGGCCTGCGACCACTATGCCCCAGTCACCAAGCAATTGGTTAAAAATCGTGATACCTCCTGGTTCTTTCATGTCCTACTTGACCTCATGAAGTGGCGGGAAAACCAGTGGCACTTAGCCAATGAATCGGGCAAACCACATGACTGGCAACTATACAGGGAACTTAGGAACAAATGCACCTGGGAACTTTGGAAATCCATAGCTGCCCACTACCAGGAGTCACTCTCATCCACCTGGGGCTCAGGGCACAAGTTCTGGAATAACATTAAAGAACTTAGTGGAAAAACTATCCCCCCCCCAGCCCAACTGCTGGTAAATGGCTCCCTATCCCAGAACCCCTTTCTAATAGCGGATGCCCTTAACTCTGTCTTTTCTGACCTCAGTGGTGTCCTTCCCCCGAATTTTTCAACCCGGCCTCTGAGCTGTCCCCAAACCCCTCCATCCTACTGCCACCCCCACTTTCAGGCTCCGAACACTCTTCCCACAAGAAGCAAGACCTTACTTTACCAAAGTCCTCACCAAATCGCACTTTAGTAGTGACTCACTGGACCTCAAACTTGTCCTGCTCACCCTAGACGCCATAACTGCCCCCTTCATGGACATCCTCAACCAGTCTCTCTGCCTCAGACAATTCCCAACATGCTGAAAATCAGCTGTCATCACCCCAATCCTTTAAAGATGGGGACTGCACCTACCCTGGCATCTACCGCCCCATCTCAGTCCCCCCCCCCCATCTCCAAGGCTTTAGAAAAAAATAGTGTCAGACCAACTCACCGACTATCTCACCAAATATGACCTGCTCTGTCCTGAACAACATGGCTTCAGGAGGTGACACAGTACCACTACTGCCCTTCTTGAATACATCACCTTCATCAACAAAGCCCTCGACCAAAGACACTTGATTGACTCTACCTATATTGATTTAACCAAGGTTTTCGACTCTGTCAACCACACACTTCTGTTACAATCCTTGCCCCTCATGGGGCTATCTCTGGGAAGCTACTGCCTGGTTTAAAAGCTATCTGAGCGATAGAACCCAGATGGTCAAGTTAAACTCCACACTCTCGCCCAGTAAACTGGTTCACTCTGGGGTCCCCCAAGGCTCTATTTTGGGCCCCCTCCTGTTTAGCATGTTCTAGAACACCCTCTCCAAGGCCTGCTTGAGTTGGCTGCTTCTCTACACCAATGATACGGTCATATTCGACAGTCACCCTGACCCCCTTTCCCTTCAATCCTCCCTGCAGCGCTCCTTCACTGAGGCTGAAGGCTGGTTCTCAGATCACTGCCTAGTCTTGAACTACAAAAAGACCAAAGCCTTGCTCTTCACCCACAGACAAAACAAAGAAACTTTCCCCTCACCATCCTCAACTCCAAAGGCTCCCCACTTGACCTGGTACCCACCTTTAAATACCTAGGTGTAACCCCTAGGTGGCGCTATCCCAAGGGCTACTACCCCTGCCTGCTTAACTACTAACAGGTCGAGAGGCCTAGGTCCAATGGTGGGTGCCTCCACCCAGAGGTCAGGGTTTGCGGTAGTTAAACTAACTTGGTCACAGCCCTCTGGGACACTGTAACCCCCCTTTCTTCCCACTAGTGGCCCACACAATGCATTAGGAATATCTTCACAATGTACACTTACCCCCAGGACTGGCTTAGTCGGCTGGACCCCGGGGAGCCCCTGCAAAACAAGATGATACAGTGCAAAAACCACAGTACAATATTTTAACATAAACGAATACCTCAGCCAGTGTAACTTTGCAGAAACCAACAGATCTGATTTATTTAAGGAGCTGTAACAAGGAAGGGAAATCAGGTTAATTAGGTTAAACACATTAATAATCACAGTACTGTCGCATATTCAGAGTCCCAAATTGTCACTTTCACTGGGTACCCAGGATGGGGGCTAGCCAGGATCGGTGCAGCTGGTTGGGGTGCTGTGATGGAAAAACACTGGTACAATACCCAAATTGTAATCCGGAGCCGGTTGGCTCAGTTCGTGAAGAAATGAAAAAAAAACAACAACAATTAGATGACACACTTGCAATTCAATAAACAGATGGCAGGGAGCCACCCTGCTTTGTACTCACAAACTCAATGCTGGGAACTGGATGGAAGGCAGATTGCCCTGGATTGCCAGGAGGAGCAGACCATGTGGACAAGGTCCTTGTGACTGGACCCCACTGCAGTTTAGAGCAAATGGATGTAGTCTGGATTAAGCTGGGGTTTACTTCCAGCTTCATGCACTCAATTCACTGTACAGGGGATTTGAAACGCGATTCCCCACAAGCACTACACACATTTATATGTAACAGGAAAGTACTATGCCAGGCAGGCTGCTTCTCTATCCCGATCGCAATTACTGCACAATACCCGGGAGAACACAGAGCAGATTCAGTTCCTGACAGACCGAATGCGATTCAGCAATTTCTCCAGTCTTCTACAGGGTGAGCCTGGTTTCTACTCTTCAGATCTCCTTGATTCTCTTCAGAGGTCGGATTCAGTCTGAACAGGCGCTTGCACAAGCTGCAGACCGAAACTTACGGCCTTACACGTGACTCCCATGCTAAAACTACACACCGAAGAAGCACCCAGCTCCTTGTCTCTTCACTGACCAAACTGATCTGGTCTTTCCAGTAGACAGAGCCGGGCATTTCCTTTGAGTTCCTCCCAGTTCAGTTGGCTGGTTTGGCTGTCATTCACAGTAAACTTCCCCTGTTGGTGGAAAAAAGGTGCCGAAGTCAAAACTACATTTCCAAGAGTCACTGCCCTTACAATCCCCTTACAGCAGGCTCCAGAGGAGAGTCCAAGTTCTGATTCGCCCAGAGCAGGCTCCATTTTAAAGGATCCCCACCATGATTGGTCCAATTCAGCAGTTCAGAACCAACATGAGGGAGCTACTCTGCACTGTCCTTGCTACAAGAAAGCAGGTTAAATCAAACTGCATTTTCATTATTACTCTAACAGGTTACAAGCAATTACATCTTTGAAGAGTGCTCCTTCTGCCCACTTAGCGATGGCAGAATCGGAGCGGTTTAGCAGTAGCTTGAGCGGAACTCAAGCAGGAAAACACACAGTCCCCCCATACAAACTAATTATGTCTGCAAGCAGACAGCTCTTAAAGAGACAGTACCAGAGGCTCTAAAAGCACTCACAGATAAATGGCTTAAACGCCAAACACCATTCAGGCTTGGAGCATTCAAGCAAGCTCCTGGAAGACTTTTTGGGAACACCCATTTGCAGGGGGGTTACACCCTTCCTGGCCTGGGAAAGCTTGGCGTCCATGTCAAGCAAGTACCCCCATAAGTTTCAATACACCCATATACATTTGCATCAGAATCACATTAGGCTTATACATGTAATCATCAGTCAATATATCACTTTACCAGAAACACATTTCTGAAACTGCAGTACGTCACTCTTTACACAGTATTACACACACATTGTACCATAAATCAGGTTATTACCTCTTGTACATGAAACCTGAAGAGAGGGGGCCCTTCCCTATCAGCTACCTTGGGGCTGGATGGGGCAAGGGCACCATACCTAGGGGGCAACACAAGTAACTTGGAGTTAGCACTGATGTTCAGTTTGGGCAATGAGCTCAGGGACACATACACTCCTTTATGGACAACATTGAGAGGCAAGTCCACAGGCCTCCCAGGGGAATCATAACTGAGGTGCACCACAGGCTTTACTGCTCGACCAGTCTTTCTAGGGGGAACTGTTACAGTCTCTGCATTCTGAGCCTCATTTTCAGCATTGTCCTCACTTGTCAGGGGAGTCTCCCCTGGGGTAGAGAGGCTAGAACTTGGGGCACTTTCAGCTCCAGGAGTTACAGTCTCTGAGTCTACAATACTTGGCTCACATGGAGAGCTTTCTGACACTGACAGTGAATTATCAGGGCACTCAACACGCTCTTCTTGTTCTGGTATGTCACCAGTCTGTTCCAGTCCATCATTTTCCTCCTCTGAAAGCTCAAACAGTTCAACCATACACAATGATTCCATATCATCTGACTTAATGCTTTGCATTGGCTCAGGGACAAAGCTGGGGGCTTAGACAGTCTAGAAGGCCCAGCTTCATCTCCAGAATTGACTAGGGGATTGCCCCGAAACAATTGACTCAGTTCGTAAGAAGGGTAGTATTCAAAACCACACTCACTTTCCTCTGACATGGACTGACATCATGTTCAACTGGGACTTGTGGAGGGGAACACTTTAACTCAGCTTCTGTAGGTGCAGACTTTCTTGATTTTTTCTTAGCAGCAGCTCTAGTCACTGGTCCAGAGGGGGCATTTCCTGGGGGCTCAGACTCAATCAAGATTTGTCCAATGGGCAGTAAATGATTTCTATGCATTGTTTTAACATCTTTTGAATTATTCTCAGGCCTTACTTTGTACACAGGCAGATCATCTAGTTTGTCCACTACAATGTGAGGGAGATGGTGCCATCTGTCAGCAATCTTGTGTTTGCCATGCAGTCACAGATTTCTTAGCAATACCCGATCTCCCTTCTGGAGTTCCTGTGCTTTCACCTTTTTATCATACCTTTCTTTGTTGGCCAGATTTCTTTTGGCAGCCATGGTTTGAGCCAGTTGGTACACATGATTTAGCTGGGCCTTTAACTTTTGCACATACTGTAAATATTTGTCAGCTCGAACCCCATCAGGAGAGACCCCAAAGCACACATCTACCGGCAGTCAAGCTTCTCTTCCAAACATCAGGTGGTAGGGGGAGAATCCAGTGGCATCACTTTTGGTGCAGTTGTAGGCATGTACCAGGGTGCTAATTTGTTGGCTCTATCTAGGCTGTCCTTTGGGTGGAGGGTGCCTAGCATATCTAGCAAAGTGCGGTTGAAACGTTCAGGCTGTGGGTCCCCCTGGGGGTCGTAAGGGGTGGTTCTGGACTTTCGCACTCCCCACAGAGAAAGCATCTCTTTGATCAGACGACTCTCAAAGTCTCTTCCTTGATCAGAATGGATTCTTTGTGGAGCCCCATAGTGAACAAAATGTTTCTACAAGTACTTTTGCCACAGTGGATGCCTTCTGGTCCTTGGTGGGGAAAGCTTGGGCATATCTCGTAAAATGGTCAGTGACCACCAGCACATTACTAATATTTCTTTGATCTGACTCCAAACTCAGAAAATCAATACAAACCAGCTCCATGGGTGCACTGGTGGTAATGTTAACAAGCGGGGCAGTCCTCTGGGGCAAAGCTTTCCTCTGTAAGCAGTGACTACAAGTTCAAATGTGTTGCTCCACGTCAGCCCCCATCTTAGGCCAATAGAATCTGGATCTCACCAAGTCAAGTGCTCTGTCTATACCAAGGTGCCCCATGTGGTTGTGTAAGGACCTCAGCACTGAGTCTCGAAAAGCAGTGGGCAGCACTAGTTGTTGTTTGTCTACTTGTCCCCCTCTGTCTACTGTTTCTCTGTATAACAGTATATTGATCAGTTTCGACTTAGGACCTTCTTTGTATAACAATGCAGTTCTCAGATCAGTGGAATGTAATTTGGACACATCTTTCCCTGCATAGAGGGCTTCTAAACTTGATTTGATCATGGGATCTCGGGATTGAGCCCGTCGAATACTGTCATTGTCCAGTTGAGGCAGTGCACCAACGTCTATTGCAGAAAAGTGGCAATAAGCAGCAGGTATGCAATTCTCAGAAGGTCCCAAATAATCCACCATATAGTCCACTGTGTCCGTGGACATTTGTTCCTCCTTGTCAAACTTCTGGCAGAGTGCTCGAATATCAGGTTCTGACAGTCTGACCCAGTCATTCTGGGGAACAGACCTCCGGGAGAGAGCATCAGCATCTATATAGTTCAGGCCTGCTCTGTATTCAACAGCATAGTAGTATGTAGATAATGCAGAAACCCACCTATGGCCAGTGGCATCCAATTTAGCTGAAGTCTGCACATAGGTCAAAGGATTATTGTCAGTTTTTACCAGTATCTTAGCCCCATAAAAGTACTCGTGGAATTGGTCAACAATGGCCCACTTCAAAGCTAGGAACTCTAACTTATGTACAGGATAGTTCTTTTTGAATGGGGTCAGGCTTCTACTGGCAAAGGCCACTGGTCTCAGGCCATTCTCGTGCTCTTGGTACAACACAGCCCCCAACCCTTGCAAGCTAGCATCAGTGTGCAGGACATAAGGTTTTGTTGGATTGGCATAGGTCAACACTGGAGCATGGGTAAGTTGATATATGATCTCATGAAAAGCAGCCTCACAATCAGGAGTCCAGCGGGCCCCAAATACTTCACTTGGATGAAAATACACTCTTTCAGTCTCGAGGGATGCTGACTTTTTGTATCTTTTGTGGGTTGGGGGATACCCTTGAGTAAGGTTAAGTAAAGGGTGGATCACTCTTGAATAGTCCTTGATGAAATGCTGATAGTAACCACAGAATCCCAGGAATCTTTGTAGTTCTTTTAGATTTTTGGGCTGTGGCCAGGTGGTCAAGGCCTCAACTTTACTTGGGTCGGTCTCTATTCCCTCAGTGGATACTATGTGTCCCACATACTTTACTAATGTTTGAAAGAATTGACACTTATCAATGGACAGTTTAAGGCCAAAGTCTTCCAGTTGGTCCAACACCTTGAATAATCTGCTCTCATGTTCCTCCAGTGAGCTGCCAAACACAATAACATCATCTAGGTATACCAGGCACTCTAGTATGTTCATGTCCCCCACTACACGCTCCATCAATCGTTGAAAAGTGGCAGGGGTGCCTGAAACTTTGAGGCATCCTCATGAATTCATAGAAGCCAAGAGGACAGATAAAGGCTGCTCTTCACGGTCCTCGGGGGCCATCGGGATCTGGTAGTACCCACTGCGGAGATCCAGCACAGAGAACCACTTGCTCCCGTTTAGACAGTCCAAAGCATCCTGAATGCAAGGCATAGTGTACTGATCAGGGATAGTCTGTCGGTTTAAAGTGCGATAGTCCACACACATCCTTACTGTCCCATTCTTTTTTCTCACTACCACAATGGGGGAAGCATAGAGGCTTCTGGATTCTTGTATTACACCAGCAGCTAGCATCTCTTGCAGATGCCGTCTCACATCATCTATGACAGCAGGTGCCAGGCGTCGAGACCTCTCACGAAATGGCCTTTCATCATGCAGCCGGATGTGGTGTTCAGCTCCTTGCACGCATCCTATGTCCCATTCCTTTAAAGAAAATACCTGATCTCTCTGGGCAAGCTTCTCACTGATCCTCACTTTCCATTCAGCTGGCAACGGGGAGTCACCGAAATCAAACAAGTCAGCGTTACTCCGTCATTCTTCCCCGAACTCTTGCTACTGGGTAGCACTGCAGTGTCTGCACAATGCACATTAGCCAGGGTGCAACCTCTATTTACTCGGATCTCTCTGTAAGACACATTATGAACTTGAACCATTACCCTTCTGGCATAAGCATGGGCTCTAGCAGGCAAAATACTATGCTTGACCAGCAGTCCCTCCGGCAATTTTCCATTGCCTGGTGCATCCAACATTAATATTTTATTCTTGACATCCTTTCTGATACGGACCTCTCCCTGTAAGGTACACTGGCCATTTGGCGCCAGGATCAGAGACTCAGGATCCTTCTTCCAGACAATTCCAACCAGTTCCTCTGGTTCTACTTTTTCAACATCTCTCTGTGCCTCATAGGCCTTCTTAATCAAGGCTGGAATTCTTAAAGCTCTACCAGCCCTTGACCCCTGTTTTTCATAACACAACTGTCCCAGCCGTCCAAACATATGTGCATTAGTCCCAATTAGTAGAGGAACCCCATCATACAGTCCGGTAGGGGGACACACTAAGGCCAGGGTCTCTACTTGCTCAGCCACTCCAGCCACAGAGGTGGGAAAAAAACAGCCAAATTCGGATACATCCAGAGTAGGGGTAGACCTTCTCACTTAACCCCCAGACATGCAGCCCCTCCAACGGTTGTAAGGGTACATCAGACAAATGCTTCTGATACCAGTCTTGGAACATAATTGTCACTTGGGAGCCACTGCCTAATACAGCTCTTGTAGACACTCCATTCACCTTTACAGTGGTCTCCATGGAGGGACCCACTATTCTGGACCAATCTGGAGAGGCGGTAGCGGGGGCCTGGCCAACTGACCTTGCCACAAAGGGCCGTGAGTTAGCATTTTTGGGGCCCTCACTGGGATCATTGAGTGCACCTCTTAACCACTGATTTGGTCTCCGAATCTCTCCTTGTAGCCTATATGCAACTTTGTCTGTGTCTTTTGGGGACCGGCATTCTCTCTTCATGTGGTCATCCTTCCCACAATTATAGCAAAACATACTTTCTGGAGTTTGAGCTGGCCGAGGCATCACACTGGGAGCCAGGGCGGGGGTACTACTAACTGGAAACCTTGGTGCCATCTCTGTCTGTGGCGTGATAAGCATTTGGAGACATCTCGTCAATTTCCCCACTTCCATGGTCAAGACATCGAGCTTTGAGCTGTTGTCAGCAGAAGATGCATGGGTGGGTACCCCCACCCCCATAGCAGATGCAGTCGGATGAGGGTCAGGGCCTGTACTTGCAGAAGCGGCCTTCATAAAGAGACTGTTTTTTATTTCCCCGAACTCTCTCAACAGTTTGCCCCACTGTGGCATATCTTTTTCCTTCTCAGAGCACTCATTAACTCCCAATCTCTGCCCCTGAACTTCACTTGATGGGTCACCCTCAGTCACTCGGGTCGTAGCCGCAGCTATTGGTGCAAGTCCCTCCCAAGGTCGCCTTTTCTCAACTCCTCGAATTTCTCTCATTAGCTCATCATAGGAGGGTTGGGATTCCAGTCGATTTGCCAGGCGTAACTGAAGCAACAGCAGTTCTGAGAAGGGGCAGACTTAAGGATCCTGTCCAGCCTGGTTCGGTCCAGTTCAATCGCTGGCAAACTACCCTTTCTGAGGCATTCTTGCAACAGTTTTTCCAGCCGAGATACATACACAGACAACTCCCCTTGGTACTGTTGTGCATTTCTTACTCTCCACCACAGGTCCTCATCAGAATCTGGGCTCCCATACACATTCCCCAAGGCCTCAAGATAGTCCTATGCAGTCGCTTCAGGGTTACTGGCCCGTTTAGCACAGATGGTAGACAGGGCAGGACCTCGGAGGATCTCACTAACCCTCTTTCGCTTTTCAGCTTCCGAGCACTGCCATTCTACCACTTGAGGGGCAAGATAGTCTATCCAGGTCTCCCAGTCATACTCCCCTTGGGGGGTTGGGAGGGTGCCAGAGAAGATCCTCAGCCTTCGATAAGAGTCGTGACTAATGGCAGGTGCAGAAATAGGAGCCTGCATTGGTTCATCCACCACATGGTACTGGAGCGGAGAGGGTGTTGGGGAGGAACACCTAGGTGGCAAGAATAGTTTCTTCAAGTCCTCCACTGTTTTCCCTTCCCCCAGCGACCATTTAGCAAATTTCTCCTCAAAAGTTTCAGATAGTTGTGGGGGGGGGCTCATTCCCCCCCTGGGTCTTTACTGTCCTTAGTTATCACTCTCCAGGCAGTGAGGGCTCCCTCTGGAGTAATAGTCTGTGGCACTTTGGAGCTATTTATGGGATACTTAAACTCTACTAGGGCCAGGAAAGTGAGGGTTTTGTAAACCTTCCACCTTTGAAAGTACTCCCTGTACAGTGTCTGTATTGATACCCAGGGGGATGTCCAGGATAAGCATAGCATTTTGGGGGTCGATATCCTCCCCAGTATACCACTCCACCAACCGGTGCACAGCCACTTCTGTCGGGGCACCCATTTATTTATTTATTTTTTTCTTAACAGTGGTTCGTAAATATGGCCACTAGAGGACACACAATCCCAGCAGTGAGCCTCCAAGATGTAACCCCTAGGTGGCGCTATCCCAAGGGCTACTACCCCTGCCTGCTTAACTACTAACAGGTTGAGGGGCCTAGGCCCAATGACGGGTGCCTCCACCCAGAGGTCAGGGTTTGCAGTAGTAAACTAACTTGGTCACAGCCCTCTGGGACACTGTAACCCCTCTTTCTTCCCACTAGTGGCCCACACAATGCATTAGGAATATCTTCACAATGTACACTTACCCCCAGGACTGGCTCAGTCGACTGGACCCCAGGGAGCCCCTGTAAAACAAGATGATACAGTGCAAAAACCACAGTACAATACTTTAACATAAACGAATACCTCAGCCAGTGTAACTTTGCTGAAACCAACAGATCTGATTTATTTAAGGAGCTGTAACAAGGAAGGGGGAAATCAGGCTAATTAGGTTAAACACATTAATAATCACAGTACTGTGCGCATATTCAGAGTCCCAAATTGTCACTTTCACTGGGTACCCAGGATGGGGGCTAGCCAGGATCGGTGCAGCTGGTCGGGGCCCTGTGATGGAAAACACTGGCACAATACCCAAATTGTAATCCAGAGCCGTTGGCTCAGTTCGTGAAGAAATTAAAAAAAAAACAACAATTAGATGACACACTTGCAATTCGATAAACAGATGGCAGGGAGCCACCTTGCTTTGTACTCACAAACTCAATGCTGGGAACTGGATGGAAGGCAGATTGTCCTGGATTGCCAAGAGGAGCAGACCATGTGGACAAGGTCCTTGTGACTGGACCCCACTGCAGTTTAGACAAATGGATGTATTCTGGATTAAGCTGGGGTTTTCTTCCAGCTTCATGCATTCAATTCACTGTACAGGGGATTTGAAACGCGATTCCCCACAAGCACTACACACATTTATATGTAACAGGAAAGCACTTTGCCAGGCAGGCTGCTCCTCTATCCCGATCGCAATTACTGCACAATACCCGGGAGAACACACAGCAGATTCAGTTCCTGACAGACCGAGTGCGATTCAGCAATTTCTCCAGTCTTCTATAGGGTGAGCCTGGTTTCTACTCTTCAGATCTCCTTGATTCTCTTCAGAGGTCGGATTCAGTCTGAACAGGCGCTTGCACAAGCTGCAGACCGAAACTTAGGGCCTTACACGTGATTCCCACGCTACAACTACACACCGAAGAAGCACCCAGCTCCTTGTCTCTTCACTGCCCAAACTGATCTGATCTTTCCAGTAGACAGAGCTAGGCATTTCCTTTGAGTTCCTCCCAGTTCAGTTGGCTGGTTTGGCTGTCACTCACAGTAAACTCCCCCTGTTGGTGGAAAAAAGGCACCGAAGTCAAAACTACCTTTCCCAGAGTCACTGCCCTTACAATCCCCTTACAGTAGGCTCCAGAGGAGAGTCCAAGTTCTGATTCGCCCAGAGCAGGCTCCATTTTAAAGGATCCCCACCATGATTGGTCCAATTCAGCAGTTCAGAACCAATATGAGGGAGCTACTCTGTACTGCCCTTGCTACAAGAAAGCAGGTTAAATCAAACTGCATTTTCATTATTACTCTAACGGGTTACAAGCAAACAATTACATCTTTGAAGAGTGCTCCTTCTGCCCACTTAGCGATGGCAGAAATGGAGCGATTTGGCCGTAGCTTGAGCGGGACTCAAGCAGGAAAGCACACAGTCCCCCCCCATACAAACTAATTATGTCTGTAAGCAGACAGCTCTTAAAGAGACAGTACCAGAGGCTCTAAAAGCACTCTCAGATAAACGGCTTAAACGCCAAACACCATTCAGGCTTGGAGCATTCAAGCAGGCTCCTGGAAGACTTTTTGGGAACCCCATTTGCAGGGGGGTTACATAGGCATTACCCTTGACTCCTCTCTCACCTTCCATGAGCACATCAGTCTCCTCTGCTCCGCTGTTAATGCTCAACTAGGGCTCTTGTATAGAGATAGGGGCTGTCTGCCCCCAAATGCCCTAAACCTTGCTGTGACATCATTGGTGCTGTCACTTATCGACTATGGGATTGTCATCTACGGTTCCACTGACTCTCCCTCCCTATGCCATATTAAGATCTCCCTAAATAAAGCCTGCAGACTTGTCATAGGATGTGACCGGTGGACCCATACCTGTGAGCCACACCAACTGGCTTAACTTCTATGGACGGCTCAGGTACCAAACCTGGCTCTTTGCCAGAAAGCTCTCCCTCTGCTTGTCCCCCCAGGACTTTGCCATCTAGTGCAGCCCTCCGCCCAACCCCAGACAACTCAGAGATCTACGTCTGCACCCCTCTTAGTACTCCGTTGCAGGATTTCCCTGGGCCAATGCTCCTTTTTTTACAGGGCCCCCCTCTGGTTGAATGAACTACCTCCTTCTGTCCCTCTGGAGCAGCATCTAGGCCCATGTGCAGTAAATCTTGACTCCGCTCAGAAATTCTCTCTCACTCCCACTGCGACTGCGAGTAGTCCCAATCTGCTATGCAGACGCAAGGCACCCACCACTTTCCCTCACTTCTCCTTTGACCTGGGGTCTGCCTCTTATCACTTGACCCTGCAGAAATTGTAACCAGACTGTTGTTTATTGAACACTGTTCTTTTGATACTGTAACTATTGTTGATTACTGCTCGCTGTCTGACTTGGGCTGGACCTCTCCGCCCTTGAATTTGTAACTTGTCCTCCTTTTGACATTGTAATATTGCTCTGTTCTTGTCTTTTCTCGTACCCTGTTATGTAATTTCATTTTTGACGTGTAACCTTTGCAATGAAGTCCTTGACTCAAAGGTTGTAATTCCAATTCTTTCAATAAACAAATGAATAAATAAAATCTGCCCTCCTGAAATCCAGGACCCTTGCCCTTGTGTTGTTCAATTCTGCAGCTGCCCTTATATTGAACCACACTACGATAATCACTGGTCCTCAGGTGGTCTCCCACCTTGAAGTCTCCAATACTGTCCCTGTTAGTGAGTACCAGGTTCAGCATTGCCCCATCACAAGTGGGTTCACTGACTTGTTGCCTGAGGTATGCCCACTTCAGAGAGTCCAGAATATCCCTTCTTCTAGCTGCAGTGGCTGCTGGGAGGCTCCAATCTACATCTGGCAGGTTGAAGTTCCCCATCAGCAGCACCTCCCCCTTTTTCTGCCACCTTGACAATGGCTTCCATCAGTACTTTATCTAATTCCTCCCCCCTGTGCTGGAGGTTTGTAGCTCACTCAAGTGTGAATAGGCAAGGCAGGGCACATTTATTTACATGTCGCCCAATCCGGGAAGCTCTGGGTGCCTTACATAAAAACAGGCAGGGTAATACAAAATAAAATAAGTTACCAATAAATACATAAAATACAAACATACCACACATAATGCAGATTTAAAATCAATAAATACAATCTTAAAATATAACAACTCTGATTGGTCCAGGACGGACGACTTAAAAAGATGAGTCTTTAGACCCCTTTTAAAAGCCTCCACCATCTGGGCCTCCTTGACAGAGATGGGAAGAGAGTTCTAGAGGGCCGGTCCAGCAATCTAAAAAACTCAGCAGGCCAGAAGTTATTAACCTGGCCCTCAGAACCACAAGGATGCCCCTGCTGGAGGAATGGAGGGACTGGACTGAGGTGGCAGGTTTTAGGAGATCAGCAGGTAGCCAGAGCCCAGTTGGTATAGGGCCTTCTGGGTGAGCAAGCCCACCTTGAAGATGATCCTCCACCTAACAGGCAGCCAGTGCAGAGCTCTCAGGACCGGGGTCACATGACTAGACCTAGACAGGCCTGTCAGTAACCTGGCCACTGCATTCTGCACCAGCTTCAGCCAGCAGAGGGTCCCTCCACTGACCCCAAAGTACAGAGCATTACAGTAATCAAGCCTGGATGTAACAAAGGCATGCAACAGTGGTGGCAGGTTCTCGGGCAGAACTAATGGTTTAATCCTGGTGGCATTCCTTAAGTAGTGAAAACCACTTTGGATCACAGATGACACTTGCGCATCAAGTGTCAGTCTGCCATCCAGGATTACACCAAGGTTTCTCACCCTATGGGAAGCCATCAATGAAGTGGTTACCAAGACCAATCCTGTCACCACTCTGGAGGCACCCCCATAATGCCCACGACCCGGCTCAGTCACTAGGACCTCTGTCTTACAGGATTCAGTTGCAACCAGTTGGAGGACATCCAATCATTGATCTCAGCCAGGAAGTTGTTAAGCACTTCCACGGTGTCATGTGTTCCAGGGGAAAGGACATATACAGTTTGATATCATCTGCATAGCAGTGAAAACCCAACCTGTAATGCCTAATGAGCTCACCCAGGGGTAGCATGTACACCGCGAATAACATTGGCAACAAGATTGAACCTTGAGGAACTCCACAAGGCAGGAGCTTTGGTGAGGAGGAGAAATTCCCTATCACCACCAATTGCTTCCTGCTCGAGAGATAGGACTCAAACAGTTGATGACAGTACCAGTGAGTACTCAGTACCTTCTAAGGTGATCTAGAAGCACAAAGTGATCCACGATGTCAAATGCTGAAGAGAGATCAAGGAGAACAGGAACTGATCAGTCTCCTCTATCTCTTGCCCTACAAGGTCATTTTGCACCATAACCAACGCCGTTTCAGTGCTGTGCCTAGCTCTGAAACCAAACTAGAATGACTCATAGATATTAAAGGCCATGAGGTATTCCTCGAGCTGCTGTGCCACTTTTTTCTCAACAACCTTTCCAAAAACTGGAAGGCTGGAGATCAGTCAATAATTTGCCAGGATGTGAGGGTCAAGTGATGACTTCTTCAAGAGGGGTCTCACAAGTACCTCCTTCAAGGCATCAGGAAAGACTCCCTCTGACAATGAGCACCAGATAATCCCGACGAACATCGGACCAACAGTCTTGATACATCTCAGCAAGAAATGGGTCGGGCCGGATCTAGTTCACAGTAAGTGTGCGTCAGCTTTGAGATCACCTCAATGACCTCAGCCACCTCCACTGGTCTAAACTCCTCCCAAACAATAGGAGTGCCTCTGCTCCTACTAACCTGGTCACTGCGAGGCAAAACTTGCCTCACTGATGAGATCCCCGACTGGATGGAGGACACCCTGTCAGAGAAGAACTGAGCAAACTCATCCCACAAAGTGGTTGAAAAATATTTTTTCAGTTGTAGACAGACTGAATGAAGTAGTTTGTCTTCAGTCTGAAAAAGCTGAGATGGTCTGTTTCTCCCTGCGGCAATCTCCCTGGACAGGAACTCTGCCTTCTTACAGTCGATTGCCCCTTGGTACTCATGACTGTGAGCACACAAGGCCAGTTGGTCCTCCTCAGAATGGGTCTTATTCCAGCAATGCTCCAACTTCCAAACCCTGATCTTCATTGCTTTGAGAGCCTCATCAAACTGAGGGGGTTTCAAGCAAGAGGATCTGAGTTGTATACGGACTAGTACGATAGCATCAGGCACCTCGGATACTGCCTGTTTACAGGCAGCCACCGTCTTGGCCATGCCAATTGCACATGCAGCAGTCACACTAGATAAATCGGCTACCGCCTGAAGTCTCTCTGGGAACAATCCCCTCAAAGGGCGATAGCTGATCATCTCAACAGGGAAGGGGCTATCGGATGGGCCCCCAAGGAGAATCCCACTGTTCAATGATTGGACCAAGCGACCCTGTCAGTTTTGAGGTATGTGACCTCAAGCCCCTGTGAGAAAACTAAGTCCAACATGTGGCCATGGTGATGGGTTGCAGAAGTAACTACTTGTGTAAGGCCCAATGATGTCAACAGCTGGATGAGATCATGACCAAACTGCGAGGATTCATCATTGATCCAGGCATTGAAGTCCCCACAAATCAACCATCTGGGGGACTCAAACACCTTGTCAACAACGAAGTCTGCAACCTCCTTCAGAAAATCTCCTCCCAGTCCCAGAGGGTGGTAAATGAGGAGAATCCTGCAGCCCACACCTGGACCCCCACACACTGCCACATACTCAAAGGACATGGCAGAGCCCACAGGATGCATGGTGAAGCCCAAGCTGGATCTAAAACAGATGGCCACACCCCCAGCCCATGTTCCCTCCTCGGTTAGTGCACTACAGAGTACCCAGCGGAAATGGCCACCTCCAAAACTAGCCCAGTGTCATCACCCAGCAAGGTCTCCATGATTCAAGCCAGATTGACTGAAGAAATCAAGTCCACCATAATTGCAGTCTTGTTTCTCATCAATTTGGCATTACATAGCACAGTGGAAGGGGACTAGTGGATGCTGCAGGGCCTCTGGCTACCAGCCCACTCGGTCCAGTGGGAACCCTGGGAATGGACACCAAACATATCTGGCCTCTCTCATGGTTCCATTTAGCCCCAGGGAATCTCCTTCTCCTAACCACCTTGATGCCACCCACCTCTGACGAGCTCACTGTGCCCCACCACCAACCTACACACTCCCTGGTAATACCCACTTCCCTGCAGCACCTTGCTGTTGTAGCTGGAATAGGGAGGTCAGTAAAGGGGCAGAGGTCATGCAGCTGGGACGCAGCATAAGCAATGTGGAGGGGTTCAAGACTCCTACACATCCCGGCACTAACGAGAGCCCCATTGCACAAATACCCTTAAAAACAATAAAACCTACCTATCACCAACATTAACAACAAAGCACCCAATAAATTATTTAAACCTATCTCTAAGGATACATCCAACATCCACCCTAATACAGAAATTGTCCTAAACACACACACAACAATCACACACTAACTATAAACACCTCACCCCAGCAACCCAAAATAATTTCAACAACAAAATAAATTCATTTAACAGACTATAATTTACAGGAGAATCCTCAGGGGCACTGTGTCCAAAGGACAGGTATACTTCAGAGCTGCAGTTGAGTAAAGTTAAAGACAAGCCCAAAATGAATGAGTCAGAATAGTGGCTGCATTCCCCATATCCAGGGTGACCCACAGTACCTCTGCCTTCCCCCGTATTCCCTGTATCTCCATTGCAGTTATGCTTTCCCTCCGATAAATCACCACACCTCCTCCTTTCCTTCCCACACGGTCCTTCTGGAACAGAGTATAGCCTGGTATGGCTACGTCCCAGTCATAGTTTTCAGCACACCATGAGTCAGTATTGGCCACAATATCCAGGTTGGCCTCTGCCATGATGGCCTCTAGGTCCAGAATCTTATTTCCTAGACTTGTAGCATTCGCACACATGGCCTTCCAGATTTTGTTTCTACTCTGCTTGTTGCCCTCCTATTTTTCTTTTTGCCCTCTCTTCTTCCCCCCTCTCTTTTTAATGCTCCTATTCCCTTCCCCCTTTATTTATACACCCTGTTGCCTTTATTAATTTGCACTCTGGGGATTCCTCTCCCCTCAGGTTCTTCTTACTCTCTACTTCAGCTTGTGGAGGGAGGGGGAGTTTCTGCCTCCCCGATTCCTCCTGCCACCCCTCCTCAGCTACATTTAAACCTTTCACTGAGGACTGTGGTTCACCTCCTAGATGGATGCAGGCCATCACCCCTGTATAGACCCTTATCCTCTCAGGTGGGTCCCCAGTCCCCAATGTAGCTGAACCCTTCCTCTCTGCACCATTTCTTCAGCCATGAGTTGAAGTTCCTGGTATGGAGATCCCTCTCCTTTCTCCTGTTGTAGACAAGCAGCACCTCAGAGAAAGCCACTGAGTGAACTACCTGACTATGACTCCTCCACAGCTTCCTAAACTCACCTTGCACCATCCCAGCCCTGTCCGTAGCCAGATCATTAGTCCCCAGGTGAATATAGAGAATACTGTATGGGCAACTATGTATAACCAGTGTGTTCTGCCTCACAGGGGTTCTGATTCCCTCTGACCTCTAGAGCGAAGCTTGAGAGGGCCATGAGAATCAGAACCCTGAGGTTGCAGAACACTCTGGTTGTGCATAAAGTTGCTCATCCTGTATTTTTTATAGTGTATAGTATTATGTGAAACGTGCACACAGCAGTTCTTTGGATTTCAGAATTAAACTGACTTGTGCAGTCTCTAGAGGTTCCAGAATGCTGTTGTACCACAGAAGGGTACAGTCACATTCCATGACCTTTGAACTGTGGTACAACATCATTTTGAAAGGGATGGAATTCTGTACTGAGCAATGCTCTACTATACACTATAATGACATCCAGCTCTCCCTCCCATTCTGCTGCCCTAGCAATCCTCAGGATCCACTTTCCATTCCTCTGGGCCATGGTACTGGGTAGGCACCTAAGCTCCATCTCCTCCCCTTTCCTATTCCCAAAGTTATTCCCTTCAGAATCAAGTCCCCCACCAGAAGTTGCTTACTCCTCATCTGGGGTCCTCTACCCAGACCCCCTTCTTGGGGTCTCCACTATGGAAGGACCCACATCCTCCTTGGTTACCACCACAGAAGCCTCCTCCAGGCAGTTCCACCCTGCCAGAGTGGCGCAGGAATTACATAGTGGTACTGGTTGAGGAACGTGCCTCTGTCCCACCACCCCCACTCTTCCAGAGCCCACCATAGTCCTCACTCAGCATGCATAATTCGGCTGCAAACTCCACTGCAAGGAAATTCAACTCTAGAGTACATTAAAATATTACATGTATTGAAAGATAAAAGCAGCACCCCCCTTTCCAAATCTGCATGTCGATGCACGTTTCACACCACACAGGTGCTTTTTCAAGACACTGGTGCCACCAAGTGATTCCCTTTAAATAGTGCATTACCATACATGCTATAATATAATAGCTACCATATATAATGAAAAAGAAGTACTCTGTCTAATTGTCACATATCTAAATGCATATTCTTAAATCTAGATACAGTATATATTCCAATATACAATTATAATACCTCCACTCAATCTTAGTGTAACAAAGCAAAAAGTGAATATACAATTATATTAAAAACCCTAAAACTGGGACTAAAGTGCTTTCCCAATGGACACAATCTGAATGTATCAACAAATTATGAACTGTAATGCTAAAGGGATTATATAAAGGTTTTATACAATAATCCCGATAAATACATAGTCAACCCACCCAGGGAAGTCATATGTTATATATATGTCGTGAAAAGACCACTAAAACACACACATACTCCTGCCTCACACTTAAATACAAGACTAGATATAGACAATTTCATGATATATATGAAAACCTACCCAAATTTTATCAACCATAAGCAAATTATACTAAGTGTAAAAGGGACAGTATATATACAACAATCTCCAGGAAAGAAAAATAATAAAATAAATTAAGATAAAGAGATTCAACATTCGGCTACTAATGCCTAACTGTATCCATATTTAAATTTTTTCCTAGCATTTTTTCTTGTTTAACAATGAGGCTAATTGAGAATGTTCATTTAGTCCTGGGTATGCAGAGGCTTTCAAGGTGTGTTGCCAAAATGTCTCCTTACATAAAATCTGATTGTCCAAGTCACCACATCTTAATCCTAGAGAAACCTGTTCCAGCCCCATGAACATAAATCTATGTTCTTTTCCCTTGTTCTTCGCATGTTGTGTAAGTGTATTCTCTTCTGTTCACATACGAATGCGTCTCACTTGTTCCAATATGCGACTTTTTAATTTTCTCTTAGTCTTACCCACATAAAAACATGTACAAGTATACTGTGCTACATAAATAATAGCTTCTGATTCACAGGCAATGAAATTTCTAATCTCAAAATCTCTCTCTCTCTAATCGAAAAAGTGTTTTCAACCTTAATATATGAACAAGCAGTACAGTTAACACATCTCCAACAACCTGGTGGAAGATTCTTCTTTTTGTCTGACCTCTCTGGATCAGAAAAACTGTGGACCACTCTATCCCAGAGATTTTTGCCCCTTTTGTATGTGGTATTGAGATCATCAGCCATCATGTCCCTTAATGTTGGCTCAATGATCAGTAGATGTAAATTCCCATTGATAATATTCACAATCTTCTGACTCTGGGGGGTAAAAGTAATAATAAAGTTAGGACCCTGTTTTCTTTTCACATTCCTGTTCTTAGTATTTTTATTTTTAGGTTTCAGAAGAAAATCCCTCTCCATCAGGTCTACTTGTGCTTTAGCCTTATCCAGACAAGTGGGGGAATATCCCCGTTTTTCAAATCTGTCCAGCATGATATTTGAGCTAGCCTCATAGTTTTCACTAGTGCTACAATTAGGTTTCACTCTCATTAGTTGGCCCGTGGGGCTATTCCTCACCATATGTCTGGGGTGGCAGCTATCATAATGGAGAACTGCATTTCAATCTGTATTTTTACGATGTAAGGTAGTGAGTAAACCTCCCTGACTGTCTTTTTGAATCCGTAAATCCAAAAACACCACTTGCATTTCACTTGCAGAAACAGCAAATTTAAAATTTTGATTGCTGTCTTCAAGATAGCTAACAAATTTCCTCAATTCAGTCTCACTGCTCTTCCATATAATAAAGATATCATCAATATATCTCTTGTAGATATCTAAACATGCATAAAATGGATGCACATCTGAGTCAAAAATCACCAAATTTTCCCATTCAGCTAAATAGATATTCACATAGTTAGGGACCATGGCTGCCCCCCCATCCTTCCCTTTTATTTGATGGAAAATATCCGTACTATACAGAAAAAACATTTCTTGTTAGAACATGTTCTGTAAGTTCCAAAAGAAATTCAACAAAGTCCCCAGAGTAAGCAGTTTCCCTATGCAGGGCATCCCGAAGGTGCTCTAAACCATGCGTGTGAGGGATATTGGTGTACAGTGACGATATGTCCATTGTAACCAATAGCCATTCTGGTTTGACTTCTACCTCTGCCAATGTTTCTAGAATATGCATAGTATCTCAAATATAGGCCCTATGCCCCTGAGCCACCCCTTTAATGTGATCATTGATGAACTTTGCTAACGGCTCTGTAAGGGATCCATTACTTGAGACAATAGGTCTCATAGGAGGATCCACCACATTTTTGTGAATCTTGGGTAAACCGTAAATCACAGCTCTTTGAAGATACTGAACGTTGAGAAAATCACAAATACCAGTACCAATTATTCCATTTGCTTCTGCATTGTGCATACACATACCTATCTCTTTCTTAAAATTCATAGTCAGATCTACATTCAATTTAGAGTAGAAAGTACTATCAGAAAGAAGAGTTTGAATAGCCCCCTCATACTTAGATTTGCCCATCACCACTATCGCCCTGCCCTTATCCGCGGACTTAATGGTGATGGTCTTGTTGGTCTCCAGCTTTTTGTGGGCTTCTCATTCTTCTGCAATGATGTTATGCTTCTCTGGTCTGGGTAAACTCTCCATGAGTTCACATATTTCCTTTTCGCACACCTTCAAAAACACTCCCACAGTTTAGTTCATAGGTGGTATGAAGGAGGACTTCTTTTTCCATTTGGTCTGTTGTATATTACATTCCACATCATCACTACTTTCTCCATCTTGTAACTGTGTGTCCAAAAGACTGGTTTCTGATGGTTGATCAAATAAAATTTTCAGATTCCATTTGTAGGCATATATGTGTAAGTCCACAATGGTGTCAAATTCATTGATATAGTTTGTGGGTATAAATGACAATCCCCTATTCTGAACATTCCATTCTGCCTCACTCAAGGCATATTCTGATATACTGACCACCAAATCTTCGCTTTCCTGTTCTGTTTCCTGTAGTTGCCCCTCCGTCTGTACCCACTCTTGTATTGTGTATGTGGTTGCCACCCCCCTTAGGGATCTTGCTGTTGATATCCTACACCTTCCCTTCATGTTGCCTATTCCTCTGGACCCTACCCCTTCCCTTGCCTCTAGTGCCCCTCCTGGTGTTTCATCTGCAAATTGAGTAAGTCTGGGGCTCCTGCATAGTGACCGGGTAGGGGGTATTTGTAGGTTGGCCAGGTTCTGCATTGTCTGTGGAATTTCTGCCTGGGGGTTCACATCTAGTGCTGTCTGATGTTGATTCAATTCCATTCATAGGGCTTCCTGATTCGGAGGGGGGCTACATTCATAGGGAGCATACACGAAACTGGGGTCCATGGTATCACATGTGTCGATTGTATTATGGGATCCAAGGCTGGGGTCATGCCAGATCCTAAAAAAAAGTTTTGCCTGGACATGTGTATATCCCTCATCCCCTGTGTCATCAGTTTCTTGTCCTGAAACACTAGCGTATGTGTCTGGATTAGAAGTTTTTTTGAGGATGGGACATGCCTGTTGTCCAGCCTTTTTACTCCATTTAAAAATGTGCCCTCTCTCATAATCCCTTCTGTCCTGATCAAATTTGCACATTTTAGTTCTTTTGATGTACTCCTCTGTGTTTTTAATGGTTTCCTTGAGTCTATTCATATACATCTCAAATTCAGAGTGTGTTTGAAACAAAGAAAACATGTCTTCACATTGAACAAATTCTTTGAGTATCCTGTTCGACTTCAACACCATCATCCAAAATAATCTGTATTAAACCTGCTGAAGAGTCTAGCAAGTGAGTTTGCCATCTCTTGAGAAAAGTCACTTTGTCTATACCAAATGTTGGTTTTAAAACCCACAATAGTCCTTGTGGTACTCTGTTCACTTGTTTGTATGCCTCCATAGTAACTTTCTGTCAATAGAGGTGCCTTGCTTTTAAAGATATATGCTCCAGTGCTACATAAGCTTGTCTAATATTCATAAAGTCCCTAGTATCTTCATTCGCTCCAGCCATATTGCTAACAGTTGCAACATTTCTAATTCCTGACATATTCACTAGAAGTGATTTTCCACCCACTGGCAACCCGCCATTCCCGAAAACATAATAATTAATTATCATTGGCACCCGCGGTTGCCCCACTCTACTGTCAGTATTGCCATCATCGATTTTACTAACATTTCCCACATCTGTGGCATTTACTTCATTCAGTAAATTGACTGGCAAACTCACAGAATTGGATGTTGAAGGAAGGGGGGTGCTACTTACTGTTCTGGCATTTCTTTCCATCCGGGACACCATATCCAACAGGCATCTACTCCAGCACGGTACCAAGCCAAACCGCAAAGCAAACCATAGGAGAATATCACAAACAAGGCGGCTAAGGTAACCCAAAGGAGGAACGAAGAAAAATAACAATAGAACTCACTCAGCATGCATAATTGTGCTACGAACTCCACCGCAAAGAAACCCAACTCTAGGGTATGTTAAACTATTACAAGCAGCACCCCCCTTTCCAAATCTGCATGTCAATGCATGTTTCACACCACACAGGTACTTTTTCAAGACACTGGTGCCACCAAGTGATTTCCTTTAAATAGTGCATTACCATACATGCTATACTAGAATAGCTACCATATATAACGAAAAAGAAGTACTCTGTCTAATTGTCATATATCTAAATGCATATTCTTAAATATATATATATATATATATATATATATATATATATATATATCCAATATACAATTATAATACTGTCACCCAATCTTAGTGTAACAAAGCAAACAAGTGAATATATAAATATATTTAAAACCCTAAAACTGGGACTTCTGAGTTCTTCCTTTTCATTATATATGGTAGCTTTAGTGCTGTAATGTTTATGTTGCTGATGGGGGAAGCCACTCTCTGTCGGCATTATGTAACCCCCCCCCGCTTATGTTGTCTGCCAATGGGGTGCCCCATCCCCGTCGGCATAATGTAACACCCCTGACCCCTTTTTTCTTGTGTGCCGACGGGGGCGCCCAATCCCCCGTTGGCTATAGCTGCCACCCCAAACAGAAGACTCCATTGGCATGCTAGGAGCCCACCCCAGTGTGCCACATGCCCCTGTAAAAGTAAAAAATGGTCCCGTGATGTCATTTTATTTACCTGTAAAAACGGAAGCGATCTCTCGATGGTCTTCCTGCCCCCCTCCTACAACCCGCGCCCACCCACTGTGCACCCTGCCTCCCCACAGCCCCCTCACCCCATACTTCTCCTTGAGTCTGGCGCACACTGTGGACCGAACCCGTCTGGTACTTTGAAAGCCGACCGCAAACTGAGGAAATGCCGGTAAGCTGTATAATGGAATAAATAGGGTTTTTTCAACTTTGATGCATATCTCAGACAAACATTTTTTGGAATTTTGGCACCAAATTTTCAACATGGGTTTTTTTGGGATCCCTCCTCATGAATTCTAGCACTGTCATGGCATTATTTGGCTCCAAAAGGTGATTTCGTGGTCACTGCATGGAATCCCCTTTCGGGACTGAGTGATGAAATGACAGTGCCAGTGTTCATGAGGTGGTCTCTCAAAAAGCCTATACTGCAAATTTGGTGGGAAAAATCCCCAAAATGACTGTTTTACGAGTGTGCATTGAGCAATTGCTACACACGCTCTTAACTTTGTGAATTTGTAATATTTTCACACCAGATTTTCAACATTGGCATTTTTTCAGACCTCTTTGTGAACAGTACAGCTATCATTTTCCACATCCTGGCTGAAATGTGTTTTCACTTCTGGCGCAGAATAGTGCAGTTGCTGTGGGAAATCAGTGTTCAGGACAGATTAAGAAAATGACAGTGGCACTGTTCATGAGCAGAGGTCCTAAAATGCCTATGGTGAAAATTTGGTGATGATACTCCATAAAATGACTGTGTTATGGCGTGCATTGGCAGTTTGCACCGCATGCTCATAACTTCACGAATTTATAATATTTTCACTCCAGATTTTCAACATTGCCATTGTTCTGCACCTCCTTATGAACAGTACAGCTGTCATTTTTCACATCCTGGCCGAAATGTAGCTTCCATGCTTCCGGGCGCAGTTTACCGCAGTTGCTGTTGGAAATCAGTGTTTGGGACAGATTAGCATCGAGCAACTGGGGGTGGGGAGTGACCGAGCTCAACTGAGCTCTGTCAGGACTGCTGCGGATTTCTTTGTGGGCAGGAAAAGGTGACAACACAGGCAGGAGCCCAGTACAAAAAGGCAGCCTGTAGCGCCGGGAGACACAGAATGAGTGAGTGAGAGAGGGGGAGCCAGCGAGCTCAATGGAGTTCTATCATGACTGCTGTGGATTTGTGGGCAGAAAAAGGTGGCAACGCAGGCAGGAGCCCAGTACGAAAGGCCAGCCTGCAGCGCTGGCAGAAATGGAACAAGCGAGTGACAAAGGGGGAGCGAGCTACCTCAACAGACCTGTGTCAGGACTGCTGCAGATTTCTTTGTGGGCAGTAAAAGGTGCCAACAGAGGCAGGAGACCACTACAAAATGGCAGCCTGCAGCACCAGGAGAAACGTAATGAGCGAGTGAGACAGGCGGAGTGAGCGACCTCACCAGAGCTCTGTCGGAACAGCTGCGGATTTCTTTGTGGGCAGAAAAAGGTGCCAACGCAGGCAGAAGCCCAGTACAAAAGGGTAGCCTGCAGCGCCAGGAGAAACACAATGAGTGAGTGAGAGAGGGGGAGCCAGCGAGCTCAATGGAGTTCTATCATGACTGCTGTGGATTTGTGGGCAGAAAAAGGTGGCAACGCAGGCAGGAGCCCAGTACGAAAGGCCAGCCTGCAGCGCTGGCAGAAACGGAACAAGCGAGTGACAAAGGGGGAGCGAGCTACCTCAACAGACCTCTGTCAGGACTGCTGCAGATTTCTTTGTGGGCAGAAAAAGCTGCCAACAGAGGCAGGAGCCCAGTACAAAAGGGAAGCCTGCAGCGCCAGCAGAAACACAATGAGCGACTGAGAGAGGATGAGTGACCCACCTCAACTGAGCTCTGTTGGGACAGCTGCAGATTTCTTTTTTTTTTTTCCATTTTATTCTTTTCTCCACCTACCCTAGCTGCCGGTAGCCCGTTATTATCAGCCCGGTCACGAACCACTGACTTCCACCCCCCCATATCGGCCTTGGGCCCTCCGATACCCGTGGCACCCCCGCGGTGGGGCTGCGGCCTCTTGCTGCATGCGCAGTCATGAACTAGGTCGGAGGGCTGGCCTGGAGGCAATTGGCTTGTGGCGAGCTTCATTTAGGGCCGCCGGCAGCTTCATCCATTTTCCTTTTTCGGGGAGGTGGGTCGCAATGACGCAGAGCCGTCCACCCCGCCTCCAGCACGTGCCTGTGCTGGCAGCTGCTAGACTTGGCCTCCACCAGGGTCAACTGAGCTCCGACACCTCCCCTCCCTCCCGGAGAAGGAGAGCAGTCCCAGATGCTCCATCCTTTCCCCGGCCGCCCTCCAGTGACCAGAGTCCGCTCCCGAACCCGGGTCACCGGCGTCGCATGCGGAAATCCAACCGCTGCGCTGGCGGTCCGGCCTAGCTGCAGATTTCTTTGTGGGCAGTAAAATATGCCAATGCAGGCAGAAGCCCAGTACAAAAGAGCAGCCTGCAGCACCGGGAGAAACAGAATGAGCAAGTGAGACAGGCGGAGAGAGCGACCTCAACGAAGCTCTGTCGGGATAGCAGCAGATTTGTTTGCGGGCAGAAAATGGTGTCAACGCAGGTAGAAGCCCACCACAAAAGGGCAGCCAGCAGTGCCAGGAGAAACACAATGAGCGAGTGAGAGAGGGGGAATGAGCGAGCTCAACAGATCTCTATTGCGACTGCTGTGCATTGCTTTGTGGGCAGAAAAAGGCGGCAACGCAGGCAGGAGCCCAGTACAAAAGACCAGCCTGCAGCGCCAGCAGAAATGGAATGAGCAAGAGAGCAGGAGTGAGCTAGCTCAATGAACCTGTGTCAGGACTGCTGCAGATTTCTTTGTGGGCAGAAGAAGCTTCCAACAGAGGTGGGAGCCCCATACAAAAGGGCAGCATCAGCAGAAACAGAATGAGCGAGCGAGAGAGGGGGAGTGACCCACCTCAACAGAGCTCTGTTGGGACAGCTGCAGATTTCTTTGTGGGCAGAAACATATGCCAACACAGGCAGGAGCCCAGTACAAAAGAGCAGCCTGCAGCACTGGGAGAAACAGAACAAGCGAGTGACACAGGGGCAGTGAGCGAGTTCAACGGACCAATGCAATCAACATTCGGCATTGACAAATGCTTGTTTTATTAGTTTTTGGTGGCAAAGAGGCAGACTGAGAGGCCATAATAGCATCTAATTTATTTGCCCCTTTATTTAAGTTTTTGGGCAAAAACAATGCAGGGCTCATAATAAATGAAGTTGTGGTCTGATCTCAAGCAATTTACACTGAACTTGTGGCAGTCTACCTTTGCCAAGAGCAGAAAAATGAGTTTGAAAGTTTTTCTTTGCCTGCAGATTCCCTACATCTCTCTGCTATTCCAATTTAGGGAGATCCTAGTAAAAATTGAACGCGATTACCAAAAGCAGAAAAAAAATTAAAAAGTAAGAGCCTGTAACAACAAGCATTTGTCAATGCCGAATGTTGTCGCGCTGGCATTGGCTTTGGTAGTGCAGTGTGGAAACACATTTTTGGCAGGATGTGAAAAATGACAGCTGTACTGTTCATAAGGAGGTGTAAAAAAATGGCAGTGGTGAAAATGTCGCATGTAAATATTGCAAATTTGCGAAGTTACAAGGGTGCGTGCGAAATGCACAATGCACACTTGTAACAGTCATTTTATGGAGTTTCGGCACCAAATTTTCAACATAGGCATTTTTGCACTTCTGCTCATATACAGTGTCACTGTAATTTCCTCAAACTGTCCCAAAAAGTGATTTTGCATAGCGACCGTGCTATTCTGCGCTGGACGTGCGAAAACACATTTCGGGCAGGATATGTAAAATGACAGCTGTAAGTTCATCAAGAGGTGTGGAAACATGCCAATGGTGAAAATACAGAGTGAAAATATTACAAATGCACAATGTTATGAGAGTGCGTGCAAACTGCGCAACGCACGCTCGTAACACAGTCATTTCATGGAGTATTGTCACCAAATTTTCAACATAGGCATTTTAGGACCTCTGCTCATGAACAGTGTCACTGTCATTTTCGTAATCTGCCCCAAACACTGATTTCCCACAGCCACCGAGGTATTGGGCGCCGGAAGTTCGGAAACACATTTCGGCTGGGATGTGAAAAATGACAGCTGTACTGTTCACAAGGAGGTGTAGAAAAATGACATTGGCAAAAATCTGGCATGAAAATATTGTGAATTCATGAAGTTACGAGCGTGCGTAGCAACTACACAATGCAATCTCGTAAAACAGCCATTTTTTGGATTTTTTCTGCCAAATTTGCAACATAGGCTTTTTGAGAGTCCACCTCATGAACACTGCCACTGTCCTTGCATGAATCAGTCCCAAAAGGTGATTCTGTGCAGTGACTGTGAAATCACCTTTTGGGACTGATTAATGTCATAACAGTGACAGAATTCATGAGGAGGGGTCCCAAAAATCCCATGTTGAAAATTTGGTGCAAAAATTCCAAAAAATGCCCGAGATATGCATCAAAGTTGAAAAAGCCATATTCATTCCATTATACAGCTTACCGACATTTCCTCAGTTTGCGGTTGGCTTTGAAGAGTGAAGACGTGTTCCTGGTCCACGAAGATCATTGCGCGAGCTCCGGAGGTAAGTATGGTGGGGGGGGTGTGGAGGCAGGGTGCAGGGGTGAGTCGGTGGTGGGTAGGGAGACTACGAGGGACCGTTTCTGTTCACAGGTAGTAAAAAAAATACATTGCGGACGTTTTCTTTTACAGTTGGTTTCTTTTTGGGGGCACAGTAGCTGACGAGGATTGGGCACCCTGCTGGCACAGAAGAAGGGACATCATGGTGATGGGGTGGGCTCCCTCATCGGCACATTAAAGTGGGGAAGGGAGACGGTGCCACGACCTGGATTGGGCACCCCAGGCGCAACAACGAAAAGCGGGGGGTATGAGCCGAGGGGATTGGGCACCCCCACAAGCAAAAAGGAGGAGGACACATTCTGCTGATGGGGAGCAGGCTCTCATCGGCACATACTTGAGAGGCAGGAAGCTGACGGGATTGGTCACCCCGAAGTCAGCAGTTTAGCGGCCACTGTGCCGCCATGTTTGTAGCTGGCAAAGCACGTAGGAAGGGTCTGCTGCGTGTGACGAGCTTTGCTCGCATTGCAGTGGACCTTTCCTTAGATGTGCTCGACACATTAGTATGCGTGGTGTGGTGCCAGATTGGGGAATGAGGGATACACCTACTGGTGCGTGCCCTGCATTCGCCCAACAGCTACTACGTCTCCTAATCTGCACTACAGCAAGACGTTGGCTGCGCAAGCACGCCAGCATAAAAATGTCTCTTACCTCCTAAAAATTTGGCCTTTCTGTACAGGAAGTGATTATTTAGGGTGAAAGGGCACAGGCAGAAACAGAAAGTGCTTCCATTTCTGCACAGCACAGCTTAAAAACAAGGGATCACTTATTAAAAGGAGGCAAGGATGTCATACATTTTTACAAAAACAGATAAAAAAGAAAAAGGTTGCCAAAAGGTGGTCTCCAGTTCCTGGGAATCAAAATAGGAGACAGAAGGACCAGTTTTTAAAATTAAAATACCCAAACTAATGCAAAGATTTGATATATACTAAGGTGCTAATGTATTACTAAGCTACAGATCTAGCATACTCGGGGCTGTGTTAAGTATCTAGGGTTCATAAGAGCTGTAATACACTGAGGGGATTGTATTAATGTGTTACTGAGTAAAGGCCATCAAATGAGTACCAGGGGGTTAAACAAGGACTAATATTAGACTAGGAATAAAGCATATATGTACGAGAGTAAGGACTGGGGGGACAGGTGTGGTGATACACTTAAGCCAATCGAGGGGACAGGTGTGGGGATACACTTAAGCCAAACACGAATAATGGTGAGTAGGTGGGAAGGGCTGCAAGGGGGGAGCACAAGGGGCAGTGGAAGTGGACGGAAATGGATAAGAGTGGGTGGAGGCTGCAGAATAGAGGGTGGAATGATGGGCGCTGTAGAGGGAGGGAGGGAGGTGGCAGGCAAAGGGAGGATAGTGAGTTGCAATGGATGTGGGGCAGCTGTTTGGATGAATTTATTATGGAAACTGGGAGGCTGTCCAATTTGCTGTAGGATAAGGAAATTGGAGTAGGAAGTAATGGGGTTATGGAGGGAACTAAGAAGAGTGAGGGAGGGGGGAGATGAGGCAGGAGTAACCCCACTAAGGAGGGTTGGGGAGATACAGAGAGGGAACTGCAGAGCTAAAGATGGGGAAATAAGAAGGATGGGAGGACGTGAGCGAAGGTGCAGTAGAAGGAGGGAGGGATCAGGGAAGGAGGAAGGAGGTGATGGACCCCATTGTGGGGTTATCAGGCTATAGGTTTGCAGTGTTGGCAGAGGAAGGGGAAGGGAGGTTTAGGAGCTGTGAGAGAGGGAGGAGAGGGGTAGGGAAGGTCCAAGAGGCAGGAATTACAATGGGAAATAGAGATGGGAGAGGAAAGGAAGGGTAGGGTAGAGGAGGAGACGGGAGAGGTGGTAACAGGAGGGAAGGTAGCAGGGGGAATGCTGCAAGGAGCAAAAAAGGGGCAGATGAGGAATGTAAGGAGGGAGGCAGTGGGGTTCCAGGGGGAGTAGGTAGGGATCACAGTGGAAGGGGAGGTCAGGATCAAAATGATGGGGGAGGTATTGGTGCTGGGGGACTCCATACTGTAGGGGATCAGATGGGGAGGAAGGGGGAAAGGCACAGTCATATCTGGGTCGAGGCAATTCTGGGGTTGACTGCAGACAGGACAGGGCAGGCACTTCTCAAGTGCGAAAGCAGAGGGAGGATGAAACCATACATGGTGGTGCATATGGGAACAAACAACTTGGCCGGGGAAACAGTGGAGGTGGTAAAGGGGAGGTTCGAGGAATTGGGTAGGCAGTGTGAGGAGGTGGGGGTGTCGGTGGCATTCTCTGAGGTGCTACTGGTATCATGTGCAAGTACAGGGAGAAAAAAAAGGATAGAGGAGTTCAGTTGGTGGCTAAGGAACTGGTACCAAACCAGGAAATATGGACTGGTGTCAGACTGGGGCAGGACCTGGGACAACAGTGACCTATATGCAGGGGACAGGTTACATTTGAGCAAGGAGGGAAAAAGCATACTCAAACAGGGAATGGAGGGGTATATTTCAAAGAGGGTGGATTTAAACTAGGAAAGGGGGTGGCGAAGGGACCATTGTTAGAAACAGTGTCCGGAAAAGGGAGCATAGGGTACTCATCCCCCCCAGTTAGAGGTGAAGGCAGTGAGGAGGGAGCACAGCGAGGACCAAAGGGGGGAAGAGGAATGGTAAGGTTGGGGAGGCAACAGTCTGGAAGGTGGACTCACTGAATGCAAGAAGCCTATGGTACAGAACTACAGAGTTACAGGGTCTCTTGGCGGTGGAATTGGTGGACATAGCGGCCCTCATGGAAACATGGGCCACCCAGTACCAGGACTGGGATGTGATGATCCCTGGGTACAGGCTATTCAGAAAGGATAGGGCCAAGGGGAATGGGGAGGTGGCGATCTGTGTGAGGGAGGGGATTAAATGCGTAAGGGAGGAATGGGAGTAGGGGAGGACAGAAACTCTGTGGATGCAGTTCCAGGTTGTGAGGAATAGGACACTGAGGATGGGGGTAGTGTACAGGCCACCATCATAGCATTATGACCTGGACCAGGAACTGTCAGATCAAATTCGAAGGGTAAGCAGAAAGGGAAGCATGATGGTGGTGGTGGGGGGAGATTTCAACCTACCGAGGGTGGATTGGAGCCCACCTGCCACCATGGGTGCAAGAGAGGGGATCCTGTTGGAAGCTTTTCAGGACAGCTTCTTGACACAGCTGGTACAGGGGCCAACACAGCTGGAAAGGGCTTTGAACCTTGTACTGGATAATGGGGAAGCTGTAAGGCACCTAGAAGTGGGAGAACTGCTTGCTGGGAGCCAGCACTACTTGGTGTGGTTCACGCTAAACATGGGGAGGGACACGGGCCATGGGTACAAGGGTGGTTGAGTTTGGGGGGGGGGCGGACTTTAGGATGATGGGGGAAATTCTGAGCAAACATACGGATGCAGATCAGAAATGGAATATAATAAGGGGAGGGCTGGCAGAGGCCACAGAGATCTGTACTAGGAAAAAAAAAACAAGAAGGGCAGGGCAAAGAAACCCAGTTGACTGTCACTGGAGGTCAGGAAAGGGGTGAGAGCCAAGAGGCCAGCATTTCGGAAGTATAGGAAAATGGGGAGGGGGAGAAGATAAATATGTATACAGGGAAAAGTCTAAGGGAGGTCACCACGATGGTTGGGGGGGGTCAAAGCATCTAGAGAGCTGAGACAGGTGCAGGGGATCAAAAGAGGAGAAAAATACTTCTTCCGTTACATAGATGAGAAAAGAAGGAGCAAAGACCAGCTTGTGAGGATCAAGAAAGATGGGGGATGAGTGGAGAAGGGGGTTGAGCAGGCAGAAGCACTGAATGAGGACTTCTCTGTGTTCACGCAGGAGAAGGGGGGGGCAAATACCTCAGGCAAGTGGGGGGGTGGATAAGTTGGGGGAGAGGATGACAGATGTAGGGATTACAGACAGCAGGGTGCTGGAGGGGTTGAGGGCATTAAGAGTGACCAAAGCACCTTGGCCAGATAGCATTCACCCTAGAGTACTGAAGGAGCTGGCAGAGGTCCTTGTGGGGGCCACTGGCATACCTGCTCAATACCTCCCTAGTCACAGGATGTGTGTACAACAGGACTGGAGGATGGCCCACATGGTGCTCGTACATAAATGTGGGCCAAAGGATAAAACCAGGGAACTACAGGCCAGTGAACCTCACCCCAATCATGGGCAAACTCATGGAGATCATCCTAAAGGAGAGGCTTGTGAGCTTCTTGGAGGCAAATGGTATCCAGGATGACCAACAACATGGGTTTGTCATGGGCAGATCGTGCCAGACAAACCTGGTAGATTTCTATCACTGGGTGACACTGGAACTGGACAAGGGCCATGCTGTGGACATCCTGTACTTGCACTTCAGTAAGGCCTTTGATTCAGTGCCACATGGGAGATTGGGGGGGAAGCTGGAGTATGCGGGGGCAGGACCAAAATGGTGAGCTGGATCAGGAACTGCCCGAGGGAGAGACAGCAAAGGGTGATGGTAGTGGGTGGAGAACTCTCATCACCGAGAACGGTGATGAGTGGGGTACCACAGGGATCCATACTGGGACCAGTACTGTTTGGAATTTTCATTGCAGATATCTCGAATGGGCTCCAGAGCAAAATCAGTTTATTTGCAGATGATACCAAGATGGGAGTTGTGGTAGATGACACGGAGGGGGGTAAGAGGTTGCAGGAAGACCTGACTAAGCTGCAGGAGTGGGCAGATAAATGGCAGCTGGGGTTCAACGCCAAGAAGTGCAAGGTTCTGCACTTCAGAGCCTGGATTATCACTTAAATGGGGTTCAGTTGGGTTGCTCCACAGAAGAGAAGGACCTAGGGGTGATCATAACAAGGAGCATAAACAACTCTGTTCAATGCAGAAGGGTGGCAGCAAAATCCAACAAAATCCTGGGGTGTATAGCTAGAGGGATCTCCTCCAGAGGCAGGGAGGTTATCCTGCCCCTGTACAGGTCACTGGTCAGGCCCCATCTAGAGTACTGCATGCAATACTGGAACCCGTTCCTGAAGAAGGACATCAGATTGTTGGAGGGGGTACAGCATACAGCTACAAAGATGATCCGGGGATTGGAGGGCAAGCCATATGAGGAAAGGCTGAGGGACCTGAACATGTACTTTCTGGAAGAGAGGAGGGACAGGGGAGATATGATTGAGACCTTTAAGTACCTGAAGGGAATAAACAAGACTAATACAGAGAGGATTTTTCCAGAGGAGAAAGGGGAGTGACATGAGAGGACACCAACTGAGATTGGAGAGGGGTAAGTTCAGGAGAGATATGAGGAAACATTTTTTCATGGAAAGAGTGGTGGACAAGTGGAACTCCTTGCCAGTTGATGTAGTGGCCTGCAAGACAGTAGACAGCTTCAAGAGGGGTTGGGATAGGGTAAGGGTAAGGGGTAATAGGATGGGGGGGGAAGGAGGGGCAGCAGCATTATAAGGTGCTAGCTGCACACTCGAACAGACTCGCTAGACCGTGAGGCCTGTTTCTGCTGGCATTTTCATAAGTTCATATGTTCATAAAGTATAATAGAACACATATATGCACTTCTTGAAAACTATTTATTTTAAAATATATAAGTGATTGGAGACCCAGTTAAACCGGAGCTTGACTCGGAGCAACCGTTCTCTCCAGGCAGAGAAACAAATCCGGCAATTGCTAGACTGGAAGGTACTGTAGCTGCAGAGTTTTTCAAACCACTGTACTACATTATTAAATCTAAGAATTAGAATAGGGTTCTACTGTATCTTCTGGGCATCTGTTTCCTTGGATATTATACTCAAGAGTACAACCATAAAAGCAGCAATGCAATGAAAAAAGCTTTCCCAAAAATTCTAGTTCCGACTATAGTTAAGAAAAATATTAGCGTTCCTGTCAAATGTACATGTCTGGGTACCATCTACGCTGTGCACCATGAGCCTTTTTTCATGTTTATATTGCGGTAGTAGCAGATTTGGAGGGTGCAGTCACTGTTGGGCTAATGCAGGGCACACATCAGTTGGTGCGTCCCTCATTCCCAAATCAGCCAGCAGCAGGTGCTGACATCACGCATCCCTAATGTGGCCACCAAATCAAAGAAAAGGTCCACTGCAAAGAGAGCGAAGCTCTCATGCAGCGGGACCACAACACGCCTCCCGACGTGCACGCACATGGCGGCAGTGACTGCCGCCGCTTCAGTCACACGCCGGTAGGGAGCCTACCCCTTGCCGGCATAATGACCCCCTTCCATTTAAAATGTATCCGAGGTACCAATCCCCTTTGGCATCATGGCATCCCCCAGCTGTTTGTCTTTGCTGGCGGTGGCCCCAATCTCCGTTGGCGTTTATCTCCGTCCCGTTTATTTTCGACAGAGCCTCCCTGTTGGCATAATGTCTCTCCACCCCCTGCTTTTGTTGTGTGCCGAGGGGGTGCCCAATCCCTCTCAGTTAGTTTTTCCCACCCTTCAGTATGTGCCGACAGGGTTGCCCTATCCCTCATCGGCACACTGGGAGCCCACCCCAACTTGCCAAATCCCATGCAAAAGAAAAAAAAGGTCCCGCAATGTTTTTTTGTTTTTTTAAACTGTAAAAAAGAGAACAATCCCTCGTGGTCTCCCTGGCCCCCTCCCACAACCTGCGCCTACCCTCTGCTCACCCTGCCTCCCCACACCCTCCTCACCCCATACTTACCTCTGGAGTCCGGCGTGACGATCTTCGGTGGAAAGGGAACATGTCTGCACTCTTCAAAGCCAACCGTGAACTGAAGAAATGCTGGTAAGCTGTATAATGGCATAAAGAGGGTTTTTTCAATTTTGGTGCATATCTCAGCCATTTTGGGGAATTTTGGCACCAAATTTTCAACATGGGGTTATTGGGACCCCTCCTCATGAATTCAGGCACTGTCATGGCATTATTCGGTCCTGAAAGGTGATTTCACGGTCACTGCGCGGAATCACCTTTCAGGACTGATTAATGAAACAACAGTGCCACTGTTCATGAGGGGGCTCTCAAAAAGCCTATGTTACAAATTTGGTGGGAAAAATCCAACAAATGGCTGTTTCACGAGCGTGCGTTGAGCAGTTTCCACGCACGCCGGTAACTTTGTGAATTTATATTATTTTCACTCCAGATTTTCAAAATTGGCATTTTTCCACACCGTATGAACAGCACAGCTGTCATTTTACATATCCCGGCTGAAATGTGTTTTCGCACATCCGGTGCAGAATAACGTGGTCGTTGTGCGAAATCAATTTTCGGGACAGTTTGAGGAAATGACAGTGACACTGTTCAAGAGCAGAAGTTCTAAAATGCCTATGTTGAAAATTTGGTGATGAAATTCCATAGAATGACTGTGTTACAAGTGTGTTGCGCAGTTTCCACGTACCCTTGTAACTTCGCAAATTTGCACTATTTTCATGCCACATTTTCAACACTGGCATTTTTCACATCCTGCCCTAAATGTGTTTTTGCACCTGTGGCGCACAATGGCGTGGTCCCTGTGCAAAATCAACGTTTCGGACAAATTAACAAAATCACAGCACCACTGTTCATGAGGGGCGGTCCCAAAATGCCTGTTAAACATGTGGTTAAAAAAATTCCCAAAATAATTGGGTGACAGATGTGTGTTGCACAGTTTCTATGCATGCTCATAACTTCACCAATTTTTCATATTTTCACTCCAGATTTTCAACATTGCCATTTTTTACACCTCCTCATGAACAATACAGTTGTCATTTTCCACATACTGCCCAAAATGTGTTTTTGTCCCTGTGTCGCCAAATGGCATAGCTGCTGTGCAAAACCACCTTTCAGCTAACAAACTGATAGTGCAGCTTTCATGGGTGGGCTACAAACAGCCCATGTTGAAAATTTGGGTAATCAACAACACACGCCTACGGTGTTAGAGTTTCCAACTGTAACACTCCACCCCGTAGAGACTGACAGGCATCAGGGGCGTGACTTGGGATCATCTGCTGTAATGGTCAAGCCATTCCATCCCCACCCTCACCCTGCAGCCAGTGACAGGCATTGTGGTGTGCCTTGCAGTGTTTGGCCACAAAGTTCACACCATTCTCCTATACTGCACCCACCTCAGTGTATTTCCTTATGAAATGGGGTAAGTATAATGCCCAAAGACCCCAAAGCACACCACAACACTTGTCAGCGTCTACAGAGTTGGGTGAGGTACAATGGCATGAGCGTTATAGCTGATGACCCAAAGGCACACCCCAATGTCTGCCGGTCTGTACAAAGTGGGGGTGGGGTTGGCATCACTTCAATACTTCACTGCCATTCCTATTATACATCTCTAACTCCGGCACTACCAATGCCAATGCCAGCGAGACAACATTTGGCATTGACAAATGCATGTTTGTCCTAATGCTTGCCCAGTCTACAGGTGTATTTCTATGAAAAATGTGGCGGCCATCTCTTTTGTCTTGAGAAAAAAGTCAATTAAAACATTTATAAAATGCTCAAATTTTGGTGGAACTAGAAAACTGTACCACAAAATAAAACTGTAAGATGCGTGGACTATTTTATAATAATAAAAAAAAAAAACAGTAGGATGAAATGGTATGCCCAGTTTCATTGCACTGCTGCTTTAAGTGAGGGATTCCTTCATTTAAAAATAATAACTAATTTTCAGTGGTGGTCCTGCTTTTTCCCAGTTTTACTGCTTGGGGATTTGCAGCACATGAAGGTCAAGTGATTTACTCAGGGTTGTACGATAGCCACATGAATGTGCTGGGATCTGAGTCTGTGTTCTCCTTTCTCACAGCTTTGCCCTAACCTCTAGACCACACTACCTTCCTTACTCGCTATACCAAGACACTATCACTGTTTAGTATTCTCCTTAAAAACCATTTTCAATATAAAAATATGCTAGTCTTACCATCTTATATACAAGTACATTTCCCTTGAGTGTTTCTCACAAAAACTGGAGTTTGTTTTTCAGTGCATGTTTCTGACTCTATTGTCAGCCACTGACCTCATAATTTCTACTAATATGATGTCAAAATCTGTTGCCATGGAAATGACTTCAGTACACACACACACACACAGACAAACATATACTATGATGGCAGATAAGGACCACTTGGCCCACCCAGTCTGCCCCTTTCTCTACCTATTGGACAAGCTGCAGATCCAAGTTAACCAACAGCCTACTTCCTCCTACTCCCACTAGAATTGCCTTATGTCTGTCCCATGCATTCTTGAATTCCCCCACTGTTTTTGACCCCATGACCTCCTCAGGAAGGCTGTTCCATGCATCCACCACCCTCTCCGTGAAGAAATACTTCCTCATGTTGCCCCTGAGCCATACCCCCTCTATCTTGAAATTGTGCCCCCTTGTTCTTGCACATCTCTTTTTCTGAAAGACGCTACCCACTTGGACTTTGTTGATTCCCTTGAGGTACTTGAAAATTTCTATCATGTCCTCCCTCTCCTTCCTTTCCTCGAGGGTATACTTATTAACCTCCTTTAGTCTCTCTTCTTACGGCTTCCGGTGCGGACACTGTACCATTTTAGTTGCCCTCCTCTGGATTGCCTCCATCTTGTCTATGTCCTTGCAGAGATGGGGTCTCTGAATTGTATGCAGTACTCCAGATGGGGTCTCACCAACTGTCTGTACAGAGGGATAACAACTTTCTGTTTTCTACTAGTTATGCCTCTCCCTATGCATCCCAGTATCCCCTCAGCCCTCCTTACTGCCTTCTCACATTGCTTGCCTACCTTCTGATCATCTGATATGACTACCTCAAATTTCCTTTCCATTTTTGTTGTTGTTAGTACCTCCCACCCATTGTGTACTCTTCCCCTGGGTTTTTGTTTCCCAGGTGCATTACTTTGCACTTCTTTGCATTGAATCTAAGCTGCCATACTTTTGACCATTCCTCCAACCTTGCCAAGTCCTTCTCATCCTTCCCACCGCCCTTTGTGTATTAACCCTGTTGCAGATCTTTGTTTCATCTGCAAAGAGGCATACTTTTCCTTCTAGTCCCTCTGCAATGTCACTTATAAAGACATTAAAGAGGACCGGACCCAATACCGAACCCTGCAGTACACCGCTAGTAACTCCCCTTTCTTTGGAGTGGACTCTATTTACTATTACCCTCTGTGTCCTGTTGTCCAGCCAAGTTTTTTACCCAGGCTACCACCCTGGGACCCACTCTTAATCTTTTCTGTGGGACTGTGTCAAATGTCTTGCTAAAGTCTAGGTAAGTCATGTCCATAGCCCCTTCCTGGTCTACTACTTTGGTCACTCAGTCAAAGAAATCTATTAGATTCTTCTGACATGACCTTCCTGCTGTGAATCCATGCTGCCTTGGGTCCTGTGCCCCACTGGCATCTCGGTATCTGACAATTCCTTCTTTCAGAAGTGATTCCATCATTTTCCTACCAATGTGGTCAAATCAACAGGTCTGTAGTTTCCTGCCTCTGCCTTGCTTCTACTTTTGTGAAGGGGAATCACATCTGCCCTCCTCCAGTCCTCAGGTACCTCACCATCCTCCCATGATTTATTAAAAAAAGTAGTCAGTGGTGTCACTAGTTCTCCCCTTAGTTCTTTTAGAATTTTGGGGTGAATCCTGCTTTGTCCACCTTCAGTTTTAGGAGTTATTTCAGGACCCTTTCTTCTGTGAATGGACTGGTATTGACGCCCCTATCCAGAGTGCTTCTATTGTTTGGTTTAGGTACCTCCCCCTCCTCTTCTTTTGTGAATACTGAGCAGAGGTATTCATTCAGTATCCTACTTTTCACTGTCACCTCTGCCCAACCCCCTCCCTTCATTAAGCCTCACTATCCTCCATTGGTCTTTCTTCACTCCCTAATGTACCTATAAAGGTTTTATCCTCTTCTTAACTGAGATGGCTGTCTTTTCCTCGGTTTGGGCCTTTGCTATTCTGACTGCCTTCCCCGCTTCCTTCTGCTTTAACTGGTACTGTTCTCTGTCCCGCTCCTTCTGTGTTTCCTTATACTTCCTAAATGCTATCTTTTTCTCCCTAACCTTCCTCGCCACCTCTTTTGAGAACCATAGTGTTTTTTCTTTGATTTGTTTTGTTTATTCGCTTCACACAAAGGCTTGTTGCCTCTGTGATGGCAGTTTTGATTTTTCCCCATTGTTTCTGCACCCCTCCTTCTTGCCCATTTGCAAGTGTTTTTCTGAGGCACTCTCCCATTTTTCTAAAGTCCGCCCTCTTAAAGTCCAATACTCTCACTTTTGTATGGCTTGACTCTACAGCTGTGTTTATCGTGAACCACACTGTTTGGTGGTCGCTTGTTTCCAGATGGCTGCTCACTTCTAAACCTGAGATCCTCTCTCCATCCCTGTTTGAGACTACCAGGTCTAAGATTGCTCCCTCCTGAGTGGGTTCCAACACTATCTGTCTGAGGCATGCCCCCCTGTAGAGCATTGAGAATGACCCTGCTCTTGGATGTGGTTGTAGCAAAGGTGCTTCAGTTAACATTGGCATATTCAGGTCCCCATCAACAATATCTCCCTTTTTTCTGCCATTCTAAGGATGCTGTCTATCATTTCCTTGTCCATTTCTTCCCCCTAAGATGGGGGGTCTGTATACAAGCCCCGTGCAGATTGTTGTGCCATTTTCTGTCTTCAGGGTGACCCACAGTGCCTCCTCTCCTCTGTTTACTCTTTAGTTCCGTTGCTTTGATCCCTTCCCTTACGTAGATAGCTACTCCTCCTACCTCTTTTACCCTCCCTGTCCCTCCTATAGATTGTGTACCCTGGTATGTTGACATCCCAGTCATGGTTCTCTATGTACCATGTTTCTATGACTGCCACAATATCCAGCTTTCCTCAACATGGTTAAGGAATGCTTGGGGGCTCTGGATGCCCAGAAGTTCCTTTATTTAGACAATTAAAACCATCAAAGATTTGGTTATATCATGTAAAAAGCAGGTAAAACATTGGGTTTTGAATATTGTGCCTTTTGAAATGAGAATAAACTAAACTGGCGCTGAAGATATGTGGGGGGGGGGGACAGAGAAAGGTAACAGTAGATCTGAGCTGAATATGATATTTATATTATGTACAATATATCCCAAACCTAAAGTTTTAAAAGAAGGCACAGAATGAAATCTAAGTATCTCTATAGTTTGTTACATAGAACAGCTTAGATAAGACTGATTATGGCATATTATGGATGACCCAGGGAATTACACACCAGTCAGTCTGACCTCAATCATGTGCAAGCTCATAGAGACCATCCTTAAGGGAAGGTTGGTTGAATATCTAAAGGAGCATGGTCTCCAGAATGCGAGACAGCATGGATTCATGGGGGAGGATAGTGTCAAATTAATCTGATTGACATCTTTGACAGTGTCACTAAGATAGTAGACAGGGGCAAGTGGTAGACATCCTCTATCTGGATTTCAGCAAGGCTGTTGACTCTGTGCCCCACAAAAGGTTGATCAGGAAGTTGGTGGATCTCAGGGTTGGGGAGAAGATGACTAGATGGGTGGAAAACTGGCTGAGGGGCAGAACCCAGAGGGTGGTTGTGGGGCGAGAGTTATCTGTCACGAGAGAGGTCACCAGTGGGGTCCCGCAGGGCTTGGTGATGTTGCTAGTGTTGTTCAATGTCTTCATCAATGACACTGGGGATAGCATTAAGGGGAAATGTGCGTATTCATGGACTACAGTAAGCTCTGTGGGAGAATGGACTTAACTGAAGGGATACAGGACCTATTGTATGATCTGGAAAAACTGGGGAGGTGGTCTGGGATCTGGCAGTTTGGCTTCATTGCCAAGAAATGTAAAGTTATGCACACTGGTGCCAAGAATCCCAGGATGGAGTACTACTTGGGTGGAGTCCAGGCATCTGCTTCAAAGGAGGAGAAGAATCTGGGAGTGGTGATTACTAGTGACCTGACACACTCTACACTGTGCCAGAAAGCAGTAGCAAGGGCAAACAAGATGCTGGGATGCATAGCTAGGGGGATCAGTAGTAGGAGAGAGGAGGTTATGCTTCCCCTGTAGAGGTCAATGGTGAGGCCACATCTAGAGTATGGAGTTCAGTACTGGTGCCCACAATTCAAGAAGGACATTAACCTGCTGGAGAAAGTCCAGAAGAGGGCTACAAAGATGATAGTGGGTCAGCAGGGTAAGGCATATGAGGAGAGGTTGAGGGCACTGAACATGTACTCCCTGGAGGACAGAAGAGAGAGAGGGCACATGACTGAGACCTTAAAGTATTTGAAAGGGATAAATATGGTGGATAAGGAGGGTCTCTTTAAGCTAAGTAACAACGATAACATGAGATGGCACAGTATCAAGCTGGTGGGGTGGAGGTTTAGGAGGGAGATCAGGAAGCACTTCTTCATGGAGAGGGTGGTAGACACTTGAAATGTGCTGCCAGAAGAGGTAGTCTTGTTGAAGATGGTGGGCAACTTCAAGAGAGGCTGGGACAGTCATGGGGGAAGGTAAGGATCATGGATAAGGAGGATGGAAAAGATTGGAGGAATGGGGGGGGCAGGGGCAGTAGCTCAAGCTTTGGACCCTGCAATAGAAGTAAGCTAGATAGACAAAATGTCTTCCTCTGTTGGCTTCTTCGTATGTATGTTTGTATATTAACACTGCAAATTTCACTCACTGCTTGATGGAAGCAAATAGGAGTTTCTAGTTACATATGTGTAAATCCCATTTGCCTGTCAACCATGACGTGTGAGATTGGTCCTATTGAGGCTACTGTGAGACTTTGGCAAGGTTCCAAGTTTCTTAGTAGCATTGATTTGAGCTAGTCTGGTGAAATAAAAGCAGTGCAATGCCCCCCCTCTTTCATAGTTGCAGTGGGGTGCCACAAAGTGTGCGCAAAGACCACTTTATGGCACACTTCAGCATTTCTCGACATTGTGCTATACACGAAGGGGCCCCAAAGCTTTTCCAGTGCCAGAACAGGGAAGGGAGCAGGGGCCAGTGTACTAATGAAGCACTATGTTATGCATAGTCGCTTCCCAGCTCCCAGGTTCCCTGCCACATGTTGCATAGTGTGGCACTCTTGTAGAACTGTTATAAGACCCATAGGACTGCCATAGGCATCCTGAAGGGCTTTTTGATCGCCCCCCCAGTGGTGATGTTGGTCTGAGATTCACAAAGAACCTTATATGTTTCTGGACCATGTGTGGCAACCAGGATTTCACTTGACGCCTGGGATTACCAGATGCACTCTGCAGCAATCAGGAGCCACTAGACTACCAGGGAGGACTGTAAATACCATCAGCCCACAGTCTATAAGGTACAAAATTTACAGTTGGGGGGAGCTGACTGAGGTGGTAAAGCTTCATGCATGGCCTCAGGGCATGGCGCCATGTAACTAGTACACTGCAATGACCACAAGTTCATGGTAGTTGCACTTTAGCTGTTTGCGGTGAAAAACCATATATGTGACCGCAAACTTCTGGGGGTTCTAAGTTGACTTTTGACTTATCAACCAGGGAGACTCCTCCCCCTGTAGTTACTGAGGGTTTTGTATATTGCAGTTTTCAGGAGCGGCAGCAAGGGAACCTTTGTGTACCTCTGTAGTCCACCTCCCCACTGCAACTGTGTGTAGTGCTCCTGGAATTTAATTCTACATCCTTTGTTAAAGCTTGGCATTTAGCCTATACCGTACATATTCTTTGCATAAAAAATAATATTTTATTCAAGTTTTGAGGTCAAGTCAGCTAGAGTTCAAATTATTCAGTCCCTGATTTGCCAAACCTGGACTATGCTGATTTTATTTATGCTACTACCTCTGGATATTCCCTCGGAAGACTTGATGTATTGTTTAACAAATTAGTCAGGTCCTGCCTAGACTGTCCATAAGATCCCCATCAAATCACCACATTCTGACAGCTCAGTTGGCTACCACTTGAGGAAAGTAGATGACTGCATGCTGACCAATTCAACTGTGAGTGCCTCAAGGATGACTTTCCCCCTACTTGTCCGATTGTATTCAAGTATGCTCGACTAGGCCAGGCCAGAGATCACACGCTAGGCTGGGTCTTTCAGCCTTCAGATCACCAACATCTTTGGGATGAAGACTATTAGCTTTCTTAGCCTGAGTAACTAGAATCTTATCTCTGCTACTTTTTGTCAACGCTACCTGTCCAGTGAGACACTTACTCTGATTAAATGATTGGTTCCTCAACTCTTGTCCAAACCCAAACCCAACAGTGCGTAGCTCTGTTTTGCTTAGATCTTATCTAAATATCTGTTTTAAATATTTATGCATCACATTTATTTGTATCTTAAACTTTTGATTGTGTATATACTTTCACATTCTGTAAACTTGTTTTTGTTTTATACCTGCACGTTACTGTATGCTATTGTCATCGTGATGAGTTGTCTGTTGCCACCAGGGCTCCATTGTCAATAAGCTTTTGCTCAATTATTTATGTTGAAAAATAAAATTGATTATTTATGTTGAAAAAAAAACTAAAATTTCATTGAAATAAGAGTATATGATTTTTTCTCATTCTTCTGTGTTCACTCTACAATGCAAGTTTATTTCATTCTTATTACTGAAAAGAACCATGATGGAAAATCTAAAGTTGAATATAGAGTGCAGTAAGGGCTTGATGAACCCTGCAGGGCCATTTTTGATTGCCACAATTTTTGACTTCAAGATAATAATATTAGGAAATAGCTGATAAGGACTGTAGCATGCACTGCACCTAGCTCCAGGACAAGAAAGGGAAATACTAACTAAAAGGCAGAACTTAGAGCTGGCTTGTTGACACAGTGGTAGGACTACTGCTCACGACACCAGTGACACGTGTTCAGGAACACACCCGTGTCATTGGTGGCCAGCCCAGAGGAGGAATATTGAGACACTCTTCTCTTCCTGGGAGGATCGATGCCTTCACTGCAGTGCTGCTAGCTGGGTGATCAAAGGTGGTAGTTCTGCAGTAGGTAGGCTAGCATGAGAACCTTAACATAGAAACATAGACTTTGACGGCAGATAAGGACCGCTAGGCCCATTTAGTCTGCCCATTTCCCTACCTACAGGATAGGCCGCAGATCCTATTTAACCAACAGCCTATATCTTCCTGCCCCCCACAAGAATTGCCTTATGTCTGTCCCATGCATTCTTGAATTCTCCCACAGTTTTAGACTCCACAACTTCCTCAGGAAGGCTATTCCATGCATCCACTACCCTCTCTGTGAAATAATACTTCCTCACATTGCTCCTGAACCGCCTCCTTCTATCTTTAAATTGTGTCCCTTGTTCTTGCAAGTCTCTTTTCTGAAAGATGCTACCTCTTAGACTTTGTTGATTCCCTTGAGGTACTTGAAAGTTTTCTATCATGTCCCCCCTCTCCCTTCTTTCCTCAAGGGTATACATATTAAGCTCCTTTAGTCTCTCCTCATACTGGCTTCTCTTGCAGACCCTGCACCATTTTAGTTGCCCTCCTCTGGACTGCCTCTATCCTGTCTATGTCCTTGTGGAGATGGGGTCTCCAGAACTGGACACAGTATTCCAGATGGGGTCTCACCAACTGTCTGTACAGAGGGATAACAACTTCCTGTTTTCTGCTGCTGATGCCTCTCCCTATACATCCCAGTATACCCCCGCCCTTCCTACTGCCTTCTCACATTGCTTGCTAATCTTAAGGTCATCTGATATGATTACCCCCAGGTCCCTTTCCTTTTTTGTTGTTGTTACTACCTCCCCACCCATTGTGTATTCTTCCCCTGGGTTCTTGTTTCCCAGGTGCATTATTTTGCACTTTTTTGCATTGAATCCTAGCTGCCATACATCAGACCATTCCTCCAACCTTCAAGTCCCTTTTCATCCTTTCCACGCCTCCTTGTGTATCAACCCTGTTGCAGATCTTTGTGTCATCTGCAAAAAGGCATACTTTTCCTTCCAGTCCCTCTGCAATGCCACTGATGAAGACATTAAAAGGACTGGACCCAATACTGAGCCCTGCGGTACCCCACTAGTAACCGCCCTTTCTTCAGAGTGGACTCCATTTGCAATTACCTTTGTGTCCTGTTGTCCAGCCAATGTTTTACTCAGGCTACCACCCTGGGACCCACTCCCAGGCTGGTTAATTTGACTAATAATCTTTGTGTGGGACTGTGTCAAATGCCTTGCTAAAGTCTAGGTAGGCCATGTCCACAGCCCCTCCCTGGTCTACTACTTTGGTCACCCAGTCAAAGAAATCTATTAGATTGTCTGACATGACCTTCCAGCTGTGAACCCATGCTGCCTTGGATCCTGTGCTCCACTGACCTCTAGGTACTCAACTATTCTTTCCTTCAGAAGTGACTCCATCACTTTCCCTACCACAGAGGTCAGACTGACAGGTCTGTAGTTTCCTGCCTCTGTCTTGGTCCCACTTTTGTGAAGGTGAATCACATCCGCCATCCTCCAGTCCTCGGGTACCACACCATCCTCCCATGATTTATTAAAAAGAGTAGCAAGTGGTTTCACTAGTTCCTTCCTTAATTCTTTTAGAATTCTGGGGTGAATTCCATCAGGACCCATTGCTTTGTCCACCTTCAGTTTTAGGAGTTCTTGCAGAACCCTTTCTTCTGTGAAAGGACTGGGATCGACCCCCCCCTATCAAGAGTGCTTCTGTTAATTGGATTAGGCACTTCCCCCTCCTCTTTTGTGAATACTGAGCAGAAATATTCGTTCAGTATTCCTGCTTTTTCACTGTCCCCCTCTGCCCACCCACCGTTTATTCTATTCAACCTCACCATCCCTCCCTTTGTCTTTCTACGCTCGCTGATGTACCTATAAAAGGTTTTATCCCCCTTCTTAACTGAGTTGGCTATCTTTTCCTCAGTTCGGGCCTTATTCTAATTAGTAGAATTTAGAATACTGGTTCAAAAATCTCTGCACCCACTTTCCAAACTGGCAGTTGCTAGATTTGTTTCTCTGCCTGGAGAGAACAGTCGCCACTAGCCAAGCTCAGGTATTACTGGATCTCCAGCCATTAATTTATTTAAAAAAAAAAAAAAAGAGTACGGAAGAAGAATTGATCTCTTGCTTCATAAAGGTGTAACTGAATAACTCCCTCAAGGAGTTTCCTTCCTATTCAACAGGACTGTTAACCCTCAAGATACCAGGGGCCCAATATTAAAAAGTTTGCATTGGCGCTAACTGGTGTTTGCCTGCGCAAACTGGGGTTTGTGCTGGAGACCAATATTGAAAGGGCTCTGTTGCACTGCAAACAGGTGTAGCACCCATGCAAACCAAAAAAAGGGAGGGTATGCAAATGGTGGGGTGGGGACAAGAATATCAGTGCAAGCCAATATTCAGTGGCTTTGCATGGTGCTGAAGGATTTTGTACTGTCTGTTTGCTCTGTGCAAATACCGCAGATGAAAACCACCTTTCAGTCCACTCAGATCGGCAGGAGCCACAAGTCACTATGAACAGCAACAAAAGGGGTCATTCAGTGGGTTTTCTCTGTTCTGTTGCAGCCCCCCAAACAGATACTGAACGGACTCTGGCACCACCTGAGAGCTTACTTCAGAGCCCCTGAGTGACCACAGGCACAAAGAGTGCAGAGATTTCACTTTCTCTTTGCTGGGACCATCAGCCAACTTAAAGAGATAAGCAACTACTCTTAGAAACAGCTGAGCTATGCTGCAGACCAATGAGAAACCAACGGAACAACTACACATCAGAATCAGGGGTCACGAGGTGGACTTTCTTTTGCACCCCCCTTCCTCCCAAACGATCACTGAACTGGACACCGGCTCCCCTACCAATTTGCCCTGGAGCTACTGACCACCACTTCAGCCAATTACAACAGGCTATAGCAGGTTACACCCTCCCCTCACTATATAGATCAAGCACTGTCCTGTAGCAGGCCTCCACATGCAGGATGACATGCTAAGGGCTGCAGAATAAGGGCATCTACTGTGGGTGTCAGCCATGGCAACGTCCATTGGCTGGAGATGCTGCCCATCTTTCAACTGGTAATCTCCACAGGTGGACAACATTAATTTGATGTTACAAATAATGGACATGCTTCTTGTCATATAAGTTGCTGTAAATGAATGCTGTTGTACCATGTAACACTAGGTATAGGTGACCGTTTTGCTGATTAACTTGTGTAGGCTATCAGCGTTCTACCCTATAGTGATAGGTACTACAGATAAATGTAAAAGGTTTTAATTAATCATAACTTTGTTAATCTTCTCATGCAGGTCCCTCTTATATAGCTGTTGTGCCTGTATGTAGCATTGTTCCACCTGTAAGTAAGCACACAATATACTACTTTACAAGACTCTCAAATAGGGTGATCTCCTGCCCCTCACTGCTCCAGAGAGAATCCTATAGCAAGTTTACCCAGTCCCCCATCATCAATAAGTGATATTGCAGAGGATCTGGCAGGGAAAGTCTGCTTCTTTGTGGATGTCACCAAAATCTGTAATAGGGTGGACACTTTGGGTGGGTAGAAATGATGAGCAGAGACCTCAGAAAACTGAAGGAATGGTCAAGGTTATGGCATCTGGATTTCAATGAGAAAAAGTGCAAAATAATGCATTTAGGACAAAGAAACCTAGAGGCAGAGTACACAGTTGGTGGAGTATTACTGACAAACTCCAAGCAGGAACGAGACCTAGGGGTAAACATATTATATAACCTAAAGGTGGCCAAACAGGGCAACAAGGGAGTCAGAAAGGCTAGTGGGATACTGGGGTGCATAAGGAGAAGTATCACCAGCAGAAAAAGGGAGGTGGTGTCGCCTCTGTGTAGATTGCTGGTAAGACCACACCTAGCATTCTGTGTCCATTTCTGGAGACCACATCTCTGGAAGGACATAGTCAGGGGTCTGAATCTAAAGCCCTATGTGGAGAGACTAAAGGACACGTTTGCTATGTCTGGTATTAGCTGTGCAATGCATAGTTGTAAGAGGTGCCCTATTAATCCTCCTAGCTAATGAGCTAATAAGAGCCAATGCTAATGGCTTATAGGACAGGGACTTATAGCTAACTAGGTAATGTGCATGTGCACCCTGCAAGAGACGATGGAGAGGGGGGGATATGACAAAATAACTTTAAATACCTCACAGGAGTAAATAAGGTACAGAAGCGAAGTATTTTTCAAAAGAAAAGGTGCTCAAGAATAAGGGGACATGCTATGAAGCTGGAGGGAGGTAGATTCACGAGTGATGTGAGGAAGTGCTTCTTCACAGAAAGAGTGGTGGATTCCTGGACCAGCTCTCCAGTGGAGGTGGTGGGGGCAAAACAGTGGTGTGGTTCAAGAATGTATGGGTTAGGCACAAGTGAATCACAGTGGAAAGGAAGGGGGAAGGGAGCAAGAGCTGTAGATCAAGTATAGTCTGTGGTAATAATGTAGGTAGGGAAAAATGGACAGACTAGGTGGACCAAGCAGTCCTTATCTGCTGTCAAATTCTGTGTTTCTAGGTTATGTTTCTAGTATGTGGTGCTTCCTGCTTTTACTTATTTCTCCTGTTTTGGGTATGTCCTTGCTATATGAAGATAGGGCACTGGAGCTTAAATGTGTTTTCCTGTCTAATTTGAGTTACTCTGATTCTTGGTGGCTGCAATGATACTCAGACACTATTCTGATGGCAAATTACCTAGTTAGCTATAAGTCCCTGTCCTATAAGCCATTAATATTGGCTCTTATTAGCTCATTAGCTAGCAGGATTAATAGGTCACCTCTTGCAACTATGCATTGCAGAGTTAATACGAGACATGGCAAATGTGTGTATATAAAAATGTGTAGTTAAGTAAACAACTCCTTACGTTACTACTTCTCCGCTCAGGAAATATTGAACTAAACCCTGGCCCTCCCTTCATAAATATTATACTTTCTGACTTTGCCTCATCCAGCGGGCTAAAAATTATGACTATTAACATTCGTAGTATGTTAAGCAAATTGGATACTCTAAAAACTTAGGTTACCCACTAGCAACCAGACGTGGTCCTGCTAACCGAAATGTAGCTTAATTCATCTATTGATACTAATATGATTGCAATTCCAGAGCATGATATATGTAGACGGGATCGCTCTACACAAGGTGGAGGAATTGTTCTTTATGTAAGAAACAAGCTGGCATCTTGTTTAACTGTTATCCTATCGAAGCCAGCTGAATTCAAATGTACTTCAATTTCCATAACCATTTCAAAAGCTGAATCGATTAATATAATTGGTTGCTACATGCCCCCTAGAGGTGGATCAGGCATTCTACAATACCTATCTAAAGTTGCTAATGGTAATAAAAATGAAACCTTTATATTGGGGGATCTAAACTTTGACTGGCTGACTATGAAATCAAATGATCTAAAGAGGCTATGTGATGAATTTGGTTTTGTAAAACTTGTCTCAGAACCTACCAGACCCAACCCAAAAAATCGCTTAAACTCATCTATCCTAGACATTATTGTTACAAACAGACCTCAAACGATCATGTTTATGGCTGTCTTTGATAATATTTTTAGTAACCATGATAAGGAAGCTTGTAGAAGAGGGGTTAAAAAGTCATACAATAAGCCCTCATTTATTTTGAAACGTTCATTCACTCGCTTCAAAAACCAAGAATTTCTCTACCGCCTAATTGCTATAAATTGGCAGGATTTCTATTTAGCACCATCACTACATACTGCATATGAAATCTTCACCCAACAGGTCTTAAAAGTCATAAATTAGCTTGCTCCCTTTAACGCAGAATGAAAAAAGATATTTCCATGGTTTACTAGTGAAATTAAGCACGCCCTGAGAGATAGAGATCTGTATTTGACAAAAGCTAGAACCACTAAGAGCAGGACTGGATAACTTTTAGACAAAAGAGAAACCAGTGCACAAAGTGACCCCTCCAAATTTTGGAAAGCCACAAAGGGCTTGGAAGGTGGGTCAGTCCTTTCTTCGATACCTACACAGCTACAAATCAGAAATAAATTATGTACGGATCAACAATTAATTTTGGAAGAAATTAACTCATACTTTGCTTCTGCTGGGAATGCTTTTGAAAACTCGTCCTCAGCTAAAATCCCACTACCCACCCAAAATGTATTTAATCAGACAGCTAATATTCCAGCTGTTCTACCAACAGGTGGAACAGCTCCTTCTGAATCTTGACCCCCCCAAAAGTGCTGGTGCTGATAATATTGAACCTTTTTTTCTAAAAATGGGTAACTGCCCCGATAACCCATCTCTTTAGCTTATCGATTTCAAGTTGTGAAATTCCTCTGTTGTGGAAAACAGCTCACATAATCCTGCTGTTTAAATCAGGAGATAAGCTTCCTTAAGTAATTACCGGCCCATCTCTATTTTACCTGTCCTTGCCAAACTGCTTGAAAGACTGGTAAATGAGCAGATTAGAGATTACCTTATTTATTTATTAAATGTTGTTGACTGGGTAGGCCCACTGAGCACCGGAGATCCCTTTTTCAGGGGCGACCTGGAAGAACCTTGATAAATTTAACATTATTACTCCTATACAATCTGGCTTTACAGCTAAGCACAGTACCACTACTGTGTTAGTTAAGGTTACCAATGACTGGTCACTGCACTTGATCAAAAACTTACTAATGCGTCATTATTTTTAGACCTCGGTAAAGCCTTCAATGCTGCAGATCACAATATTCTGCTGAACAAACTTACTGCTGTTGATATAGGTCCAGATGCTGTTGCCTGGTTTAGGGAGTACTTTACTGGGAGATGGCAACAGATGAAGTTTGAAGGACTATCATCCTCCTGTGCCCAAATTTACAAAGGTGTGTCTCAAAGGTCTATATTGGGGCCTTTGTTGTTTATGATTTATACAAGTGAGTTGGGTGCTAACACTATAAATGCCAAGCTATATTTTTATGCAGATGACACTGTGCTTTACATTGCATGTCCTACACACGAGATGGCTATGAATGTTCTTCAAGAAGCATTTGATCAACTTCAAATTAATCTATGTGCATCAAAACTCCTTCTAAACACCACAAAAACCAAATATATGGTATTGTCTCCTAAACCCTTTTTACCCACCCCAACTTTGGGCATTACAACCCAATCAGGTGAAAGGCTGGAAATGGAAGGCTCCTTTAAGTATTTGGGCATGTGGCTTGATAACAAGTTATCCTTCACCACTCACATTGGTAATCTCTGTAAAAAACTAAGTCAGAGACTTAGGTTTTACTATACAAAATAAATTCTGTTTTAGCCATGAGGCAATAAAAGATTAGTTCAGGTGATCTTTCTTCGCTTATTAGACTATGGTGATTTCATATACAGAGGCACTGTTGCGACTCAACTAGTTAAACTAAATGTGATTTACCACAGAGCACTCTGCTTTATTACTGGACTACAGGTCAAAAACCCATCAGTGTCTTCTCTATATGGAAATGGGATGGTCTTCACTTGAAACCAGAAATTTAAGAATCTATTTATTATCCTTAAAAGCTTTGCAGAATTCCTTGCCAGCATACATATCAAGTCTCCTTTGGAGATCTAGTCTAAGAAAGCATAGTACTATTCTGCTTGATGCTCCAAGACACTCCTCAAAATATGGTAAAATGGCCTTCTGTTGGGCTACCCCTACAGCCAGGAACACCTAACAGGACTTGCTGAAACTAAATTTGCAGGTTAGTCCCTCTTATTTCAAGGTACTTCTTGGTCAATTTTGAGTTGACAAATGTGTATGCTATTACATTACTATGTATATTGTGTTATACTACTTGCAAACCACTGCACTTCTATGTATTCCCTTATGCTGCAAAATCTATTTTTTCTCCTTCTATTGTTATCAGCCTCTGTACTAGATTATAGCAGGTGACCTGTTTTTATGATCTAACCTTAACTTCTGCACTATATATACTGTATTATATAAACTGTTATCTCACGTTTTGTGCTGTTACCTGTCCTAACCAGGACCTCCTTGCAAATGAGAATTGCTCAGTGGAGTTTTTTCTTGGTAAAATAAATAAATACAAATACAACCCTAGTGGCTGCTGGAGATAATGCCACCAACCAAGTAGTTGGCCACTGGGGGACCATACCACCCCTCTGGTCAGTGGCACCCCCCCGCCAGTCCCTAAGTGAAAAAACAATCCCTGGTGCCAGTGGTCCCTCTCCTCTGATCACCAGCCTCTAATGTAATTAAAGAATCCCTGGTGGTATTGGTCCCCCCTCCTGCTGGTTGCCTGCCCCCAAGTAAAAATATTAATCCCTGATGGTATTGGCCCCCCCTCCTACCACCAGCCCCCAAGCAAACATATTAATCCCTGGTGGTAGTGGTCCTCCCTCCCACTGATCACCAGCCCCATCATAAAAATAATATTCCCTGATGGCAGTGGTCCTCTCTGATCACCAGCCACCAAGTGAAAACAATATTCCCTGTGGTAATGGTTCCTGCTTCCCTCTGATCACCAGCCCTGACATAAAATAATATTCCTTGTTGGTAATGGTCCCCCCTCCCACCAATCACCAGCACCCAAGTAAAAATAATATTCCCTGGTGGTAGTGGTCCCCCCCCGATCACCAGCCCCCAAGTCAAAATCCTCCAATCACCAACCCTGAAGTAAGAAGACTAACTTCTGGTGGTACTGTCCCCCCCCCACCACAGTTTGAATAAAATGCCGGCTCAATGCTTTCACAGCAAACACTTTCATCATTTTGCATTGTCCAGTGCTGAGCCAGCCCAGACTCTCACACCTCATCTGATTGCCAGGCCTATTCAGCGAGTGCCTCTCATTTATAGGACAGGCCCTGTCCTATAAATAAGAGGCACTCTCGCTGCCTGGATATATGGCAGTCGGCCAAGGAGGTGTGAGGAGTGCTGGGCTGGTCGGCGTATGCACCCACTGCATTATGGATAATGCTAAGGTGAGTGGGGGGTGAGCCGCTGCTGTGGGGGGGGGCATTGAATGCCAGGGAAGGTTTTTCTAATTCCATTCAAGTTATGAACGTCATAGGAGCACAGCCAAACACCCTCCAGGGGAAAGCTTTCCTACCACAGGCCAGAGTTACAGTTTCCATGGGCCTGGTTCCAAATGTGAGATATCCATTACCACGTAGGAGACAACTGGTCTTAAAGGTGGGATCTGTTCTTAAAGCTAGTGCCAGTGACAGAAGGACTGGTAACGTCACTAGAGTAGTGGAAGGAAGAAATCAATCTCAGAGTGGGCATTTCCTTTCTCGAGCAATCAGCAACAAGTGTTCTTACTATAGATGCCTCACTCCTGGGGGGAGGGACCATTACCACCAGGGAATATTATTTTTACATCAGAGTTGGTGATCGGGGGGGGGAGAACTACCTTGTGGGAATAATATTTTTACTTGGGGCTGGAGACTGGGGGGGGGGGGCACTACCACCAGAGAATTTTATTCTTACTTTGGTGCTGGAGATTGGAGGAAGGGTGCAAGCACTAGCACCAGGGATAGCTACAGCTATCATGGACTGGGGGGCAGCACCACACTACCAGACTCCGCTACTCATGCAAAGGGAGCCCATAATCGGCATGCAAATGGCCCCTTAGCACCTTGCATGTCCAGTAGGCTCATTTGCATGGGTACCTTTGAAAATTGCAGATAGTGCTCCGGTGCTATCAGCTCTTGGGGCCAACTTCGGGAGCCATGACAGGGGGGTGCTACCTGACTTAGCACTGCCCCGACATGGCCCCATATTCAGTTGGTTAGTGCCTGACTGAATATACCATCCTGGGACCCCTGGGCAATTACAAAACACAGCAAAACATTTGCACTGCGCTTTACGCCCTACTGAATATTGGGCCCCAGATCTCAGAGCAGAAAGGTTTTTTTAAATTCCTCTATTTAACAAACCCTTTGGACAAAAATATGTTTTGTTCCAAGCCCTTACTTTTTATAACTCACTCCCCAGTGAAATCACAAAGTGTTCAAGACGGAAGACTTTCAAAGTTATACTAAAACAATGGCTGTTTAACAGAAATGTTTGCTCTTGTAACTGAATTGTGACTGTATATGTTTTGCCAATCCAATGTTTACTGTAGTTTGACATATATTATTAAATGATCTGTTCTCTGTATTTGTCCTTGAGTCTGTTTTAATTATACACGTGTCACTTGTGAAAATGAGCACTTCATGTTCACCAGCTAACAAGTATAAAAAAATAAAAATGAAATGAAAAGTATTGTAGGTGCTTAAGTTCATTTCTTTTAGTCTGCATTATTTATTAATTTTATCACTTACTTTCTCTTTTTCGATAAGCGGTCCTGTTTTTGAGGTCACACTGTACAGAAAATGGAAGCAGCTTCACTTTCCATTTCTGCCTGTGCTCTTTTGCCCTATTTAATTGGTTTCTGTACAGGCAACAGTGATCTGAGCTTTGCTCAGGTGCACCATCTAATTTCATATAGTCACCTTCCTCCTCTTGTACATAGTACTCCTCTTCCTCCTCCTCCTCTGCAGACAGACAGGTAGAATACTGGAAACTAGTTATTTTACTGTATGTGTGCAACGTTTAATTTAATCTCGAGAGGTAGCCTCTAATTTTGTAAAATGGGAGGGGGGGTTCTAAGTAAGGAGCAGCACCCCTCAGCCCTTATTAATTCCTGCAGTAGAATGGGGGGAGTGGAGATGGAGGGGGCTGTGAAGCTAACATGCTTAACCTGGCATCCAAGGGAGATGGAGGAACTGCTTATCTTGGGGGGAGGGGTGTCTGGTTGTGAACTCTCTACACAGTGAATCTGAGGGAGGTGGAGGGGCTGCTTATCTAGGGTCTCTCTCTCAAACAAGTAAATAAAACAGAATGTGTTGAATCTATTAGGATCATTGAGTCACTACATACGGTTGACTGAAATGGGATGGCAGCTATGTTTGTGTGCAGGGCAACGTTTTTTTTTGTTTATGCTGTGGGGTTGGGGGCAACAGTGGGGGGAAGCAGCAGTGCTATCAACTCGAGTACAAGCTTAAAATTCCTGGCTACAACCCTGGGCACAGGACTTGGCTGCCACAGCAAGATCATCCCTGGATGCCAACAAGTATCATTTCCACACTGCCGTGGATACTCCTTTCCAGCCATTAGGGCACCGGCATTACAAGCGCTAGGTTATTATGCGCCAAATGCTGGATTCGCTGCCCCCTCCCCGAGGTCCACCCCCCCAGAGTTAGTATCCTTAGAAAGAGGGGTTGTGGGGGGGGCATAGACTCCCACATGGGGGCTGCAAAAGAGAGGATGGTGACTTTCCCACTTGGCACTGTAATGACCGATTGCACTGCCGCTGGTGATCGGAAGTGGTGGAAATGTGGATACTAATGACACTGCAGCTAGAGTTTTAGCTTTTGCAGTGTCTTTAAAAATATTTTCCTTGTTAAGGACTACTATCCTTTTCCAGGATACCCAAACCAAAGCTATGGATTTCCAGCACCCATGCCCCAGCCAAAGCAAAACCCTGCAATTTCGCCCAGGTTGCCCATCCATTGCCAGTGGGAGGGAAGACTGGCTCATTACCTTTAGGAGTGGGCAAACATAAACTCAGACAAGTGAGTTGAGGAGGTAGTGGGTGTAGGACTTTCTCTGCAGTTCAAAAAATTCCCAGAACTGCAGAAATACGCTTTCTAGCACACTCTCCCACAGAAAGAATACTGCTGGAATTGGAAGTAAAAACAAACAAACATGCTGGCAGCAAAAGCTGTAGAAAAGGCCCCTGCCTCTCAGTGGGACAAGGCTTTATTCTCAAAGCACTTCCTGACCCACAAGAAGAATGGGGAGTGGTGACCCATTTTACATCTCAGGTATCTAAACCAGCATATAAAGGAAATACATTCAAGATGGTCACACTGAAAACAGAGATACCATCACTACAGTCAGGACACTGGCTGGGATCACTGGATCCAAATTCTTTTTATTTTCATATTCCAGTCATGCTTTCCCACAGGAAGTATCTCAGATTCAAACTAGAGAATTGCCAATACCAGGTCACGGCTGCCCCCTTCAGTCTCACCTCAGCGCCAAGGGTATATACAAAATGCTTGGCTGTAGTGGCAGCACACCTGAGAAGGTAAGATGTGGTGGCTTTCCCCTACCAGGACAATTGGCTAGTTTCCAGGAAAACAGGACAGGAGGCAAGGTACTCACTTCAGACTGTAAAAAGTACCTTGGAGTCTCTGGGATTCTTGATAAACCTGCAGCAGTCCCAAATAGAACCCATTCAAGTTATGAACTTCATAGGAGCAGAGCTAAACACCCTCCAGGGCAAAACGTTCCTACCACAGGCCAGAGTTACAGTTTCCATGGGCCTGGTTCCAAATGAGAGATATCCATTACCACGTAGGAGACAACTGGTCTTAAAGGTGGGATCTGCTCTCAAAGCTAGTGCCAGTGACAGAAGGACTAGTAATGTCACTAGATTAGTGGAAGGAAGAAATCAATCTCAGAGTGGGCATTCCCTTTTTTGAGCAATCAGCAACAAGTGTTCTTACTACAGATGCCTCACTCCTGGGGTGGGGTACCCTCCTACAGCACCTCATTGTGAGTGGCACATGGAGCCAACAGGAGTCAGTCAATGGAATACATCGACCTTTCTGGAGCTCAGAGCAGTGCTGTTAGCAATACAGTCATTCTCCTCCCAACTAAGGAGTCAGTCTATCCAAATCAGAACAGATGACACCACAACAATGTCCTACATAAACAAGCAGGGAGGGACAAGATCCTCAAAACTGTACAGAAGCAGTGCAAATCTGGAATCTGGCATACAATATTATGCGGTGCACTAGCCAGAGAAAGACAATGTCCTGGCAGATTCCTTAGGCATAATCAGCCGGGGAAATCAGGCATGGGCCTTGAACAGACAAGTTCTGGCCATAGTGTTCAGAAGGTGGGACCCTACCAAAATAGATCTGTTCACTTCTTAGGGAAACAATCATCTCCCACAGTTTTGTTGCAGACCACTAGGCAGAAGGACAGTCCCAGAGGAAATCCTGGTCTTGGACTGGACAGGGAGGTTTCTATATGCCTTCCCACCATTTCTACTCATCCATAAAGTCCTCTTGAAACTCAGGAGGGATCCTGCAACAATGATCCTAATAGCTCCAGGCTGTGCCAGGCAGACCTAGTATTCAATTCTGCTGGCCCTGTCCAGCAAGCTTCCAATCAGTATGCCACTGAGTCACAATCTGCTGACCTTATCTCAGGGAAGAATAGCACCCACAGACACCAAAACACTGTGCCTGAGGACATGGTTCTTAAGAAGTTAGAATACTCTGTATTAAATCTCTCAGAGTAAGTCCTGAAGGTGCTTTAGAGATTCAAGGAAACCAGCAACCAGGAAAACGTACAGTACTCTTCTAAATGGAAGAGATTTTCTTAATAGAGTATTCCCCAGAATAATTATCCAAATGGAGGCAGGGTTGCCTATAGCTCTGGAATACCTGGTACACCTGCAGTCTCTAGGCCTAAGGCCTTCAGCACTAATGGTGCACTTAGCAGCAGTATCAGCCTACATATCAGCAAGCAAGGGAAAGTCACTGGCCTCTCTTTCAGAAGTTTTTTAAAGGCCTCAGCCACTCGAACCACCAGGTAAGGCACCCAGTCCCTCCATGGGATCTCAGTGTGTGCCTTGCACAGCTCATGGAGGCTCCATTCAAGCCTATGGATATTGCTAACCTGAAATATGTCACATGAAAAACCATATTCTTGGTTGCAATACCTCTGCTAAGAGGGTGAGTGAACTGCAAGCCCTCAGCACACAGCCAAATTACATAATCTTCCACAGGGTTAAGGTAGTTCTTGAAACCAACAGGAAATTCCTATCAAAGATGGTGTCTGAATTACATAATCAGTCAGTAACACTTCCTGTGCTCTATTCAGAACATTCTACTCCAGGTGAGCAAAAACTGCACAGCCTTCACATGAAAAGAGTTCTGGGTATTTACGTGGACTGAACAAAATAGGTCAGGTCCAAAAACACTCAGCTTTTTGTTACGTATGTTTTTTTTAAATTTATTTTTCTTTATTTTTGTATTCCATAAAAAAACCTTTAGGCAGATTCTATTTACAAATGGTTTAGAGTCATCAACAACAAAACATCAAGCACAGGGGTTTGAAGAGTACACAATACAATTCAAGGCAATAGAAAAGATGAACAATTTAACACTACAACACAATAGGGGTGCAATTAAGCAATCGTAAACAAAAACAGTAATAACAGTATTTGCAGCCATCACCAAAAGCATGGGCAACAGATATACAAGTGGAGCTGCCACGGACAAACGTGTGCATCAAAAGCATATAATTTAGGACTGGATTGGCTTCATAGGATAGGGACAGGAAGATCAGTGGCAGCACTGGCAGGACCTCGATGGCAAGAGGGAGGAGAATTGCTGGGACCTAAACAGGTTCAGAGAGCAGTCCGTTTTTAGTGGGGAGGTAGATCATTTCAAAGCTTAGCAAATCGGAAGGAGAAGCTAGCTTGGCTGAGGGAGGTTTTCCTATGGGGAAGTAGTAGGTTGTGTTGCAGCACTCCCCTAGTGGCGTATGTTTGATCAACAAGACTGAACAAGGTTTGGAGACCTGTGGAGAGTAGGCTGTAAAGAGCTTTTTTGCCTGTGACAAGTGTGTATAGCGCAGTCTAGCTTCAAGGTTAAGCCAATTGAGACTGCCACACAGCACACAGGTGTGAGTGTCACATTTTTGGCCGAGGTCAAAGTGGCAGGCTCTGTTGAGGAGACTTCTGACTCTTGCCAGTTCACTGTCATTTGCAGAACCATAGACTGTGATCCCATAATCAATAATGCTAGTACTATAGCTCCTCACCAGTAGTCTCTTGATATCAGGAGGGAAACTGTGTCTACCTCTGAAAAGTAGACCAAGCTTAGAGTTGCCGGTCTTGATTAGTGTGTCAATATGGGTAGAGAAGGACAAGGTTGAATCGAGGGTGACACCAAGATATCTAAAGGGTGAGTGAACTGCAAAGGTTAGCAAAGGTAAACCAACAACTAAGAGGACTATCTTTCACTGGATAGTCTCCTGCATACATATTATGCATCAAAAGCCCTACAAGGATTGACTAAAGGACCTCAATATGTATACCTTAGAACAGAGGAGAGGGGATATGATAGAGACCTTTAAATACCTCGCGGGGTAAATAAGGTACAGGGGGAAGTATTTTTCAGAAGAAAGGGAGCTCAAGAACAAGAGGACATGCTATGAAACTGGAGGGGGTAGATTCAAGAGAGATGCAAGGAAGTGCTTCTTTATAGTAAGAGTGGTGGATTCCTAGAACAGACTTCCAAAAGAGGGGTGGGGTGAAAACAGTGGTGGGGTTCAGGAATGCATGGCACAGGCACAAGGAAATCATAGTGGAAAGGAAGAGGAGAAGGAAAAAGATATGTAGCTCAGATACAGTCTACAGTAATAGTGTAGATAGGGAGAAATGGGCAGACTGGATGGGCCAAGAGGTCCTTATCTACCATCAAATTCTATGTTTCTATGTTTATGGAAGCTTTAAAAGTTGCCAGGAAGCCTGCAGCCAGAAAAACATACTGTGTATGTCAAGGTAGAAAAATTAATATCCGATGTGCTTCCAATCAAATATCAGCTATGGTTGTAGATGTGTTAGTGGTTTCGATTGCTTTGTCCATTTGCAGTCTCAGTCTCTGTGGCCTTTCACTTTTAAAAGGGTGCTTAGCAGCTGTTTCAGCTTTTATGTCAGCAGGAAAAAAAAAACTTTGCTTTACAGGCAGTGTTTAGTACTTCACAGCCAGTGTTCAAAATGTTTTTCAAAGTTGTATCCTCTGTGAGAACCCAGTTCCTCCATGAGATTTGAACTTTGTCCTGGTACGACTAATCGAGCCATTACTTGAATCCATGTTTTTAGCAGAGCTCACATATCTGACATGAAAGACTGTGGGCAGAATTTTCAAAGCGTGGTGCAGGGTTTGTGTCCAGCCCTGTGGCATGGCACTTAGATTCTGGCGGTGCACCAAGCCCTTTGCTGCAGCTGCACCCGATTTTATAACCTTGGGTGTATTTGCGACTGTTTCCACGAATTATAGCAGCTTGTGCCAAATATCTGGTGCAAACTCCGTAAAAGTGGCTGCCAGGATTGCTGAATGTTAGGCCAGAAAAAGTTTTCTAACTTGCAGCAATTGACGTATGAGATAGAAAATCCCATTAGATCGCCGCAAGTCCCATAAGCTGTATTATCAGTACACATGGGCTTGCGGTGATCTAAGGCTTTTGAAAATCCTGACCTGTGTTTCTAGTAGCTATTACTTATCAGGGAGTGCAGTGCAGCTATCAGTCACCAAGCAAGAAAGAGACTTAGGAGTCACGATAACTGATGACTTCAAGATAGCTGGGCAGTGTGACAAAAATTCTGGGTTGCATGGGGAGAGGGATTTCTAGCAGGAAGAGGGAGGTGGTATTGCCATTGAGTCACTCATTGGTGAGGCCCCACCTGGATTACTGTGTCTAATTCTGCAGGCCTCACTTCCATAAGGACATTGAAAGGGTGGAGGTGGTGCAGAGGAGGGCAGCCAAAATGGTGAGGGGTTGCATGAGAAGCCATACAAGGAAAGGTTGCAGGAACTCAACATGTACTCCCTGGAAGAGAAGAGAGTGAGAGGTGCCATGACTGAAACCTACAAATACCTCACAAGAGTGAACAAGGTGCAAGAGGTACAAGTGGAGGGTCTACTTCAGAAAAAGGAAGGCACTAGAACTAGGAAGCCGGCAATGAAGCTAAGGGGGAGAAGTTTAGGAGAGATATGCACAAATATTTCTTCACAGAAAGGGTGGTGGATGACTGTAACAGCCTGATAGAGGAGGAAGTGGGGACAAAGACTGTGGGGAGCTTCAAGCACACATGGGATAGGCACAGGTGCATACTAGGTAGAGGAACGGGGGAGAGGAGTGACACCTATGACCAACTAGGGTCAGTGGTGATGGAATAGGCAGGGACAAGGGGCAGACTGAATGGCCTAAAGGTCCTTTTCTGCCAACAAAAATATATGCTGCTATGTTTCTTACTTCTGCCAGGAGGATCCGTGAACTACAGATTTTAATTTTATGGTCTTCCATAGGGATAAAGTGGTTCTAAGGCTACATGTAAAATTCTTACTAAAGGTGCTCCCAGAATTGCATGGAATTAGTATAGTTTTTCAGCTGTTTGTCACTTATGGTGAGGTAGGGCAAGCAAATTTGCAGCTAAAAAACTATCTCTTGTTGAATAGTCTTTTATATACAGTTTTTCTATAGAAAGGCTGGCAAGCAGCCATATGAAGGCCCGGGAGCACATTCCATTAGATCAGTATCTGCCATTGTGACAGCTCTAAGGGATATAGCCCTTCTGGAGGCTTGTCAAGCAGCCTCCTAGTTGAGAGTGCACACCTTTACTTTCCATTACTACTTGGACATCAGGTCTTGAAAGGATTCCAGGTTTGGTACTTCAGTGCTTCAGAACATGTTTCAAAATAGAGTGGGTTATAGACCCTGCCTCCCAGGGTACTGCTAGGAGTCTGCAGATTGTATCATATCACTAGTAAACTCCCATTGTTAGACAAAATAGTTACTCAGTGTAGTAATGATGTTTCTTCTAAAGGGTATACTAGTGATTTCATCCCTACCTTCCCTTCTAGAACCTTTGTATATTTATTTATGTATTAATTGTATTTATTTATTTACTTATTTATACATTTGGAATTACACCTTTGAGGACAAGTGCTCATTTACAGATGTTCCATGTCAATAGTAGCTTGTAGATTTCAACAAAGAAATACAACATATCAATCAAGACATCAACTTAGGCAGCACACTAAGGAGCATTCTCCTAGGTACAATAAAGTATAGTAGGGAGTACATACAAAAGAGCTAAGGCAATGGCCGTTCCAAAGGAGCATCAAATGGATCTTCAGACTAATTCAAATATGTTTTATTGGTTGAGCATTTTCTTGTTATAAATGTTGCAGTTCATACAGTTTTCATGCTTTTTTTTATGTTGCATTCTTATTTACATTAAGTAAGAATACTTATTATGCATTAACTAGCTGGTCGCAGCTTTCTTCTAACCTTCAGCTATAAATCTGTGATTAGTTTTAATTTAAATATTCAATATTATGTCTGTGGACCAGTGCAACAACTCACGACTGTGATTGCTGAAGACTATATGGATCACTAGTAACCTCTCTAGGAGAAACATCATTAGTATGGTGAGTAATTTTCCCCTCATTTCTGAAATACTAATAGCATTATATTTTTGTGCAAGAATTTGGGAGAAATAATTGTATCATCTTGCACTTCAAAGAGCTAGTGTACTGACTAAAACTAATATTAGTTTTTAAAAGTAGTCAACCATTTCTTTTTATATCTGAGGTACTTTTTATTTCCCCTTTGGTTAATTCGGAAACAGTTTGCTTGATGTTGTGGGGTGTGATGTATGGGACAGGACTCTGCCTGGCAGCTGACATATCTAGCTTTGTTCCCCCCACTACATCCTCAACATTGTGACCTCACTGACTGTGACATCACTGCTGCTTAGGAACAGCCACTCAGTGGCTACCAGGTCAGTCATCTGTGATGTCACTGTCAATTAAATCACAATGCTGATGATGCAATGGGGGATAAAAATAGATCAGCTGACAGACTAAGAGCTGTTCCATACATCCAGCATAATATTATCACATACAAAACGTTCTAATGAGCAGAAGGAAAAAGAAAAATACCTCACAAATAAAATGTTACAACTGACTACTTGAAATGTATATTATTTTCCTGTCTGCCTGTTTTGGCTCCACTAGCTCTTTAATTAGTACAAACAGTAACACATCAGTTAACTAGGGCAAGAGTGATGCTGAGATGCCCTGTTAAAAGCTGCTTTCATTTTCTTTTGGAGCATACCATCCCTTGCTACCCAGCTCTCCTCATCTTTATACACAGCCTGATTTTTTAGGATGTTGTAAGGGAATGTTAAAGAAGGGAAATGTGGGATTTTATAGACTTCTTAGCTAATATTAGAGTTGGAAAAACAAGTACAGTATATATAGAAATGCAAAAATACAGGTACCTCAATATGCAAAGCATCATGAGGGGTATATGCAAATCATGAAAGACATTAAACTGGTTCTGTTTTAAACAGGATTACATTATGCTTAATGGTCGTTCACACAATGTGCAAAGGCTGAAAACAGAAAACACAGACACACGTTTTGTGCTTCTCAGGACTCATCTGTAACAGCCCAGTAGAAGGATGAACAAGTCATATTTTGGTCTTATTGGTTTGGGTCACGGTGAGTCCAAAGTAGAAAAGTAATCTGAAAGACAAAGAACCTCTGCACAAAAACACTGAGGGCAAGCGTTACCTGGGAAAGATAGTGGCAATAAAGCCAGATTTCAAAGAAATGTAAAAATACACATACTCCAATAATACAAATCATCATCAGAAGTATATGCAAATCACCATGAAAGTCATTAGACTGGTGATACATTATGCAGGACTGTATGGTGTCTAATGGCTTCACACAATATGCAAAGGCTAAAAACAGAAGACATGCCTGTGTGTTTCATTCTTCTCAGGACTCATCAGTGTGCCTTATCTGTAACAGCAAAGTGGAAGTATGAACCAGTCATATATTGGTCTTACTTGTTTGTGTCATGGCGAGCCCAAAAATGGAAAGTAATCTGAAAGGCCAAAAACCTCTGCACAAAAGCACTGTGGCGAGGATTACCCAGAAAGGGCATTGGCAATAAAGCCAAGTTTCAAAGAAATGTAAAATTATACCATGGACATAAGTGAACAGCCAATGAAATGGTCAGACTAGCAGTTTACCACTGGTGTAAATCCTATGATAATCACTGGCTGATGAACAAATACAAAAGGTCATCTACGTCCTAATCATCTGCAGCCCAGGAATAAATAGAATAAAAATAAAAACACAAAGCAACCTCTTTAAAAGATGTATTTTATTATAGTAAAAAAATTAACCTTGGTATAATCGCAATAAGCCACTCAGAGGATGTGGGTTATTGGGGCATTTACCATGGCTGGTAAGGATTTACCTACTCAGCTGTGCCTCATGGGCAAACCACTCCAGCCGTGGTAAATCCCCCGATAACCCACATCCCCTCATGGCTTATTGCTTAAATATACATACCTTAGTAATGCAAAACGTCATGGGAGGTATATGCAAATTACCATTTTTATTTATTTATTTCAAATTTGTTTATGGGGTAAGCTCCAAGAGTATAAAATGTCCATTTAGAAGGATGACAAGAGGTGAACAGTTGCACAAAATTTAAAAAAGACCATACTTACAAATATTAGATTACAAAACATATACACAAAAAGACAAAACAAGGCAAAGTAATAAAACGTATTAAATAAACTACAAATGAACTGTACATAGTGAATGTGATTGGCAGTACAACCTTCATTTTTTTTAAAACCAACGTTTGAATTGTAAGACTGTAAATTCTTTCACAAGTATTCCAGTGATTTGCAGAGTGATATATGAAAGATCACTGACCAGCTGATGTCCCCCAAAATGGAGGCTGAACAATTTGATTATGGGAAGGTTTGGTATGATGTTAGGAGGGATTAATAGCCAATTCTTGCATGAAAGAGAATTTCACAAGGGACTTCAAAAATCTTTGGAAACCGGTAACAGAAAAATAATGAATCCTTTGATCAAAGGCGAGCCATCCCAACTTCTAAGTCATGCCACCATATCTCTCAACTGTACCACATTACGAGGAATGTTCCTCATTTTACTTCACAAAAGCTTCCTGTTCCACATTGTGAGGATTTGTTCCACATTCAGTGTTAAAATTTTAAAGCAAAAATCTATAGTAAATGATGCAAAAATATATTATTCAATTAATAACAGACTTTCTGAATATAAATGCAAAAATGTTAACAGTGTTCTGAGCTTCTTAGGTAAAGATTTGATTGTGTTCCACATTTTGCTCATTTGTTCCACATTTTGAGAGGCGATGTTCCACATTTGGGGGACAAAAGGTTGAGAGATATGCATGCCACAGTGATGAGAGAATTTAGGAACAGCCAAAACAAAATGACAAATAGAATGATACAATATTTTCACTCTGTATAAGGATGAAGCAGAAGCAGATGCATACAAAGACAGGGTGTAATAACCACAGACAATAATAATGACTGTGTCAAAGTTTTCTTGGAATCAGGTGACTGACAATTTTTTGTATTGTACAGTTGACTCAGGCAAATATGAATTGATTTAACCAATGTATCAATGTGCATTTGATAAGTAAGGGGTTGATCAAGAACAGATCTTAAATACTTAAAACTATCAACTTGTTCAGTTACCTTGCCTGCAAAATCAGAAATCATATACAGTGACTGAAAATGCTTGAGTTTTTGTTGAGATTCAAAGTACATAAATTTAGTTTTAGCCAAGTTCAATAACAGACCATTTCTCAGTAGCCAAGTCTGAATGGAATCAAAATCACTTTGCAGATGTTTACCAATGACATCAAGATTTGGGCCTCTTCTGAAAAGCACGATGCCATCAGCGTATATAACAATACCTTGCCTGTAGACCCTGGGCTAGATATTCAAACGGGTTGCACCTAGTGCAACAGAGTTGCACCAGTGCAACCCCAGAAATGCTCCCCGGGGCAATATTTAAAAAAGGGAATTGTGCAGTGCAATTCACGATGTGCTGGGGTGCAAATATGATGTATGAGGCACATCTCCAGGGTGCATGCCCTTGCATATGCTGCACATCCCGATATTCAGCCCAGGGTGTGTGGCACATATTCTGGCACAACCCTGAGATGCACCGCATACCAGGGCATAAGGTTGAGCCTGGAAAAAAAAGGCTCAAGTGGTGACCACCCACAGGTGAGCTGCCATAATGCAAGGTGCATCATAGCAGCCACCAGCCGTAGGTGGCCACCCCCCAAGTACACTGTGCACAAGCACCCAAAACATCCCTGGTGGTCCAGTGGTTCCCATCTCCCTCCCCATAGCCCTGATCGCTGAAAATAAAATATTTATATAGCCCTGGTAATCTAGTGGTACCCTGCTCCCTCCCTGTAGCCCCGATCGCTGAAAATGAAATATTTACATAGACCTGGTAGTCCAGTGGTATGCCACACCCATCCTGATGCTCCGATCCCCGTAAAATAACATACAGGTATTTGTAATTCCCTGGTAGTCTAGTGGTCCCCCCACCCCTCCAGCAACCCTGCTCGCTGATTGTAAGAGAAAGTCACTTCTCTGATAGTCCAGTGGCACCCCCTACCCACACAGGACCCTCTGCCCACCCAGCTCCCCCCAGTCTTCAGCAGGCAGCAGCACACTCACCCGCATACCTCCACAGCTGCCCGCTGAATGACAGCATACAGTATAGGCTGCAATCCCATTAGTTCACAATGTGGACCAATGGGCTTGCAGTGCACACTGTAATAGTCATTCACAAATATGTGAATGAATGATCCATTCACATATTTGTGAATGACTATTACAGCATGCACTGCAAACCCATTGGTCCACAGTGTGGACAAATGGGATTTCAGCCCATAGTGTACGCTGTCATTTGGCAGGCAGCTGTGGAGGTATGCGAGTGGGTTTGCTGCTGTCCGCTGATGACTGGGGGGGGAACTGGGTGGGCAGTGGGTCCTGTGTGGGTGGAGGGAGGCGGGGGTGCCACTGGACCACTAGATAAGTGACTTTCTCTTACAATCAGTGATCAGGTATGCAGGAGGGGTGGGGGACCACTAGACTACCAAGGAATTGCAAATATGTTATTTTACGGGGATTGGAGCATTGGGAGGGGTGGGTTATACGCAGTCATAAATAAGTAAGACTACAGTCCAATAGTCCATAAAAAAATCTTGAATAGTCTTTTATTCTTCTTATAAATTTGCACCATGCATATTCAACCGGCTACAGTTTCGTAGTTTCACACCACTTCTTCAGGCCAGAGTTATAGTACAGTGCTGATTCTAAACATAAACTTCAAACCATAATATATCTAAATGGTAAGTGTAGTCATGCTGAGCTACTTTAAATAGGGGTGGGTTATACCACTGGACTACCAGGGCTATGTAAATATTTCATTTTCAGTGATTGGAGCATCAGGAGGGGTGGGGGGGTACCACTGGACTACCAGGGAAATATGAATATGGTATTTTACGGGGTTCAGGGTTACGGGAGGAGTGGGGGGACCATTAGACTACCAGGTAATTATGCAGATGTTGTTTAATGGGGATTGTGGCTATGGGGCGGGTGGGGGTGCCATGAGAACCCCTCTGGCAGCACTGCATATTGTGCAGGGTGCCGTGCACATTTTGCTGGTCTGCCCTGCACAACACATGCAAATGGGGCCATAATGACATGCAAATGGCCCCATTTGCACCTTGCACGTAATATGGCCCATTTGCATACTGCTGGCTGAATATTAGGAATTTGCGCACAACATAACTCTGTTGTGCTGGCGCAGTTCACATTCCCGGTATTCAGCCTTGCCTGGGGGGGATGCACCAGTGCATTGTGTTTACGCAGTGTGCATTACATGATATATTCAGAGGAGACGTGCCTTGGCTCATCTCTTTTGAATATATCCCTGAGTTGCACCAGCGCAACCACATGCGCCATTGCCAGGCACACTTCTGAATATCAGAGCCCCTGAATAACTGTTGGGAGACCATTCAAAAAATATTAAATAAAATGGGGTCCAAGGTAGATCCCTGAGGAACACCAATGACTATATCAGCCAAAGTAGAGACAATAGAGTTTAATAAAGCTGCTTGTTGTCCCCCTATTAAGCGGTTTTGAAACCACCCCATAGCTGCTTTAGATTGGCCGAGATCCCCAAACTTTGGGAACAGGTGACCATGGTGCTCAAAATCCAACACCTTAGATAAGTCCAGGAATAATGCCCTGAAAAATATTCTCTTGCTCTGCTTTAAAGGGAAACTAACATAAAATTATAAAATGTATCAATATTGTTACCAATGGAAATCTGCTTTATACAGTATAAGCTATTGGCTGAACCTGTAACACTCTTAGGGTCAGAAGTATAACACATTTAGCTGCCCCTCCTTTTATAGCTTCAGGCATCCATTTTCTAAATTACAGGCACAGGAAATTACATCACATCAGGGGAAAACAGAGGAAAAATACAGTGCTGTTAGTAATTTATAATGAATAGCTTTTCATCCACTCAACTCTCAGTGACATTTGCCGTAAATTGTGCTGATGGCATTTTTAGGCATCAGCATCCCTGCCATCTTACAAATTTGTAAAACCACTGTTTCATGGAGCTACAAGTATATTGCTCTGTTGTAAAAAAAAAGTGTGCTGCCAGTGGCAACAGTTTCTGAGCTCCTTTGGGGTTCAATTTGTACACTGTTTCATGACATTACAGTTGAGGGAAATGTTTTGCACCTATGTGGTTTGCAAAGAGTCCTGCTAGTACCACTCTAGACAATGTTTGCACCAGTGCTGTTTTACATTTTTTGACTGGAGCGGTTGTTTATAACTTGGTTTTAGTAGGATCATTTTGTGAATGAGCAGTTCAGGTTTGCACCTGAGTTTAAAACCAGTAAGCAATACAACAGTGTGACCAGCAGTGACGGTCTCCCTGTGCTCCAATCCACTCAGCTGTTCAAATGGGAAGAAATAGGATCCTACTGGAAACAAGAAGTTGTAACTCAACTAGGCCACCTTTGATAAATCAGTTATTGTTTTGTGCTGGTATGTGATAGTGAAGATAAAATACTGTATAAGTGATATTGGGAATACTCAATAGAGGACCCTTTTAAGGGTTCAACAATTAAAAGTATTTATTTGAACAATCTAGAAATAGGCTTTCTTTTACCAAAATAAAAAAGGTTTCTTTTCTTTATATCTGTAGCTTTTTCACTTTATCTTGCCTTTCCAACATGAAATATACAGCAGCACCACATCTCATTAAGGGATGACCATTTCTATACCAACAAGTTCTAAACACTTTCAAGTACTTAATACTTTGCAAATGTACAAACGTTCTGCTTTACTGTAGCACAGAAATATTATTGCAAGCAGCACCTGCTGCAGTACTGCTTTATTTTAGCACAGAAAAATTATTACAAGCAGCATCTGCTGCAGTACTGCTTTATTTCAGCACTGAACAATTATTGCAAGCAGTACCTGCTGCAGTACTGCTTTATTTTAGCACTGAACAATCATTGCAAGCAGCACCTGCTGCAGTACCAGAACATTTGTTGCAAGCAGCACTTGCTGCAGTACTGCTTTATTTTAGCACTGAACAATTATTGCAAGCAGTACCTGCTGCAGTACTGCTTTGTTTTAGCACAGAAAATATATTGCAAGCAGCACCTGCTGCAGTACTGTGGGCTTATTGGTGAGCTGGTCTCAGCTAGTCTCAAATTTACTGATTGCAGTTGAGAGGGTCAGGGAACTGAAGTGGTCATGCCTCGATGAGGTGAGGAGCTGCTGTTTATTTCATGTTGGAAAGGCAAGAGAGAGTGAAAAAGATGCAGTTATAAAGACAATAACCCTTTTTTTTAATTTTGATAAAAGAAAGCGTATTTCTAGAGTGTTCAAATAAATACTTTAAATTTTTGAACCCTTAAAAGGGTCCTGTATTGAATATTTCCAATATCACTTATACCAGTTATCTTCACTATCACACACCAGCACAAAACAATAACTGATTTATCAAAAGTAGCCTAGCTGAGATACAACTTCTTGTTTCCAGTCAGATCCTGTTTCTACCCATTTGTAGAGCTGAGTGGATTGGAGCACAGGGAGGTCAAGTCACTTGCTGAAGGTCACACTGTTAGTATTTGGTTCTACTGAGGTTTGAATCTGTGACCTTCCAGGTGCAAATCTGGTGTTCAAATCAATAGACCACACTGCCTCTTATTACACAAAATGATGCTAGCAAAATACAAATTATAAACAACTGCTTCAGTACAAAGAAAGTAAAACAGCATTGGTGCAAACATTGTCTAGAGTGGTACTAGCAGGACTTTGTAAACCACACAGGTGCAAAATATTTCACTCAACTGTAATGTCACAAAACATTGTACAAGTCAAGAGAACAACAAAGTACCGTAGTTTGGAAATTGTTGGCGCTGCCAGCACACAACTTTTTTTTACAACAGGGCAATATACTTGTAGCTCCATGACACAGTGGCTTTACAAATTTGTAAGATGGCAGGGATACTGATGCCTAAAAATTCCATCAGCACAATTTACGGCAAATGTCACTGAGAGTTGATGGGATCAAAAACTATTCATTGTGAATTACTAACAGCATTGTATTTTCCCTCTGTTTTCCCTTGATGTGATGTCATTTCCGGTGCCTGTGATTTAGAAAATGGATGCCTGCAGCTATAAAGGGAGGGAAAACTAAATGGGTTACAATTCTAACCCTAAAAGTGTTACCGGTTCAGCCAATAGCTATATAAAGCAGATTTCCAGTGGTAACAATATTGATACATTTTATAATTTTGTGTTAGTTTCCCTTTAAGCAGGGTTGTATGTTGCTTAATGACATCTTACTCAATCTGCAAAAGCTGAAAACATGAGACACAGATACGTGTTATAGCCCTTCAGATATCAGCATCCTGTCAGACCTATAGAAATAAAGTGAGAAATAGGTAGTTTGGGGGAAAATATAATAGAGAGAGCAGAGACACAGAGTGGAGAGATACACAAGGGGTACAGGACAAGCAAGCTGCACAACAACAAGAAGGGAGCCCTGAGGGGCACAATATTAATTTTAAAAACATACCTGGACAGGAAACAAGAGTCCCTGCAGATACATGAATATAGGGGCATGCCATGTTTGGAGCCTGCTAGTGAGAAAGCTGATGTCAAGGACATCTTGACATCAGCTGGGAGGCAGAAACAATCAGATATGATTAAAGACTGAGGGAGCTGCAATTCTGCCATTTGCAATGGCTAAACCATAAGCTTTATAAAAACATAGAAAACAGAAACTTAGAAAGTGCCAGCAAATGGGGACCAAAGATCCATCTAGTCTGCCCTGAGCCCTACCCCTCTCCTTGGAATTTCTTTGAGACAATCCCCAATGACTTCAGCAGGTAGGCCATTCCACAGATCAACCACCTGAGGCAGTATAGTGCAGTGGTCTAAGGCTCTGAGCTGCAAATCTGGTGACATCCAGCAGACCAGACCTGGGTTTGAATCCCACAGCTTCCACTTGCATACTGTGTGACCCTGAGCAAGTCACTTAACCTCCTTGTGCTCCCAGGTTGCTCCTGTAAAAAAAGCTGTCAGCTTAGAGTGCAATACCTGCTTAAAAATAAAAAACCACCCTACTGTGAAGAAAAACTTACATATGTTGCCCCTGAATCTTCCTCCCCCTCAATTTCATATCTTGACCTCTTGTTCTCGTGGAGCTATTGACCAGAAAGAGCTCATGGGTGGGGACTCTGTTTATACCATTTAGAAACTTGAATGCCTCAGTCATGTCCCCTCTATCTCTGCGCTGCTCCAAGGAGTACATGTTGCATTCCTCTAATCTGCTATCGTATGGCAATTCATGGAGACCATGAACCATTTTAGTTGTCTTCTTCTGCACTGTCTTCAATCTATGTGCTTCCTGAGATAAGGCATCCAGAACTGGACGCAGTATTCAAGGTGGGGCCTTACCAGGGACTTGTACAGTGGCAGGATCACCTCCCTCCTTCTACTTGTGATGTCCCTGCCTATCCATCCTAGCATTCTGCTGGCCTTTTGTGTTACTTTTTCGCATTATCTGCCTACTTTCAAATTGTCTGAAATGATAACCCCTAGATCCCACTCTTACTGGGTGGTTGCTAGTTTCTCCCCTCCAAGATAGTAGTCCATCCCTGGGTTGCTCCTGCCCAGATGCATAACTTTGCACTTTTTCACATTGAGTTTTAACTGCCACATGTTGGACCATTTTTCCAGCTTGAGTAGGTCACTTTTCATTTGCTCCACCCCTTGTGCAGTGTCCACGCTGTTGCAGAGCTTCATGTCATCTGCAAACAGATATACCTTCCTGCTCAGCTCCTCTGCGATGTCTCTGAAAACATTGAAGAGCAGTGGTCCCAGGACGGACCCATGTGCTGGTCACCTCCCTATCCCCTGATGCTGCCCCATTTACCATCACCAATTGAGTTCTCCATTCAAGCCAGCTACTCACCCATGATACCACATCCCACCCCATGCCTGTGTGCTTGAGTTTATTTAGCAGTCTTCTGTGTGGGACTGAGTCAAAGGCTTTGCTAAAGTCAAGGTAGATAACATCCACGGCTCACTCCGGTCCACAATCCTAGTAATCAAGTCAAAACACTTGATCAGATTTGTGTGGCAGGATCTTCCCACTGTGAAGCCATGCTGCTTGGCATCCTGCTGACCAGTTTCCTCCAGAAATGCTATTATTCTTTCCTTGAGCAGTGATTCCATCATCTTGCCCACCACCAAGGTGAGACTGACAGGGCGGTAGTTTCCTGCATCCTCACTGCTACCACTCTTATGTATGGGGATCACAATTGCCCTTTCCAGTCTTGGGGAACTGTTCCTTCTCTTAGGGATCTGCTAAATAGATCCGCTAAAGGTGCTGTCAATTCATCACTAAGTTCCCTCAATATGCATGGGTGGACTCCGTCTGGACCCATGGCTTTATCTATCTTCAGTTTTTGTAATTCTGTCCTTACCCTCTCTACCGTGAACGGGCTTGTGTCTACCCCCTTTCATGATTTCGATCCCCTTTTGGGGTGGGCTCATTTCCAGGCTCCTCCTTTGTAAAGACAGAGCAAAAGTACTCATTCAAAACTTCTGCCTTTTCTCTGTCTTCTTCTACCCTCCTGCCATCCCTGCTTATGAGCCTGACAATGCCTCCCTTGTTTTTCCTTTTGTCACTTATGTACCTAAAGAAGGTCTTTTTGCATCCTTTTACCGCCTGCACTATCTCTTCCTCAGTTTGTGCCTTTGCTGCTCTGATCACCCTACCTGCCTCCTTCACACTGCTCTTGTATGCCTCCCTATCTCTGTCACTATTTGAGCCCTTGTATCTTCTGAATGCTAATCTCTTAGTGTCTTGAAGAGGGGTAGATAGGGAATCACCAGCCCTATCTGCCCCACAAATGGTGGCAACTATGGAGCACCATAAAAGCTTAAACAAGGAACTCAAAGGGGAGTAGAAGCTGAAGTTGGGAGGAGCTGGCTCGAGACATTTCCACTTCTGGGAGGTGCAAGCTCACTCCTGATTGGCTGCCAGGTGCCTTATTAACATTACTGACCAATCAGGCATCAAGTAGGGAAGAGTAAGAAGCTGGTGGTGGAGTAGTTCTGGGTCTATCTCTCATCCTCCTCAAGCTGAAAGGAGTGCTGTGGGTGGTCTCTGTCAGAGACAACTTCTCCTCTTAGAACTAAAAGGAAAAAAGTGTACCAAGTTTCATGTGCCAGGTTAGAAAGTTAAGAAGCTACAAAAGCCAAAGACAGTGACAAAACTTCATTAGCCAGGTAAAGTTCAATCAATTTTTTTTTTACTGCAATACCTGGACTTTGATAGTCCAGTTTAGAGAGGAGTAAGGGGAATCCCATTTAGTTATTTCTTTCAGACATCACCAAAGGGTTTGTTATTTTATTCAGTTAAAAGTTATAGAGAGGCACTTCACCTTCTCATTGAGTGACCAGAAAAGAACCAGAGGTGCAGGGCAACTAACCACATGAATTCCCAAAAGAGGACAGGAAGTGCAATAAAGCTAATCAGAGGACCCAGAGGACAATGCCTCATCTTCCCTGGCCACGGCAGTGATTTGGAAATCAGAGTCACTAAAACCATTATAGTTTGGGATCAAGGTAGTAGGGATTGTGATTCCAGGGACTTTAAATTGACACTGGGATGCAACTTTTTTTTGGGGTGAGGGTTAAACATGTTGAGTGTTTTCTCTAAATGGGCCCTATGCATGATGCCAGCATGCCATGGAAACCTGGTGCGTTGGCATTGATACGCATGAATGCCATGGAGCAGGGTCCTGCGGACCCCGTGCGGCATTCACGAACTGGGTGTAAAACAGTTGTGCACCTGATCCCCCAACCATGTGGACAGCAATGCACCGGGGGCAGGCGGTGGGCAATGCCAGCACTATGCGCCATGCACTACGGCGTGTATTGCTGCCCATGGGGGTGCAGAGGAGGGTGCAGTTTATGGTAGGAGAGACCCTGCTGTAACTCACTACACACCCCCTCGTAAGTGCCCCCCAACAGTCACAGCAGACCCAAGCAAACATCCTCCATGCTGGCCCAGCCCACTAGGAGATGGCGAGGGCTTGAGCATCTGGGCAGGTACCCGTATGGTGCCGGACCCCCCCACGGACATGGCAGTCCATCCCCATCTATCCAGAAAACCTCCCCGCACACCCAGTAGTGTTGAGGCCTCCCATCCCTGGACCCCAGCATCCACAGTGGTAGCCATTGCCCCCCACCCCCGTGGCACAGACACCCCCCCAGTACCTACAGGTTGGTGCTGCGACATGGGGTGGCCAGCGGCACAGCCCTCCACACACCTCCTCACCCTCCAGCTGTCCAAGTTCTGCAAGGAGCACGCTGCTTGTTTATAGGGGCACGCTCCCAGCAGCACCTGGATGGCCGGCAGCTGAGGAGGTATAGAGACGCTGGTCGCTCCTGCGCCATGGCACCAATGGCTGGGGTGGGGGAGATTGTTGGTGCTGCAATGATGCGGGGGTGGGGGTACCGGGATGACCCATGGCCTGGCACCAAAAGGGCTTCTGTGTGCATGGGGTTCACAGACCGCCTTTGGGGCTTGGGGGTACCGGGTATGGTGTCGGGGTTTCAAGGGGGTGTGCAGGAGCGGGGTTGGGGCACATCTGTGCTGGGGGGCGGCCTGCAGGACTGGGGTGGGGTACCACAGCCAGGTATCCATCTGCACGCCGGGAGGGTACCATGCAGTTTGGGCTGGTGGAGGTGTCCACTAGATGTCAGGGCCATTCTGTGTGGGTCCATGTGCCTGCGGTGGGCATTCACACACCCGGACCCATGCTATAGCACAAGGGATCCACTGTGGGGCCCATGCCGAGCATCTGATTGGATGCCTGGCTGGGTCCTTGACTCTGCTTGCAGCTACCCTGTGTGGCCCTGCATGCCAGGGGTGTAGAGCCATGGACAGGTGGTGGCCATCAGTGAATAACAACTGGTGTGTACCTATGCAATGTGCTATGCTTTTGGTGTGTAACTTGCTCCTATTAGTGCATAGGAGCCATTGTTAGAAGATATTCTGTCACGGAAAGTAAAATGCAATTTAGATTGTGCTGGTGTTAATACATGAAACGTAGAAACATAGACTTTGATGGCAGATAAGGACCGCTTGGCCCATCTAGTCTGCCCATTACCCTACCTACAGGATAGGCCGCAGATCCTAGTTAACCAACAGCCTATTTCTTCCTACTCCCCACAAGAATTGCCTTATGTCTGTCCCATGCATTCTTGAATTCTCCCACAGTTTTAGACCCCACAACCTCCTCAGGAAGGCTGTTCCATGCATCCATTACCTCTCTGTGAAATAATACTTCCTCACATTGCCCTGAACTGCCCCCCATCTTTAAATTGTGTCCCCTTGTTCTTGCCGTCTCTTTCTGAAAGATGCTACCCTCTTGGACTTTGTTGATTCCACTGAGGTACTTAAAAGTTTCTATCATGTCCCCCCTTCTTTCCTCAAGGGTATACATATTAAGCTCCTTTAGTCTCTCCTCATATGGCTTCTCTTGCAGACCCTGCACCATTTTAGTTACCCTCCTCTGGACTGCCTCTATCCTGTCTATGTCCTTGCGGAGATGGGTCTCAGAACTGGACACAGTACTCCAGATGGGGTCTCACCAACTGTCTGTACAGAGGGATAACAACTTCCTGTTTTCTGCTGTTGATGCCTCTCCTATGCATCCCAGTATACCCCAGCCCTCCCTACTGCCTTCTTACATTGCTTGCTAACCTTAAGGTCATCTGATATGATTACCCCAGGTCCCTTTCCTTTTTGTTGTTGTTACTACCTCCCCCACCCATTGTGTATTCTTCCTGGGTTCTTGTTTCCAGGTGCATTATTTTGCACTTTGCATTGAATCCTAGCTGCCATACTTCTGACCAATCCTCAACCTTGCCAAGTCCTTCTCATCCTTTCCACACCTTCTTGTGTATCAACCCTGTTGCAGATCTTTGTGTCATCTTCAAAGAGGCATACTTTTCCTTCAGTCCCTCTGCAATGTCACTTATGAAGACATTAAAAGGACTGGACCCAATACTGAACCATGCGGTACCCCACTAGTAACCCTTTTCTTTCTTCAGAGTGGACTCCATTTACAATTACCTTCTGTGTCCTGTTGTCCAGCCAATGTTTTAGCCTAGGCTACCACCTGGGACCCACTCCCAGGCTGGTTAATTTGACTATTAATCTTGTGTGGGACTGTGTCAAATGCCTTGCTAAAGTCTAGTTAGGCCATGTCCACAGCCCCTCCCTGGTCTACTACTTTGGTCACCCAGTCAAAGAAATCTATTAGATTCATCTGACATGACCTTCCCACTGTGAACCCATGCTGCCTTGGGTCCTGTGCCCCACTGGCCTCTAGGTACTCAACTATTCTTTCCTTCAGAAGTGACTCCATCACTTTCCCTATCACAGAGGTCAGACTGACAGGTCTGTAGTTTCCTGTCTCTGTCTTGGTCCCACTTTTGTGAAGGGGAATCACATCTGCCTTCCCCCAGTCCTCAGGTACCACACCATCCTCCCATGATTTATTAAAAAGAGTAGCCAGTGGTTTCACTAGTTCCTCCCTTAATTCTTTTAGAATTCTGGGGTGAATTCCATCAGGCCCATTGCTTTGTCCACCTTCAGTTTTAGGAGTTCTTGCAGAACCCTTTCTTCTGTGAAAGGACTGGGATCACCCCCTATCAAGAGTCTTCTGTTAATTGATTAGGCACTTCTCCTTTTGTGAATACTGAGCAGAAATATTCGTTTAGTACCCCTGCTTTTTCACTGTCCCCCTCTGCCCACCCACTGTTCATTCTATTCAGCCTCACTATCCCTCCCTTTGTCTTTCTACGCTCACTGATGTACCTATAAAAGGTTTTATCCTTTTAACCGAAGTTGGCTATCTTTTCCTCAGTTTGGGCCTTTGCTATTCTGACTTCCCTTCCTGCTTCCTTCTGCCTTAACTGGTACAGCTCTCTGTCCTGCTCCTTCTGTGTTTCCTTACACATCCGGAATGCTATATTTTTCTTCCTGACTTTCACAGCCACCTCTTTTGAGAACCATAGTGTCTTTTTCTTTCATTTTGATTTGTTTATTTGCTTCACACAAAGGCTTGTTGCCTCTGTGATGGCAGTTTTGATGATTCCCTATTGTTGCTCCAAACCTCCTTCTAGCCTGTTTGCTAGTGCTTATCTGAGGCACTCTCCCATTTTGCCAAAGTCAGCCCTCCTGAAGTCCAGTACCCTCACTTTTGTATGGCTTGACTCTGTAGCGGAGTTTAACGTGAACCACACTGTTTGATGGTCACTTGTTCCCAGATAGTAACCTACTTCTAGATCTGAGATCCTCTCACTGCCCCCATTTGAGAGTACCAGGTCTAAGATTGCTCCCTCACAAGTGGGTTCCGAAACTAGCTGTCTGAGGCCTGCCACCTATAGGGCATCAAGAATGGCCCTGCTCTTAGATGTGGCTGCAGCAAATGTGTTCCAGTTAACATCTGGCATATTCAGGTCTCCCATCAACAGTATCTCCCCTTTCTCTGCCATTCTAAGAATGCCTTCTGTCATATCCTTGTCTATTCCCTCCCCCTGACATGGGGGTCTGTACACAACCCCTGTGCGGATTGTGGTGCCCTTTCCAGTCTCCAAGGTGACCCACAGTGCCTCTTCTCCTCTCTGTTTAGTCTTTTGTTCAGTTGCTTTTATCCCTTCCTTTTCATAGAGAGCTACTCCTCCCCCTCTTCTCCCCTGCTTGTCTCTCCTGTAGGTTATGTACCCTGGTATGTTAACATCCCAGTCATGGTTCTCTGTGTACCATGTTTCTGTGACTGCTACGATATCCAGGCATCCCTCTTCCATCAAGACCACCAGCTCAGGGAGCTTGTTGCCCAGACTACGGGCATTGGTACTCATTACCCTCCATTTCCTGATGGCCTTACTCCTTTTTTGCCCCATCCCTGTCATTCTTGCCTTTGTCACTTTCTCCATTTACCCCTGCCCTTCTCCCTGTTGACACCTCTATGTTGAAACAGGGTGCACAGCTGTTACCCAAGTGTCTGATGCTAAAATAAAAAAAAAACTGCTTTATCTTTAAATGTGCTCTCCTGCCTCTGTGATATTTCCTGTTAGCATTATATATATTTTTTTTATTTCACATAAATATCTGTCCAGCCCTTGTAACTGCCCTTCCCTGAAGCTAGCTGGGTACTATCACCAAGGTAGGTCAAAATAGGGTGCAAGCAGGTGTTTTACCAGGCACCTCTTATAGAGCAAACGGTTGTACATAAAACCTACAAACCAATCCAACTGCATAAGCACTCCACATACCTACATGAGCTGCCCCAGTGCAATTCAACCCCTCATCCCTTTTAGTAGTGTAGTGACTATTCAAAAATGAACTTGATTTGTTTATGGGTGATAGGAAATATCATTACCATCATTAAGCTAATGATGGCGAGTTCAATTATGGACTTGTCCCTCAAACTCGTATAACCTATGAAACCTAGTGTATATCAGATGTTTAAACTGACTATGGGGAAGTCTGGGTCTAGGGGTCCAGTGGAACCATGGTAGCAGGTGAGATGAAGGGATCCTAGCTAGAACTCCCACACATTTGGAGGCTTGTAGCAGCTCAGCAGGTACAGAGAGAGCTGTGGCCCTAACTGGACTAGGTGAAGGTACATTAGAGAGGGGGAACATAAAGGGTGCAAACACCAAGAGAAACAAGGAGAGGAGAGGAGAAGGAAGGCACACGAGAAGTAGCCATGTAGGATCAGGTGTCAGGTGGGAGGGGGTATGCCTTTATGCCAGGAGCCTAAGTAAAAAAATCAGTAAGCTCCAGGCGCTGATGGCAGACACTGAGACGGACACACCTGCTTTGGACAATAAGGGTCCAGGGCTATGATTGAAAAGGCTGCAGGGGAAGGCAGTGGTTTTATTATTTTAAATACTGGGTTGCTTTACTGAACCGCAGCTTGAGACTCTTGTTTTCCGAGGGCTGCAAGCAACTAGACTGTCACAGCTCTTCAGGGTGACTCAGTGCAGCCCTTTGTTGCTGCCCAGTGATTTTTAACTTGTCTTTTTAAAGACAGATTAATGTCATAGTCTGCCGGTTCTGTTATAGCACTGGGAATGGTTGTTACAGTGACCAGGTGACATCACTAGTGCTTGCCAATAAAGCTCAGCTCCAGCAAGCAGAGACGAGAGCAGGGTGGAGGTGATGCAGGCAGAGGCCAATGGCATCTGCTGGCATCAGTTGGGGAAGGTGGGAAGTGGGACCAGCAGTTCTGACCACTCGTATATGTCTATTACCAAGGCTCCGAGCTTTCCGTGGCCATGGTAAACCACAGAATTCCCCGCGGAATTTGTGGCCACCCACAGAACAAACTTAGTTCTTTGCTGAAGGAGGTGCCTAATCCCCCATCAGCTTCACTGCCCCCCCAAACTTGCATATGCCACACTGGGAGCCCACCCCAGCATGGCAAAATCTCCTTTGCTGACGGGGGTGCTCAATCCCCCATCGGCTCCACTGCCCCCCACCCAAACAAACTTGCATATGCCACACTGGGAGCCCACCCCAGTGTGATAAAAGTCTCATTTGCTGACAGGGGTGCCCAATCCTCTGTCAGCTGCACTGCCCCCCTCAAACTTGCATATGCCACGCTGGAAGCCCACCCCAGTGTGACAAAAGTCTCCTTTGCCAACGGGGGTGCTCATTCCTCCGTCAGCTCCACTGTCCCACCAAACTGCCTGGTGCCAAGCTGGGAGCCCACCATAGCATGGCAAAACTCCCACATTTAAACATTTAAAAGTAAAAAAAAAGACCTGAAAGAAAAAAAAGTCACTCATTGATTCTCTGGCCCCACCCCAACCCATGCCCACTCTCTGCAGACCCTCACCTCCCACCCTCCCACCCCATACTTACCTCTGGAGCCCAGCGCATGATTGGGGCTGAAATAAGACATGATGGGAGTGGTGCAGTGCAGTGGCTGTGGAGCAGCAAGTCTTCCGGGAGATGTTCTGGAGGATGCAGTGTTGTCCTGTCTGTAGGCACCTCTCTGGGCTGAGGGAGGAGGTTGCTCATCTCCAGGCTGAGTTGGCCATGATTTGTGGGACCTCTTCTCCCACCCAGGGACCACCAGGGTCACTGTTGTTGCCTCAGAGGTTGCCAAGAAAGAGGAGTGGTTGGACCACAGTGGGCTCAGGGAGGGTGAGGATGGTGGAACAGAGGTGCATCCCTCCAGTTGTACCTCTCCACAATTTCTATGCCGTTCTGAAAAAGTGTGGTTCCTCTATGGAGGTACCCACAGTAGAGACCAAGGAGGATGCTGGGAACCTCCACAAAGGAGACCCACAGGAGGGTGGCATGGGACCCCACAGGGGAAGGAAACAACTCCTGGTGAGGGACTCCATTGTTGGGAAGGTAGAACTGGGGGAAGAAGGGGAGAGGGAGGTAAGGTGCCTGCCTGGCGTCATGACTTGGAGGGATAGGGAGCGAATCCTCAGGATTGCAGGAGCAGCTGCACAGGGGAAGGAGCTGGATGTCATTGTCCACCTAGGGACAAATGACCTGGCTAAGAAAGGGATCAGAGCAATGCAAGAAGTGTTTGTGGAGATGGGGAGAGCCTTAGACAAATAGCACGCACTGTAACCTTCTCGGAGGTGCTGCCTGACTATGGCACGGGTGAGGCTAGGGTGCTCCACACCATGGGATTCAACCAGTGGTTGAAAAACTGGTGCATAGCTTAGGGATTTGGCTTCATTGGGGACTGGGGGTCCACCTGGAGGGATGCAGGCCTATACTGGTGTGATGGTCTGCATCTGTCCAGGAGGGGAACCAGGATCCTAGGTGATGGGTTTAAATGCTTCATTGTCAAGCATTTAAACTAGCCAAGGGGGAAGGCACTGGAGAGGAGCAGGGAAATCCTAGCCCCCCCCAAAAAAATCAGGGTACTAAGTGAGGCAGACACCAACATAGAGATGTCATTAGGGAGAAGCACAGGGGTAAATGGAGAAAGTGCCAAACACAATAAGGACAGGGATGAGGCAAAAAGGGGTAAGGCCATCAGGAAATGGAGGGTAATGAATATTAACGCCCATAGTCGGGGCAACAAGCTCCCTGAACTGGTGGCCTTGATGGAAGAGGGATGCCTGGATATTGTAGCAGTCACAGAAACATGGTACACAGAGAACCATGACTGGGATATTAACATACCAGGGTACACAACCTTCAGGCAAGACAGGAAGGGGAGAAGAGGGGGCAGAGTAGCTCTCTATGTAAAGGAAGGGATAAAAACAACTGAACAAAAGAGTAAACAGGGAGGAGAGGAGGCACTGTGGGTCACCTTAGAGACTGGAAATGGCACCACAGTCCACACAGGGGTTGTATACAGACCCCCATGTCAGGGGGAAGGAATAGACAAGGATATGATAGAAGACATACTTAGGATAGCAGAGAAAGGGGAGATACTGTTGATGGGGGACCTTCATATGCCAGATGTTAACTAGAGCACCTTTGCTGCAGCCACATCCAAAAGCAGGGCCATTCTCAATGCCCTTCAGGTGGCATGCCTCAGGCAGCTAGTTTTGGAACCTACTCATGAAGGAGCAATTTTAGACCTTGTACTCTCAAATGGGGACAGTGAAAGGATCTCATATCTAGAAGTGGGTAGCCATTTGGGAACAAGTGACCACCAAACAGTGTGGTTCACGATAAACTCAGCTACAGAGTCAAGCATACAAAAGTGAGGGTTCTGGACTTCAGGAGGGCTGACTTTGGCAAGATGGGAGAGTGCCTTAGAAAAGCACTAGCAAACAGACTAGGAGGAGGGGTGGAGCAATATTGGAAAAATATCAAAATTGCCATCACAGAGACAACAAGCCTTTGTGTGAAGCAAATAAACAAATCAAAATGAAAGAAAAAGCCACTATGGTTCTCAAAAGAGGTGGTGGTTAAGGTTAGGGAGAAAAAGATAGCATTTAGGAAGTATAAGGAAACACACAAGGAGCAGGACAGAGAACTGTGCCAGTTAAGGCAGAAGGAAGCAGGGAGGGTAGTCAGAATAGCAAAGGCCCAAACTGAGGAAAAGATAGCCAACTCGGTTAAGAAGGGGGATAAAACCTTTTATAGGTATATCAGGGAGCGTAGAAAGACAAAGGGAGGGATAGTGAGGCTGAATAGAATGGACGGTGGGTGGGCAGAGAGGGACAGTGAAAAAGGAGGGATACTGAATGAATACTTCAGTTCAGTATTCACAAGAGATGAGATGGGGGAGGTGCATAATCCAATTAATAGAAGCACTCTGGATAGGGGGGTCGATCCCAGTCCTTTCACAGAAGAAAGGGTTCTGAAAGAATTCATAAAACTGAAGCAATGGAGCCAGATGAAATTTGCCCCAGAATTCTTAAAGAATTAAGCAGAGAACTAGTGACACCACTGACTACCCTTTTTAACAAATTGTGGGAGGATGGTGTGGTACCTGAGGACTGGAGGAAGGCAGATGTGATTCCCCATCACAAAAGTTGGACCAAGACAGAGGCAGGAAACTACAGACCTGTCAGTTTGACCTCTGTGCTAGGGAAAGTGATAGAATCACTTCTGAAGGAAAGAATTGTTGAGAACCTAGAGGCCGGTGGGGCACAGGACCCAAGGCAGCATGGGTTCACAGCGGGAAGGTCATGTCAGATGAATGTAATTGATTTCTTTGACTGGGTGACCAAAGTAGTAGACATGGGAGGGGCTGTGGACATGGCCTACCTAGACTTTAGCAAGGCATTTGACACAGTCCCACACAAAAGATTAATAGTCAAATTAACCAGCCAGGGAGTGGGTCCCAGGGTGGTAGCCTGGGTAAAACATTGGCTGGACAACAGGACACAGAAGGTAATTGTAAATGGAGTCCACTCTGAAGAAAGAGGGGTTACTAGTGGTGTACCGCAGGGTTCAATACTGGGTCCAGTCCTTTTTAATGTCTTTATAAGTGACATTGCAGAGGGACAGAAAGGAAAAGTATGCCTCTTTGCAGATGACACAAAGATCTGCAACAGGGTTGATACACAAGGAGGTGTGGAAAGGATAAGAAGGGACTTAACAAGGTTGGAGGAATGGTCAGAAGTATGGCAGCTTGGATTCAATGCAAAGAAGTGCAAAATAATGCACCTGGGAAACAAAAACCCAGGGGAAGATTACACAATGGGAGGGGGTAGTAACAACAAAAAAATGGAAAGGGACCTGGGGTAATCATATCAGATGACCTTAAGGTTGGCAAGCAATGTGAGAAGGCATTAGGGAGGGCTGGGAGGATACTGGGATGTATAGGGAGAGGCATCACCAGCAGAAAACAGGAAGTTGTTATCCCCCTGTACAGACAGTTGGTGAGACTCCATCTGGAGTACTGCGTCCAGTTCTGGAGACCCCATCTCCGCAAGGACATAGACAAGATGGAAGCAGTTCAGAGGAGGGCAACTAAAATGGTGCAGTGTCTGCAAGAGAAGCCATACGAGGAGAGACTAAAGGAGCTTAATATGTATATCCTGAGGAAAGGTGGGAGAGGGGGGACATGATAGAAACGTTTAAGTACCTCAGTGGAATCAACAAAGTCTAAGAGGGTAGCATCTTTCAGAAAAAGAGATGTGCGAGAACAAGGGGACACAATTTGAAGATAGAGGGGGGACGGCTCAGGGGCAATGTGAGGAAGTATTTTTTCACAGAGAGGGTGGTGGACGCATGGAAGAGCCTTCCTGAGGAGGTTGTGAGGTCTAAAACTGTGAGAGAATTCAAGAATGCATAGGACAGACATAAGGCAGTTTTTGTGGGGGGTAGGAAGAAATAGGCTGTTCGTTAAATAGGATCTGCAGTTTATCCTCTAGGTAGGGAAATGGGCAGACTAGGTGGGCCAAGTGGTCCTTATCTGCCGTCAAAGTCTATGTTTCTATGTTTCAGCGCGACAATCTTCAGTGGACCAGGAACATGTCTGCACTCTTCAAAGCCGACCGCGAACTGAAGAAATGCTGCTAAGCTGTATAATGGTATAAATATTTTTTTTCAACTTTGGTGCATATCTCGGACATTTTTGGGAATTTTTTCACCAGATTTTCAACATGGGGTTCTTGAGACCCCACCTCATGAACTCAGTCACTGTCATTTTGTTATTTGTCCCAAAAGGTGATTTCATGGTCACTGTGCAGAACCACCTTTTGGGACTGATTAATGAAATGACAGTGTCACAGTTCTTGAGGTAGGCCTCCAAAAACCCTATGTTGAAAATATGGTGAACAAATTCCTCAAAATGACTGTTTTACGAGCATGCATTATGCAGTTCCTATGCACGCTCATAACTTCAAGTATTTTTAATATTTTCACTCCAGATTTTCAGCATTGCCATTTTACCACACCTCCTTATGAATAGCACAAGTGTCATTTTTCACATCTCACCCAAAATGTATCGCACATGTAGCACACAGTGGCATGGTCGGTGTGCAAAATCAATGTTCGGGACAGAGTAAGTAAATCACAGTGACACCATTCGTGAGCAGAGGTCTTAAGCTGGCTATGTTGAAAATTTGGTGAAAAAATTCCCCAACATGACTGTTTTACGAGCGTGCATTGCGCTGTTCCTATGCATGCTCATAACTTCGAGTATTTTTAATATTTTCACTCCAGATTTTCAGAATTGCCATTTTACCATACCTCCTTTTGAACAGTATAACTGTCATTTTTCACATCTCACTGGAAATGTGTTTTCGCACATGTAGCGCACAGTGCCATGGTCGGTGTGTGAAATCAATGTTTGGGACAGATTAAGAAAATCAGAGTGACACTGTTCATGAGCAGAGGTCTTAAACTGGCTATGAGGAAAATTTGGTGACAAAAGTCCATAAAATTACTGTGTTAGAAGCGTGCATTGTGTCAGATATGGCGAAAAACAAAAAAAAAAGTATGAAATTAAGGGTAAAAATGTGTCGCAGAATTGCCGCAGAAATTGGTGTCATGCGCTGCAGAAGTTCTGTGGCAAATGAGAACCCTGCCGCAGAACTTTGCTCCAAAGTCCTGCAGAAAAATCGGGGCCCTGTCTATTGCCAAGAAGTGATGAGAGACCTTCTTGGTAAAACTTTTAAATAAATAAATAAATAAATAATAAACCTTGATTCCTGCTCCTCCAACAGGGAAACACACATAAGGTCAGAATGGAAACAAACTTTGTTACTCTTATTGGGGGTGAATTGGGAGTAAAGTGCGACAGCTGTAACAAGTTCAGTCTAAAAGAAATACTGGAATTCATCCAATATATTTGTAAGCAATGTGTGAAATTAAAAAATCCGAGAATTAAAGTTATAGGTTTAAAGTTAGAATTAAAATGAATCAAAAGCCTGTCGTCAGGACACCTTGTGGAAGGAACTAACTTAAAAAACCCTGAAAATGCATTAGATAGTGTTGAGTCTGGGGGTAAATGACTCTGTAACAGTGAGGAAAGGGGAGAAGTTAATAACACAAATAGCTCTAACCTAACAAAAAAGGGTAGGCGAGCCATGGAATTTACAATGCCCGTGAGTAACATGTTCCAGCCACTACAAGATTTGGTATTTTATGCTCCTGCTGCATGGCCCTCACACTCTGGGGGAGTCCCGGCCCCATCACCCCAATGTCTACCAGCCGGCGCCAGCTGTACCCCCAGGGCTTGCACCCTCTGGTGGGATCAGTGGGGGAGGCCCACCCAACCCCACTGAGAACAGATCTAATGTGCTGGCACTGTGTCTAGTTGACAGCGGACCTGTGAACTCCCCTTCACCCTGCCTTAAGCACTTTTCCTCTATTTTTCCCCCTTCAGGAGCAAGGCGTGCATTAGGCGAGCCCCCCGCTGATCACCCATGAGGTCCTGTTTAATTCTCCTGGTGGTCCAGTGGACCGTGACTGCCCGATCCCCCATTGTGCACTCCCAAAATACCTGGTGGTCTAGTGGACTACCCCCACCCCCTCCCCTTCCCCCCCGTAAATGAGCTGGCAACTGGCTCAGCCCACCGCTCACCTCCGCGGCCAGCCACCAACTGTGTCCTGAATGGGAGAGTACTATATACTGTACGTGCTCATTCAGGGCTCAGTGGGTGGCTGGCTGTGGAGGTGAGCGTTGGGCTGAGCCAGTTGATGGCTCATTTACAGGAGGGGGAACCACTAGACCACCAGGTATTCTGGGGGTGCACAATAGGGGGGATTGGGGCTGTCACGGTCCACTGGACCACCAGGGAGAATTAAACTGGACTCATGGGTACTCGGTGTGGGGGGAGGCTCTAGTCTAATAGGACAATGTGTTCTGTGATTACTGCAGGTGTAGGCGATTAGATCTTGAGGTTGGAGGGGCCACTAGACTACCAGGGATATTGAGACAATATATAGTTAAATGTGTCTGCGATCAGCAATCGTAGTTGGGGGCATACCTTTCAACCTCCTGTACTATACATCAGGGACAAAGCTTAAAAACATCAGGGACAAGGGACCAAAATTGGGGACACTTCTTCAAAATGGGTGATATTCACTCAGGAACCCGGTAGAATAAGGGACGTAGTGTATAATCCTTTTCTTTAAGGAAGCACAAATCTTACCTTGAATGTTTGACAATCTTTTGTGCTTACAATTTCCACTTTTAAGTCACAGCAACACAACTATTAGGTGGGACAGACTACAATTATGGCGTACAATCAGGGACGTCCCTGAAAATCAGGGACAGTTGAGAGGTTTGTTTGGGGGAGGAAACACTAGACTACCAGGGATAGTAGAATATTGTACAAATGTCCACATAACTGGGAGATTGGCTGGGGGGCACTAGACTACCAGTGAATATGTTTCTACTGCTGGTACATGTACGGGGGAAGGGATTGTGGATCGTGGATGGGGGGGCACTAGACTACCAGGCATACCTCCCATCCTCTTGCCTCATGTATCAGGGACAATGGTTACAAATATCAGGGACTAACACACTAGAGCAGGGACACATCTTACATATTGCTACTATTCCCTCAGACAGCTAATGGAATGGAGGGAATTGTGTTCTACTGCAGTATCTGAAGAGAATCATGTCTGTCACTTTAATGTGTGGCATTCATGCATGCTTTTATTCCCTACTGTTCAGACACACATATACACTGGATGTACGAGAGACAGAGGCGCATTCTGGGGCACTAGCAAGGATGTCCCTGTACATCAGGGTCAGTTGAGGGGTATGCTACCAGGGACTATGCTTTGGTATTATGGGGATCCATAGTCTGTGCTGCTGTGTACACTGGTAGCCTGCAGCTCCAGAACTGTTTTCCAGGTCTGACATACAGGTGGAGCTGTGTGCACCTCCCAGCCTGCAGCTACCGACCTGTAGTTCCTGTTAGACCTACAGGTGGAGCTGTGTGCTCCTTGCAATAGCACTGGGCAATGTACATGGCAGTGCATGCAAAGCAGGCCATAATGAGATGATAATGTGGCTGTTTGCCCACGGATTCTGTGACTAGGCTCATTTGCATAGGGGCTTTGAATATAGCAGACTTTTGCCCCAGACTAACATGTTTGCACTGGGCTAATGTGTTAGCACTGTGTAATTGCGTTAGCCCCGGACAATCCTCTCAGCTCTATAGCACAGTTGTTCTGTGTGTGGCCTGCAGTGCTGTTTGCAGTTGTTGTGCAACACTCCATTGCTATCACCCACACTGGCAACCTCTGCAGCTCTGTCTTAGTCCACCTCTGTGTCCACTGGGCTGCTGTTGCAGTTTGGCCTTCCCGGTTGCTATATTCGGAGCTGTCTTATTTGCTGGGCTATTTTTGCACTGCACTCCCAGCCCTATTTGCATGGCTTCATTTGCACACTATATTCAGCTGCTTTAGCCCCTGAGCTATTCCCTTGAATATAGCATGCAAATGGTTCTGGGCTAATTTAGCACGCCATACAGTGCTAATTTTGCCCCGGGGCTATGTTTTGAATATCTGGCCCCAAATGTCAAGCCCTTAGTCATTGTCCATGTAGGAACAAATGACATAGAAAGGAAATCAATGTGTAACCCCTAGGTGGCGCTATCCCAAGGGCTACTACCCCTGCCTGCTTGGCTAGTTGCAGGTTAAGGGGCTTGGGTACTGAAACAGGTGCCTCCACCCAAAGGACAGGGTTGTTAGTAGCAAGGCTAACCTGGGTACAGCCCTCCGGGACACTGTAACCCCCATTGTTCCCCTCTAGTGGCCAAGCCAATATGCAACAGACACTTTCACAGTAGCCCCTATTCAGCATACAAATCCCCATACCGTCTGCACTTACCACCAGGGCTGGCCCCACCAGTTCAACCCTGGAGACCCCCTGTAAAACAAGGTTAGACACAGCAAATAACAGCAGTGCTGTGCTTTTTAGTACAAACGGGAACCACAGTCAGATTAAATGCAAAAAGAGTCAGATCTGATTAATTCAGGGGAATTGAACAAGGGAGGGGCATAATCAGGTTGATTGATTCTAAAACTGATCTAGTCAGGCAATTATGCATGCACTTTTAGTCCCTGCACAGTCACATGCTCTGGGTACCCAGTTGAAAGTATGGTGGGCTAGCCTGGAACGTTGCCCGTGGTAGACTGGCATCACAGCGGTTGGGGCCCTGTGATGAAAAGAAAAGACAGGCACAACCACACACAATTTGTAATCCGGAGCCAGGAGGGTCAGTTTGAGAAGATTAGGCAAAACAATTGAATCAGATGACACACTTTGATTGAGCTGTTGTTGCAGGGAGCTACCCTGGTGTTTACTCACACTATCCAGTACAGAACACAGGATGGATGAAATGGAGACAGCAGGGTGACTTGCTGGTTTTCCAGGTGAAGCAGGGCCCACACGATTCACCATGGTGTCATTCCTGTTCGTGGTGTTGAGCAGGGGGCTGATCCCCAGGCAGGTCTATCATCGATGGTGTTCTCTGCACCTGAAGTAGCTGGCTGGGCCAGTGTGGCAGGGCCCAGGCCAGATAAGACAGTTCAGATATCAGTCTGGGAAGGCTGGATGCAGCTTCCAGCAAGCATGGCACAATTAAACAGTGGGGGAACCAAATCGCGACCCACTAATAGCAAACAGCACATTTATAGTAAAGCAATCACCATATCACAATGCGGATAGCAGTCCAGCAGCAATATCAATGTCTCAGAGCAAAACCAGGAATTCTGTGACAACTGCATGTCCTGACAGGCCGATTGCGTACAGCAAATCTTCAGTCTTCTTCTAATTTAAATCTGGGCATTCTTCAGTGGCTCTGCACACTCCAATTTGGATACAGTCCGATTGCTAAGCCTTTCAAAGGATTCCCTCTCGAGGGACAGCAGGCAGACAGGCCAAACTCAGTCTTTCCACCAATCTCCCGTGCGAACTACACAGAAGCAGCTGCTCGAATCACTCGAGCTGTTCACTCTCCAAACTCTGCCTCTAGACTGACTCACTGCAGCAGGCAGCTTGGGAATTTCCCTTCGGTCCAAAAGGTTCTGGTTGGTTGATCCATCAGTCTGTCAAAACAGGGGCTCCCCCTCCAGGTGCATTTAGGCATCAAAGTCTTAAAACTACAATTCCTATGGAAATTCACTCTTACAAGACCCCTAGGGACAAACTCCATCCCAGGATCCCCAAAGGTACTGATTGGCCCATTCTGGCAGGCCAGGAACAAGATGGTGGTGATAAACAGAACTGTCCATGCTGCAAAGAAGGCAGGTTAGACAAACTACAATATCATTACTATTCTAATAGATAATCAGTAAATAAGTACAGCTTCTAATAGAGCTCCCTCTGTGCAAATAGTGATGGCAGAACGGAGCGATTATCTTGCAGCTCGGGTGGGACTCGAACATAGAAACACTCAACCCCCTCCCAGATTAAATAAGCACCATGTTATAGGCAGTTCTTAAAGAGACAGAGCACAGTGGCATTAAGGCACTCTCATACAACACTTTTAAAACGCTAAGACACAGGATGTCAGCCTGGCAGTGGGCATTTAGGCACACCTAAGGAAGACTTTTGGGAACCCCCATTTGTAAGGGGGTTACATCCTTCTCTGCTTGGAAAAACTTGGCATGTGCATCAAGTCTACACCATCACAATATTGAAGAAGCAATATATATGAGACATTTGTGACATTAGCATACTATGTAGATAATATCTGATGCATCAGTTAACGTAAACTTATTACGTTACTATACATTTCACTATACCATATCTTCATTGACAATACTCATGCATGTTTCATACATTCTATACTGATTCTATTATGATTAACATACTATGAACTGTTACCTATGACTTCACGTTATAACTTCTTGTACAGTAAACAATGTAGAAGGGGGCCCTTCCCTATCAGATAACTTGGGGCTAGATGGGACAGGGAAGAGGAAAGAACAATTAATCAGGAGGTGGCAGTGAAGCTCAGTTTGGGCAGTGAGCTCTTGGAATTGTAAACACCTTTATGGACTACATTGAGAGGCAAGTCCACAGTCCTCCCAGGGGAATCATAACTAAAATGTAGCACTGGCTTAACAGGTCACCCAGTCCTTCTGGGGGGTACAGACACTGGGCAGGATTCTCAAAGGAAAGAAATCCTGCAAAATTTGTGCAAGTCACCAAAAATGCCGCAGCTGTGGGAAAAACAAAGAAATTGTGCTGTGGCATATTCACAAAACTCCCACAAATGTGGCAAAAAATGACTATAGGTCACGGGAAAACCGCAGCTGCGGAATACCCGCAGGGAGCTGAAACACGAAAAATGCTATACAAAGACATGGAAATCCCACAGCTGAGGAAAGAATGTTACACAAATGCTACTCCACAGAGACAGTGGAGTAGGACGCCCTGAGGAGAAAAGAAGTGAAACACCAAACAAACATCAATTAAGCTGTGTGTAGGCAACAGCAACCATGTGGGATAAGGCAATATAAGGACATGTGAGTGCAGCATACACAGAACATCACACAGAGGAAACCCACAAGAGAAAGAACAATACCAGAGGGCCACTGGCAGTGTAGGCAGAGGCACAGTGAACAGGCCAACAGCGTGTGATACAGGAGCAGGCCAAGGGAAAACAGACGCCAAGGCCAACATGCCACTGGGTGCATGGTACCATGCAGAGACGAAGGAGCAGACAACAGGAGGGGAAAGCACTGCAACCATATGCAGGAAGGAGGGAATGGTAACATGGGGCACAACAAAGGCAACCTGTCAGACGACAGTACCGCCACAGGCTGGCATTCAAAGACTACACAGAGGAGCAGTGCATAGCCATGTACAGGCTAAACAAGTCCGCCATAACTGACCTGTGTAACACAGTACGTGATGATCTGCAGAGCAAGTCACACAGGGGCCATGCACTCACAATGGAGGCAAAGGTGACAGCTGCCCTGTGCGTGCTGGCAACAGGCACATTCTAGACACCAACAGGGGACACCACCGGCATGAGCCAAGCTGCAGTGTTGCGGTGCCTAGAACAGCCCCTAAATGCCATTATACCAAAGGCACATCAGTACATCAGGTACCCATTACAGGCACAGCAGCAGCAGGAGGTGAGGGAAAGATTCTATGTCATGGCAGGATTCCCAAGCACATTGGGTGCAATTGATTGCACACATGTAGCAATCAAGGCACCCACTGAAAATGAGGCAGCATATGTCAATCGCAAGGGGTACCACTCCATCAATGTTCAGGTAGTGTGCGACAGTGACTGCAAGATCCTGGATGTGTGTGCACGGTTCCCTGGGGCATGCCATGATGCCTACATCCTGAGGCAAAGTATGTTGTGCAACCTCTATGAATGGGGAGACATACAGCATGGATGGCTGATTGGTAATTACACATCTGAGCATGGTGGGCACAGGAACAGAGCACAGGCAAGGTACATGGAGCACAAACACCCATGATATGTGAACTGAATCACTGGGACCGACTGAGCAGGGGGCCAATGACAGTGCAGGACATGTCCAGAAACACAGTGCACGTGTGACATGTCATGACAGAGGGGATGCCAATGAGAAACCATAGGTGGCAGCTGGAGCTACCATGGGCACAGCAATGGCAATGCCAAACAGTGGTGATGTGAGCAATGGCAGGAGACACACAAATGCAATACATAGGTGCAGAGCCAGTCATGGACGTCCGTGACATATACATGACACACCATCAATAGTGAAAGTTGGCCACAGTGTGGCAAGACAGTGACACAGATTGACAGACCTGACATGTGCAGAGTAGGAGACAGAGCATGTACCAGGCCAGTGGCAGCCTGCCAGCAGACAAGGGGTGAACAGCTGGCATGCAGCACCACAGGGAGACCATGTACAGTAGTAGCCACAGGCACTGCCAGCTCTTTCCCAAAATATCTGTGATATTTCCAAAAATAACCAATGTTTTTTGCATTTAAACAGTAGGGGCAGCAGACAGATGCTCTTCAGAGATGTTGTGAAATATCAGAAAATAGCTGGCAATCTCTGTGTCTACCACTGTACCAGTGAATACCAGGAATAGGCAACATGGGAGGTGTTAGGGGACTGCAGTGGACAATGGACACCCGGAATACAGAATGTGACAAGACAATGATCAAGAAAGAAGGGCAGAAAAGCACATGGGGAATATGGGGATGGGGAGGACACCAATGTGGTGCAGGGACAGTGAGTATGTGACAAGAGTCAGATGAAGGTGCATGGTGAGCAGCACACTGCAGTAGGCAGAATGCCAAGTGTCACACATAGGGAACAGTGCCGTGATGGCAGCAGTGTAACACCACCAGCTGTGATAGTGTGCACCAGCAAGACTGCAGTCTGAATTGCAGCTACATGGTACAAAGGCCGGAAACAGTGTGAACCAGCCACAAAGTGTAGGACACGGGGGCAGGGTCATGCCAAAATGACACCAATGGTCAAGAATATGGCATCGGGACATGCATGTGGCACACAGCATGCAACACCCTAGCAAGACAGAAAGTGGGACATGAACACAGCAAAAACCAGCAATGACACCATGGGGCAGGAGCAATGTTGAGCAGAAGGAACTGACATGGTGCCACGTGACATTTGGACAGGAATGTATGATGCTCATATGCACGGGCCAAGACCTGTGGGACAATGGTGAGCAACATAGCACCAGACAAGCAGCAGGAGAGTATACCCATGGACACACCGCCCAGACAAGGGATCAATCACCATGTAAGGACAGGGACAGACCACAGACAGTGCATGGTGTCTGTCACACATGGCACAGGGTGGACAGCACATGTCCAGTGATGACAGAAACATGGACCTGCACATGCACCCCCATGAGGAATGAAGGGAGGGACAGGACAGAACACAGGGACATGTATATAACAGGGAGGTATTGGTCCCAGGTACCCAGGCCATCACAGTCAGCAATGACAGGTGAACAAAGCATGTGGAGAGGTATGTGGAATGCTGTCACAGTGGAAGTGGGGGCATGAATAGCCACACAGAAAGGGACCTGGAATGCACATACACCCTGTCAGAGGACATAGTGTGGCACCCAACAGCCATAGGTGCCATGACCCCATGTGGTACACAAGAGGGGTGACATGAAAACCAGGTCAAGGGTAAACAGAACAGGAACACAGCACACTTGGCACACACAACACAACACAACCACACCCTGATGGGCCTAGTGCCATCACCGTAGGTAGTGTGCATGTATCAATGCAGCCGGCTGAAGCAATACACAGTGTCAACACTGTACTGTACAATGGCTCACAACAGCACATGTGCAGACCACACAATGGCACACAGGCAACAGCAGCAATGAAGTACCATCATGGTGAGACACAGAGACATGTGCAGAAACACAATCCCACATGCACCTGGTGCAGACCAACCTGTGATCTGAAGGCAGCGGTAAAGCCAAGGCTGGCCTGATGCACAGGATGCATGGACCACACCACTAGTGCACAGGCACATACCAGGCAGACAGGTAAAACACCTGAACACACCACTGGTCCACAGAGACACACAGCTGAGCAGAAACAGACCATTTGCAGTGTCCCAAGAGCAACACATGTAATACACAGCAGTACACAATGTCAGTGTGACAACAGCAGAGGCCTGCCAGTGGAGACATACACATGCATGCACATGATACCCATGTGTAACCACACAATGTTACAAACCAACACATGCCGGCATGTGTCACCTAAGCATCGCACAGAACTGTCTGGAACATGGATAGCAGTAAAGCAGTACACCCCATGTGACGATACACAACAACGGCACAACATAATGAGCACAGGCCATGCCTGTGACTGTAGAATGTCACATGACAGTATAACATGCCAGGCACACATGCACTATTGGCAGTCATGTCGTGGACAGCAGATACATGTACCCTTGCAACAGGTGACATAGCACACACACACTGAGATGCACACACACAGGACAATGCCACAGCACCCCATGCAGTCAGACAGTACCACAGCACTGAATACCTGCCATGGTGCACACCCACACAGAACACACTGTGTACTGGGTGTGTGGCACAGATAACAAAGGTTAGTGCACCAGTGGTACATGCGTGCCATGGATGTGGTACCCAAGTCACAATGTCACATACTCCCCTAATGGCACAGGTTAGCAACATGGCACAGGATAGTGTGTACAGAAATGGCAGTAGCCATGACATGTGTGGTGGGACACAGGTCCAGGTGAGTGAAGGAGGCACAAACATGGTCAAAAGTCCATGAAGAAGTACACCCTGGACTGCCTCAGTGGCCGAGGACAATGGAGGCATATGGACAGCACATGACAAAGTGTGCAGTGATGTGAGCTGGCATGGTGGCATGAAGGGATGAGGTGGTGGATGCCATGCACCACGGAGTGGGGCTGCCCATGTTTGGATATGGACATGGGTTGCCAGAGGATGGCATGAGAGGCCATCCAGGTAGCAAAGGCAGACAGCCCACCACACCCTGGGGGATGCCTCTGGGTGTGCTCGGTAACTTGGTGAGGCACTATGGCAATTGGGAATATCACAGTGTAAGGCTGCAAACAGTGGAGGGTGTAGTGCTGCATCCATCAGCACAATTGCAGTGTGCAACTGTGTCATTGCCTGCTGCAACACCAGGGTGGTGGACACACGCATGGTAAACACCCAGGATGCCTGCTGTGGCTGTGCGGTACACAAGGAGGTACAAGTAGCAGACCCACACCCCAGGGCAGGCACAGTGCTAATGACAATGTGGAAGGCACTATCCTGATGTCATGGCAGTGCCCTGCCTCAGTAGGTGTGCAATGGGATGGTGGCACACCCTCGATGCTGGGTAACTGGATCGGCAGTGATGTCAGGTGGTGGTAATGCTGGAAGCACACGAGCAGGCTTGGAGTGAGAGTCCATGGCTAAACCACCCTGGGAGGATGCACAGGATAGCAGACTGATACACAGATGTGAGGAAAACAATGACAGACAGGTGTGCAGAGATGTGCGTACCAATGTCACAAGACACTTGGTCGACATCTGTACTGACACATATGCACTATGACTTGTATATGAGGAGTAGGGGATCAGAGGACAGCAATGGACAATGTAGGATGGGTAGGCACAACACAAGCTGATGTCTGCATGGAGACAAGAACACACTGAGCGAAGGACTGTCAAGCTGGTGTAGCACATGGCACACCCCAATGGCTGACCACCCGAAACACAATGACCCACCAGGAATGATATACCACTGACATACAGGTGTGGGCCTGTACGCAGTCAGAGCAAGGAGCGGCAGGAACAAGAACATGGCACAGACACATGTGTACTGCACGCAACACAGAGTATGGCAATAACACAGTAGAAACAATGCACAACATGCTGGTAGTGAAAGGTGGAAATACAGAACATGTGCACCACCTGACATGGGGCAGGACTGCATGTACACCACACATGATATGTGCAAAGGGCCTCTAACCAACAACATAGCAGGGAACACTGGTTGCACACAATGCACACATGTGGATGGGAATTCCATAGTGTGCAGTGCAAACATGTGAATGCCATGCCACAACAGCATGGTACTGCAGGATACAACCATCAACACAGGATGTGCCCTGCATGATGAGGAATGTTGTGCATGACTCAACAGAACCCACAATGGAGTAGGACACAGCAATGTAGTGTGAATCAATATAACAACAGTACATGTGTACAGTGCAACATGCAGGGGCACAGAACTAACATGGATGCACAGATGTGACATCACCCCAGGAGGACATAATGGCATACGCAATACAATAAGCAGGGACACAACGTATGGAATGTAGGTTTAATAACAATGACTATACGAACAACTACTGATGTACGTAAACACAACACAGCAGTATAAACAGCATAAAACACCAACAAGAAAGCATGTAACTGTAAGCAGATATGTCCAAACAGCAGTACGTCACCATCAACAGTCGTACAGACACAGGCTATAAACACAAATGTCACTGAAATGGAGCCCAACACTAGTGTTCATGAGTGGCCGGCGTAGCCAGCACCTCACCGAGGGCATGCAACTGGGCAGTGAGTCTCTCACAGGTTGATGCTATGTCCTGCACATGGTGTTGTAATGGTGCCCAATAGCGACTGCAGTCACAGCTGCCTCCCATCATCCCCTCAGGTGCCACCATGGCACTGGCAGCCACCACTGGCACCAGTGCAGCAACATCTCCTGCTGCCACTGGGCCTGGAACCTCAGGGACAGGGTCCAGGTCAACAACGTCCTCCAGAATGCCACCCATACCATCCTGAACAGTATCAGCATCAGACCTACCCTGGACTGGGGACACATGCTGCTGGGCCCCCTGTGCTGCCTCCACAGTGCGTGGCATGGTGTCTGCAGGACACCTCTTGCATGCCTGGTTGACAGCATCCTCCGAGCTGCAAGGACACGCCACAGCTTATCCAGCTCCCGGCAGCCAATCAGGTGACCTGCAAAGTCAAAGAAAACACAAGGTGAGCATAGCCAGCAGAACAACAGGCCAACTCACAAACAGGCAAAGCACAGAACTATGAACAGCAATACACAGGCCTGTGATGTCAGGAGCATCAACACAGTACATGCAGTGAGATACAGGTCACCTCAGGAACATGGATAACACTATGCAGACACACCTGAGGAAGCACACTGTCACGTGCACCAGAATCTGGTGCATATGCGAGGCAACCCCAGTGCAAGAGGCATGTGGCACCCATGAGGCACAGTGTAAACAACATGCAGGACAGTATGTGTGCCTGCAGGAACACAGGACATAGTGTGGACTGCAGGCAAACAACAGGTGCATGACACATCTGCACATACAGGCAACTGACATACCATCCAGTGAACATGCAGTGTACCCAGAGCAGAATGCATGAAACAGCCAAACAAGCAATACACTCTAACAACATAGCACACATGATAGTGTGGTATGGCCCACAGTCACAGACCAGCAATGCAAAACAAACAGCATGTGTAATGCAGGCCGTACTAGAGTGCAGAGCATGCATGACATATGAGATGCTGTACCAATACTGTTAGCACACCACCATGTGCAGATAATGCACAACCTGATGGATGGCAGGCACACCACCATGAGCTGGAAATGCACAACCTGATGGATGGCAGGCACACCACCATGAGCTGGAAATGCACAACCTGATGGATGGCAGGCACACCACCATGAGCTGGAAATGCACAACCCAATGGATGGCAGGCACGCCAGCAGTGCAGAAAGCACAGGGCATGTGCATGCCAACATGATGCCCAGTGCAGTGGGCCATCCCTATGTATGTAACGAGTGTGTCATGAAATGTGTGTCCACACAGATGGTGCCATGTGCACTGCTGGTGTGACTGAAGGTGTGTCCTTATGCCATTGCACTTTACCTGGAACTGTAACAGTCTGGACAGTGCAAGTACTAGCCGGTGTGTGTGCTGTGTTACCCCAATACACCCTCAGTATGCAACACAGAGAAGCAAGATGCCACCAGACACATGACACACCCTGTGTAGAACACATATTATACAATGGCAGGATATATCCTGGACTCTGATTGGTCAGTCGTGGGCTGGACCCGTGATGTTATCCCAGCACAACATCACGGGTCTAGTCTCAGCCTCACTGTGAACCTGTAGATGAGCATTTGATTGAGGACTTGATTGAGCATGTCCTTGATAGTTTCATCATCTTTTAAATGACAATAAATATAGTCCCACATAGTAACATTTTTAAAATGATTACTTTCATTCTGTATAACAAGAAGCCATTGTATAATGGCAATAATGCCCTCCAAGGCGTGTGTCATTTGGGATAACGTCATGCCTCAGTTATCGGATGCACTTGGCCTGCGGCCTCGTGCCCAACCACCTGAGGCATGACTTCATCACAGCACGACACACACCCTGTCGGGCATGATTGCTTGCACGTAGCACATGTATGGCATAGACATTGCCTAATGATGGACACAATGTGACAGGTGATGTGGGCCACAACATAGGGCAGGTGGATGGCCCCTGAGCACAGTCCAGACACATATGTCCATCCATGGCAGGTTGGGATGGAAGCAACACCAATCAACACAGTGGTATGAATACACAGGCAGTGGTACCCTGGCACTCCCACACACCCACAGTGACCACACATGGACAGTCAGCCAAATGCAGTGATGACCACTGGATGTACAGTGCCGTGATGCCCAGCAATGGGTGGGGGCACAGGTGACAGATGGAGGGTGACATACCACACATGCAACATGACAAATGAGGCACACACACACACACACACACATACAGCATGCATAGGGTGTAGAAACAGTGAACAAAAGGTGACATGCCCAGTCACATACTGCAGAGGTGACACAGCAAAGCCATGTAAATGACAGTGAAGCAGCAGGACAAAGGTATGTGGGGATAGGCATCATGCACATGACAAACACACCCTAGAACATGGTGGGGTACATGGACACAGGTGAGGCAATGATGTACATGGAAGGGACCATGAGGGCTGCTGTTGAAGTGTGCCAATGACTGAGTGCACACAATGTGGCGATGTAACACACCAGTATGATGGATAGTGTGCCAACCAGCTGGTGGATGTCATGCACAACATGGGCAGACAATGCTGGACTCTGACAGTGTGCTACTGGAGGGTGTCATGTAGGTGCACACAGTGGCCACCTGTCAGGAGCTGAGATGACAAGTGAGTATGGTAGGGCCATAGCGTGCAGCACAGTGAGGGTGGCAGGGCACAGGCAGCAGTGGGCAGCATGTAGACCCTGTGGGCCACTGTGAGAGCACATGCAGGTGGAAGGATACTGTTGGAGTGGTGCATAAGCATCAGGGCATGGCACAGGACCAACAGGATTGACTGCTGGCAAACCTGTAGGGGGCAAAATGGATGTGAGGTGATTGTAGAGTTGTTGATGGGGTACCACAATATGTAGGAGGCACAGTGTGGAACCCTGATGTCAAAAGAAACCCATGAGCAAAGGCTGCCTGGCTGGCTGTCTGGCTGTGTTCCACAAGCAGCTACTGACATACTTCATGAGGGCCAACCATAACCTGTGTGTGTCCCTAGCTGATGGGGACTATGTGCAGAACATGGTAGTGACAGCAGCCATGGCTGCATGACACTGTGACACACTGCAGTTCGCATGATGGGGGGGTGGAATGTGCAGGGACAATGTGACAATGCAGAAGGCGGGAGACCAGGGGAAGTCATGTGTGACAAACCTAAGGCTCATCCAAAGAGGCCAGGCACAGCTCTGGGTCATGACGGCAGCTGGGACAACACACAGCAGGGAATAGAGGTAGGCACAAGGACCTGTGCAAGGCTGGGCCACAAGGGGTGAGGGACACGCAGGGCATGCAGGAGGATTGGTCAGAACCAAGAGGCACTGAGGGGGAAGTTGGCTACCTACTGATGTGACACAGATACATGGGGTGGGAGGGATAGGCCAATCCAATCATGCGCAACTAGGCTGCCCACAAGGCCACTGTTAGGGGAGGAGGCATGGATGGGGATAGGGAGGGTACAGGGGTTATGGTGCATGGTACCAATCTACATGAGGTACATTGGGGTGTGGATGAAGGTGCAGCACTAATTTGGTAGGTGCAGGCTAGATGGGGTGTGGCTGTAAGGGGCTGGGGCATAGCCAGAGATGCTGAACGGGTTCAACACATTGCCGGACACTACAAAAGAAGCTGGTGGCAGAACAGTGCTGGTGATACAGGACATGACTGGGGAAGCTGAGCTGCCCAGTGGGGCTCCAACTGGTGTGCACAGTGATGTGGATGTGAACACCAATAGGGTATATGACAAAGAACCTCTGTGTGCAAACACTGAGGCAAGGGTTACCCCAAAGGGTATTTGGCTGGGAAGCCAAAGGTTTAAGAAAATACACAATCACACATGCCCCCACAATGCAAAGCATCATGGGCTGCATATGCAAATCACCACAGAATGTTATGCTGGTCCAACTTTAAGCAGAATTGCATGGTGCCGAAAGGCCTCTCACACAGTTTGCAAAGGGTGCTAACAGAAGACATAGACACGTGTTGTGGGGGCATGTGTGATTGTGTATTTTCTTAATAGGGTATATGGTCTAGACCGAATGGGGGGATGCCACAGGGATCAATATTGGATGTGAGGGGAGGTCCCCAGGTACAGCATAAGGGACCACTCTCCGGTGATGGCTGCTATGTGTGCCATGGTGCTGTGATGGATGTTGGACATCAAGGCCACGCCACCGGTGGCCAACCGGCACAGGTCACTGCAGATGGGGAATGTGGAAATGACTGGAGGCAGGTGCATGTGGTGCCACTCCAGTGTGGAAGAGTGAGGGGTGTGACAGGCAAACATGTGCCCAACAGGTAGACAGAGATGCTGGGGAGGATGATGGCAGGCATACCAAGGCTGGGGACGTCAGGTGCCATGGAGAGCAAGGGGTACCTGGATGCCTGCCAGCACTTGCGTGTGCAATGTGCACTGTGCAGACCAGCCATGCACAATGCCATGAGTGGGAGCCATCAGCACTCATGAGGGGGGAACTATGGGTGCCCAGCACTAGGCATGCAGACAGGCATCCGCAGCCAGCCATCACAATGGCATGCTGAGAGATCCGTGGTGGATGGTGCTAGGCCTGCAGATGGTGCTGCATACTGGACATGTGTGGCCTGATTGCACACACATAACCATGGGGGGGATCACAGTTCATGGACAGCACATATGTATGGTGGCCATCCCTGTACAATGCCCACAAGTATGTCAGCAGCATGGGAATCAGAGGCACACACAGACACATTGCAGATGACCCACATCTGGCAGCAGTGGCAGAGGGGGAGGGTGAAGACAGGTCCTGCAGCAGGGGCTGGATGCCCTGGATAGGACATCCCACAGTGGTGTAGTGGCATGCAACCCCTCCAGGTGTGTGGTGCCACACCTAGGCATGGAAGACCAATCCATGTGTACACCCTGGTGCTGAAGAGGTTGCAGGTCACAAAAGGGCAAAGGCACCCTGGTGACCTAGTGGACACTGACAGGAATGGGTTGGGGCAGCGCTGAGGAGTGCACAGATGGCAGCCTGCCTTGCCAGGGGTAGCACTGTTATGAGCATCAGGGGTATCCATTGTCATACTCCAGCCTGATCAGACCACACACAGGAGTATAGTGTGCAGTGGTGGATGCCGGACCTGTGTAGGGGCAACCTGCCCCCTGCATGGGTCCAGGGGAGCGCACACCACATGGCCCAGGGCAGGGGTAAGCTGACATGTGTGGAGCACCTACAGAAGTACAACCCACCTACACAGCAGGGGAGCAGGGCCAGGGGGGACATGATGGAGGTACATGGTCACACACAATGGAGTCATAATGGTAGGCCGGGATGTGGACACAGGTGCTCACAGAGGGGGTATAAACCACATGACACAGCTGGATGTAGGATCATGGGGGATCACAGGGGAAGGGGTGGGGGTAAAGTACACAGGGAGTGGAGGATCCATGTGATGCACTGTACAGGGTGCTGGTGTAGGATGCTACTCTGGCTGCGCCTGATTGTCTGCTGGATGGGGATAGGTAAGGGGATACCATGTGGAAGGCTGCCTGGTGGATGGGTGAAGGGGACTAGGGCATAGTGGTGGCTGTCAGCCTGGTAGCCACGGTAGACATTCAGGGTGGGGAGTCAGGAGCAGACATGGTAGACCAAGGGGCCTACACTGCTACTGTGTGGGTTGGCACTTGGTTGGTATGTGGACACCACTGTGTCTTGTACTGCCTGTATGCACTACAACCATACAGCAACAAAGAGCTAGCAGATACACTGGGTACAGGCTACGAGCCATAGCTTAATGCAGTGCCTTTCAATAGGCCAAACAGGGATAGGGGTGACACATACCAGTGGCCGATGTCGGCCACACTGGGCACACCTGCATTACTCCATGTCTGCCACCACAGCCCACATGCAGTGGTCATGTGCAGCCTGAGTGCACACACTCTGTGTCCAATGTCAGTCCGCCACAGTCAGCATCACTAGCGACACACATACCATCCACATACTGTGTGGTGACAGACATGTATATGCCATGGGGATATGCCACACCCAACACCAGCAGCCTGTGCTGCATGCCCTGTGGCAAATCACTGTAACACGTGACCATCCAAGCATCCAGCAAGCAATATACCAGCAAGGTCCTGGAAACACATGGAGCACAGGCACAGTGCACCCAACACACTCTATGTATTGGATGTGCATTGCATGGACAGCCCACATGTGCCTGCAGGCCCACAGCACAGTACACACCCCTGTCTGACAATGCACATTGGTCACGGAGGGATCTATATCACCACCTGCCCTGGGATCCACTGACGCGTACATAATGGCGCTGCATCACTGTACAGGTTGCTGTCCATGAGGCACCACAGGGAACAGGTGTGGAGCAGTTGTCTGGATGCACCTGCAATACTAGTCAGCTTACATGTGAGTAGTCACCATATGGTGCAGGTGTACAGACAAGGACACACCGTGTGCAGGGCTGTGCTGCACAAGACAGACACCAGTCCTGAGAGGCATGCTGACAGTGACCTGGCCAACTGCAGGGGAATGCAGATGCCACCTGGACATGTGTCCACACATGCAGCCCATGCCATGTTAGAGCCATGTCCCCTGTAGGACAACAGACTATAACACAATCACCCATGAAGGGTGCCCCTTATGACACATGCAACATGTGTGAGGGCCACACAACCCTGGGTACAGGTGCAGTGGACACATGCTGTGTGTGCTGTTGATCCCCCAACATCCATGCACACACTCCTACGTATGCCCACACACCTGTGTACATGTGCATACATCCCATCCTAACATTCAATCAGCCATCCCAATACACTCACCCACCCAAAGCATGGTCCATGGCACAGCGATCCCGATGCCACTGTGCTGGACCCATACTCTGTACCAACATGACCACCGTCATGGTACACCATATGGCAAGACCAATGTGATAGATCCCTGGATGCACCATACATCCCACCAGCTGTCCACATACCCCAGTTACCCCTAGCACAGCTGAATGGCTGACTGCGGCCATCATGACATACACCCATCCCAGGTACACATCCCAGTGGCATATCCCTGCATGGGTGTACTGTTCAGCAACATATGGAGCAATTCCTTGTAGGTCGGCCCTACAGCAGCTGTTCCAGCTGACCAACACCCATCATATTGAACCATGGCCCCCTAGTCGGTGTACAGGGGCATGGGCCAGTAGGGGGTAGTGCTGTTGGAAATGTGACACACCCAGGAAGTGAGGATGCACACTCCCAGCAGGTAGACAGGACATAGGCATGTCCCTCACACCATCACACAGCCAGGGTATGTGTACTGATATGTCCATACTGTGTTGCTGCACAGCACAGTGGCACCGGGTACCATACCACCACATCACCACCATGGCCTGCAGACATGCCCATGTGTTGCATGTCATGACACAATCCAACACAGCCAGTCCCACCACACTTACAGTCACTGTAGCCACTGTCCCACAGCACCTCCCGCTGTGACCTGTTACACATCACCCATCCCGTCCCACTGTGTCAGTGCCAGAGGGTGGGCCACATGCACTGTAGACAACACACGGATCCATGGCAATGGTCCCATAGGGCCTACATACTGGCATCCCACACACCACTGAGCACCATGTGCAGACAGTCAGCACCTATGGTGCACACCCACCCTCAGCAGCAGCTCACCATGTACCAGGTGGCAGCCCACAATAGATGGCACTTCACACATCCGGTGATGAGCATGCATACTGTGTGCTACATCCACAAAGGTCTGCCTCACACCTGCAGAGTGGCTGTGGCATTGCTGTGGATATGCATGCCCCCCCACCGGCAGTTGTGGCAACAGGGAGCCAGAACTGGTCCTGTGCAACCCACACACATGCCACACCATTGCTCCCACACTGGGGCACACACGTGTTGGGCAGAGGGGGACGTGTAGCATATTACAGTGTAACACCTGCCCACCAGCATGGCCTGTACACTGACACCATAGGTGTATAACCACGTGTCACCCTGGAGCACAGTACCCATACAGGGACAGCACCTCCCCATGTCTGCCCCAACAGACCATGGCCCCTGTGCATGTCACCATACCACACAACTGTGGACCCCCTGCACATGCATAACACATGCCCAGTGGAATGGCACTAGTCCCACTGCCAGTGGTCAGTCCCCCCTTCATGGGACACCCCACCACACAGTACGATGTCCACCTATACACATGCACATGGTGTGACTGTGAGCCAGGGTGCCTCCACAACAGGCAGACATGACTGGGACTGCCTGATAACCCCCCAATGTTATAATGCAAGGTAGATGTTACTCACGGGGTTGAACTGCAGCCGTCACTGGCTGGGGTCGTTGTGCAGCACCTTCTGCTGCAATCTGCCTCTGGCTTGCGCGTGTCACCCTGACATTGGACACATCTGTGTGGGGAAAGCATTGCAGGTCACACCATGTCCACAAAGTTCCATGCTGCACTACACTCCTACACCTAGGGTTACTTAGGGTCACTTTCACGAGAACATGTCCTCTTTCTCAGCTGCCATATATTCTTCATGTACCCTCTCTATCCTGTTGTGTTTTTAATATTTAATATCCTCTAATATATTACTCTCTCCTACCCAGGACCACCTTGAAAATGGGCTGTGAAAGTGGTGGAGACTATTAACCTATCTACTTGGGGATCTGGCACAGGGGCTCATCAGGTGATGGACTAGATGTTCTCCTCTGGCATCCCAAATTCTGGTACCCCTACCTACACCACAACAGTGACTGATGCTGGTGTGTTACACTGTACAACATGATACATAGCTGGCACTGCTGGGTCCTGACTGTTGCCTACACATCCCACAGGTATGTGCACAGGACATGGGCGGGTGACACAACAGTGACTGATGCTGGTGCAGTACACTATACAACATGATACATAGCTGGCACTGCTGGTTGCTGACTGTTGCCAACACATCACACAGGTATGTGCACAGGACATGGGCGGGTGACACACCAGTGTAGCCTCACAACCCGTGTACTGTCAGCACAGGCAACACATGGATGATGGGTGACCGCCACCATGATCCTTGAGTACCCTGGATGTGGGACTGAATGTTAACTGCGTCGGTGGCACAGTGTGTAGGTATGTGCACAGGACACTGACTGGTTCCCTGCTGTCCCATTGTGCTGCTCTCTGAACCTTTGGGACTGACCGAGTTTTTTGGATTCCTGGGATTTGCAGGTTGTTCTATGGAGGATTGGGGAGGTGGCGACTGCTGAGGATTTGCGGATCGGCTTCAGGGAATTTGTCAGGAGGTTTATTGCTGGAGCTGTGGACTGTTCGACTTCCTGCTGCACCGGAGGGCTCATTTACATGGACGAGCTTTTGCTGGGGCTTCTGGTGGATTTGTTGGTATGGAGGACTATTTTGGAATTTGTGGGGAGTGTTGTCCACCTTCTGGTTTCCGACCGGGCAGGAGTCACCCTGGGTGCTTCCCAGGGAGCTGGGGGAGACTAGGGCTTCTTCTAAGCTGCCTTAGGGTCGGCTGTTTGGGTTGACTTATGAGACAGCTGTAGCCGCAGGTCGTCGACTGGGTGGGGATACTGCTCCTTGAAGAAACTTACTTTGCCTCCTTGAAGTATTCTGCTGCTTTTGGATAATTAACTGTTTGAACTGTCGGTCTTTGAAAAGCATCCGCTGGAAGATCCGTCGGACACCTTTAGGCTCCCATGTTTCATTCGTTCTGAATATTTATTATTGGACTTACCTGCTGAGAATTTTTTGGATTTATCTGGATTTTATTCATTTTTGGACTGCTGGAGAACCGATTTCTCTGATTTTTACCAACTCCTGGACTGAGGGTGGTGAGAGTGGTGTACATTTATTTATTTATTTTATTTTGTATGACTAAAATCTGATTAATTTAACTGGTTCCCTGCCATGTGAGAGGTGGTATTGGGAGATTAAATAACATCTCTTGCAGTGTCGCACGTGAGAGGTGCTGCATTGTTTAAAACACAAATTTGTTCTAATAACCAGTGCTATATTTTACTGTGTTTTAAGATCATTTGATTTTATTTTTATTTTTATTATTTTGGTTATTATTTTTTTGAGCTGGGGTTTATTTTGGTTAATGTTAGTTTATTTTATTTTATTTGCCTTCCCTCAGTGAGAGAGAGGGAGGAGAGTGTGTTATTTACAGAGTGTGTTTGATACTTATAGGTTTGTTTTATTCTGTTTGTTTCTTGATTTGATTAATGATGGTTGGGCACTATTCCCCCACTAGGCTCAGGGAATTACGTCCCTTTGAGTGCCCACCACTGTCATCTGACACCTATTTTAGGTGTCGAGCATTGGGCATTCTGAAGAGGTGACGACGATTGTGGAAAGCTGGGCCTTGTGGGGGACAGGAAAGGGGAGGGTGGATTGGGGTTTTAGGGTCCAGAAGATGTCCTGGGGTGAAATGGGGTCAGGATAGAGGTCACTCTGATCTTGTCCCTATACCTAAGAGTCCCGAAGAAATCGGACAGGTGCCGAGGTCTTCCTCAACATCTCATCCTGCCTTGGCGGTGTTGTGCAATGCCAGATCAATTAAGAACAAGACAGCTATTATTGCTGATCTTGTTGGTTCATCTGATCTGACTTGCATCACCGAGACCTGGCTGGATGAAAATCCAGGCCCTATATTGGCCTTGGCAACTCCAGCCGGGTTCTCGGTGATACACCGTCCAAGGCTGGATCGTAGGGGCAGAGGTGAGGCCATTATGTTTAAATCTGAACTGGGTCTTGTGGATGTGCCATGGGGAAACACCAGATCTTTTGAATATATCCTGGGTGAGGGTGCAGGCTGTGGGATTCTCCTCGTCTACTGTCCACCAGGTGAAGGTGGCGAATTCCTACAGGAGATTGCAGACTTCATTGTCGACCTGGTGTTGAGGTTTCCCAGATTAATACTCCTGGGCGACTTCAACGCCTGGGTCGATGATGAACTATCTTATTTTGGTCAAAATCTCCTCCAGTTGATGAATACACTGGGCCTGACACAGGTTGTTACCTCCTCTACCCCTATAGGGGGTCATTCACTAGATCTGGTCTTTCTCTTGGGTATGGAGATCACTGATTTGGGGGTGGAACCAGTCAGTTGGTCGGACCATTACACCATAAGGTTCAGTTTCAGGGCCCCCTCTAATAGGTCTGCCCCTACGGAGATGGTCCAGTACCGCCCTTTAAGGGGTTTTGGCCCCAATGACCTAATGGCGGTGCTGGATCTATCGAGTCTGTCGGGTGAATGCATGAGTCCAGATGGTCTTGTATCAGCCTATAATAAGGCTGTGGGAGATGTTCTGGACAAAATTGCACCTGTTCATGTTCGGCCGCTCACCATCCGTCCAAGGAGTCCATGGTTTGATGGCTCCTTGAAGGAATTAAGGCAAGTAGGCCGAAGGCTGGAGAGAGCCTGGAGGAAATCCGGCCTTGATGCTGACAGGCTTAGATTGTTGGCCCATTATGATAGCTACCAATCAGAAATCACTCGTAAGAAGGCAGAATTCCTGTCCAGAGAGATTTCTGCTGCAAAAAATCAACCGACTCAGCTTTTCCGGACTGTGGACAGACTGTGCAATCCAGTCTGTCTTCAGCCTAGAGAAGCCTTTTCTCAGCTTAGATGTGAGGAGTTCGCTGGCTTTTTTGAGGATAAGGTTGCCAGCATCAGGTCCGGCATCGGTCCGACCTCTCCTATGTGGGATTGTGGTGGATGACTGATGGTGTCTTATCCTTGGTCTGTCTGGTTAGACTTTCACCGCCTGGAATACGTGGACATTGTGAAGATCATCCAAACAATGCGACCAACTAGTTGTAGTTTGGATTCGGGTCCTACACCGCTGTTAGTAGGTTGTGTAGAAGTTGTCTACCCAATCCTTGCTGATATTATCTGGAAATCCTTGGAGAGGGTTTTTTTTCCTGACCCCCTTATGGAGGCAGTAGTTCGACCACTCCTAAAAAAATCCTCCTTGGACCCAGACTGTCTAGCTAACTACCGGCCTATCTCTAACCTGCCATTTGTTGGTAAGGTTATTGAAAAGGCAGTTGCATTGCAATTGGATGATCATCTCACATCTCATAATGTCTATGATACTCTCCAGTCTGGTTTCAGGAAAAGGCAATGTACTGAGACTGCCCTTGTTCGGATATTGAGCGACCTCCTAATGGCCAGAGATCAAAAGACTTGTACCATTCTGGTCCTTCTCGATCTATCTGCTGCATTTGACACTGTAGACCATGGGGTGCTATTGGAGCGACTGCGGGTCTTTTGTGGGCTGTCTGGTACAGTCCACAAGTGGTTTTGTTCTTACCTCACTGGCAGGTCTCAGAGAGTTGTCACCGGAATTTATTCCTCTGATGCTTTCTCCCTGCCTTGTGGGGTACCACAGGGCTCCATTTTAGCTCCCATGTTGTTTGCAGTGTATATGCTGCCATTGGGAGAAATCATCAGGCGATACAGTCTGAGTTTTCACTGCTATGCAGATGATACTCAGCTGTCTCTGTCCTTTCTCCCCGACCAGAGTGATGCACTCTTTGTACTTAATAACTGCCTGGATGAGATCAGAATTTGGATGAGTTCAAGCTCGTTGAGACTCAATCCGGATAAGACTGAGGTATTAGTTGTGGATCCAGGTCGTCCTGGGGTGGGTTTGGGTGCTGGACAGCTATCAGGTTTATTACTTGGTGGCATACCGCTCTCTACCTCTCGACAGGTGTGAAATCTGGGCGTTATTTTTGATGATGGTCTGACCCTGAAATCTCAGGTGTCAGCTGTTGTCAAATCCTCTTTCTACCATCTGAGGAATATCGCCTGGGTGAAACATCTGATTCCCTAGGAGGACCTTCCAACTTTGGTCCACGCCTTTGTCACTACCCATCTGGACTACTGCAATTCCCTCTACCTAGGGTTACCAGGGGTTGATATCTGTCGCCTTCAGCTGGTGCAGAACGCTGCAGCCAGGCTTTTGACTGGGACTCTTAGAACTAGTCATATTACGCCTGTGCTTCGCGAACTGCACTGGCTGCCTGTTCAGTGGCAGATCACCTTTAAGGTTGGTTTACTAACCTTTAAAGCCCTACACAACCAGGGACCCGGTTACCTGAAAGATCTTCTGATTCCCTATTGCCTCCTCCGTCCTCTCCGTTCCGCCAGCGAGGGATTGCTGGAGATTCCCAGGGTTCGATTGAAGTTATCAGGATCTCGTGCCTTTGCCTTCTCTGCTCCAACCCTGTGGAATTCTCTACCTTGTTGGTTAAGAGAATGCCCAACTGTTGATAGTTTTAAAATTGCTTTAAAGGCGTATCTTTTTACTTTGGCTTATTCTTCTTAGTTATGTGTTTTAAATATTTGGATTTTATTGTCCTATCTATTTCTGTACAGTGCCTTGGTTTCGAAAGGCGCTTTATAAATAAACATGACTTGACTTGACTTGACACATATGGCTATGCATGCCTGCACTGTAGATGGTTAAACAAAAATGTTCCAGAATAACTCCTGATAGTCCATGGGTAATGTAACCCTAGTTTTCACTCCTTCACTGTGCTGCCTCTCCCAATGTGTCCAGCATATCAGTCCCTTTCCTTCCAAAGAAGGGTGGGGTCCAAGAATACTCACACACGTAGACAGGTAACCTCTTATCCATAACTATATTCCTTTATTGTATTCTTCAGGCCCATATCAAATGTTTCACCAACTAAAGCTGGCTTCCTCAGGAGGTGCCTTTTCCGAACTTAATATTTGATTCTGTTGATACTGATATCTTTCATTTGTATTGCTTCATTCCAATATCCATCCTGTTCATTTCGAGCGTGGGCTTAACATGAATGACAGTGAAGAGCAACCAATACATGGGACTTACAAAGGACAAGGGGTACAAATCCGTTTGACACATGGACTGCGCAGGATGGACTTGGGTAATAAGCAGTACAAATTAAATAAATACGTATCAGGAGAATTAAACATTAACTGTAGATGGTTGACAGCTGTGGCCGTGTGGATGCAGCACGTGTAGTGTACCAGATGACCACTGTTGTCCACTGCACCACATGATACTGCATCAAGGCATGTGGAGCTGTGACACCACACACCACCAGAACATGCTCATCCTGACTGGCCATAGCCATGATGCAGCTGTATGGTGCCAGCCAGCCAACCAGGTGTTTGCCTGTGACAGTGATGAGCAGAGCACCATGTAGTCATGCTTTCCCACCCACCTCCTGTCATGTGTGCCCTTGTTACATGCACTGTGGGGTGAGCCATGACACACTGACAGGCCAGCGCCAGCAGTCCTGCATGTGCAGAGTACTACAGTGTCTGTGAGCAATGTACAAGACATGGGCTCAGTGGCATGCATGGTGTGTCCATAGGCAGCATGGTGGGTGCATGTCTGGTCAACATCCATACCATGGCACAGTCCTGGGCATGGGGCTGGACCATGTAGCACATCACCAGCATGGTCTGCCTGTGCCTGATGCATGTTGTACCCAGTGACATCCAAGACACCCGTTGACACGAGCCAGCACCACTGTATGTAGCACACACCACAGCACTGGTGTTCACCTCCCCTGATCATGGCACAGGTGACACCACACACTACACATGCAGTCCTGTGACTGTCAGTTGGGGATGTCATGGCCCCATGGGCATGTCCTGGTTGTGACAGTACAGTGGAACACAGTGTGAGGCGTGCATTACACACTGAACAGGGGCTTATGCAGACATGATGTGCTGTGCCACGCAGGGCATGGCCACATGCACTGTGGACTATGTCTAGGAATGCTGCCACCAACCATGCATGGCTATAGTCAGCTGTCTGTGCCACACTGTTATGAGGACAGTCACCATACCATGTGGATGTGGCATGTGCTAGTACCATGCAGGTATGACGTCACACCTATCACTGCCATGTACTCACCTTCCACTGTCCCCTGTGACTCCTGGCATTTGGGTGCCACCAGCCAGCACAAGTGTGGCTCCCTCCGTTCCACATCATCCCACTTATGCTTCAGCTGATTGACAGTCCTCTGCACACTACTGGACATGTACAGATTCCTGGCAATCACACGCCAGACCCTATCCCTCTCTCTTGGTGAATGCAGGGTCCTCCCAGGTGGCAGCAGGATGGCTGCATGATCCCTAATGAGATCCAGCAATGCTGCTGTTTCTGCATCACTGAAATTTGGTGCCCTGCCTCTCCCTGCCATGGTCTGATGCTTGTATCTGTGACTGTGGAAGGCTGGATTTGGCACAGACTGACACACTCCTTCAGCAGGCTTCACACATCCCAATGCAACTTTGTGCAGCACATGCACATGTTCCCGCATGTGTGTGACACATGCCTGTACTTTACATGCACATGCACAAGTTTCACAATGAAATCACACACATGCGTGAAAAGCATGGCTAATTCCCTCATGTGCGCAGACATGTCTGCCATTTTCACACACGTGTGGTAATCCCATTGTTTTGTCCTGTACGGGCTGTAGGCATGCCTCACAACCCTTTGTCCCCACAAATGTGTTACACTGCCTCTCACAATGTGGCACAGATGAGAAAGATGTACATCACTGATTCATCTGTTCCTAGGAGGTACGACCATAGGTATGATGGGTGTATATGGGTGCAGAGAGTATGTTATCATTTGAACAATGTTACATTGGCATCACTTGTTTGTTTACATGTCCACTCTAACACTGTCAATACTGCCTGTTGCACATGTCCTCACAATGTAGGACAGGGTGTATTTGTGCAGTACATTGGAGAACATTCATTGTGTCGTGGTGAGGCTGAGAGGCATGGCTGCAGGTCCTTCATAGCCCATCATCAGCAGCAGCACTGGCCTGTGATGGGGCATTGTCCTGCAGGCATGCCCATGTCAGCAACCCCCATCCTGTGGCAACATGTGTGTGGTGTCAGCCTTACCAACATGGACACATGTGCATGCAGTGGTGCACGTGTCCATGCCACACCCAAGGCGTCACATGTGCAGTAATTGCATGGCCATTGTTCATGTCTGGCACACTGTACACCATGCCAAGTAATTGCATGATCCCCTGGGCCTGCAGCCACCAGCTGGGTGTGCTGACATGCAGGTGTGACACTGGCAGTGGCTGTTACCCCATCACACCACTGTACACGTGGACATGTGCCGCAGTGGGATGACAGCAGGCGTCGATCTGTCCCTGACCCATCAGGCTGCTGCCACATGTCACAACACAGGGTTAGTTGCATCACACAGTGTAATGCTTGTGGTCCGGTACATGGTGTGGGGTGGCCGCACTGTTGCCAGAGAGGGTGGAGATGACTGCTCAGAGGGGCTGTAGGACCAGGGCCAGGAGCTGGGATACATCATATTCAACACTGCCTTTCACTGCAAGGGGGACATTGTCCCCTTACCTGGTGCGCGTGCATACATGTCAGTGGTCAGACAGCACAACAGGGTCACCATCATTGCATTGCACCCACCCTAGGGCGCATCAGCCAACCAGCATAGCATGATGGACTGGTGTGTATTGTGTGTTCCAATACCTAGTCTATGTTGTATGATGGGTCATGCAGCGTTCTATGGCACCAGTGACATGTGTGCCTGTGCCCTGGCATGTGTACACCACAAGAGTAGTGAGGGCCACATAGTGTTGTGTTGCATGTGTGTGCCATCCCATTGTTGTCACTGTGGGGTGTGGATGTACAGACATCAATCTAGTGCACTTATGCAGGTGTTCACAGCCCATTACATGTCTCATGTGATTTGTATCCATCTCCTTTGCAGGTGGCAGTGGATATCCACTAAGGACATGGCTCATGACACCAGTGACAGCTCCACAGATGCAGCAGGAGGAGAGGTACAATGCTGCACATGCACGGACACGTTCTGTGACTGAACATACCTTTGGGCTCCTGAAGATGCGGTTCCGCTGTCTCTCAACCTCAGGGGGTGTGCTGCAGTATACACCAGAGAAGGCATGCAGGATGATCGTTGCATGTTGCATACTGCACAACATTGCCCTGTCCCACCGGATCCCAGCACTTGAGGACCTGCAACTGACTGATGATGATGTTGACCATGGAATGCCAGCGCCACCATCACCACCATCATCAGGAAGGTGCCGGTCCAGTCAGGCATCATTGGCACACCAGGCATGGGACAGGCTCATCAGTCACTGCTTCTAGAAACATTACCAGTGGTGCAGACAACAGCATCTCAGCCAACAGTGCCATCACTGGACGCCCCCCTTGCATGTTGCGGTGTGCTTTGGACATGGCTGGCTTGGCCCGAGGGTGTGTTACCATGGACCACATAACATCTGCCATGCGAATGGTTGCTGAGTTCTACACATGCATGTCAAGACACCAAACTCACCTGGTATGGCACGTCGCAGTATAGTTTGAATGCTCCCACATGTGTATCACACAGTGTACAGTGCAACAGTCAGTAAACGCAATTCACAAACCTTGTCTTGGTCCTGTCATCACTTTGTGCACCATTATGCATACCTGTCAGGAGCAGTGGTCACAGCTTCTCCAGTCTGTCAGTCCTGCCATTCACTGGCCAGCCCATTCAGGATCACCGTGACATGGTGTTGCACACACGTTGGCCACATTGTCCCGGCACCGTATGATTGACATGGCATGTGGACTGGGCACTGTCAGGCTGCATGGGGCACATGTTCACAGTCCATACAGGCATGACAGTGTTCCTTGGTTATTGTTGCTGATTGGGCAATGCATGTCCTGTCTGTGCCCCTGACATACTGAATGGCTTGTGGACAGGTGCAGCACATGGGGAGTTATGTCGTATCTGGTTCCCAACTGGGTGTGGTACATATCCACACGTGAACATCACCATGAGCACGCACATCTACGTATGCATGACTGATGGTCCACCCAGTGTGCTGTTTGGGGTGGTGTGGTCAACATGTCCAGTGGGGCATGGTGTCACTGGGGGGGCCAGCTCTGCAGGGATGGTGACACCCTGACCACCACCATGTGTCATGATTCTGGGTCCTGATGAGTTGTAGCCACGCTGCCCCTTGTATTGGCACAGTGATGTCAGTGACCTACATGTCCAGACAGTATTCATGTGGTAACAAACCTCATGGCCCTACATAAACACCCCTCCACATCCCGGCAGCCATCAGCTCCCTCGGACACACTCCTGTAGGCTGGTGCATGCCACAGTCCAGTCTCACACACACATAGTAATGGTTGCCACACCTTTATCACATGTACCGGGGAACAACACTGTCCACCAATCACTACACAGTCACATTCCATATTGTACACACATAATGTAGCTGATGAACATATCCATCAGGCTCCCTGCCATCTGCAACATCATTACGGCATGATGCCATCATTGGTCATGTCGTACTGTATCACGTACCAGCATGAGCTACGTCATGCCAGAACACTGCACTGGCCATGGTACCATGCACTACTAGACTGTCCATGTTTGCATCACTAGTTACATACATCATCATACTGTGCTCAACATGCGCAAGTCATTCGGGGCTGTGGACTGGGGGCTGCATTGACTCCAGCATGATATAGCTGCTCTACCATGCCTGTCCAAGCAGGTTCTTGTGATCCGGCAAAGGCTTACATCTGTGTGACTCAAGTTGTGTTATGTATTCTTGTCCCTGGCAGTGCAGCACAGGACTCAGGGGCCTGGTGTGCCACATGACATCACAGTGTCTACCGCTTCTTTGGTGGATGTCCCCTGCCAACACACTTCACTGTTTCCTGCCCTTTCCCCCTCTCAGGCACTGTCTGTGTCTGTGTGGTCTCAGCTAGAGGTTCTGTCACTGTTGCTGTTGGTGTTGGTGCCTGCTCAACTGTGGGCACATCCTGTGTGTCCTGGGTACCCTGATCATTGTCTGTTTGTGCTGCCCTCTGTGCTTGATGGGCACTCAGCCATCTCCTCTGACCCTACTGTTGTGAGGCCTGTGTTCCATCACTGCCAACAAGCCCCTTGCCAGTGTTGTGCCTCTTTCTCTTTCACTTTGCTTGTGCGGTTTCAGTTGGTGACGTATCTATCACCTACGCAGTACATGCCTCCCCTGTGCCTTCATATCCCTGTCTGCTTCCCCTGTCCCCGATATGTTGCAACTGTGACATGGGCTCAGACTGTGTGCTGCTGCTGCTGTCCCCTACCTGCATTGTCTGTGGTGTTTTCACCATGGTTGCTGTTACACATGCGTGGCAAGTGCCTTGGTACTGTGCAGTGGCCTCTTGGGCCTCCCCATGTTGCACGCTCAGTGTGGGTGCACGGTGTTGCCCTTCCCTATCCATGTCCACACCTGCAGCTGGTTAGCAGTGTGCTATCACATCACATGACTGCATAGTGTGCCCTGCTGTGTGTGTCTGTACATGTGTGGGTCCACGTGCATGTGGTGGGCTACGGGTGCTGACTTGGGTGGGGACTTGCCCCCTGGTGGTGGACACCTCAGGCATTGTTGTGTGCATGGCCACTGGCTCAGCCATGCCCACATGGGGTGCACCCATTGCTGTCAGTGTATTGGATAACTGTTACATTGCACCAGTCTGTCTGTTGAGTACCGCCACGTGTTCCACCTGTGTTGCATGCTGCCCTGCCAGCATCTGACTCATCTCCCTCATGAAGGACATCTGTGTCTCATGAATGGCATGCAACAGTTCAGTGTGCTGCTGGATTATGGTGTTTTGCCTGGCTGTGGCACTGGAGATTGCATGTAGTGCACCCACTATATCTGCACTCAATTGACACTGTGTCTGGTTGTTTTGTTGCACTGCTGCTGCTACTGACTGCACAGCATCTATCAGCTGATGGGTGTGTTCTGAGGTACTGTCATGTTGTTGTGACAGGGTGTCCTGCAGGTTTCCTATGGCTACACTGATCTGCCGCTCTGCATTCAGGATGGCTTCCCCATAGCGACTATGGTCGCTCTGTGCCTCATCAGCATCACCCTCGGACTGTTGCTGAGTGTGCAATGATGTGGGTGTCCCCAACCCAAGGTCACCTATTGACAGTCCAGAAATGCATCCACTCCCAGGGGACCCATGCAGGGTGGATGGTGGGATGTCCTCGGCAATGTTCTCAATGGGGACACTGTCCACATGCTCCTCCTCATGCAGCTGTATGTCTGGTTCCACCACACCATTGCCATCCATTGTCTGTGGCTCTGTTGAACACCCTGCTGCAGTGTGTAGGTCAGCTGCTGTGGTGTGTTCGGTGTACACCTGTTGCTGTGACCGGCTGTCACCTGGTGGTGGTCATGGGCATTGTTGCATTGGTCTCCCAATATCACCTGTAGGTGTACAACAACATACGCATTATGACCTGACCATGGTTGTGTCCATCCCTTCCTAAGGCATACATTCAATGCATTGTGACATTGTACAGTTACATGTGGTACACTACAGGGTCCCTATGGCACACTACTGTGGCACATAGGACAGTGTGCATCATGCCACAGTACGGTGCTCTCACCGGCATTATCACACATACTCATCTGTGCCTGTGCTCTGTCAGCTACTCCATTATCATTCACAACTGTCATCCTATCATCACATGTGCTGTGGTGTGTATGTGGACTCTGCTGGCATGCACACTGCACATGCTGTTGTCCACATGGGAGCACACACACATGCAGCAATGCCCATGCACATCCATATGTCTGTACTGGGTCCATGCATTGCATGTATGTGGCTCTGTGTATGGCTCAGTGGCATCTATTCACAGTGGTGTGCCCCAGTGCACATCATGTACATACCACCTTTGTGGTGTGTACAGTGTTGTTGCACTGCATGTGTACTAAGGGGCGTGTGTCCAGTACACATCACGACCACTGTGCATCACAGTTCCAGCCGTGTTCCTCTGGAGTGACATGTGTGAGGGTGGCTCGGTGGGCTGGCATTTGTTCTCTACATGATGGTGGTGGTTTGCCGAATGGATGGGCCCTGGCGTGTCCTTCACTGTTGTGGGTGTTTGGAGGATTGGCAGCATTGCTATGGCGCAGACTGTATGTGTTGTACTACCCTTGTCTACATCTGTGTGTGTGTGCACCAAAGGCCCAGGACTGGGATTGCATTTGGGGGCCCACCACTTTTTGTGCATCAGCATGCAATTCAGTGTGTGCACCACAATGTCCTGCAGGCTACACTGACAGATATGGGGGTGGGGTGGGTGGTGTTCAGTGAAGTGGTGTAGGCACTGTGAGCATACCCATGGTGTGGAGTTGGCAGGCTGAGCTCATCCACAGAGTGTGTTATTACTGTGTTGGCACAGGAGCCAATGCTGTGACAACATTAGGCACACCTATGTCTCAGTCATGGGACAGGTGCACGGGTGTGGATGGTGTACATTTGCAGATGACTCAGGGCTAGCTGTTGTAGTGGGTGTGTGGTGTTGGTAGCCTTGCATGTGATTATTGTGCCTCTGACAGGGTTGTCCAGTATCAGGGCACTGTGGGGTTCATGCAGGTCACTGCACGTATCTGCACCTATGAGATGGTTTACCCACCATGGGTGTGCACTGGGTGGGTATGTCATATCCGTGCTGGGGTGTGTGAGAGTCATGGGGGTATTGGTAATTATCATGCTACACTGGCCAGACATGTACATGGGAAATGGCAAGGGCACCTGGGATGCTGGTCTGTATCACCATGGGGTGGACCCCTGGAGGGGTGGCACTGCTTCTACCTTGTTCTACAGTTTGGTACTGCAACAGCTTGGGATATGTGCGCAGTCTTGGTGACAGTTCTAGATGGGTGTCACATTCCTAGGGAGGGTTCAGTGGAGAGCAACAGACATGGTCCAGAGAGCAGGGTGTGGATCCATGTGTAGTGGCCCAGGGTGCTCCGCTGTACACACTGGGGGGGGATGGTCACGGGTAACATGTCAGAGTGTCTCCAGGATGTGAGCAGGTTCATTACAGGGGCACAGTCAGGGTGCCATGAGGAGGCTGGTGGATGACAGCTGCTCACCCATCACTTGCCTGGGGCAGGCACAGAGGGGCATGGGTGGTGTGTTCTATCACTGGAATGGGGTTTGCACCATGGTTTGCATTGTCAAGGGTGCTGATATGGGTGGGTACTGTGGCTGGGTTGGGTGTGGTCGGGACAGGTGTGGGTACATCTGACATGGTCCACTGCAGCTGCTGCATCTGCGACTGGGGACGTCATTCCACATGTGGGGGTGTGCAGACATATCTGCTCTCTGTGCAGCTGATGACATTCACACGGACTGGTCTGACCATTCTGTCCCTGCTGCAGGCACTGCTGGTGGTCTGTGTGTTGCTGCATGTACACAGTGCATTGTGCAGTGTGTGCATGGCAGACCACGGCCAATCGTCTGTGTTGCCCTACACACATGTACACACCAACCCCACGGTGTATGTGTTGCTCGTGTGTTGGCAATGCCCTTGCAGCTGTTCGCATCTGGGATCAGTGTGCCACTCATATGTGTAGCTGCAGTGCTCATCATGCAGTTGTGTCCTGACGTGTGTTGCTGTGTGATGTCATATGTTGTACCTCTACATGTGTTACCACACACATTCTGTTTCTCCACATTCCACATGCCATACATACAGCATGTCTGCCATTGCATTATTCACTCTGTTGTGTCTGGATGTCTACTGTTATTGTCCCTTTGCTGGGTTTGCTCAGTGGGCCAGCGGATCATGCCACACATGTCATTATATGCCCCACCCTCTGTGGCTGCGACCATTTTGATTCACAGTCCTGTCCACTCAGCCCTGTACACACATGGACACCATGGAGTAGCCCCATTGCACATCCCCTGCTATGCACATCGTGGCCCTGATTTCATTCCAGTTTGTACTGTCCCTATGGGCCCTGTGTGTGTGCCTTCCATGTATCCTGCCCCTGCTGAACATATGCCTGTGTCAGGCATGTTTTGCTGGGTCCAGGTGTCCATCAGGGCAGGCCAGTGCACCTTCTCAAGGTCCACCCTCATTTGGATGCTGTTGTTTTCACACCTGAGTGATTCCACCTCAGCCAATGTCATGCATGTGTACAGTGTTGCCATGTATGTTGTGACACATTGCTGTACAGTTCTGCAGTGATGCTTGTCCAGCACACACTGCATAGCACATGCTGCCACCTCCTTCGGTCATGTTCCAGTCACATGTGACAGTGCAGCTCAGTCTGCCACACTGCACTGCACTGTACTGTGCATCACAGTGCATTCACAGTGGAGCCCCATGTGTGGCAGTGACACGTACATCCGCAGTATGTGCTTGCACAAATTTCTCACAGGCCAACATCACACTGTTGTGCACTGGACACTTGTCCATGCACCATGTGTGCCATTCATTATCTGTGATTTGAACCTTCATCACTGTACAGGTACAGTATTCACCAGTCTGCATGCACTCCTCCTGCATGTGCAGTGGAGAATGCCATTCCCTGTACTACATTTCAGCATTCACCGTGCAGCAGGGGTAGAACACTCATATCACCTGGGTCATGGTTGTGTTGCAGATGTTACTGAAACATCAGCCTGGTTCATCATACCACACATTATCATTGCCTATGTTCCCAAACATATATACTTGGCTTCACCCAGTGTCTGTCTCAGCACCCACACCACTATAGCCGTGACATGTTTCTACCACCATCTCCATGACATTGTACCTGCTGTTTCACCCCTGTTCATTTGCCCCTATCTACCACATCTGCCCCCTTGTTACTGCACATCCTATAGTCAGGCAACTGTGTCAGTGTTGGGCTTTGTTGTTTCCCTTGCAGTACATGTGTGTACATCTCCCTGTCCAGCTGCTGTGTGTGTGTGTATGTGTGTGTGGCCCTGTACTGTTCCGGTATGTATACTGTGTCCCACATGCATCACATTGCTGCAGTCTGTCTCCTGTGCAGGCCACAGAGCATTACACAGGGCCCCGTGTCTTGCCGTGCCTTGTGTTGGTATGGGCACATGTCCAATATGCACCTTGTGTCCGTGGTGTGTATGTGGTGGTGGTGGTGGTGGTGGTATGTGCTTGGTTCCACATACCATTGGGGTGCATGGTGGCTGACATGGTGACAGTACCTGCCCATGCACAGTGGCATGTCACTGATAGCTTGCCTCTCTGTCTGCTCCCTGTCATCCATATCCTGTGTGTGTGTTCATGCCAGCATCTACAGCATCTACATAGGTTAATGTCCACAGCCATTACACGTTTCCTGTTCCTTGCCACCATTACTTGCCTCCTGTATCCTTTCTCTGTTGCCAGCCATTGGCCTGTGTGTGCCACCTCCAATGTGTATCCCTTCTGGTGTACCCCACCTTGTCAGTATCCAGCACCCAGGGACAGCATGTTGTGGCCTGTTGCCTGGCCTACATTACTGTACTGCACAGCTGCAGTGTGGCTCCTGGTGGCACTGCAGGGCCAATGCTGCATGGCCATCCCCCTATTGCAGCAAGGTTGCACCTCACAAAATTCATGCTTTGGCACATTTGCACACACACCCTACTGCCTTCCCAGTAGCAGCTCCCTACTTGTGTGCTACCATTGTTCTCCTGGGGCAGGCCTACTGGTCATATTGCCTGGCCTCCCATGTGGGACAGTATTGTGGGTCCTATTATACCCACCTACATTGATCCTAGTGCCACTCCACACCTTCTGCATTTTGTACCCCCTCACCCTGTCCAGTCATGTGCCCCTCACACTGCGTGGCCGGTGTGCGTTGCATCCCTGTGTCTGTGATGTACATCCATGCCTCACCTTGCTGCACCCAGGACAGGGGTTGGCCATGTATTTCACTGTTTCCCCCACATCACCATGCTGACCTTTGTGTGTGTTCATTGCACATGTTCACTCCACATCTGCACTGTTTCCACCCTTGTGTATTCATGTCTGACAATGTGTGGTGCTGTGTTTCTGACAGTACTGATCATATATTCTGTGTTCTCGGTTCTGTGGTCGTGTACCTGCAGACACCATCGCAGCAGTGTTCTCATGCTGCCCACATCCACTGCTTCCTGTCACCTGCATATGCACATGCCCCCTCCCAGTTCTGTGTGTTACATGTTGCTTACAGATCATTGATACCCACCAGTCACCATACTACATGTCCTTCCAACTATGTGTTGTGCTGCTGTTGCTTTCCTGCGTCATTCCCTTTTCATTGCCTCTGTGTCCCTGTCCTTCCCTGGTCCATGGTCATGCCCACAATGCTGTTGTCTGCCATCATTGTTGTACATGGATTGCAGCATCATTGGATCTGACCTTCATGTCTCTCTGTCCATTGCTGTTACCCCTCATCATGCATTCCCACTTAGTCGGTCACATGTGGCATGTGTCATGCTCATGTCAGCATTCTGTAGCCATACATCCGTGTACATTCCATGTTGTCATCCCCTTGCATGTGTACAGTGTGTGTGGTATGCACAGCATCCTTCACACAGCATGCCACACAACATAGCACATCCCACCCACATGCATGTGGAACCAACATAGTACACTGTGCTTGTCATGTTTATGTAACAGATTATGTGTACATACCTCCTGCCTGTAGCTACATGCTTAGGGTGTCCATCTGGCTGACTCCACCGATATTTACCTGCTGCAGACGTGGTACTACCCTCTCTTCAGCATGGGTGAGTGTGGGTACATCCTGGGCTCCTCCACCTGTGGGGATTGAGACATGTTGACTACATTGACACATGCTTGTCCAATGCACGTTCACTGTATCCATCCAGCACCCTTACATACGTGGACACCCAATACCACAGTGTGGCAGGATCCATCTCCAAGTACATTCATGATATGGTGTGTTTTGTGGTCATACAGTGTCCAGACTGCCTCCCCATTTGTGGGTGTGTATTGGTTAACACAGTTCTTTGCTGGTGCAGCGTGCATCATACCTTTATCTGTGTAGTACACATCACTCAGGTTGCTTTGTACAGGTGTCACTGGGCTGTGTTACTGTGGTGTCTGGGACAGTGCCATGTTTCTGTTCTGCCTTGGCTGTAGCCTTGTTGGCAGACATCACTGTTGTGTGTGTCACACTTTGGTGTCACTGATCTCAGTACAACAGATGTCTATTACAGTGTTGATTGTTTGGCTACTCACATGTACCTATGGCCGCCAGATCACCCAGTCTGTGGCCTTGTCCAGCTCTCCTACCTCTACCTGACCATGTGCTGCCATCTGCTGGTTGGCTGTTGTTTGTTTGTCTTGTGCAGTGTGCATGTGTGTGGCCAGGATCACACACTCTTCCTGCTGTTCTGCATCTGATACTGTGTTCTGCACTACATTCTATGACTGGGTTATGTTGCATTTGTCAGATGTCTGTTCCCAGTTATGGGCATATTGTTCTGGACAGGTCTTACTTGCCTGTCCTGTACAGGATCATGTTGGCACCAGTTCTGGGTTGTGCTGTGTTACTCACATTTGCACGGTTGTGCATCTGTGTTTGTGGCTGTTGCAACTGGGATCAGGCTGCATGTTGTGGACAGTCCATTTTGTGCAACCTACGCATATGGTGCACTTTGATGGTGCTGCTGCATATTTCCCTGCCAAACATACCTGTGGTGTGGGTATAGTGTATGTGTCAGCCATTGCCAGGCACACACATCCTTGATCCAGTGCTGGGTGTGGCATTGTGTATTGTTCACCTCTCCTGTTTGCTCACAGTGATGCTCTGCCATGGTGGTTGTGCTATTCCAGATCTCCCAGTACTGTGCTGCATCTTGTGCCTTCCAGTGGTTGGGGGAGCATTCTTACTGGGCATGCTATGTGCAGTACCATTCATGTTGTATGCTGGCATGTGTGGCTGACTATGTTGTCCATTTCAGTTGCCAGGGGTGTAGCCAGTGTTTTGTGATCAGCACAGTTTGTGGCCTAACTGCTTCCCCCCTTGTTGGAGTAACCCCCCCCCATGACTGTGGGAGGACTATTTCCAACCATGCACCAGGACCATGTTAGTTACCTCATTGGCACAATACATGCATCCTCTGTATCCCATGACAGCGATTGTTGCCATGCATGGGTGAGTACGACTGTCATGCATTGTTCCCTGTTACACCCACATGGCGTACCAGAGCATGTCAGGTTGTATTGTCCTTGTGGTGCAGTACAGACAGGTACAGTATCTTGTTTGTTAGGTTTCATGGGACACAGTAGCAGTTCATATCCTGTGTGCTACCCCCTTATATCATTTTGCACACCCTGGTGTGCATGGAGTATGCTCGGCTACACCCATGTCTGCTGCCTGTAACCTGCTGTTGTGTATGTGACACTTGCTCTTTTGGGTCACCTCTGTACCCATGTCAGTCAGCCTGGCACCTGTCCTACTTACACAGGGGTGGCCTGCCATGGCCAGCTGTGTTCTGCTGTTCACCATGTTGTATGCTTCTTGGCCTGCATTTCTTTTCGTGTCCATATATCCTACCCATCGTCTGCATGTTGCATGCCACTACTTCACCTTCCCTGCATTGATATACTGACATTCTGCTGCACTGCCAGCAGGCGGACTGGGCCTCATGGTGTGTCGTGTCTGCATGGTAGGCAGCCCCTTTTGGGTGCTCACTCCCCCCCAGTATAGGTCAACCTCAGCATTGGTCTACCCTTGTCACTATCCCCCCATCACCCTCCACCATGCCCTCCTCTACCAGACTCCCGAGCGGTGCTTTGCATGACTATACCACCCTGTCAGGGATGTACTGTGTCCTGCACTCCACTCCACTCTGTCTTGGCCCACCTCCAGCATCCACTCATGCACACTGGTTGTGCCCCCTACTGTGGTCTGTACAACTCTTTGTCTCCACTGCTGTAGTTCCCTGTTGCGTCATTTGTTGCCCCATCATGTCCACCCTGTCTCTCCTGTCCTTCAGCAACGTCAGCCCACACTCTTTGCAGTCTATCCTCTTAGGCAGGGCAGTGATCGGGGGGTGCAAGAGCTGTGGTTGCAGTAGGTCCCACCCTGTTCAGGGGGCCCAATGCCTCAGTGGTCAGCATTAGGACAACATTTTCTCACAGACAGGATTGCAAGTTTCTCTTTGGAGATTGCTTATTCATTTGAATCTGGGTCTTTCAGCAGTTGTGTCAGCTCCAGTTTCACATGGTTGGGGGAAGGGGTACAGAACAAAGGTGCGGCAGAGCCATTTCACATAACATCTACTAATCCTGGTGCTCATTTCCTCAATGAGGTGCAGGAACATAATACATTGGGTCATGGTGTCAGCAAGGGGGCCGGGGGGCATGGACATACTATTTATGCTCAGCAGGACTGATACAAAACAACATACACTATAATACTGTCATACGGGCTGTTGGTTATTTTACGTTTATTGGTTGGGGTGGGCCCCACAGAATATTTTGCAGGAAGGTCCTTACAGTTGTTGGCACAGCCCTGCTCTTGGGTCCTCCATTCTATGCCCTGCATCGTCCTGGTTTCCCTCACCTAGACCCTCTCCAGCAGTGCTACTTGCCTCTTGTGATGTGGTCTCCTGCACTGCACACAGTACTGGGGATGATGCCTGCCCAAGACGTTCTACAGTGAGTGGTTTGCTTCCCTCCTCCTGGACATGCTCCCCCTAGCCATGTGGCCCAGATTCCTGTGTGCTTTTGGCACTATTCCTCTACACATTTCCATGTTGCGCATTGTGCCATGTACCCCCCCAGTTACATTACACTTGTTGTGGCTTGCAGTGTGTTCTCCCCCAGGTGCAACCATGGGCTGGGTCTCTGACCCCACATGCTACACCCTGCACATCCCTGGGTTTACACCTCAGTTCCATACTCCTTGTCCAACCCTCCAGGGTCTCCAGGTCCCTCTGGATGGGCTCACTACATCCCCATCTGCCAGCGCCCACATTTTGGGCTCACCTTCATATGGGCTCATCCATCCCCTGACCCCCTTCCCCTAACCATGCATTGATCAGACACAATTGTCTGAGACTGTGTTGCTCTGGTACTGCACTTTATATCTGCTTTTCTGGGTGACATCTGTCTGTTGCATTGGTCCAGCATGTCTGCTATCCTGGTACACATCTTGTTTCAGTGGGTACTGTTTCACATTTCACTTCATACACAGTGGTCACCCTCCTCAACAGTGATTACCTTGTGGCTAACACTACATGACCATTGCTGTACAATTGGTGTGCAACAGTTTGACTTACCAGTCTGTTGGCTTGGCCGTCTTATTTGTGACATCTTGTCCATGGCACTTCATCGGATGTTGTCGTGCTTCTTTTTCAGGGCCTTTACATCCCTGTTTGCTGTGCTCACTGCATTTACCTTCTGGCAGATTTTGTCCCATATGTCTGCCTTGGCTGCTTTTGTTGTTGGCCTGCTGTGGAGCACATCGTAGTTGGCATTGACCTCATGCACCAGCACCTCCTCCTCTCATGGTGTCCAGTTGGCTGCCCGCATGCCTCTGCTCCCTGTGCCACTTGCTGTTTGGTGTTCCTGGCTGCTGCTTGGCCCTGGCTGCTGATCCTGCTGTTGTGGTGCCACTGGCTGTGGCAGTGTGCTTTGTTGCTGCTGTGTCTGAGGATGCTGTTGCGGCAGCTGGGGCAGATTCTGGTATTGTTGCCCCTGCTGGGTGTACAATGCTGCCTGTTGTGCATGGGCTTGCTGCTGTATTGGCACCTGTGGCATGTATGGCAGTTGGTACTGTGCCTGTTGCATTATGAACACACCTGGCTGTTGTTGGTGTTCATACCTGTAGTGCTGCTACTGCCATCTCTGGGCTATGGGCTGCCCTAGGTTCTCCATTCCTGGGTGCTGTTGCATGTGCTGCTGTTCTGCTGGTACTCCATGCTGTTGCATGAAGTGGTAGGCCTGCTGCTGTTCAGCTCCCTGCTGTGTGGCATGCTGCTGGCTTCTTTCTGGCTGCTGCTTAGGATTCATCCTTAATGATCTGCTGCTTCTCCTCCTTTGATCCTCAGGGTGTGAACTTTGTACCTCCCTGAGGCTCTTTTTATGTGTTCCCGCAGCTGCGGACCTGCACGTGTGCATTTTCCGTATGTGCAGAATGCTGCAAGTGGGCTTATTTGAGGAATTCTGCACGTGCGCCCATTGCCTTTGTGAATATCCTGCAGCTGCGGGTCCGCAGTGCTGCAGGCTTTTTTTCCTCAGCTGCAGGATTTTTGGCTTTCTTTGAGAATCCTGCCCCTGACTCTGGCTTGTCATCCCGGGCATTGGACACTTCCTTTTCTTCTTTCTGGAGGGGCACCTCTGCACTGGATGAGAAGTTCAGGTTAGGAGCACTAGCAGCTCCGGGCTCAGTAGCTTCTGGTTGCAAAGTACTTTGGTCATTAAGGTTTGCTGCAGAATACCCTGACTGGTCATCCTCAGGACACCTGGACACACTGGAGCTTTGTGGCATGAAAAGGGTGCTGTTCTCACATTCTCTTGGCTCTGTTAGTTCTGGTGTGCCACCAGGAAGACTCAGACCATCAGCCCCTTCTTCAGACAAATCAAACAGTTCTACAAGACACAGAGAGTCTGCAACCTCAGATGTGATGCTTTGCACCTCACTTTCAGGGGGCACTGGGTCCAGGGAAGAAGCTGGGGGGTTTGGCAGTTCTGAAGGACCAGCTTCATCCCCACAATTCTGCAGAGGATTTTCTCAAAGCAACTGACTCAGTTCATATGATGGATAATAGGCAATATCACAGTCACTCTAATCAGAGACAGACAAGCAGTCATCACTATTACTCTGGGCCTGCTGAGGGGAAGGCCTTAGTTCTGGAACAACATCGACAGGTGGGCTCTGTTTCCTCTTTGCAGCAGCATGAGTCACTGGCCCAGGAGAAGTGTCAAGTGTGGGTTCAGCATCAATAGCAACTTGGCAGATGGGCAGCAAGTGATTTTGGTGCATGGTCTTAACAGCTTTGTAATTATTTTCTGGGTGCACCTTGCACACCGGCAGATTATCTAACATGAGGAAGATGGTGCCATCTATCAGCAATTTTGTGTTTTCCATGCAGTCCCAAATTGCGTAGCAGTACCCTATCTCCGGGAAACAACTCCTGGGCTTTTACTTCTTGATCATGTCTTTCTTTGTAGCAGCCATAGTTTGAGCTAGTTGATAGGCATGATTCAACTGATCTTTCAATTTCTGTATGTACTGCAAGTAGTTTTTGACTCAGACCCCCATCTGGAGAGACCCCAAAGCAGACATCAATTGGCAGTTGGGCCTCCCTCCCTCCTGAACATGAGACGGTAGGGGGAGAACCCAGTAGCGTCACTTTTGGTGCAATTGTATGCGTGTACCAAGGTGCTAATCTGCTGGCTCCACTTATGCTTGCCTTTTGGATGAAGGGTGTCCAGCATGTCCAGAAGGGTGTGGTTAAAGTGTTCGGGTTGAGGGTCCCCCTGCGAGTAATAGGGGGTGGTTCTTGACTTCCGCACCCCCCCACAGAGAGAGCATTTCTTTGATTAACCTACTTTCAAAGTCTCTGCCTTGGTCAGAATGGATCTGCTGTGGGGCACCATAGTGGACAAAGAACTTTCCCACCAGCACCTTGACCACAGTAGAGGCCTTTTGATCTTTAGTTGGGAAGGATTGCGCTTACCGTGTAAAATGATCAGTAACTACCAACACATTGCCAATGTTCTTTTGGTCGTGTTCCAAGCACAAGAAGTGTATGCAGACCAATTCTAGAGGGGTGCTGGTAGTGATATTGACAAGACAGCCTTCTGAGGCAGGGCTTTTCTTTGGAGGCAGTGACTGCAGGTCTTTATATGGTGCTCAACATCTGCCCCATCTTTGGCCTGTAGAATCGGGATCGTACCAAGTCAAGAGTTTTGTCAATACCGAGGTGCCCCATGTGATTGTGGAGGGACCTCAGTACCAGCTGTTTAAAGGCCATGGGTAGGACCAACTGTTGCTTGTCTACTTGACCACGATGATCCACTGTCTCTCTGTATAACAACTGATCATGCAACTTTAACCTGGGGCCTTTCTTCAACAATAGAGCAGTTCGCAAGTCAGGGGAACGCAACTTGGAGACATCTTTCCCGTAATGCAGGGCATCAAGTGCAGGTTGAATCATGGGATTTTGGGATTGAGTCCATTGAATACTGTCATTATTGAACTGAGGTAGTGCACTAATATCTAGAGCAGAGAAATGGCAATAGGCAGCCGGTATGCAGGTATCAAGAGGGCCCAAGCAATCTACTAGGCAATCCACTGTGTCTGCAGACATTTGTTCATCTTTATTAAACTTTTGACGTAATGCTTTGATGTCAGGTTCAGACAACCTGACCCAATTGTTCTTAGAAGCTGGCCTTCGTGACTGGGCATCAGCATCAATGTGGTTTAGTCCCGGTCTGTATTCAACAGCATAATCATAAGTCAATAAGGCGGAAAGCCAGCAGTGCCCAGTGGTGTCCAATTTAACTGAAGTCTGCACATAGGTCAGCGGGTTATTGTCAGTCTTCACTAATATCTTTGCCCCATAGAGGTACATATGAAACTGGTCAACTATGGCCCATTTTAAGATGAGGAATTCCAACTTGTGGACCAGATAGTTCCACTTTGATGGGGTCAAGCTCCTACTGGCAAAAGCTACAGTTCTCAAGCCATCTTCGTAGGCTTGATATAGCACAGCCTCAGGGCCCTGCAAACTAGCATCCATATGCAGAACATAGGGCTTGGTTGGATCAGCATAAGCAAAGACTGGGGCGTGGGTGAGCTGGTATATGACTTCAAAGAAAGCTGCTTCACATTCGGGTGTCCACTGAGTCCCAAAAGGCTCATCTGTTTGAAAATACATTTTCTCTTGGTCTTTGATAGCCCCCTTTTTATGTTGTTTCATGCATGCGTGCCAGCCAACATATTGTAGTTGTAGTAGATTTGGAAGTGCGTTCACTGTGGGCAAATGCAGGGTATGCATCAGTAGGTACGTCCCTCATTTCCCAATAAGCCAAAATGCAGGTGCCACACCAGCAATACATAAAGTGGCCACCAGATCTAAGAAAAGTGCCGCTGCGATGAGAGGCACGGTCTCATGCAGTGGCACCAGAACACACCTCCTGACATCCCGTTTCTGGTGAAGCAGTCCAATAAACATGGCGTCAGTGACTGTCACCACCGCCTGCCACAATGCAGACTTTGGGGGTGCCCAATCCCCCGTTGGCATACCCTGACCCAGTTCATGTGTTGGCGGGGGAGCCCCCTACCTGTTGGCATAATGGCCCCCCTCTCATTTCAGTTCTGTGACAAGGGGGTGCCCAATCCCCCTTGGCATCATGCACCCCAATAGTCTTTCTTTGCCATCGGGGGGCCCAATCCCCATCGGCTTCAGTCCCCCAGTTCCCAGTTCAGTCTGCCAATGGGGGAACCCACTCCCCATCAGCATAATGCCCCTCCATTTGTTGTGTACTGAGGGGGGGTACCCAATCCCCTTGGCTCTTGCCCCCACTACTCGGTATGTGCAGGACGGAGTGCCCACCCCGCCAGCTACAGCCCCCAAAAAAACAGTCAGGTGGCATGCTGGGATTCCCCCAGCGTGCCATATATGCCTGTAAAAAAAAAAAGTCCCAATGTTTTTATTTTTTGTTTAAACCTGTAACACAGAAAATGGTCCCTCGTCGAGTCCGGTGTCCCTCCCCAGACTAACGCACCTCAGGCGCATCTTGCCTCCCACCCCCTCACCCCCATACATACCTGGGAGCATGTTGTGATGATCTTTGGTGGACTGGGAACATGTCTGCACTCTTCAAAGCCGACCGAGAACTGAGGAAATGCCAGTAAGCTGTATAATGGCATAAACAGGGGTTTTTCAACTTTTGTGTATATCTCAGGAATTTTTAGGAATTATGACACCAAATTTTCAACATGGGGTTATTGGGACACTTCCTCATGAATTCAGTCACTTTCATGGTGTTATTTAGTCCCGAAAGGTGATTTTGTGGTCACTGTGCGGAATCACCTTTCAGGACTGATTCACGAAATGACAGTGCCACTGTTTATGAGGTGATCTCTCAAAAAGCCTATGCTGTTTATGCTGGCTTGGTGGCATAGAGGGCTGAGGTGCTGGCACCTTACCTCGACCCTCGCTGGTGACCTGGGTTCGGGAATGAGACTGGGGTGTTGGAGGTCAGCACAAGGGGGAGGGCGGAGCTGGATAGAGTTATAGAGTTGCCATCAGGCAAGTTCTCCTCTCCAAGGAGGAAGTGCAGCTTCCCTCAGCTGATGGTGACCCCCAGTGGAGGTTGGAGGAAGCTCGGGCCAGAGGGTGCCTAGGCAATAGGCCAGGGGTAGGGGATGGAGGCCATTACTGGGGCTGTTCAGGGCATGCGCACTGACTCCTGGGGCCTTTGGGAGGAAAAAATAGGTGGCAAAAATACCGGTCAGCAAGATGAGGACTGACCCTCCCATAGGCGCCACTCCCGGGCCAGGCAAGGTAGAAGCTGGTGATTCCAGGGGATGGGGCTGGGGGGGTCAGTTGGATGGGGGCTGACCAGTGGGTGAATAAATAGTAGCCTTGTTAAAAAAAAAGCCTATGTTGCAAGTTTGGTGAAAAAAATCCAAAAAAAATGACTGTTTTACAAGCGTGCATTGCGCAGTTCCCACACACGCTTGTAACTTTGTGAATTTGTAATATTTTCACTCCAGATTTTCAACATTGCCATTTTTCCACACCTCCGTATGAACAGTACAGCTGTCATTTTACATATCCTGGCCGAAATGTGTTTTTGCACTTCCAGCGCAGAATAGCACAGTCACTGTGGGAAATCAGTTTTGGGGACAGATTAAGAAAATGACAGTGACACTGTTCATCAGCAGAGGTCCTAAAATACCTATGTTGTAAATTTGGTGATGAAAGTCCATGAAATGACTGTGTTACAAGCATGTGTTGTGCAGTTTCCATGCACCCTTGTAACTTCGCAAAATTTGCAATATTTTCATGCCAGATTTTCAACACTGGCATTTTTCACACCTCCTTATGAACAGTACAGCTGTCATTTTTCACATTATGCCCAACATGTGTTTTCGCACCTGTGACATACAATGGCATAGTTGCTGATGGAAATCAACTTTTGGGACAGATTAACAAAATCACAGTGCCACTGTTTATGAGGGGAGGTCCCAAAATGCCTATGTTGAAAATGTGGTTAAAAAAATCCCAAAAATAATTGGGTTATGGACGTCCGTTGTGCAGTTTCTTTGCATGCTCATGACTTCAATTTTACATATTTTCACTCCAGAATTACAAGGTTGCCATTTTTTACACCTCCTCATGAACAATATAGTTGTTGTTTTTCACATCCTGCCCAAAATGTGTTTTCGTACCTGTGGCGCCAAATGGCGCAGTCACTGTGCAAAATCACCTTTCGGCAAACAAACTGATAGTGCCACTCTTCATGAGGTGGGGTCACAAAAAGCCCATGTTGAAAATTTGGAGTGAAAATATCAACAATCGCCTATGACGTTAGGGCTTCCAACTGTAATATCCCACCCTGTAGAGAATGACAGGCATCAGGGGTGTGACTTGGGAACATAGGCTGTAATGCTCACATCATTCTACCCCCACCTCCCAACCTGCAGCCAGTGACAGGCATCGAGGTGTGCCTTGGAGTTTTCAGCCCCAAAGTTCACCCAATTCTCCCATACTGCACCCATCTCAGCATATTTCCTTATGGAATAGGGTAAGTATAAGGCCCGAAGACCCCAAAGCACAGCACAACACTTGTCAGTGTCTACAGGGTAGGGTGAGGTGAAATGGCATGAGCGTTACAGCTGATGACCCAAAGGCACACCCCAATGCCTGTCACTCTCTGCAGGGTGTGGGTGAGGTTGGCTTCAGTTCAATACTTCACTGCCATTCCTATTATGCATCTTTAACTCCAACACTACCAATACCAATGCCAGCGAGACAACATTCAGCATTGACAAATGCTTGTTGTATTTGCAGTTGGTAGGGCGGTAGTCTTGGATAAGGTTAAGGAGCGGTCGAATCACCTTTGAATAGTCTTTGATGAACCTGTGGTAGTAGCCGTAGAACTCCTGGAAACACTGTAGCTCTTTTAGGTTATTGGGCTGGGGCCAAGTGGTCAAAGATTCAACTCTACTGGGATCTGTCTGTATTCTTCCACAGACACTATTTGTCCTACATATTTCACAGATGTTTGAAAAAACTGGCACTTGTCTATTGATAACTTGAGGCCGAATTCTTCCAAATGATCAAAGACTTTGAACAGTCTGGTCTCATGTTCCCTCAGCATGTGTCCAAAAACAATGACATCATCCAAGTACACTAAACATTCCAGCAAGTTCATGTCTTTCACTGCATGTTCCATCAATCTCTGGAAGGTGGCAGGGGCACCCGAAATCCCCTGTGGCATTCTCAGGAATTCGTAGAACTCCAAAGGACAGATGAAGTCTGTTTTCTCACTGTCCTCCAGGGCCATCAGAATTTGATAATATCCTCTATGGAGATCCAGTACTGAGAACCACTGACTCCCGTTCAGGCAATCCAGGGCATCCTGTATGTGTAGCATGGTGTATTGCTCTGGGATAGTTCGTCGGTTTAGGGTCCAGTAGTCCACACATATCCTCATGGATCAGTTCTTTTTATGCACCACTACGATGGGGGATGCATATGGGCTTCCTGATTCTTGAATAATGCCAGCAGCGAGCATTTCCTGTAGGTGCCTCCTAGCATTGTCTATGTCCACTGGGGCAAGGTGTCAGAACCTCTCTCAAAATGGTCCTTCATCATGCAGGTGTATGTTATGTTCTGCACCATGGACACACCCCATGTCCCACTCTTTTAGTGAGAATACTTGGTCTCTCTGAGCAAGTTTCCTGCTAATTCGGGTCCTCCATTTGGCGGACAAGAGTGAATCACTGAAGTCAAATAAGTCTGTGGTCACTTTCTCCCTTTCACCAGAGTACTTGTTACTGGGTAATACTGCAGTGTCTGCACAGAATACTGTAGCCAGCGTACATCCCCGGTTCACACAAACTTCCCTGTCTGGCATGTTTCTCACTTGCACCATCACTCGGCCAGCATAGGCATAGGCACATGCAGGTAGTATACTGGGCTTAACCATCAACCCCTCTGGCAGCTTCCCTTCACCAGGGTCGTCTATCATCAATATTTTGTTCTTTACATCTCTCCTTAGGCAGACTTCTCCATGGATCGTACACTGGGCATTGTGGGCCAACACCAAAGAGTCAGGATGCTTTTTCCACACTATCTCCACTGGCTCATCTTGGTCCATTTCATCGGGTTTCTGTTGCAAGTCATAAACCCTTTTGATTAATGCTGGAATTCTTAGGGACCATCCAGTCCGTTGCCCTTGTTTCTCTTGGCAGAGTTGTGCTAGTCTCCCAAACATGTGGGCATTTGTTCCAACTAGCAGGGGAACCCCATCATACAGTCCAGTGGGGGGACACACTAGGGCAAGTGTCTCAACTTGTTCATCTACCCCAGCCACGGTGGTAGGGAATGACAGCCAGATCCAGATATACCCCGAGTATGGACAGGACTTCTCACTCAACTCTCACACGTGCAAACCTTCCAAGGGTTGTAGGGGCATGTCAGGCAGATGCTTCTGATACCAGTCTTGAAATACTATGGTTACTTGAGATCCACTGTCAAGCATGGCCAAGGCAGACACACTGTTCACTGTCACTGTAGTTTCCATTGAAGGGCCCACCACCTCGGACCACTCAGGTGACATGGACTTGGAAGTCGGCTTTACAGCTGCCTTGGATGAATAGCTTTTTTGGGCAGCCTCACCTTGCGGCCATGTGTTGCTCCATTGAATCAATGCCAGCAGCCTAGTAGTAACTTTTCTCAGATTCTCAGGTGAATGGCAGGTGAACCGGGTGTACCCATCCTCTTCACAGTGGTAACAGAACACAGGTTCTTTAGAGTCTCTAGGGGAAGAGGAGCTGTTCCCCTGTTTGAACAGTGGGAGAGTCTCGGAGTCTCTCTCTCTGGTCAAGGTTTTGTTCTCCTGGGTCTCGGAGCCCCTCCAAGGGTCAGCATCTCAGGTAGCTCGGAGTAGGAGTAGGTCTTCCACCACAGCTCTCAATTCTCTTACCTCTTCCTGCAGGCTGTTTTCAGGTCCGGACTCAGAGGAAATGATGTGTACCCCCACCCCTCTTGGCAGGGCCTCACTTTTAGCCTCGGGGGTGGCTGGACAGGAATTAGCATCTCTAGCAGCTTCAGCTGCTTGCTGACTGATCCTCAACTCAGTCTGCTCCTTGATCTGTTCTCTCAACTGTTGCAATTTGTCCTCCTAATCCCTCTCAGGGGCCTGGCAGGTGAGGAAAGCCCCAGCATAGGGCTCCCTTCCCTCTTCATCATTCTCAGTCTCACGGATCTCTTTCATTAGGTCACAGTATTGGGGGGGATTGCCCCTTCTGTCTTGCAGTTTAAGCTTCAACAACATCACGCTAGAGTGCCTTGCTGACTTTAAGATGTGATCTAGCCTCACCCTGTTCAATTCACTGGCAGGCATCCCCCCTTTCCAGTGGGCCCGCTGCAAAGCTCACTCAATTCGAGTGACAAACATTGATAACTTTTCATTTTTCCACTGTTTTGCAGATTTAAACTTCCACATCAGATCATCCCCCGACTCGGTGCTGTCAAATGCTCCATCCAAGGCAGAGAGGTATTCAGCGATTGTGGCCTCCAGGCTGGTGGATCACAGGAAGTGAATGGTCTCCAGTGCAGGGCCCCCTCAAGCTTTCCATGAGCCTCTTCTTCCTTTCCCCCTCAGTACACTGCCACTCCTTGACCAATGGGGTGGCATAGTCCATCCACATTTCCAGATCATCCTCCCCCACGGGCACTGGAACTGTGCCTGAGAAGAGCCTAAGTCTGTGGTATGAGTCCAAATGTACAGTGGGTATTGCTATGTGGGAAGCAACTGTAGGGGTGGTGGGAGAGGCTATGGGGGACTGCATGGGAGTGACATCCTCAGAAAGCTCTAATATTTTCACTAGCTCTGTAGCAGAGCTCACCTCAGAGGTTAACAGTTTAAACAGCTTGTCTTTGAACACCTCTATGCGGGGGACCCTCCAGGTGCAGCCGGGTCACTATGTAAGCAAATTACCCTCCACCTCTTTTGGGACCCTTCAGGCAAAATGACAAGGGGTACCTTCTCTGGTTTAATGGGCAGGCTGCAGGACAGTAGGGCCACCATAGTTTGATCAAACAGGTCAGAATTCTTTCCCCTTACTTCAGCCTTACCCACACACTTAATTCATTTGACCACTTCCACAATAGTGGCATTATCGGTCCCCAAGGGGATGTCCATTAATAGCAGAGCTTGCTGGAGATCCACCCCCTCTGCCTTGCTCCACCCCATCATATGGTACACTAACAGCTTGTGGGGAGCAAGTTTGAACTTGAACATAGTAAGCGCCTCCATTTTGCCACAATCTTTAAGCGTGGGGTTGTAGTACCCACTTCTGACCACTGGAAGGTGAAAATCCCAACATTAGTGCCTCCGAGATGTTTAGTTTTAGCTTAGTTTATTGTTCTAGGAATTATTACCTTTGAGCCAATGGCTCTTTTACAAAGGTTCCACGTTATCAATGTACAAACAAACAAAACATGTTACAATAGAATGGTCAGCAAATTACAAAGGTTTCAATAAGTCAGTATAATACAGTACATCCAAGAGAAAACAAAATATTGGAGGAATGGTCAGGTGGGAAAGATAAGAGGAGATATGGGGAGGGGAGCAGACTTAGAGTAGTTAGAGGTACTCAGATGTCTGTCAAGAGAGGGGCAGAGGAGGAGGATGAAAAACAGAAAAAACAGCCATGAGGGAAGAGTCATTAGTCATGGCAGTCATAGGAGCTAGAGGCTGAGAGGTGAGCATAAAGCATAGATTTGAAAGCTCCTAGTGAAGTGGAGGATATAGTGAGCGAGCTCAGGGCATTGTACCAGATGGGAGCACGATAGGCAAAAGATCTTTGGCCCTGTGTGGTCCAGCATCTGGTAACCTGGAGAGGTTGGAGTTCTGATCTTCTGGTGGGACGGATGCTGGTATTCGGGCAGAGTAGGTCTTGGATACACGGCGGAGTGAGGCCCAAGATGGATTTTTTTGCCATCAAGCACGTGAGGTACCTTATGCAATTTGAGGGTTGCAACCATCCTGTTTCCGTGTAGAGCTCACATGTATCAGTACGTCTTTGCGCTCCAGTGAGCAGCCGACAGGACTTGTTTAGGGTGGTTGTGATGTACCTTAGTGCAGTGGTAGTGGCAGAGCCATAGATAATTAAGCCATAGTCTATGATTGAGATGACAGAGCTTTGGATAGTAAAGATGTAACCCCTAAGTGGTGCTATCCCAAGGGCTACTACCCCTGCCTGCTTCGTTAGGTGCAGGCTAAGGGGCCTGGGTACTAAAAAAGGTGCCTCCACCCAGAGGACAGAGTTGTTAGTAGCAAGGTTAACCTTGGTATAGCCCTCCAGGACACTGTAATCCCCCTCTTTCCCCTCTAGTGGCCTAGACAGATGCAACAAACACTTTCACAGTAGACCCAGTTCAGCATACAGATCCCCACACTGTTTGCACTTACCATCAGGGCTGGTTCCACCATTTCAACCCTGGAGACCCCCTGTAAAACAAAGTTAGACACAGCAAATAGCAACTGTGCAGTGCTTTTGGTACAAACTGGAACCACAGTCAGATTAAATGCAAAAAGAGATCTGATTTATTCATGGGAATTGAACAAGGGAGGGGCATAATCAGGTTGACTGAATCTAAAACGTATCTCAGGGTTCCCCACTGTTTGAAAATATAGGGCGGTGGCAGAGGTGATCGGGTCAAAATGTACGTTATTTTTGTGGACCTCTTATATGCACTGTACAAGTGCATAAGCTGATTTTAAGTAAAATATAGTGTGTTGGTATCAAAACAGGGGTAGTAGTGCAGTAAAGGATGTCAATAAAAGACGATTTGGGAGGATTTTGTAAAGCAAACAATCAGTAATGGATATAAATATAGGGTGGTGGCAAAAAAATATATGGTGGTGGTAAAAAATATAGAGCGGTGGTAAAAAATATAGGGTGGTGGCCAACTGCACTAAAACAGTGAATGGGGAACACTGTATCTAGTCAGTCAATTATGCATGCACTTTTAGTCGCTGCACAGTCACATGCTCTGGGTACCCAGTTGGAAGTATGGTGGCCTAGCCTGGAACGTTGCCCAGGGTAGGCTGGCATCGCAGCTGGTTGGGGCCCTGTGATGAAAAGAGAAGGCATGCACAACCACACACAATTAGTAATCGGGAGCCAGGAGGCTCAGTTTGTGAAGATTAGGCAAAACAATTGAATCAGATGACACACTTTGATTGAGCTGTTGTTGCAGGGAGCTACCCTGGTGTTTACTCACACTATCCAGTACAGGACACAGGATGGATGAAATGGAAACTGCAGGATGACTTGCTGGTTTTCCAGGTGAAGCAGGGCCCACACGATTCACCATGGTGTCATTCCTGTTCGTGGTGTTGAGCAGGGGGCTGATCCCCAGGCAGGTCTATCATCGATGGTGTTCTCTGCATCTGAAGTAACTGGCTGGGCCAGTGTGGCAGGGCCCAGGCCAGGTAAGACAGTTCAGATATCAGTCCGGTAAGGCTGGTTGCAGCTTCCAGCAAGCATGGCACAATTAAACAGTGGGGAACCAAATCGCAACCCACTAATAGCAAACAGCACATTTATAGGAAACCAATCACCATTCCACAATGTGGATAGCAGTCCGGCAGCAATATCAACATCTCTGAGCAAAATCAGGCATTCTGTAGCAACTGGATGTCCTGACAGGCTGATCGTGTACAGTAAATCTTCGGTCTTCTTCAGGTTTAAATCTGGTCACTCCTCAGTGGCTTCGTCACACTCCAGTTCAGATACAGTCCGATTGCTAAGCATTTCAAAGGATTCCCTCTCGAGAGACAGCAGGCAGACAGGCCAAACTCAGCCTATCCACCAATCTCCCACATGAACTATGCAGAAGCAGCTGCTCGAATCACTCAAGCTGTTCACGCTCCAAACTCTGCCTCCAGACTGACTCACTGCAGCAGGCAGCTTGGGAATTTCACTTTGGTCCAGAAGGTTCTGGTTGGTTGATCCATCAGTCTGTCAAAGCAAGGCCCACCCAGGTGCATTTAGGCACTAAAGTCTCAAAAAGAAATTCACTCCCACAAGATCCCTGGGGACAGATACCAGTTTAGGGTCCCCAAAGGAATTGATTGGCCCATTCTGGCAGTCCAGGACCAAGATGGTGGTGATGAACAGAACTGTCCATGCTGCAAAGAAGGCAGGTTAGACAAACTACAATATCATTACTATTCTAATAGATAATCAACACATAAGTACAGCTTGTAATAGAGCTCCCTCTGCGCAAATAGCGATGGCAGAATGGAGTGATTATCTGGCAGCCTGGGCAGACTCGAGCATAGAAACACTCAGCCCCCCTCCCAGATTAAATAAGCACCACGTTATAGGCAGCTCTTAAAGAGACAGAGCACAGAGGCAGCAAGGCACTCTCATGAACACTTTTAAAATGCTAAGACACAGGATGCCAGCCTGGCAGTGGGCATTTAGACACACCCAAGGAAGACTTTCGGGAACCCCCATTTGTAGAGGGGGTTAAAAGTGAATTCAATTTTTAACTGTTTAAAAGACATTTACGTTATACTTCAGAGTTTGGATTGTGAAGTGATTCCATCAGAACTACTACCAGTTCTAAAATCAAACTACTATTTAAACAGGAAAATCATGAAATTAAATTACTGGTTGAGACATTGGTGTTTCGTGAAAGAGGTGAAGTGTATAAGAACCTGGGAAAATTTTGTAAATAACAAGAGTTTTTTAGCAAAGACGGACTTCACTTAAATGGATCAGGCAGTAAACAACTGGGGACCATGTTTGCAGAGCTTATTAGATCTAATTTAAATTAGATCCCCTGGGGAGAGAGGCCCAACAATGCAATCTAGTACACCAAGGAAACAATGCCATCCAATCTAATAAAACTATGAATGGTATAAGGAATAGCACTAAAAACAACAACAAGCTTAATTATGAATGATTAATTATTATACCATGGACCTTGGACACCAACCAATGAGAACGGCAGGCTGGCACCTTACCTCCGTTGTAAATCCTGTGATAATCACTGCAAAAGGTGCCAGCTAGCCGCATCTGACACTCACACCAAAATCACTCCAACCCCCCCCCGAATATGAAATCGCATAAACTCGCGGACCACGGCAGTTTTCAAATGTAGCCAGCTCACTCTCAACAGCTGCATTTTCCAGAGAAGAAAAAAAACACACTGCTTTAATACTGGCTGTGTTATGCTCTCTCTCTCTCTCTCTCTCTCTCACACACACACACACACACACACACACACACACACACACACATATACACACACAGCACTCACGCTTCCTGTCTCGGTTTCCCGAGAAACTGTCTAAGGCTTTCAGTTGACTTCTTCCTCTGTTTGTGTGAGATCCTTAGCACCCATGTACATTTTCTCAGTCTCACAATCAAGACACTAGCGAGAGTGAGAGAGAAAGAGACAGAACTCTGTTTTAAAAAAAGAACACTGCTTTAGTGGTTGCTCGCTCTCACGCTTTCTCCTGTTTCCCAGTTTAACTTTTGTATCTCTCTCCCCCCAACTTCCTTCCTTCATTTGCGCTGTTCACGATCTCCATCCTCTCCGTATCCTGGTCAGCTGACCCCCTGTGCCACCATACCCCATTTCCACAGATAAAACCCCATGCTTGGAGCAAAAGACACTTCGCGGTAAAACTAAAATCAGCACAAGTAAGACTGTCAGTGAATAAAAAGCTGACAAACGGAACGGGCAACACTTTTTTTTTTCATCTATTCATTTGCCTCACTCGCTCAAATTCACAGCCCACTTCTCAGTGACAAAAACTAAACCACGCAGTTACTAAACCATGCAGTTTGATAAAAAAAACACTGCTGTCACGCTTCCTTTCCCTCTCTTGCTCCTGTCTGTATTTAAAAAAAAACGCTTCAGACTCAGAATATCATGATCTATTTTAACAATTTACTACTGGTTAACAACTTAAAACCCTCAATTCATGTCACTGAAAACCTCACTATCTGTTATTATCACTCACTTCACAAAGCTTAAAAAAAGACCAAGGACTATTTTTTTTCATGGAAGGATATCTCTTAATAAAATCATTTTTTCCACAGGAAAAAAAGAAAATTAAACAATTTAAACTTTCATCCATGACAAGATATGATGGTATAATCACAATAAGCCACTCGGGGGTGTGGGTTATCAGGGGATTGTATGTGGATTTACCCACTTGGCTACGCCTCGTGGGCAAACCACTCCAGCTGTGGTAAATCCCCTGATAACCCACACCCCCTCATGGCTTATTGCTTAAATGTATGTAGTTTAGAAAATAAAATGGAAGAATTAAAGTACAGGTTAACCAAAGATAAGATTTCAATATGTGGGGTTACAGAAACCTGGTTTAAGGAGAATGATTGGGGTTTAGAAATCGCAGATTACGCATTAATCCATAAAGATCGCACCGAAAAAGCAGGGGGAAGGGTGGCGTTCTACATATCTAATAACTTAAAGGTAACCAAGATAAATAACCACCAGGAAAACAAATTAATTTGGGCAGAGATACATCTTGCTACAAACAAAATTAAATATTGACCTGGGCTACAGACCCCCAGGGTTTAACAATGAAGAAAATACTAGACTCCTTGATGAAATAAACAAATTTGAACCGAACAGGGATTATTTGCTAATGGGTGATTTCAATTTTCTAAAAATAAACTGGACAATATTGGAAGGAACAAACAGCATAGAAGACAAATTTATAGAAATTATGGTACATAAAAATATGAATCAAATTGTCATGGAAAAAAACGGGATTGAACACTTTAAATCTTGTCTTTTGTAATTTTGCAGACAATGTCAGAAGTGTGAATATACAACAACCATAGGATGTAATGATCACTATACAGTACAATTAACAATTGAGGCATCTTGGGATGGAATGAAAGGGGCTACTTTAATGAAATGTTACCATAAGGCTAATTTCGATGAAATGAGGAAATACCGAAGTCCATGGAACTGGGAGGATGACCTAAAAGATCAGGAACTGGGAGCTCTATTGGGAAATCTTAGAGACAAGATAGACTATTGCATTAATAATTATGTAACCGAATTAAAAAAATACAACAAATCTGGTTGGGTACCATCATGGCTTAATAAAAACATTAAAAGAAACATCAAAAAGAAGAAAATGGCATTTAGGAGGTATTTAGCAAAAAAGACAGATGAGGACTGGAGAAATACAAGAAACTAGCAAACATCTGTAAAAACACTATTACTAAGGCAAAACGAAGAATGGAACTAGAATTAGCCACTTCTGTACAAAAGAACAAAAAACAGTTTTACAATTATCTAGGTACATTAAGAGGCAATCAGCGAACTGTGGGCCCACTCTTAAAGGTGAATAAATTAATAATAGATGAATCAGAGATGGCCAAATAATTCAATGAATACTTTCTTAGCATATTCACAAAAAAGACAATATAACTAGTTTGGAAAAAGATCAAGGAAGTAATATTACAAACATCTATATTACTGAGCAAGAAGTACGCAAGAAAATCAATAATCTCAAAGCAGATAAATCTGTAGGGCCTGATGGCATACACCCCAAATTGCTTAAGGCATTATCAGATGTACTAGTAGGCCCAATAACAGTACTTCTTTAATAATTTACTCAAGGAAGGGAAGACAATAGCAGACTGGAGAAACGCCATAGTGACTCCAATCTTCAAAAAAGGTGATAGAAATAGTGTCAAATTATAGGCCAATTAGCCTCACATCAGTGATGGGGATAAATGATGCAGGGTCAAGACAGAGTAACTGAACATATTGAACATAATGGCTTTTCAGACATTACACAGCATGGCTTTAGTTCAGGGAGATCGTGTCTCTCAAACTTCTTGTCTTTTTTTGAACTGGTCAATGCTGCACTTGCTTGAGGTCTGACAGTGGATGTAATTTATCTAGACTTTTCATGGGCATTCAATGTAATTCCTCATAAAGAACTGATAGAAAAACTGTCTGAAATACACTTACACCCTAGATTAATAGCTTGGGTAAACTTAAACTTGTGATTAAGTGAAAGGAGACAAAAAGTTAACATCAGGGGTTACAGCTCAGAATGGGGTAGTGTAACGAGTGGGATGCCCCCAGGGCTTGGTGCTTGGCCCTACACTTTTCAACATTTTTATTTCAGGAATGAAAACTTCTGATAAGTCTTGGATGTCCAAATGTGCAGACGACACTTAGATGGGGCTATTGTTAGCAATTCTAATGATAGTCAGCAGTTGCAAAATGATCTCAGTTTAAAGAGCTGCTGAAGCCTCGAAGAAAACTTTGAAAAACATGATATCTAGGTATAATTCCGCTTGTATTCCATATATCATCTATAGATGTCTCCTCCCCATTACTTTTCACTAAGTAAATTTGCATGAAAACAGGATATTTATCCCTTAGAGTTCATCTGCCTCTCAGCTTACTCCCTACTTCAAGCCACATGCCTCTGTTGTGACATCACAGTCTGTTGCCATGGAAGTAACTGTGATGTCACAAGCAGTGCATTGTGACCTCAGGTAGGGAGAGAGCAACAGGAAGAGATGAACTCTTCAGGAGCAAAGATTCTGTTTTTATGCACATGACCTCAGTAATAAATAACAGGGAGAAGAAATACAGAACTAATGTGAAATATAAGTTGAATTGTGTCTAAATATTGTGTTTTGTTAAAGTTCTCCTGAAGGCATCAGCTGCCCTTTAATAACTACATGGGCAAATGTCAACAAACTAAAGTTTAATGTGGAAAAGTGTAGGGTCATGCACCTTGGGCACCATAACCCACATACCGTTCACCCTGGGAAATACAATATTTATGGAAACTACAAATGAAAGGGATTTGGAGAAAAATGTGACAAATGACCTGTCCTTCAGCACTCACTCAAAGATTAGAGCCTAGAAATGTCTCAAAATCCTGGGCTGCATTTTAAGAAATATCAAAAGTAGAGATCCAAGGGTGATTCTCCCACTGTATTCATCTCTTGTTAGGCCTCATCTAGAGTACTGTTCTCCCTTCTGTGCACCACAATCAGGGACAAAGGTATACTGGAGAGGGTGCAATGAAAAATGACCAATAAATAAATACGGCCAATAAGGACTATGATGATAGATTAAGGATTCTAGTTGTGTATCCTGTTGCGTATAGGAGATTGAGGGGTGGTCTTTGCTATATTTGTAACCGGTGGGTTACCCCAGGGGTCAGGTTGCTGGTATTTTTGAGTTATTAGCGCTGTGTGGTGCCTCCATATGTAACCCCCTACCTGGACTTGGGGAGAAAACTGTTGCTCGGTATTTTGGCTAGTTTTGACTTCTAGTCAGGGGCACCCAAGTAACTCCAGACTCAGGAAGCAATAACTGAAATGTCCAATACCGGAAGTTGGAATTCTAAAATGTGGCTTTTATTCACATCCAACAGAATAACAAAGCATAGATGGACCCCCACGGGGCTACACTCCTGGTAATGCAGATTTATGGAGATCAGAACACATCCTCTTTACACTGAAACCCTCAGGTCTCGAAATGCTCTGGGCACTCTGCCCTAACTCAACTCTTTTTTGGTTTCCTTGGCTTGGCTCCATTGCCAGCCCTTTGGACACTTTCCATATAGCATGGAACATTTACTGGTGGCTCCCTAAACCACCTATGAGCACCTCTGGTTCCATAGGGAATCTTCCTCATCAATCCCATATCTGGGCACTTTCCTCAGGCACTGGCCAAGTACCTGAGAGAAAGCAAAAGGTGTCCCAAAGCAAACCCGTAGAGGTGAATTTGGTTTCTATTGATGGGAGGTCTCCCAACTCTCGCTCCCATAATTCATACCCGGCCATTTCTCTGGACTGTAACACCTCATCCTTAAAACACTTTGCTATGTAGATTCTCTTTAAATGTATATTATATTCAATCTACTGTATTCCATCCCATTTGTACTGAACTTGAACATACTTAAAAAGTGGCTGTGTCCATTACTCTAGACCCCCCACAGAGTTAAGCAGTCCAATCCCCACATCTTCCAAACTGTACTTGGCTGTCTTTTCCTGACCCCACAGTAACAGTCACTTTAGTTTCATCTTGTACAGGTGAAAACACATTGGCCCTTTAGCAGAGCGATCTCACCCCTTGGTTGCAGGTGCCCCACAGGCATTTTCTCTTCCAAAGAAATCTCGTCCAGAACTTCTGGTGCCTCAGCACAAACTTAAACTCAGGCAGTTACTTGTTTCCTAGCTGGACCAGGAGGGTTTGCCCCTTGAAACAGGCTGATTCCTTCCCCCCCATCCACCCTGAATGACTGAAAGCGGTCTCTACCACTTCACTTGGCTCTTCTTGTGTTCCCCTCCAGGTGAGAACACACACCTCTACAAAAAATAGGTCTTTAACAGAGCTTAGGACTCTGAGGGCCTGCTTACAGCACAGCACCTCCTTCCTCCACTACAGACTGCAACAGACTGACTTCAACTTCCCCAACATTCTACTCTAACCTCCAACTGCAACATTCCACTGTGGCTAATGCAGCTGCGACAGTTCTAAATGATGTCATAGCTCCAGCTCAGCAGAAACTGAAAACAGAGCAAGACATAGTGAAATCCATTTAACTGGAGTTTCACTAGCTGCCTGTCCCTGCCTGCCACTAGGTCTTACTAGGGTTCTAGTAACCCCGGGTAACAGGAGGTTACACTCACCCTGGGCCAGGAAAATTACTCTCTGCAGTCATTAGTTACCCAACCTAGGCCATCCTACCCTATGTGCTACCTACGGAGAGGGCTGATCAGGCCCCCTCCTACCATGTGCTAGGCACAGGCAGGCAACACTAAGGGCCCAGAGGCCATTGACTAATGCATCAGCCTCTGCTCTACCCGCTGTCTGTGGGTACCCAGTGGCTCTGGAAGAACAGTCCAGAGCATGGCCCTAATAGATCAGTGCTGTGACCCCTACGGCCATTCAGAACCACAGCCTGTCTATCCCCCCTAGCCCTCTAGGGAAAACCTGTCTGCCTCTAACTCAAAATTCCCAAAAACAAAACAAACAGGGGACCTCCCCCCAACCATGGACACAATGCAATCACACACCAGGAGCTAATACCATACACTATGCATTACTCCCACACTCCCCCACAACCATATCTGTGGAAGGAAAAGTTACACACAGTAACAACAACAGTACTTTAAACATTACACTCTAAAGTACTACTGAGGCACTCCAATGAGTCCCTCTCCTCTTCTTGTCTTCTCTTCTTATCTTCTTCAGGAACACCTGCAAGAAAAAGAAAGACAACACACACTCCTAATCTCCATACACAGTCCATCTAAACCCCTACCATCAAAACACTGGAGAATCCCCAAAAATATATATTTTTTTTTTAGAAAAGTAGAAAAACAGTATAAACATTAGAAAACAGTAAAAACAATGACATTATTTACAATACACCATATTTGGGGGATGGAGTGCCCTAAAAGTCCCATCTAGTGACCACAGTGCCCGAAGGCAAATCCATTAAAGAGTCTCTCCTGGGCCAGAGCCCAGTGAAGCACAGTTCTAGCAGGCCAAAGTCCCAAAGGGAGAGTCTTTGAGGACAGCTCAAACATCTGGAGTCTGCTAGTGTAGGGTGTGTACTGCAATGTCATAAGAATAGAAAAGTCTGGACTTATCAGTCCCTTGTAGAACAACATGATACCACACCTGGTCCTCGGCTGGTGCTCTCCCTGGCAGCATTCTTCCGATACAGCTGGGAGGACATCTTCTGAGAATGACAGGAGGGAACATCTGGAAACTGCTGGGTTGATGTCATCTCTGGAGATGGAACCTTGGAACAGGAACAAAAAGGAAAACAGATGGTCTGAAGTCATCCGATACCCAGGCAATGAATCAGGATATAGCTGGGCTGGTGTCCTCTCTGGATATGAAGTCATCTGGTGGGCCAGTCAATGGATTTTGGAAGGCCAGTACACTGCAGAACTGATGAATGTGGGGCACCTGAGTCCTGGACGTCCAGACTGGTGGAACAACATAGGTACGGCAATGGCTGGAGTGGCAACACTGGCTACCACTGCTCTGCTTTTCCTTTGGTAGGCATGGGCACATTCACAGGAAGGTCTTTGCATTGTGGCCAATAGCACAATGGGTCAGGTGCTTGAATTATCACCAGATCTGGGTACTCATATCTCACACTGTGAAAGGTTTCATGTCCCTCTCCATCCACAATTCGAACAGTGTCCATAAACAGTGTCCTGCTTCTTTTCCACTGGCTGTATTTTTCTTGAAACTTTCTGTTCTTGACATGCTTGTTTTCACCAGGATGCACATGTTTCATTACTTCTTCCCAAATCCAGGATTTCCTGCTTTTTTCAATCTCCTCCCAGACTCTCCGAGGAAAGGTAGGAAAGGACATCCCATAGATTTCATTCGCTTTCCTACAAACCAGTCTTTCCTCTTTACCAGCTTTGGTCAACTTGAGACCTCTGGCCTGGCTTGGGGGTGGTCAGTCCTGGTTCTGCCAGCTACGCATTCTTAATGACACAAAAAATGGATCCCTGGCTTCTTCTTGCACAGCCAGGGCAGTGGAATCACCACTCTCTTCCATGCTTTCCTCTGAGGCAAGAGTTTGAGGCTGTATACCAGTTCCTTTTTCACAAGGGCACATAGGTTCCCCCTCTTCTTCTTCCTCACTGAGAATCTGTGCCCAGAAGTGAGCAGTCGTCCTCACTCCTGAGACTGTCCACTCTTCGCTAGGTGCAGAGGTCGAAACCTCCCATTCAGAGGCCTCCCTCATCTCGTCTTCACCTATGAGACTTGGGCTAGGCCCCTCTCTCCAAGGGTCTACTGATGTTCTTCCTGAAATGTCTCTCTGTGGCTCAGACTCTGAAACATCAGCACATTGTTCTGTCTGTAAATCTGCACCCTCTAGCTTCGTGCCACACTCTCCACCTGGTGCTGTGTGCTGCCAACTGCAGATTCTTGAACTTTTGTCCATGTGGGAACCAAATGAATCTTGGGCACTTTGGTCAAACCATATTTTTCTAGGCACCCAGAACAGTGAGGTACCATGAAGGCGTCCTTTAATTTGTTAATTTCTACTGCTATCACAGCCCGGGCATGATCTGGGTAGCGGGCTGGTCCTGAAGCCATGACTGCAGAGAAAAACAAACAAATGCTCACTGTTATTTCAAGTCCCATATCACTGAATTTTTTTTTCTTTCAAAATGGCTTCTCTGCTGCTGTGTTTACATTACTACCCCACCCTGTAATGGTGACGGCACCACTCCTAAGCATCAACATTCTGTAATTGGGTCAAGCCACTGCGCATCTGATTTACACACACTACTGATAACTTTGCTCAAACTGCACAAACTTGCGTTGTTCTTTCTGCTAGCACATTTGTATGATTTACCACAGACTTTTTACTTGCTGAAGACACTGCTCTAGCTTACAGTCCCTTAAAGCCTCAGTATTTCATAGCACAGGATTGCCTGTATTTCTTGCTGCATATCTCATACAACTCACAGTCTCTCACATGGCTTTGAAAATTATACTGATGCTGAACCTATCATTATGCTCACAGTCTGTTGCTCAGAATTCTTGCTTTAGCTGGTAAAACTTAACACATTCCTTCTTTGCAAAGCGATTACACTGCTACACACAGATCCAGCAGGCTTTGGGTGAAATCACACAGTTTGAGCTATTTCATTTGGATGGTACTCAGTGTTATCAGTAGCTGTTTGCTGTGATGGAAAAAACGGCCTGCAGCCAGTCTTGGAGGCTTCTGGAGGGAAGCGGGTTGGCAGTCCTGCCGATTGTCCCGCTGAACACCACACTCACAGTCCAGTCGATTGAGATGCGGGTTGAGCCCAAATTTAAACAGAAAAAGTCTGATTTTAACTTTTTACAGTGCTTTCAATCACCGCAATGCTCCTCCTAACAAGCCAGTTCGCACACTCCACTCACTCTCCCTCTTGAATGCTGTGCAGTCGCTCTAGAGCTGGCTTGGCAGCAGGACTGATTGCAGTATCACCAATCAAATGCCATGCAAATGAGCCTCTTTCCTCTAGAATGCTCTTCTCCTCACGGCGATTGTCGAGCAGGCAAAATTTAAACTGCAAACCACTTTTTTTTCTCAACTGTAGCTCCTCGATGGGAGCCCATTTCAACCATTTTTCATAGTCATTAAGCACAACAAGTCTCTCAGTTCACACAGAAAGCATGTCCAACATCTAGGTCACAATTTTCCTTTTGCTACCCACAGTTTTCCACACTTTTCTTTGTCACAAACACTTTTAAAAGCTGGCAAACACTGTAATTTGATGCAGGACAAGGGCATACACACTCAGGCTTTACTGCTCCTTGGTAACAGTTGGCAATATCACAACAGCACATAGACAGCAGCACACAGTGGCACATTTAGTTTACATTGCTTCAGCTTTTTGGGCTACCTACTGCCAGACAGCCAAAATGCTAGCCACTATCCGAGCAACCTTTCTTATGTTTTCTCCCAAATTTCAACAGAATCCCAGTGGTTGCTTCCATTTTTGTAACCGGTGGGTTACCCCAGAGGTCGGGTTGGTGGTATTTTTGTGTTATTAGTGCTGTGCGGTGCCTCCATATGTAACCCCCTACCTAGAACCTGGGCTCGGGGAGAAAACTGTTGCTCGGTATTTGGCTAGGTTTGACTTCTAGTCAGGGGCACCCAAGTAACTCTGGACACAGGAAGCAATAACTGAAATGTCCAATACCAGAAGTTGGGATTCTAAAGTGTGGCTTTTATTCACATCCAACAGAATAACAAAGCATAGATGGATCCCCATGGGGCTACGCACCTGGTATTGCAGATTTATGGAGATCAGAACACATCCTCTTTACATTGAAACCCTCAGGTCTCAAAACACTCTGGGCACTCTGCCCTAACTCAACTCTTTTTCGGTTTCCCTGGCTTGGCTCCATTGCCAGCCCTTTGAACACTTTCCATATAGCATGAAACATTTACTGGTGGCTCCCTAAGCCACCTTTGAGCACTTCTGGCTCCATAGGGAATCTTCCTCATCAATCCCATGTCTGGGCACTTTCCTCAGGCACTGGCCAAGTACCTGAGAGAAAGCAAAAGGTGTCCCAAAGCAAACCCGTAGAGGTGAATTTGGTTACTATTGATGGGGGGTCTCCCAACTCTAGCTCCCATAATTCATACCCGGCCATTTCTCTGGACTGTAACACCTCATCCTTAAAACACTTTGCTATGTAGATTCTCTTTAAATGTATATCACACCCTATCTACTGTATTCCATCCCATTTGTGCTGAACTTGAACATACTTAAAAAGTGGCTGTGTCCATTACTCTAGACCCCCCCCACAGGGTTAAGCAGTCCAATTCCCACATCTTTCAAACTGTACTTGGCTGTCTTTTCCTGACCCCACAGTAACAGTCATTTTAGTTTCATCTTGTACAGGTGAAAACACATTGGCCCTTTAACAGAGCGAACTCACCCCTTGGTTGCAGGTGCCCCACAGGCATTTTCTCTTCCAAAGAAATCTCGTCCAGAACTTCTGGTGCCTCAGCATGAACTTAAACTCAGGTAACTTCTTGTTTCCTAGCCAGACCGGGGGGGGGGTTACCCCTTGAAACAGGCTGATTCCTTCCCCTCATCCCCACAGGGATGGGGCCCTGAACCACTGAAAGCAGTCTCTACCACTTCACTTTGCTCTTCTTGTGTTCCTCTCCAGGTGAGAACACACACCTCTACAAAAAATAGGTCTTTAACAGAGCTTAGGACTCTGAGGGCCTGCTTACAGCACAGCACCTCCTTCCTCCACTACAGACTGTAACAGATGGCTTCAACTTCCCCAGTGTTCTACTCTAACCTCCAACTGCAATATTCCAGTGTGGCTTATGCAGCTGCAACAGTTCTAAATGATGTCATAGCTCAAGCTCAGCAGAGACTGAAAACAGAGCAAGATATAGTGAAATCCATTTAACTGGAGTTTCACTAGCTGCCTGTCCCTGCCTGCCACTAGGTCTTACTAGGGTTCTAGTAACCCCGGGTAACAGAGGGGTTACATATTTATAGTGCTAGTAAAAATCAGTAATGGGAAACCATCAGTCTGCAGATGTGTCATAAAACAAAGGCAACCAGATGACACAGTAAGCAGATGAGAGGGGAAGTGTACAGAACAGCCAAAGGGAAAAATAGTTCAGTCAGCGTGTGGTGTCTGCATGGAATATGCTACCACTTAATGTGGTTTCATGCGGAACTATGGAATCATTAAAAAATCTGTTGGATCAGCATATGGGAACTTTATAATGTTGACAGTACCACTGATAAGTGGCGAGTCATTATAGGTCTATTTGACCTTCAGACTCATATTTTACGTCTGAACCTATGGATCTTGTGGCTATAATGGAAACATGGTCTTTGGAAATAATGACTGGGATCTGACATTCCCTGGGCACTCAGTGTTCAGGAGGGGTAGAGGAACAGATAGAAGAGGAGATGTAGCCCTTTTTGTCAAGGATTACATAGAGGTGGCGGAAGATGGCTGCATCAGGTATAGTAACGGGGAGACAGAGTTGCTGTAGGTGCAACTCAAGGCAGCCTCAGTCAAGAAACTGTCCTTGGGGGTGATCTATAGACCTCTGAGGCAAGGGGAGGAAAGGACAGAGAGCTTAGGGAAGATCTTGCAAGAGGGGCAGCAAAGGAAGAAGTAGTGGTGGTGGGTGATCTGAACCTGCCAGACATCGATTAGGATGGTCCAGTGGTGAGGAGCACCAGAAGTCAGGCCTTGCTGGACATGTTCCGAGATTGTCTACTGGTACAGCTAGTTAAAGACTCCCAACACACCAGCATTCTTAATGTGGTGCTTACCAGCTCAGAGGTAGTAGGAGCTATGGGAGAAGGGGAGCCACAGAAAAACAATGACCATAACTCTGTTTGGTTCAAACTGGCACACAGGTCCTGGTAAACCACAACTGAGAGCTGAAGTCTTTGATTTTAGAAGGGTGGACTTCAGTAGGCTGAAGGAACTGGTCAGAGTTAATTGGAGTGGATAACATAGGTGGGCTGAGGAGAGATGGGGGCACTTTAGGGAGCCATTTACAAGGCATCTAAGGTATGCATGTAAATGGCAGTAAAAAAAGAACAGATTGAAGAGACTGTTACGATTCTCAGCAAGGATCAGGGAAGCAGTGGGTGCCAAGAAAAAAGGCCTTCTAGAAGAATAAAGAAAAGCAGGGTGAAGGGGGAGGAAGAAGAATGAGGAGAATATTTACAGAAAAATAGGGAGGCAAAAAGAGCAGTTAGGGAGGCAAAGGCAGACACAGAGCTGCATATTGCAGAGAGGGTCAAAAGCAGAGAAAAACAGTCTGATAAATTAGGGAAAAAGGAAGAAAGGAGGGGAATCGTAAGGCTAACTAAGGGGGGTGGGTGATAGAGGAGGACAGGCAAAAAGTCAGCATTCTTAATGATTACATTTGCTCAGTTTTCACCAGGGGAGGACTGTGGGCCTTTGCCAGACAGTGGCATCAAAAGATCACTAAGGGGTCCCGGAGATGAGGCTGCCAGTTCTTACAAGTGAAAGTACTGAAAGGGCTGGCAGTCCTAAAGATGGATAAGGCCCTAGGACCAGATGGGTTGCATCCAATGATATTCAGGGAATTGGCAGCAGAACTGGCTAAACCCCTGGTAGGTCTATTCTACAGCTCACTGAGGATGGAGGTAGTTCTGAAGGGCTGAAGAGTGGCAGATAGATGAAGTCCTGCTTCATAAGGGGAGGGAATAAGGAACAAGCAGGGAACTACAGATCTGTAGGAAAGGTGATGGAGTCACTAGTCTAGAGGACCACATGGACTACTTAGAGAGCAATGGTCTCCAGGATAGTAAACAGCATGGCTTCATGGAAGGTAGGCCTTATCAGGCTAATCTGATAGTTTTCTTTGACTGAGTGATGAGGATATTGGATTGGAGCAATGCTGTGGATTTGCTCAACTTCAACTTCAGCAAGGTTTTCAACTCAGTGTCTCACAGAGGCTTACTGAAGAAGATGGAGGATCTGAGTACAGCAAAGGTCATAGTAAACTGGGTAGGTAACTGGCTAAAGTGGAGCAGAAGAGGGGTGTGGTCAATAGAGTTAAACCAGAAGAGAGGAAGGTCATGAGCAGGGTATCACAGGAATCTGTCCTGGGTCTTGTCCTCTTTATGTTCATCAGGGACACTGATAAGGTAATCCAGGACACGCTGTGTCTCTTCGCAGATGACACTAAGCTCTGTGGGAAGGTGGATAGCAATGAGGGAATAGAGAAAAAGCAGAGAGAGTTACAAACTCTAGAGGGGTAGTCTAAGGGTTGGCAGTTGAAATTCAATGCCAAAAAATGCAATGTAATGCACCTAGGGAACGAGAACCTGAGGACAGACTACTGGGTTGGTGGGGTGAGACTTAGCGCTACGGCTAAGGAGCATGACCTGGTAGTTATCATCAGTGACTTCCTAAAGCAATCGAGTCAGTGCAACCAGGCATGTGGCAAGGCAAGTAGGATGCTGGGATATATATTGAGGGGGTACTGATAGCAGAAAGGAAGAGGTAATACTTCCCCTGTGTAACCACAGCCCTCCTTTTTTGCTACTCAGACAAGGCAACAAACCACAAGTGGCAGAAAATAGGTATCACCTCAGGTATTAGGGCAACGCCTGGCTCAGACATCTCAGAGGTCGGGGGGGAGGAGGAGGAGTTAGAGCACTAAACAACATTTATATTTTACTCAGGTCAGGGAGAGAGGTGCCAGGGCTATGGTGTGTCTCCTATCTGTGGGGCCCCCAAAAACATTACACAAGTCACTCAGAGATGGATTTTCCACAACCAGAAATTTGGGATTTTACTGTATGGCTTTTATTCTCGATAAAGTGTTAACAGAAATGGTGGTGTTTCCAGGGCTTGTAGCTGTACAGACAGAGGTGACACTTTGGTAGCAGGCAAAAACATTTCGCATTCTCTTTCAGGCAGTACTGACTTCTTACACAAACATTTCCCACAAATGTCCAGCCCTATGCGGGGATACCTGGACTTACAAACGTTCAGCCCTATTTCAGGAGTACCTGGACTATTTCTAGCACCACAAGGTGACTTAAGTTAACACCTTAGAAAAAATGGGCAAATAAATTCCCGGGCTCTGATTGGCTGATAGCCCTGGCAAGGTGGGCATCTATCAGGCAACAAAGCCCGGGCATTAAAAGTGCCAGCTAGCCATAAGCCTGATGACACAGATCAGTATTCAGCTAGGACGTCCGTCTTTGAAAGCAGACATTTTTTTCTTGCTGCTTAGTGGGCTAGTTTGTGGCCTTTCCCCTTCCCCAAATCCAGTAGCCAGTACCTTGACATGAGGCATCGTAAACAAATGTAAAATGCAGAAAAAGTAAAGTCAGAAGCCAACATTTATAGTAATCACCTGCACTTGCTATAAAGAGTTCCACAGGCATCAGTATACACCTGCATACTTGGCACTCTCCCACCCCGAAAGCTGGCGGCTCAGTTTCAGTCCCCAAGCTGGCAGGTCACATCGCAAAATGGGTCATAGTAGTAGTCAGACCCCAAAGGTTTGACTTATCTTCATGCCCACTTCCTTGGTTTTTCAGCAGCCAGCTGACTCAGCAGACAACTGTCGGCTCTACATGAGAACAGTGGTACTTTCTACATTTTATGTCCCGCAGATGGATGTCCATCTGCGGTAAGGAAAATGAAGAAAATAATGGCCCTCTGACATGCTAGCGCTCTCTCCCCAACTCGCTACCACCGCTCCATTGCTTGAGATTTAGTACTTTGAATTCATGTGTATGCCACTCTCTTCAAAACTCTCTGGCCCTGCAACTGTTAACTTTTACAACATTATATTTCATGTACCTTTTTTAGTCACTCTGCTCTTGTCCTCCAAACTCCATCAAGTTCCTCCAAACTCCATAGCGCCACCGTCTGCCTGCAACCGATTCAACTCAAATCCATAACCACAATTCCAGACAACAACACCAAAGCCTTTAATGCATAAAATAAATACTACTGAAATAATAAAAAGCAAATGTTTTAAAAGTGTGTGTGTGTGTGTGTGTGTGTGTGTGTGTGTGTGTGTGTGATAGCCATGGCAACCACCTCTAAGGTGTCATGTCTTAATGTAGGCGGGGGGGACGATTTTATTACAAAACTTAATTTAAACTCCTTTCTCCATGAGCTTTTCAAAAACTTATTATTTTTTACAGTGTCCATTTTCTAAGTGCAATAATACCATCCAGGGTGGGTGGTATTGTGCTATACCAGACCTTCCAGGTATAGCACAATACCGCCCATTCTGTCGGGTACTATTGCTTACTTAGAAGGGGCGGTCCAGCATAGCACAATACCGCTCAGCCTGTCGGGTATTATAGCTTACTTAGACTATTCCTCTTGTAACCAGTTAGATCCCCTTGAAACCAAAAGTGAGTGGCCAGTTCACTATGGTGAAAGCTAGACTCTCTGCCATTACTTTTAGGAAAACAGGATTCCCTAGCCACACAGGAGCTACAAGTCGCATCCTACTGCACATCTTTGTGCCAGGGTCCTGAGTACCTGTATTCTAGCCATCTTTGGCTCCTACAATGCACCAGCCAACCCCATTTGAACATCAAAAGAACCTTGTACTTGCTACATCTTGTACCCCTCAAGACACTTGCAAAGAACACTTGAAATCCATAGATCTCACACAAAATCCTTATCTTGTAAATTGTACACACACAGTCTCTACATTCTTGGCAGTTCTGATAGCTCTTACAGTCTTTTGGGAGATTGCCACAAAATACTCATTGAACCTTCAGTCCCATTCCTCTTTTTCTGTGAAAAATCTTAACCCCTTCAGTGCTTCACAGGATCTGGTAGCCACCACTTCCCAGGAAACCAACCGTTGGTTAAGTTACTATGGCAGAAAATAACAAACTGAGGGTCCTTCCCTCTAGCAAGTGATCTCTGGGCAGAGCACTGCTTGCTGTTAGAACTCTCCACTTGAACTCTGACTTCAAACTGACTCACAGCTCAAAACAGCTGCAGGCACATTGTCGCTTATGCTGCTGCAAGGATTCTAAATACCATGGCATCATCTTCTGCCTCAGCAAAGCTGAGCAGGTGGTGGTGCAATGTTTTACAGAGAGTCTTTAAGCCCTCTGACACTACCCAGGCTATCTACCTGATCTAAAACTGATGGGATTCCAGTAACCCCAGGAACTGGTCGGTTACACCTGTGTAGATCCTTAGTGAGGCCACTCTTGGAGTCCTGCTCCCAGTTCTAGGAATCCTCACCTCAGAAAGGATTGGGATAAGCTGGAGACTGTACAGTGCAGGGTAACAAAACTGATTCAGGGTCAACAGGGCACATCCTATGAGAAGCACCTCAAGGCACTGATGGGACACCAAAAGGGGGAGGTGAGATGTCATACTTTCACGTTCCTAAAAGGAATTAACAAGGTGAACTGCAGGGAACTGTTTAGCTTGAACACTAGTTTTTGGTCACGTGGACATGAGTGGAAACTAACAAGAGGGAGGTACAGGAGGGACAGAAGGAAACTTTATTTTACAGAAAGGGTGGTAGAGCTGTGGAACAGTCTGCCAGTCAATGTGGAGGGTGCTAAAACAGTTGGTGGTTTCAAACATGGCTGGGACAGAATGAAGGGTTTAGCAGTTGCTTGGGACAGGAGAATCATTGAGGAGAATGGGGGTGGGGGGTGGGGAGGACTAGGACCCTGGAGAGACACTATGCACCCAGGGCTAAAAAGGGAACTTGGGCAGACGGGATGGTCCATTTCTGCTGTCTTTGTCATTGTTTATGTAGTATCCTGGTAAATCTGAATTGCTTTATCCAAGGCTATATCATCCTTTCTATGGTGAGAAACCCTAGACATGACACAGTCTAATCCCAGGAATCACTCACTTAATGTTACCACTTCATGAAGTCATCTCGACTGACAGTGATACCCCAGAGATAAAACCCATGCAAATTATAAAATCTGGAATGTAGATTCAAACTCTGCATATGCGTTCCCCTCTGGTCTCAGATCTGTTTCTCTGCCTGAAGAGAGCAGTCACCCTGTAATGAACTCTGGTAATGGCTGGTTCTTCAGTTGGGTTTTCATTTTATAGTTTATACCCAAAAGTGTTTTTTAAGTTCATTTTATCAATTACGCTGCATTTAGTTATATTTTTTCTGTAAATTATGGTTTCCCGAGTTCCTGTTTGATTCTCAGAAACTGAAGAATATCCTATTTGGCTATCATTGTTATGTTCTACTATCAGGCTAGTAAAACCAAAGCCAGTATTAAACCACATTCATTTTTCACATTTATTAGTGGTTTACTGTTTTTATCTATCTAATTTACACAGAATGGAGCATTTTCACTTTCTTTTTCTGTCTGTACCCTTTCACCTTAATTAATTATTTCCTGTTACTGGAGTCATAGTTTGACCTTTGATGTAGTTTATTCAGCACAAGAGTCATTTTTTACTATTGGGCTCTTATAGTACATCACTTTTTAGGAATTGTGTTATATTTTAAAGTTCTCTTAAACTTGTATGTCAGTGAGACCTTGCAAACCATCAGAAAACTGAGCAAATTGTTTTCAGCTCATGGCAAGGCAGACTGTTACAAACTTTGCTTGAAGTGTTTAAACATGACTTTACAAACTGTAATTCCTTTCATATTTTTTGCCAAATAAAATAATTTAAAAAGGTAACAGTTTTAAAAAGAAGCATGCCTTCTTAGTCTGCCTCTGTGTCATCTACAGTAAAAAAAAAAAGGCTCTGAGGGTGGTTCCAGCGATGGTGGAAAGCACGCATCAGAAGGGGCTATCTCGTCACATACACTACCTGACCAAACACAATCTACTCTGCCGTGAACAACACAGTTTCCGGAGGGTTCACAGCACCTCCACTGCCCTTGTCGAATTTACGTCTTATTCATGAGGCCCTGGATCATGGCTCAGTAGTGGGAGCACGCTGTATCAACTTGACCAAAGCTTTTGATACGGTCAGCCACAAGCTTCTTCTCCACAACCTACCATCTCTGAGTATCTCCCCAGAGGTTACCTCCTGGCTCAAAGACTCTCACTGGCAGGACCCAACATGTAAAAATTAATGGAACCTTATCCTCCAGTGAATCAGTCCAAACAGGGGTCCCTTAAGGGTCCATCTTAGGCCCATTGCTTTTCACCTCTTTCTGAACTCCCTCCCCCAATCCTGTAGTGGGAAACTATTACTCTGTGCTGATGATGCTGTAGTCTATTGGAAGCATCACCATCTCAACACACTACAATCCAACCTGCAGGGCTTCTTTGGTGAAATCGAAACCTGTTTCTCTGAACAGTGCCTAATATTTAACTATAAGAAGACTAAAGCAATGATCTTCGTCCACTGCCAAAACCCCCTCTGTAATGCACCGCTAATCATCACAAACTCCCGTGGCTTTCCACTGGAGCAGGTCTGCAGTTTCAAATACCTGGGAGTCCTGTTGGACACCTCCCTTACCTATCACGCTCACATTAAACAAGTATCCTCCTCTGTCAATGCCAGGTTGGGGCTCCTATACAGACATAGGCACTGCTTTCCTCTGCAGGCAATGTAGCTTGTGGTGTCCTCTTCAATCCTACCTTTGGTGGACTATGGCATAGTAATTTATGGGTCTGCTGACCATACAGCTCTGCGCAGCATCAACCTCACCCTTGATAAAGCCTGCCATCTTGTCTCCAACTCTAACAGGCAAACCCATATTTGTGAGCTTTATAAACTTACTGGCTGGCTCAACTTCCAAGAGAGGGTGAAGTATCACACCTGCCTTTTAGCTAGAAAGATACTACACAAACAAGCTCCAATAGGCCTCCACCCTCTTATTCAAACCACTACTTGCAAGAGCGCACCAAGGCACTCAGCAAAAACCTCCCTACTAGTTCCCTACTATAGAACCTCCCTAGGGCAACGGTATTTCTGCTATCGTGCCCCCTTGTGGCTAAACAACCTACCGTACACAGTCTCCCTTACAACCAGTTTGGGTCAATTTAAATCTGGTCTAAAGTCCCTCCTCAACTCTACAACCTGTGATTGTATATAATCTTACAAGAAGGTTCCCAGTCCTACATTAAAGGGGGATCCCCCACCCCTGCTTAGGGTTTTTTTCGATCCTCAGGTCCCACTGTAAACTTATCCTTGACTCTGGGCCTACTTTGTAAGACCCTCCAAATCTGAAGTTCTGTCATATGTACATAAGTGTTGACCCGGGACCTTTTTAAGATCCCTGCGGACGTAACCATACATTGTACTCTGTGCCAAATGTTTAAGTTATGTATCAAATGTTTAAGTTCAGTACTGTGCCTAGTGTTTAAGTTTTTGTACTCTGCAATAGGTTTTAAGTTTTGTACTTAATGTTTAAGTTTGTGCCACTCTGTAGTTTTTCTTGCTGACGTGGAGCCTTTGCAAAGGAGTCTATGACTCAAAGGATTGTAATTCCAATTTATTTTAATAAATACATAAATAAAATACAGCAGCAAATCTTTAAAAGGTGACAAGAGAAAAGGAAAAAGCTGCACAACCATCAGGAAGGCTTGGTAAAGATGGGTTTAGATATCAGGGTGTCTGAAAGGGGGAACCCTGAATCCAGTGATGGCAAAAATAGAAATAAAAGAGCTGCAGTGGAGTCACTGGAAACAGTGTCTACCAAAAAGAAATTGAAAGAAAATAATGTCACTACCACTCCTCCTGCATGGAGAAAGCAGCCGGCAGATGGCATAGAAAAAATGCCCACATCAGAGGACATATCAAAATGTGGCAATTTTTCCAAGTGGTCTAGACCATGGGAAGTTAGGGCTGGCAGGATAGGCTAGGGGTTAAATTAAAATGAGCTGTGAATGAGCTTGGTACATTCAGCAGACCTAGGTTCAATTCCCGCAACCTCCTCTTGCATACTGTGTGACTAAGCAAGTCACTTAACCACCCAGTGCTCCCAGGTAACCCCTGAAAACAGGTACTTGTGCCTAGTGGGCCTTACCCGGTTACCAAAAGAATAACTGAAAAAAAAAAAAAGATACTTGCCCCCCCCAACTATCTGGCTGTGGAGGAGGAGGAGGAGGAGGGAGAAGAATATTATGTGCATATGGAGGAAGGTGACCCCATGGAGTTAGAGGGCACATCTAAACAAGATTTTGTGCATCATCTAAGGCAAATTGAGGACTATGCATCCTTTTCCTCATTTGGCAGACAAATGGTAAATATTCTCAACATCCTCTCACTAGAGAGAGAGAGAGAGAGAGAGAGAGGAGGATGAAGAGGATTCTGATTTTATTGACAACACCAAGAAGGACATCACTTCATAGCAGCTGTAGCAGTAGCACACCTCGCATGATAGGGGTGCTCCATTGCTAAAAACATTCACTTGCCAGCAATATACTCTTGGGGCAGTAGCTCCATGCGAGAAGGATCACAATTGCAGTATAGATATCTGGCAAGTGTAGTCCAGTAGCCTGTAGGACTACAGTACCAGATTTTATCTACAGTCTACATCTGAGCAAATTGTAACTTTGGCAGTTCACTTGGTGTTAGCATATGCTGCAGAAGCATTGAGGAGCTATTTTTAACATCTATTTTAAAACCTGTAGTTTCGCCGCCAGAGTGTGGGAGGGGTCACGAGACCCGCACACTTCCTGGTTCAGCACACACATTTAAACTCACCCCAGAGCTAGCAGGGCGAGCTTGGGTGGGGCGAGCATGCATAGCTGCATGCGGAGACATGCTGAGACATGCGTGAGCATGTCTGCATGTGTCTGCCATTTCCGCTGAGGTCAGCAAGGAGGTGAGCAGACTTTTATGGTTATAGTTAGTGTGAATGTGGTGACCGCATCATACTAGGGTGTGCATATATGGGGATGTAGGGTACTAGTTCATAATAAACCACTGAGCACACACTGTTCATGTTAAACTATCTCAAAGTGGGTATATATTAATAATGCATGAAAGAGGGAACCCGGAAGTGTGGTTCACTCTATTCAACTACTACATAAGGAACTACAAAATTGCTTTAAACCTTCTATGTTTGGGGATTGGCTGCATTTCTGTTTACCATAAGAATAGACACATAACCAAGGCCATAGACATTGATATTATTGTTTAAACATTAGTTATATTGTCCATTACCTTGAGAACTGATCCGGATCACATGATGTATTGAAATCTCACCTCGCAGTGTGTAGGGTAAGCTAGAGTGGACATGTAGGGGAAAAAAAACACTACAGCCCTATAAAAGGCCCTATATTGTCACATAATGGAAGAAACTAGTATAGTGTTCAATTCACCATGCAAGCAAGGAAAACTGCACAAATGTTCAAAGTGCTTGATGTTTATGATTGCAGAAAATATAGTGGACAATACAAATGAGTGTGACAAATGTGTCCAGCTGGGTACATTACAATACAATTATCAGAATGTAATTTTGCAACTGACTAATCTAAAAGAAATAATGGGTATTGAACAAGAATGTGGTATTCAAAGCACAGTACACTGTGCAGCACCTGACCCATTAACCAACTTTTCTCCTAGCCCGTCTTTAAATCCTCACATATCGGATATGAGTAATAAAAAAGAAGAAGAGAAGATCAAAGCATAGACAATGAACAACCAGGAACATCAAGTGCTTTGCCACATCATAAAAAGACAAAACATACTGGGCAAGAAAACAGCAATGAGCGATATACTGTAGGTAGTGGAAATAAGTTCAAGAAAGGGAGAATGACTATAACAGTGCAAAATACAACATCAGATAGATTTGATCTATTAATGGACACAACAGTAGATGCTATATCAAATACTGGGAACACAGCAGGAAAAAAAAAGAATTTATTGTGATGGGTGATTCCATTATAAGAAAATGTGATGCTTCCGTTTGTTATGGAGACAAAAAAAACAGGATGGTTTTGTGCTATCCAGGAGAAAGAATAGCAGATATACATTAACAAATACCCAAAGTTATAACTGTAACAAATGAAAGAAAAAAACAGATTGTGACAATACACGCAGGAATGAATGATGTGGGAATCCATCATGAGAAAGACAGTTGTTATGATTTATTAGAAACAGCAAACATATTAAAATGACAGGGAGCACAAATCATTATTTCAGGTTTATTGCCAGTACAAATAGGGGCACACACACACACACACACACACAAAAATCTCACAATACAAAGAATAAATACAACATTGAACAATTGGTGCAAAACTGGAGGAATTAGTTTCTTGGATTCCTGGAGTTGTTTCTATGGGAAAGAAGCATTATATAGGAAAGATGGACTGCACCTCAGCGCTGAAGGGGCTAATGCACTGCACTCACTCATAAGAAATAAAATGGAGAGTGAGCATTTAAACTAGTTAAGGACGGAGGCGGGAACTCCAATATAAACCCTGCTTTGGCCAAAAATACTATAGATAAACACAAAAGTCATATAACTAAATGTATATTGAGCAATATGAGAAGTTTAAACAATAAATGTACAGAACTTCAAGCAAGATTACACACACTTAATATAGATGTTGCACTATTAACAGAAACTTGGCTAGACAATAATAATGACTGGAATAAAAACATTGATATGTTTATTTATTTAGTTAGTTTTTGTTGACCGGGTAAGTGCACTAGACAAATCCTGCCTATTTTCAGGCATGACCCAGGGGAAGGGGATGCAGATGAATGCCAACCGACCTTGAACCAGATTAAACTGTTGGTAGTATTTTGAGAGAATGAGGGAAATCTGGCCAGGACACCAGGGAAATGCCCCTACTTCCTGCTTCCTGTGAGCAGGGGGGGACCCATTTTCTGGTGGGACCAAGATGGCGGAGGAGGAGGACAGTGGAGGAGGACATGCTGTGGCTGGTGAGTTAGCAAGGCTCAGCGGGGAACATGGTACAGCTGGAATGCACTCTCAGGGTGGCCAGCATATCGTACCTCAGCCCCCGCTGCTTGCTGTGATAGCAATGGGTGGAGGATCCACCGAAAATTGAGTTTTGCTACACTCCTCTACGATGGTGACACTAGGTGTTACAGGAAGTCCCGGAGCAGGCCCCATACCTGTGGAGGGCAATGAAGATATAGACGCAGTGGTCCGTGTGAAACAAGACCTCTTATTACAGGCTGAGGCTGATTACAGAGCAGCTAAACTGCATGCTGAAGAAAAAAAAAGGAAACATTCAATTCAAGGTTCACCATCGCCTTCTACGGCATCTACAGCAAAAGTTTTTGCAGCGGGCCCTCTAATAGAGGATACTACATCAGGTAAAGACACACAAGATTGGAAAATCACTCACAGCATGATTTGGCATGGTCTCCGGAACGGGCACTGGAACGAGTTGGTTGGATCCAAACAGAAACAGGTCAGTGGGTTGCGGATCCTGATATTCCGCTTCCGGGTTCGGGGAGTGTCACGGGGGTACTGGGGGGAACTGTGGATGGCCTCCTACACAATATGCACAGGCCTAATACAGTCCTGTTTACTAAACCATATGTGCTAGCCTTAGACCCTGTTTCAGGGCACACTTTATCTGCTAATACAGATGCAGAGATGGTTTCGATGGACTTGCCCATTTCACAAGCAGATTCCATTTCCTTCTCCCCTATACAGTCTCCAGCACAGCAGGGGCCTATGGAAAACATTATTGTGGCTAGTGATTCCCCCCAGTCGGAAGAAGCATTGGGATCTATTCCTATAGTACCTCCTGACAATGAGTCAGTAACCCCAGCCCTGACAGCTCCCACTTTCGCTAGTTTATTTCAAAAACCTGTTTCTTTAGCTAAACGCAGGAATGCAGTTCGGCTGTGTTTTAGGACCAGCGGATATGATGCCAGACCGCTTTTATGTGGGGAAAGTTCTATTGAAGCAGATGCTGGGGTTTTCCTCGAAGTGTATGTTGATTCATACTCCGGGAGAATCTACATATGACATAAGTTTCGTCCCTGACATCCTGAATCATTTCTGGATGAAGTATGCCCTGTTTAAAATGAACCAGCTTGGACCCACTTTCAAGCTATACCTTTAACAAAACAAATTTTAAAGTGATCACTTTCTTATTCAGAAATGAAGGGGTGAATATTATGGACATTTCATACTGGCGGAGAAAGCGTTGTCAAATACAAGGAACCGAACCAATCTTAGATTCTGAAGGTTTTGGAATGGAGGGTGGAGGTATAAGGTGACTTTACCACAAACGGAGGATGGACTTCAACATCTACCAAGTTGTTTTTACCTGGGTGCGTGACAAGGGTTTCATTTTTATCCTGGACAGCCACGCTTATTGTTATAAATGCGTTCCAGTAGACATTTGAGTCGAACCTGTGATACAATGAAATGTGCTCAATGTGGGAAGTGGGGCATATTATGACTGACTGTCATCATCCTCCCAAGTGTAGTCTTTGTGAGGAACAGCATTCTTTTATGGATTGTCCTTGGGCAGCCCATAATACTGCAGACAAGGATTATACCACTCAGGATTTTATTTGAATATTGCATTAAAATCGGCTTTGAAACAATATGGGCCCCCCACTAAGAGGGCACCTCCTGAAAGGCCTATCAATCCCCCTTCGGAGGCCTTATCCACTTCTGTTTTGGTTTCTCACATGCCTCCATCTGAGGCAGAACTGTTAGTACTAGAGGTATCTGGTGATGCAGGTTCTATGCCTCCCTCCCTTCCACCAGAAGGTGCCTTCACTGTAGTTAATAATCGAAGAATGAGTTTACAGAAGAAAACTGCAGCATCTGTTTCAGAAGTCTTCCATCTCCCAGTGCAAAACACCTTTTCCACCTTGCAGGTTGAAGAACCTGATGTAGGTACAGAATCAGACTCAGTTTCGGTTCACTCTTCTCAAGTGGATGGAGGATCAGACACTGAGCGTTCTGAAAGATTTGACTATCCCTCCAAAAATAAATCTAGGATGGGTTCCGTAAATGGGTCAGGAAGAAATCCTAATGTTTTCAATTTTTCAGGATTAATTAGTGCTCCTTTAGTTAAACACTTAATGGGTTTTGTTTTTGTTTTATCGCAATGGATATGTTATTTAGTATTACTGTGGCCTCTTTAAATACTAACAGTATTCAGTCAGATAAAACAACTTTTGGTATATGCTTTATTTGATTCCTTTTTTATGATGCGGTATTCTTTCAAGACACTTCGATTACATAGCAGACAAGAGATGGATAGAGCCTCTGTGGGATGGAAATGGGGAGTGACTTATTGGTCTAATGGAGAGGATCTTGTTGTGGGGTTGGAATTTGTTTAAATTCCCTTTGCCAATCCATACAGGTAGTGGACATAGCCCGGGCGTGCTTGTTATTAGATGTCACGTTAAATAAATTGCACTGTTGGTTTATTAATGTATATGCCCCACAAACAAAGACAGCTAGAATTGAGCTTTTTAACACAATACATATTTGTTTACATCTCGTTATGTTTTCTTGGGAGGAGATTTCAATTGTGGGTTGTATTTAAAGGACAGGGTCCTCAAACCCAAAATTATATTGTGATACCAATTGCCTGGCTGCTTTGATTTCACAAACTGGTTTGGTCGATGCTTGTGGTTTTTTTGGCAGGCCAGATAAGACCTATTTCAGAGGTAACCTAGCTACTAGGATCGATTTCTGGTTTATATCTCCTGCCTTGGAGATTAAAAATACCAGGACCTGTCCTGTTGCTCCATCTGACCACGCCATCATAGAACTGACAGTCTCTAATTATGATGGTATGCAACAAGGTCCTGGGTATTGGAGGTTGAACTTGGAACTGTTGTCTCTTCCAACTGTTAAGGATGGTTTTATTTCCTTATTAGAAGTACGTAAATCGGTTAAAATGTTATATGATACTTCACAGGAATGGTGGGAGGATACAAAGCTAGATATTAAAAGATACTTTCAACACATAGGAAGATTAAATGGGAAATTTAAGAGGGACCAATGTTATATTTACAAAACACAGTTTCAGAATTTAGTGTTTCAAGCTTCCCAAGGAGATAAAACGATTCTTGCAGAATTAGCAGAAACCAGACGAAAAATGAATGATCTACAATATAATAGACTTAGATCTTTAGAACAGGAATGGAAATTTGGAACCCAGGGTTCACAGGATTTTATGAATCCATTTCAATTCTGTGCTCAACTACAATATCAAAAGTGGATGTCTTTAATTTAGGATGCTAAAGGTGTCTTTGTTCCAAAGGTATGAAATTATGACAGCCATAGAGGAGCATGTGCAGTCTTTATTTAGTCATCAGGAATCCTCCCAGGATGGTCATAAGGTTTGGTTGGAAAATGTATTTTACCACAAGTTTTATCATCCGATCAACGGGTACTGGTGTCACCACTTACTCAATCTGAAATAATGACCACTTTTGCAATGGTTAAAAAGAATTCTGCACCTGGAACAGATGGAATTCCATTTGAATTGTACAGTATGATTCTGCAAGTTTTGTTACCTGAAATCCTAGAGTTATTTCAGGATATGATGGTTTCAGGGAATTTGCCTGATTCAATGGGTAATGGGTTGATGGTTTTTATGTATAAATCTGGGGACAGGACTGACCTTTCAAACTGGCGCCCCATCACATTGTTAAATACTGATTTTAAATTGTATACCAAATTGTTGAATAACAGGTTGTTGCTTTGTGCATCTACTCTGATACATTCTTCTCAGACTTGTACTATTCCTGACCGGAGTATAACGGATGGGTTAATTTTATTAAGAGAAATATTGTCCTGGGGGGAGACTGGAGAATTAACTGGTTTCATTCTTAGTTTAGATCAGGAAAAGGCCTTCGACAGGGTAAACCATGAATATCTTTGGGACTGCTTGGCTAGTTATGGGGTTCCAGGTACTTTTATTTTTTGGATAAAATCTTGTTATTCTAATGCTAAAGCTTTAGCATACTGTAATGGATGGATGGGGAAGGCATGCATGGTTACACGGGGAGTTAGACAGGGATGTCCCCTGAGTCCCCTTCTCTATCTTTTACACTGGACCCCTTAATTCGTTGCATTAATGATAATATTGCTATTCAGGGGTTTCTTTTCTAGTACAGAATTAAAAGTATTGCATATGCAGATGACATCTGCTTTCTTGTGGGGATTTACCTCGACCTGTTTAGTGGACAAATACTTTGGGAATTTTCTGAATACACGGAGCCAGAGTTAACTATAGAAAGTAAATGCCTTCCTTTGGATTAGAATGTTTTTAGAATCTACGTAATTGGGATCCCTGTTGTGACAGGGACCTGTACAATTCTTGGACTTCTTTTGGTACCGGGATTTGGCCTTCTTAAATTGGTCCTCCAAATTGGACATTGCATATGGGAAAATTTTACTGTGGAATAAGTGGAGATTGGTCCAAATTAAAAAGGTATATCTGATTAAGACCTTCTTACTCCCAATTTTTTTGTATTTAGCTGCAGTTTTTAGTCTACCCCCTAAGCTGGAGACCCGGATGTATGGTTGTTTTTTTTCAGGCATTTGGGGTAGTAGACTGAATCCCATTAAACGGTGTTTACTGTTTAGAGAGAAAAAAATGGGGGGTATTAAAATGATTTATCCCATTGTTTTCTTTTTTACAATTTTTGCTAATGTAAACTTGAGACCATTATTATTGAAATCTGAGGGTATTTGGATCCCATGGGTTTTGGATTCCTTGGCAGGGTACTTCCCTTCTGGCTTCCTCATTCATGCATCCCAAAACAGCGTTCTCTGTATAATATTCCAGAAACTTTAAGGGTATGTTTTGGGAAAATAAAACTTTGGTGTTTAGTACCAGAACACTTTTACATAGACCGAAAACACTATATGCACATCTTCTATCTACTTTTTCACGATACAGCCTGTTTTGACTTTAAACCTATTTCAGATAAAATATTGATTGGGAAAATGTTGACATCTACCCGTATACCGGTTTATATGTGGGATGTTATGTGGCTTTCCCTACATGGGAAACTCAATGTCAAAGGAAACCTAAAACATAAAAGTGTAGAACATCATTACTGCCCTAGGGAGACTTGTGTTGAGGTGATGGAATCCATGGATCATTTGTTCTTTCTGTGTCCTTTTGTAAAATGGTTTTGGAATTTTTACGGGTAATGGCCTACATCACCCTTTGTGATTTAACCCTGAGTTTTATACTTGGGTATTCTTCCATTCAAATGGACTAAACATGATAGGGTTACACTTTGGTTATTTTGGTGTGTTTTAAATTCCATATATGGCATGTGCAGTGTGAGGCTGACACTGCAACAATTAGAATATACAGAGGAGCAATTATTTCATATGATTACTACTACAATTCTTAGTCATAGAAATACTGAAAGGAAGTCAGTGCCATATGAAATCTTCCAGTCTTGGTGGTACAGTATAGATTGGCTATGAGTTGGTAGGGTATATTTTGAGGTACATTTCAGTCATTGCATAATTCCAATTTTGCTTATGACTAGTAATATGTGGTACTGAGTGTTTTTCTTTGTAATTTCAGTTATTTTCTTCTGGTCTTAATTAATGAGAAGTGGCAGTTTCTGGTAGAAATGAATTATTTTCTGGTGAGGAGTATTCTTGATTTTGAGTATGGTTTAATTAAAAAATATATATATATATATACAGTATATATATAGGAACATGAAGAATCCATATATTATGGAAGTGTATGTTGTGGATACCAGTTAATTTTATAAGAGGTGCTTTGAGTTGGGAAAACATACTGCCATGTAGTAGTATGCATGTACGGGGGTATTTCAGCTTACTATGTATGGGATAATGTTGTGTTTATGTTTTTCATCTTATTTTCACAATTTTTTTTTCTCCCTTTAGGTTTACAAGGGACAAAAAGTATGCTGTATACTTATTTTTCTTTGTTTTTTTTTATTTTGTATGCTCCCTATGAGTAAAATGTCACAAAGAGGTTACTATGGAGGAAAGGGAGAAAGAGTTTTGAGGCCTAATGCAGCTTCAGCACCTAAGCCCCGGCCAAAACATACCCCCTGACAATTTTGCCCAGGTCACTCAACCACTGCCAGTAGGAGGAAGACTGGCACACCACTTCCAGGAATGGGTAGAAAATGACCACAGGCAAGTGTGTACTATAAGTAGTGGGCTGTGGCTTGTGTCTGCAGTTCAAACACTTTCTAAACCTGCAGAAACACAGAAGTTTTCCAGCTCACTCTCCCATAGAAAAAAAGTCTGCTGGAATTGGAAGAAAAAAGGAAATGTTAATATCAAAAGCTGTAATAAAAAGTCCCTGCCTCCCAGTGGGGCAGGAGTCTATTCTCAAGATACTTCCAGACCCATAAGAAAAATGGGGAGTGGCAACCCATTTTAGACCTCAGGTTTCTGAAGAAGCATTTGAAAAAAAAAAGAAATTCAAGATGGTCTCACTACATAAAGGACAGTGATACCATTTTTGCAGACAGGTCATTCGCGCTGGGATCTCTGGATTTGAAAGATGCCTAGTTTCACATCCCAGTCAGACAGTCTTACAGAAAATACCTCAGATTCAAGTTGGGGAACTGCCAATACCAGTTCATAACTTTTCCATTTAGTTCCACCTAAGCTCCTAGAGTTTTCATAAAGTGCCTGGCTGTGGTGGCAGCACATCTGAGAAAACAAGGTGTGGTTGTTTTTCCCTTCCTGAATGACTGTCTAGTCTTGGAGAAAACAGAACAAGAGGCAAGGTACTCAATTCAGTTGATGAAAAGCACCTTGGAGAACCTGGGATTCTTGATAAACCTGCAGAAGTCCCAGCAAAAGGCTTTTCAATTACTGGACTTCATAGAAGCAGAGCTAAACACCCTGCAGGGGAAAACTTTCCTCCCGCAAGCCAGAGTTACAACTTTGATAGTAACCACAGAGTCTTTCACAGCAGGTCAGCCAAGACCTGTAAGAGGCTTCCAACAGTTACTAGGGTACGTGGCGGCATCCACAGCTGTGATTCCATGGGTCAGGTTCCAAAGGAAAGATACCTAGTACCATTTAAGGGACAATTGGTTCCAAAGATAGGAATCCACTTTCAAAGTTAGTGCCAGTGAGAAAAGCAATAGTGGAATCATTAGAGAGGTGGAAGGAAGGAAGAAAGAAAGAAAGAAAGAAATAAAGAAAGAAATCTCACAGATTGCATTCCATTCCTTCAGCAATCACCAACTATTCTTACTATGGATGCCTCACTGATTGGGTGGGGACCCACCTGCAGGACCTCACAGTAAGTGGCATGTGGAGCCCACAGGAGTCAGTAGAACACATTAACCTCCTGGAGCTCGGAGCATTATTGCTAGCAATGCAATCTTTCTCCTTCCATCTACAGGGTCAGACTGTTCAAATCAGGACAGACATCACCAGAACAATGTACTACATAAACAAGCAGAGAAGAACAAGCTCCTCAAAACTGTATACAGAGGCAACAAAGATCTAAAACCTGGCATATTCATTAGAAGCAAACATATTTTCAGTTCATCTGCCAGGCAGAGAGAATGTCCTGGCAGATTCCCTAAGCAGAATCAGCCAAGGAAATCACAAATGGACTACAAACCAGCAGGTTCTGGTCACAGTGTTCAGAAGGTGGGGTGCTCCCAATATAGACCTGTTTGCATCTTGGGAGAACTAGCAGCTCCTACAGTTTTGTTGCAGATCATCAGCCAGAGAAACAGTCCCAAAGGATGCCCTGGTACTAGACTGGTCAGGAAGGTTTCTATATGTCCTTCCACCATTTCCACTCATTCAGAAAGTGCTCCTGAAACCTAGGAGGGAACCTGCAACAGTGATCATGATAGCTCCAGACTATGCCAGACATGCCTGGTACCCAGTGCTTCTTGTTCTATCCATCAAGAATCCAATCAGACTGCCACTCAGTCAACAATCTGTTGACTTTGTCCCATGGCAGAGTAACATTTATGAAGCTCAGGACCCTACACCTGAGGGAATGGTTCTTGAGGAGTTAAAATTTTCAGGACTGGATCTCTCAGAAGTCCTGAAGGTGCTTAAGGTTTCAAGGAAACCCACTACCAAGAAAGCTTATTTCTCCAAATGGAAAATATTTTCTTACTGTTGTGTCCCCAGAAAAATAAATCCAATAGAGGCAGAGTTGCCTATAACGCTGCAATTCCTAGTACACCTATAGTCGTTAAAGGGGTAGTACACCCTCATATCTTCTAAATGTTATTTGTTTCCTTGTCAACAGATAACTCTTTTTTTTTGTGTAGCTGTTAGGAACATATGTGTTTGCTTTTGTTTGTTTTCACTGTTCATACTAGCCCTCGTAACTAGCCTGGGCATCTCCATTTTGTTTTTTTGAAATGTCATTGTCCCTGAGAGATGTATTAGCATATGATAACATGATGTCATGGCACCCATTTACGCCATGTATCACTATGCTGAAAGTACACATAATCTGAAAAAAAAAACTCTCCATAAACACACAGATTGAATGTCATTTGTAAAATGACAAGGGAAAATCCTGCATCCTGATTGGTTGGTACCTTTACATCAGATCTATCTAATGAACACCTAAAAACAGGTGCAGGTAATGTGGACGCAGGTAAAAAAAAAAATATAAATCCACATTTAGAATCTTGAGACAAGTTAAGAATGTTAGGAACCACAGTTTTGTTTATTTTTTTAAACAGTTCAAATTTACCATGAAGCACAGCACAAAACCAACTACAGGACAATGTTTCCCTATACAAACAGTTATGGTCAATTTTTTTTATTCTTAATTTAAACCACTGTCATCACCTGTCCTGTCATTTTAGCACCCAAACAAGCACCCGGCCCACTGCTCGCTCGTTCACTGCTGTGACCTGTTCACACATTTTGTCATTGCTGCCTCCCGTTCAATCGATGTTGTCACTTACGATCCCACTTCACAAAACTGCTCTGTCCATCCTCTTGCTGCTTTTTTCTATGAGGGCTAATTTTTTTTCTTCACTTTTAAAATAACTTACCAGCTGTTGTAATACTACTCTCATATCTCCTGATTTACCCAAGAGATAGTAGGCAATGACCACCGGCAACCACGCTCACTCGCTGCTCACTAGCTCCATCCTTGGACAAACATACAAAAAAAAACAGAATAAATGAATACAAATTCAAACAAAACAAAATACAGACATGTTGCTCTCTAAATGGGGATGTCTATGCTCCTTGGGGGTTGGGGGTCAACAGTGTGTGAGGAGGGACTGAAGGTCCTGGTAGCCTTAGCAGTTATGTCCAACTATGGTGGCCACAGTAGAACAAAAGTTTTAGTGGCAAAAAAAAAAGAACAATCTATTACAGGTGGAGGCACTATTTTACATCAGAACACATTAAAGATTTTACTTTTTTACCATTTAAAGATAAAAACCTAGATTTGTACATGCATGTAATATACAGAGGGCAATTTTATAAGCACAATAAGACACTCCAGGGGTATGCATTAGACATTTCTAACACACAGCCAGGGGCTGAAGGCAGCCTCATGCCTCACTACACCTCTGACCTTGCATCAGAAATGTTTAATGCACATCCCCTCATGTCTTATTGCTTGCTTAAAAGGGAACAAAACCTGCATTACATCTAAGACAGTTTGTAATCCAAACTGAAGGCAACTGTTGCATTTCAGACCTTCCTGCGACTTGTTTTGCTGAACGATAATTAAACCGACAGGCATACTGTGGAGTCTAAAAGGTGCCAATACATCATATTGTCATATGCTAATGCAGCTCTCAGATACAATGAGATTTCAACAACCATAAAATAGAGACCCCAGTATAGTTACAGGAACTGATATGAACAGTGAAAGTAAACTAAGGCAAACACTATATCCCCAACAACTACACAGAAGGAGTGGTCTATTGACAAGGAAATAAATAACATTTATGAGATATTAGCGTCTACAACTTCTTTAAGCCTTTGGCCTTCAGCTTTAAAAGTGCACTTAGCAGCAGTGTCAGCATACATATCAGCTGGCAAGGAAAAATCTTTGGCCTCACAACTCTTTTTCAAAAGGCTTTTCAAAGGCCTAAGCCACTTGTACCCACCAGTGAGAGATCCTGTCCCACCCTGGGACCTCAACATATGCCTTGCCCAGCTTATGGAAGCCAATGGAATCTGCTGAGTTGAAGTATTCAAGTATTCAGAGTTAAACGTCTTGCTGAAGTCAAAGTAGAGCAAATCCAGTGTGCCTTGTCCACTGCCCTAGTTACCCAGTCAAAGAATACTATCAGGTTGGTCTGACAAGAGCTTCCTGCCACAAACCCATGCTGCTTACTATCCTGAAGACCATTTCTCTCTAGGTAGTCCACTAGTTCCTCTTTGACCAGTGCCTCCATTAGTTTACCTGCTATGGAGGTAAGATTAATAGGTCTGTAGTGTTCTGCTTGCTCTTTGTCTCCTCCCTTGTGGAGGGGGACTAAGTCCACTACCCTCCCATCTTTTGGAACACCCCCCATGACTGTAGGAAGCTATTGAATTGCCCTGCCAGGGGTGTAGCCAGTTCCAATGCCAGTTCCCAAAGTTCCCTCTGGTGCATCCCATCCGACCCCGGAGCCATGTCTATTTTCAGGGTTGCTTGTCCTTTCTGGCCCTTTCTTCTATAAACACCACCTGCCCCATTTCTGGGATCCCTCGTGTAGCAGCCTTTATGCCTCTTTCAGGCATGGGCCCTCTATCTTATACTGTGAACACAGAGCCAAAGGTGTCATTTAGAATGGCTGCCTTCTGCTCGTCCTCCTCTATTATCCAGGCCTCTTCCATCAGCCTAATACTGTCAACTCCACTTGTATCGCTCATGGTTAATGTGAGCAATCACATACATCGGGCAAAACCCACATGCCATTTGCCATGCGCGTTAACTGCAATTTTAATTGCTGCCGCATATACCGATCATTGCTCGCCATGTATTTCAGGCAATTGGGCCAGCTGACAAGGCTGTCAAGGGACTGTTAACAGCTGTCAAGTTTGCCAGCACAGCTCTACAGTTAACAATTATCGTCTAATTAACAACGATTAGTACCAGGTGATATAAACTGTTCACACCTAATAATACATAGTCATACACACACACTGTGTTTCACAAGCTTTAGAGGAGAACTGCAAGTTCTTTCTCTCTGTAACAGTGAGCTGTGCACAGGCCTAAGTGCTTAGGAAATCCAAGTACCACAAGAGTTAACCAAGGATGAGTTTTCAGAGTGTAACCTCTAGGTGGCGCTATCCCAAGGGCTACTACCCTTGCCTGCTTGGCTAGCTGCAGGTTAAGGGGCCTCGGTTCTGATATGGGTGCCTCCACCCAGAGGTCAGGGTTGGTAGTGGTCAAGCTGACCTGGGCACAGCCCTCCGGGACACTAACCCCCCTTTTCTCCTTCTAGTGGCCTGAACAGTACACAATAATCACCTTCACAATGACCCTTATTCACCAGGCAATTACCCACACTGTTTGCACTTACCATCAGAGCTGGTTCCTCTAGCTTGACCCTGGGGACCCCCTGTAAAACAAGGTTAAGCACAGCAAATAACAACAGTACAATGCTCTTGGCACAAATTGGAACCACAGTCAGGTTAAATGCAAACAAAGTTAAATCTGATTTATTCAGGGGACTTGAACAATGGAGGGGCATAATCAGGTTGATTTGCTTAAAAGCTATATTAATCAGACAGTTATACATGCAGTTCAGAGTCCCTACACAGTCACACACTCTGGGTACCCAGGTAGAAAAATGGTGGGCTAGCCAGGAATGTTGCAGCTGGTTGGTGCCCTGTGAAAGAAAAGGCAACAAGACAATCAGATGACAACAATTTTAGATTTAGCTGTTGTTGCAGGGAGCTACCCTGATGTTTACTCACGATACCCAATACTGAACACAGGCAGGACGAAATCAAGACTGCAGGCTGTTGAGCTGGAGTGCCCAGAGAAGTAGGGCCCACACGAATCACTGAGGCACCATGCCTGTTCAAGGCCGTGAGCAGGGGGCTGATCCCCAGGCCGGTCTCTCATTGATGACTTTCTCTGCATAGCAGGTATTCTGGTTGGGCCAGTGTAGCAGGGCCCAGGCAAACAGAAATGGATACAGATTCAGTCTGTGGAGACGGATACAGCCTCCAGCAAGCAAAACACAGTTCAGACACACAGTGGGGAACCAAATCATGACCCACTATAAACACACAGCACATTCACATGTAAAGAAATTCCACTGTACCAGGCAAATGGCTCTCTGATTACAGAGTCTCTGCACAATCCACGAGTTCAGAGGTAGCTGGAAGTCCTGACAAGCTGATCGCACTCAGCAAATTTTCAGTCTTCTTCAGGTTAAAGCCTGGTCACAATTCAGTGGCTTAATTCACTCTCGAAGTTCAGATTCAGTCTGAAAAAAAACACAAGTTCCCTCTCAGGAACAGCAGGCATGCATACAGGCCAAACTCAGGTCTTTCCACAGTTCTCCCATGCAAATCCACTATGGATTGCTGCTCGAACTATCTCAAGCTGTTACTTCTTCACTTCCCAACTCAGATCTAACTGAAACTGCAAGCAGTGTGGGACTTTCCCCAAGATCCAAAAGGTTTGGCTGATCTGTCTGTCTGTCACAAAAAGGGCTCCCACTCCAGGTTATTTTAGGCACCAAAAACCCAAAACTACAATTCCTACAAGTTTTGGCCCCACCAAGCCCCTTTAGGCAGGCTCCATTCTAGAGTGTACTGATTCCTGATGTACTGATTGTACTAATGTACTGTACAGATGTACTGATTAGCCCATTCTGTAGTCCAGGAACAAGATGATGGAAACAAACAGAACTGTCCATGGTGCAAAGAAGGCAGGTTAGAACAAACTGCAATATTATTACTACTCTAACAAATGATCAGCAAACAAGTACATCTTCTAACAGAGCTCCCTCTCAGATTAATTATGACTGCAATACAGGCAGCTGTTAAAGAGACAGTACACAGGGGCTATACAGGCACTCTCTGGCAGTCACATTTAAACTGCTAAAACATAGGACACCAGACTAGCAGTGAGCATTTAGGCAAGCTCAAGGAAGACTTTTCGGGAACCCCCATTTATAGGGGGTTACAAGAGTTATGTCACCTAGGAGATGAAGATGAAGCCGAGCCTACATTGGATGACATCAGCCAGGTGGTGGAGCAAATGAGAAGCCAGGATACTCAGGAAGAAGAGGAAGAGGATGATGCTGAAAGTGCAGATAGCAGAGAGGAAGCCAAAGTGACACCGGATGATGTGAAGTCTGCACTTTTATTCTGTGACATGCCATGCAGCAGCACCCTGAAATTTTACCTAACTGGGGTACGCTTATGGCTGCAGAAAAAGTTTGTGAGCCGTATTGCAGGAAGATGGTAGTGCAAGCTAAAATTGCCAGATACCTGACCTAAAAGGTAAAGTACAGTACTGAACTGATATGCACTGATCAGCGCTGATTAATTTACTGTATTTCTTCTTCTTCTTTTTGTTTTGTTGTTTCATTTTATTTTATGTTCACACTGTTTTGATACTTTATGTACCCTTATCGGAGGTTGCTGAGAGTTATGTGCACAAGCAAATGCTGCAACTGAAATGCACAGCTAGTTTTAGTTTTTCTTTTAACCCTTTACATTATACAGACCAGTTTCTCTAATGGTCAGGTTACATTTGCAGAAACATGCCTGTTATAAGTGGTGGGGATTGTAATTCCACCTCTTGTCTTCCTTTTTCCTCTAATGTATTTAAAGAACTATTTACACCCTTTATCCCATCTGCTGTATGCAATTCTGTGTCCCTGATGCCTTCTTGGCCTCCCTCATCTTTAAATGTATTCCCTCCATTCCTTTTCTACGTGTTTCTCTTTGTATCTAATAAAGGCTATTTTTTGAGCTCCCACTGCCTCCCTGACCAACTACAAAAACCAGACAGGTCTCTTTTGCCTGTTACTCTTGGTAACCATTCTTAGCCATGAATTAGCTGCCTCTAAAATGGCCCCTTTAGTTACTCCCCATCTCTCCTCCAGCCACTGATTTCATCCATTCCCTTCAGCTTATCCTTGACTAGGTCCATCATTTGGTCATAGTATGCGCTTCTGAAATCCAGACTCATGGCCTTTGACTAGGGTATACTGGTACCCAGCACCAATTAGAACCATACGGTGTTATGTTCACTGCATCTCAGAGGGTCCCCACCATCACGCTGCCTACTATTTTTGAGTTGGTGGGCTCCACTTTGAGCTTGGCAGTTTCCCTTGTGGGTTTTCTGACCAGCTACACCAGCAGGCAGTTTTGCAATGTATAAGCAGGAAGGGAACGCTCTCTCCCCATTGAGGTAGTGCAGCCACCAAAAAAGTAGCTCAGGAGGGAAACCATTAGTGGTGCATAATAAAGCGCAAAAGACAGCAGCTGTAGAGTAAAGCTCATTAAACTTTTAATCCAAGGTGTTGAGGCAAGAACACAGAGCATGGCAGTTATGAACCCCATGGGGAGCAGAAGTATAGCATTTCGAGGACACATTATCAAGGCCACTGATTTATGGTGATTAAAGTAATGAACTTCCATTTTCAAGACTTGAAATTCTGGGAATTGCATTGGTGATTGTTAATCTAATTTCCAGATTTTACTGGGATTTTGCTGTCTTTCTTCTAGTATGTATATAAATAATCAGAACAAAAGAAGGCTTAACATACAGAGCATTAAATGAAGCAAATTTAAAATAGTACAGCAAGCAATTATAAGAAAAATGCAAGTTTTGTAGCTTTACCAGTCTGGTATAAAATGCCAAATTCTGTGAAATTCTTTGATTTTACTGGTGGGCAGGCAGTCCAAAGTCTGGAATTTTAACAGGTTTTCTAGTAAAAAGCAAAAACCAGTGGCCTTGCACATTATCTTTGTACCTCCAGAAGCTCTACCCACACCAGCTTCCTCCATGGAAGACAGTATCAGGACACCATTCTCCTGCTGGACACATTTGGTTAACAACCTCCTCCCCCTACAGTAAGGTGGGGGTTGCTCCACTTATATCTATATGACACTCATGTAAATATACATGTAAAAAGTAATTTCAGCATATAATTCATGCAGAGTTGACAACCTGAACTGCAGTTTACAGGAAAACACACCCTGGAGTAATAGGAAAAACATCAAACTAATCTGGAAGTCTTGTCAATTGTCTTTACTATATTCATTACAAAATATAGTAGATTGCCTGTAGTTGTGATTGTGCCCTGCATTTATATCACTTGCATCTATCCCTGCAGCTCTTCTGAAAATATCCATGGCATAAACCGCTGAGTGATGGCACAGGGTGGCTTGGCAGTGGGGTCATTGCAGTCCTTCACTGTCAGGGCCCTCCCTTGTGTTCTGGAAAGTAAAGATGACAGAGCAGACAAATATATCTGCAAGACTGTAGATGTAGGGCAAGCTTTGAAAGAGAAATATATATTTTTTTAAATGTGCATCTCTGGGACTTCCGGTGCAGCTCTGGAGCTAATGGCAGCCTAAGATCGGAGCTCCGCTCACACTCCCTTCCAAAACTGCAAGAAAAGGCAAAATTCAACCAAAAACAACAGTTGATGGAGAAATTCTTACAAATGGCTTCAATTTCACAAAAAGGAACTATAAACAGATGTGCAGTGTTGCCAATAGAAGAAGAGAAATCGGGAGATGAAAAATCAGACTAGGAGACCTCAGAGTTGTTGCAGGCCCAGACGGCATCCTCAGGCAAGAAATAAAAATGTAAAAAACAAAACACCAAAGATACCATCTTGAATGATAAATTGGACAGAATAATAACAGACCTACAAGATATTAAAAAAAATTCCAGGACTTTTGTTCAGACCATGCTTTCCTTCATGCAGATGTCTCAACTTTACAATACTTAGTAGTGATGTTAGTACAGACTAGCTCAGATCAGGCCGCAGAGACTTCCCAGATTCAATCAAATTTAACTCAACTACTGGAAATAACTAATGCTCTGGGAGAGAGACAGGAAGATGCAGAGAACAGACAGAGACACAAGACTATATGGGTATATGGAATACCGGAGAATAGCGAGGGAAGAGACATGAGGGGATACATAGAGAACATGCTGAGAGGGGAGCTAGATTTGGAACAGGATTTCCCTGAGGAGATAGAGCAGGCACTCGGCCCCAAGCCCTCGGGGCCGGAGGCATGCCCACATTCTATAATTATTTGATTCCAGAGTTACCATACAAAAGAAATAATACTCCAAAAAGCATGGTCAAGAGGGAAAATATTTATGGGTAAGCAGAGACTCTTTTTTGATAATGACTACACGAGGGTCACAATGCAGAGACGATGGGAATATGTGCCCCTATTTCCAGTCTTAAGATACTTTAAAATTTCATACACCTTATCCCTCAAGACTGATGATACAGTACCTTAACAGACAGGTCACCTGTGAAACAGTGACGAGTGTGATGGAGGACTTGAGGCAGAAAGGATTTGAAATACCATCCAAATTCCCAGGGAGACCGAATAATGTGAGCTTGGGTCTGATTAAAGATAAGCGACCGGAGAAGGAATCACAGCAAGTAGCTCTTGATGAGATAAAGAAACTATTGGGTCAATTTGCTACTAACATAAAATGATTGTCTCCTTTGGGTGAGTAGGCCTATGGGTTAGAGTGCAGTGCCCTGGTGAAGAGGAAATTCAGTGCGTGGGGGAGTGAGTCCTCTGTCTAGATGATATGGTAGCTTGAGGGGAGAAACTCTAGGCTGGGTTCAGGGGTATATACCCCACAGGGAAGTACACAGATACTTCCAGTATAGAGGAGGGACCTGAAAGAGTTGAACTAGAGATAAATAGCTCTCCGGGGAAAGTAGCAGCTGAATGGTGCCAAAACAAATATGCAGGTCAGGTCGCTTGCAGGAATAGCACATATGTGCCCTATTTCAGACACCAGGAAATGATGGTAGCAAAAGGAGAGAGGTCAGGGAGCCAGCCTTTGCTTCCTGCTAAAGAATCATATCTAAATACTTTTGGGAATCTGAGGAGGTGGGTGCACCTGTAGCGATCGACACAGTGGACTGTTAAATATATTAATAAATAATGAGGCACCTTCAGAGGATTTGGACTCAGAGATCTAAACAAGGGAAGTTTGCTCAGAGTCTGGCTGTAGACTCCAAAGGGGGGGGGGACCTGGACTAGACCTGGAGTGCCTAATGAGGGCAAAGGAGTCTGCAGTAGAGATGCAGCGAATTTAAAATCTGCTGGCAGAGTGATCGTGAAGTAGCCACTTCATGTTGGCACTTTGCTACATGGAGTGCCCCATAGGAAAGGTTCACTACACCTTGTTATTATTACTTCACGTTGTCATTTCACCTTAAACGTGAAGTAAGGTGGAGAGACAACAATATTGGCAGCAACCCACCCACACAGTCACCAGAATGAATGTGCATCCCCAAAGTGCTTCTGTCTTGTGTCCAGAAAACTCCTCAGTGCTGATGAAGTGAAATGAGAGTGTAACAAGAAATGCAAAGTCTCCCAGAGTTAATGGCACACTCAGTCATGTGCGCAGTGGTCGGGTCACACAGAGTCACCAGAATTAATGTGCATCCCCAAAATGCTACTGTCCTGTGTTCAGAAAATTCCCCAGTGCTGACGAAGTGAAATGAGAGCATAACAAGAATTGCCGTCTCCCAGAATTAATGGTGCCATGCAAACGCACAGATTAAGATTGCGCTGCACACTCAAGGGATGCATACAAAAGGGCACAACAACACCTAACCAGTGCTCGCAAATCACAAAGCCAAATCTGGAAAGGAATACATTTTGCCAGCTGGGGGATTAGTGCACGGCAGTAACAATCCATTACCTGTAAAGATACCACAAAGCAGTATAAAAAATTCATGCAGGTGAGGTGGATAGCAGGTTTGCTCTGTAACACAATAAAAGGTGTCTGATTTAATGGCATGCATCGCACACACACTCAAACGCACACTCAAGTAATGCATAGCAAATTGAAAACCTTTAGTAATATTTAACCAAATGTTTTAAACAGACAAATTGCACACTGCTACACCACAACAATCAGCAAAAAAAGTAAAGAATTACTGAAAATATTACTATGCGTACATTAACACAGTTATACAAGAGAAATATAACCAAAACAGAAAGAGTGCCTTTTTCTTCCAGTTAATCTACCTACACAACAAATACGCCCCTCCCCCAAAGCACACTTCACAGTACACAGACTGACTTCTGAATGAACATTCAAAATCCACACACAACAATAAACACTCGATGATATGAGCAGAGAAGGGTTTTCTACAGTCGATGTACTACATTTTGAGCAAAAAATATTACTCAAAAAGGCATTTTAAACAGCTTTTAGAGGTTTTGAATCGAAGAGCTCTGAGAGCAAACTGTCTCCAGCTACCACTGCACACACACTACCCAGGCCAGGACTGAGGCTGTGCCAAAAAATCTAGAGCCCATGTGACCTGCAATCCCATGAATAACTGCAGTATTTCATTTGGAGCTCAATTACAGGGTGAAGTGAGGTGAATTACATTGATTTCAATGTACTTCGCCTTAAAATTGGTGGAGAAGTGGTTTGGGGAAGGCGGAAAAATGCAGCCATTGGTTTCAATGGACTTCACGTTCTTCATTATGAAGCGAAGTACTCTGCTTCACATTGTGGAGTTCTCCGCAGATTCCACATTACTCAGTGCATCACTTCATGGAGCAAATTGGGGCCACTTTGCTCACCACTACTTACAGTACTGTAACTCACATGCTGTACGGGAAGGAATGTGAATGCCTATGGCTGTACTTCCCCGATGAACTGTAGCTCAAAACTCCCCGACTTAAAAACGCTTATTAATGAGTACAATGGTGGAGTGGTGAAGCCTGGAGATACTACAAAGCATGCTTACAATACATCCAAGTAACTAGTCAAAAAATTTGTGTTGTGATTCGTGACATGATTGTGAATCATGATTTGTGACTGCATTTGTGACTGTGATGATGAAGAACATGATTCGGTGTCGACGGTGTGAGATAAACAATATGGAACTATATTGGAAACACGAATGCCTATGGCTGTACTTCCCCAGTGAGCTGTAGCACAAACTCCCTGACTTAAACACGCTCATTAATGAATACAATGGTGGGGTGGTGAAGCCTGGAGAGATACTACAAAACATGCTTACAATGCATCCAAGTAACTAGTCAAAAAATTAGTGTTGTGATTCGTGACGTGATCATGAATCGTGATTTGTGACTGCGTTTGTGACCGTGATGAAGAAGAACATGATTTGTATCACAAGTGACTCGTGATGATGGTCCTGACTTAAAATCGCATATTAATGAGTACAATGTTCATGCAGAATTATGCACCACACCTGTCCAGTACTCTGAAGGGAAGCCAAAGAAACAACTGTGACTTAAGGTACAGATGGAGATTGGGCCCTAAAGAGATGCAAATGCACAGACAGATTAAGATTGTGCTGCACACTGAAGAGATGCAGATGCAAAGGCATAACACCTAACCAGTGCTCACCATCAGAAATTCAAATCTGGAAAAGAATACCTTTGCGGTTGGGGTGGGCTGTGGGGACAATGCTGCACTGCTGCAGTAACAGTCACTAGTACTAGTACCAGTAAAGATACCACAAAGAAGTACAAAAATCACACAGCTGCAGTCGATAGCAAGTTCACATTGCTGAAATTATTATGTGGCACAATAAAAGGTGTCTGATTTGATGACACGCGTCACACACATACTCACACACACACTAAGTAATGCGTAGCAAATTGAAAACTTCAGTAATTTAACCACATATTTTAAACAAACTAAAATTATGCACTGCTGCACCACAACATTCAGCAAAAAAAGGCACGGATTATTGAAAATATTACTGTGCATACATTAACACAGTTATACAAGAAAACTATCACCAAAACAGAAAGCACTGTCTTTTTCTCCAAGTTAATCTACCTACACAACAGCTATACCCCTTCCACAAAGCACACTTCCACTGTCTCACAGTACACAGACTGAATGTTGTACATTAATTCAAAATCCACACACAAACAATAAACGCTCTATGATATGAGCACAGGAGGGTTTCCTATAATCGATGAACTAAAGTTTCAGCAAAAAAAATGACTCAAAAAGGCGTTTTTAACAGCTTTTAGAAGGTTTGAATTGCAGAGAGCTCTTACAGCAGATTGTCTCCTACAGCTTCCTACACACACTACCCCAAACTGAGGCTGTGCAGAACAATCTAGAGCCCATGTGGCCCGAAATCCCATGAATCACTGCAAAATTTACCTTTGGCGCTTAAAAACAAGGTGAAGTGAGGTGAAGTACATTGTTTTCAATGTACTCTGTCTTAAGAATTGGTGGAGTAGTGGTTTGGGAAGGCGGAGTAATGCAAAGTCGTTGTTTTCAATGGACTTTGCGTTACCCATTATAACGCAAAGTACTCCGCTTCGTGTTGTGGAGTACTCTGCGAAGTCGCCTTCACTCCACAAATCACTTTGCAGAGCAAATTGGGGCCGCTTCGCCCATCTCTAGTTGGGAGGGGGGACCTATTGACCTCAGAAAGTGCGCTGGAAACAATAATTTTGGCCTCCTAGTGGTAGGAGAAGGCAAAGATCATAAGCAATACCCACCATGAGACATGCACTTCCTAAGGCCGAGAGCCTGGGAGACTCTCTAACAAAAAAGACTCTTTAGATCATATTTGGAGAGAAAGAGACTGATTTGATTGGGAATATGGGATAAAATATGGTCAAAACGACTGGAAGAAAATAATTTGAAGGAAGAGCTGAAGTCAATACTGCGAATAATAAGGATTGAATGTTTTAATAAAATAAGTTCCCTTGTGAATCTGTATTGGAGGGGAAGGGAGAAAGTGAAATGAAGAGACCAGAGTTATGCACCTGTATTAACTGCCTCAGTTTGGTGATATTTTGTGTTAGAGTTTTTAATTTTTATTTAAGATGTTTTTTCTTTAAGGGACCTGACTGCCAAACAGTGGTATTGGCTATGGCCCAGCTTAGTTTCTGGTTATATTATGGGGGATATGTGCAACCCCCAGAGCAGGCCTACAGAGTAAGGCAAGTAGCCCACATTCGACGGAATATTCCGCCCTTGTCAGAGATAATTCTGACACTGGAAGTCACTATGTACATAGTTCATAATGGGGGGGACTGCTTGGGGGGATACAAATAAGGAAGAGATACAGAGACATCAGGGAGAACAAACAGATGAGACATGAAATTAGAATATCATGGAGGAACACAGATCAGAAAAAGTTCAGGGAAATAAGTAGTGGAACACAGACACAATATAATAAAGATGAGAGAATGAGAGAAGAGAAAATGTATCAAGTGTATGTAGATGTCTTAGACTAAGAAACTTCTTAGAGTGGTATTCCAGAATGTCAATGTATTGAGTAATCCTATAAAAAGAACTAAAATAATTTCTCATCTTAGAAAAATGCACCCCCAGATCATTCTCCTCCAACAGACACATTTATCCAAAGACGAGCACCAGAAATTGCTTAAATATGGAATGCTGGGTATAGTAGCCAGTGCATACATGAGGGGACGAAGGAGGGGATTGGCAATTCTCATACCAAAGTCCTTAACTATTCAAATTCTTGAATCATATCAGGATGGCGAGGGCAGGTTGTCCTTGGTTAAAGGGAACTGGGAAGGGCAGGTTTACACAGTGGGAAGTATATATGTCCCCCCGAGTTCAGAGAGCACTGGCTATCAAACCATCTTTGATAAAATCATAGCATTTAAGCAAGGGATATTGATATTAGATGGAGACTTGAATCTTCTAATGAATTCTTCATGAGACAGTTCAAACCCTAGCACACTCAGAGCTACAAGGGAGCAGAAACATGGTAGGAGGTTAATAAAAGATCTTGCCCTAATAGATACCTGGTGGCACTGCCATCCAACATCACATAGTTACACACATTTCTCGGGGGTCCATAATACCTATTCACAAATTGATTATTTCTTGGTGGAAGCAGAATCTATAGATATAATACATAATGCAATGATCTCACCAATTCATTTATCAGATCATGCTATAATTACTGTGGAACTAGAATCAGAACAGGAATCTACAATGAGACAATGGTGGTTTAATAATATGTTTATTAAAGATAAACAGTTTAAAGAAAAGGTTCAGCAATGGATTCCCAGAATCTTACAGGAGAATTTTATGGAAGAGGTACCAGAAAGAACATTATGGGACACTTTAAAATCAGTACTACGGGGAGAGATTATAGCATATGCAACCCACCAAAAGAAACAGAGATTTAGGAAACAAAAAGAATGAGAAATGAAGCTAGAGAGAGTACAACTACATGCAAAAGGAAGGGACATCACTATTGCACAGATAAACCAGAAAAAGACACAGCTACAAGATTTATTAAACCAAAAGACAGAACAAGCTTTGATGTATGTGAAACAAAAATACTATAAGGGGGGTAGTAAGGCTGCCAAAATTCTGGCCTATAGATTACGAAAACAACAAGCATCCTCAATAATAACTAAAATAAAACACCCCACACAACCTAAAATATTGAATAAAACAAAAGATATACTCAAGGGATTAAGGGAATTTTACTTAAAATTATACAATCAACCTCAGGAACCAGACAAAGAAAAGTATCAAAATTTTTTTACAAAAATACGACTACCCAAAATTACAGAGGAACAACGTAATTCCCTAACCAGATCTATTGCTTCACAGGAGATAGATCTTGCTCTACATAATTCTAAATCAAACAAAAACCCTGGCCCAGACAGATATGCTGCAGAAATCTATAAAACATTCCGGAAAGCACTACTTACAATGTTAACCAAACTGTTTAATGCAGTACAAGAGAATACCTCCCCTATTCCAAATAGTTGGCAATATGCTAATAAATCTGCTATACTTAAACCAGATAAAGACCCATTAAACTGTGAATGTTATCGTCCCATATCAGTTTTAAACCAGGATTATAAATATTTTACAGCCATTATGGCTAAATGATTAAAGAACATATTGCCACATATTATTAATAAGGACCAAGCAGGTTTTATAATAAAATGCCAAACAGCGGATAATATTAAATGAACAGTGTTCCTTTTGGAAGTGATTCAAAGAGAGCAAACCCCCTTTATACTTCTGAGTATGGACACCCAGAAGGCATTTGACAGGGTCTCCTGGAAATTTCTGAGATACACGATGGAGAAATTCAATTTTCCAGCAACTTTTTTGAATATAATCTAACGACTATATACCTCTCCACAAGCCGTGATAAAAGTGAAGGGGTCATACTCAACCCGTTTTCCCCTAAACAGAGGTACCTGTCAGGGTTGCCCCCTATTGCCCTCCCTATTTGCCTTGCATGCTGAACCTTTAGCCCAAGCCATCCGAGAAAACATACAGATTACAGGAGTAAACTACCTAAATACCGTACACAAAACGGCTTTTTTTGCTGACGACCTGTTAATATACTTAACAGAACCGGAGACTTCCATTTCAAAGTTGTTCTCTCTCTTTTGGGATAATTAGAGTCTATTTCAGGATATAAATTAAATACAAGTAAAACAGAAGTAGTGACCTTTAATTACCAACTGAGTATGGAAATCCAGATGAGTTACCCACTGAGATGGAAAAGTAGTACATTTAGATATTTAGGGATAAATCTTACAAAGGAAACCCATAATCTTTATGAAGCTAATTATACACCTCTCGTTCAATCTATTAGAGAAGACTTCCAGAGATAGGACCCTCTACCCCCCTCTCGCTGAATCAAAGAATTGATGTTATAAGAATGAATATACTTCCAAGATTCTTGTACTTCTTTCAGACTCTTCCGGTTTTTCCATCAAAGAAAGATTTAAAAAAAAATGGAATAGTACGATATCTAGGTTTTTATGGCAGGGAAGAAAACCAAGGATAAAATACAAGACCCTTCAGTTACCCAAAAATAGTGGGGGGCTAGCAATACCAAATTTAGAATAATATGCACAGGCAGCGGTAATATCACACATACTACACTTGTTAGATGAAGGGATGGACCCGCATTGGAAGGAAATAGAACAAGGGAACCAAATAGGGGAGATTGAGAAATACCTGTTTGGATAGATCATACCAAATGCAATAATGGAAAGAGAGATCAGATTTAAACAAACTAGACAGCTCCTGAGAATTTGGGGAACAATAATTAAAAAAACTAAAGACCCTATAGCAAACCTCCTATGGAAAATCACAGCAGACCCCAGATTTGAACCAGCTAGACAAGATTAAAACTTTAAAAGGTGGCAACACCAGGGACTTATCAGATTTTACCAATTATATGAGCAGGGAATTTTTTGTCAATTCCAGACACTGGAGAAAAAATACTAACTGGGGAAACAAGATTTTTTAAATTTCTTCAGATAAGAAATTATTGCAGGAACCTGATGGGCATCTCTTGGGATTCAGGGGGATACACCCACTAATGGGAATTATAATTAAAACAATAGAGATAGCAATACCAGAACATGTCATATCCAGGACTTACCAAGCCCTAAATAGTAAACAAAAAGACAGTACATTACATTCACAACAATGCTGGGAGGAAGAGTTAGGTATTAACCTAGAGGAGGAGAGATGGGAATTGATATATTCAACAGTGCATAGAACCACAAGATCTTTGATCTGGAGAGAGTTTGGCTGGAAGTGTTTATTAAGATTCTTTAGAACACCACAAATAGTAGGGAAGTTTGATGCTCAGCTAGGATCAGAATGTTGGAGAGGATGCAGAGAACCTTCAGCTAATCATAAACATGTATTTTGGAGCTGCCCACTCCTAGAGTCATTTTGGAGAGAGGTGGGGGGAGCTTTGGGGGAACTGTTCCCAGAAATAGGGAGATTGACACCCAAATGTGCACTTATTCTTGATTTCCCTACGGGAATAGGGAGAGGTAACCCCAGGTTCTTACTAGCTATGTTACTTCTTGCAGCTCATAAAGCTGTGACAAGGAAATGGCTCCAAAAAGTCCAACCAACCTCTCAGGAATGGGAAGACATAACTTATCAAATATATAGAACAGAGCTTTGACGGCTCATATCAATTTAAAGGTCCCAAGATGTATTGACTCCTGGACTAAGTGGTAGTTATGGATACCCAGGCATAGACCAGATTTGATCCACTAAGGGAAATTAAAAACTTTTATAGACCTGGGATTACCACAAGGAAGTACGTGAAAGATTTAACAAATGTATTAGATTAATAATGAGGATATGTATTCCCTGACAAATACCTGATGAAATGTCAAATGTCTTATCTATATTGTATTTATTGTAATGAGAATGAATACAAAATGTACTCTGTTCTGTCCTTGGAAAACTTCGAAATAAAAAATATATATATATAAAAAAATGTTTATCTCTGGTTGCTAATTACAACTATATCTACATGGAGACATCTTCCCTTTCTTTTACTTAAGCTCAGTGCTCTGAACAAGATGGAGTGCTACTTCAAGTAAAACTGATTTTTAAATACCCCATATCAATCGAACAAGCAATATATGTTAGACAAATAAATACCAGTAGACATTTAAAGATTCTTGGTAGAGCAGGAAGCCTAAGAAAGTGTTTGATAATATATTAAATAGTAACATAGGAGATACCAGGGGCCACATATTCAAAACTTTGCCCAGTAGGCAAAGTGCACCCTGTTTGCCTGGGGTTTGCACCCGAGCATAATATTCAAAGGGGGCTGTGGTGTGCACTAAAAAGGTTAGCACACATGCAAACGAATAATGTAAGTAATGGGCAAAGGGAGGGGTGGGGACAGGAATCCTGGAGCAGCACAATATTCAGTGTGATAGTACTGCACAAAGGACACCTTGCACTGTGCAAGTACTGCCAAGAAGAAGCCCAACTTACTACAACCAATCCTAGTGGCCAGTGGAGCCACTAAAGACAATGACCACATTTGCGGTTGGGGGAGCACATCTGCTTCATAGTGGCTAGCAGCACCCTCCCAACCTCCAATTCCCGTCCCTGATGAAAATAAAAATTTCCCTTGTGCCTAGTGGTCCCCCCCCCCACCCTCCAATCACTGTCCTGTATAATGTAAAAATTTCCCTGGTGCCCAGTTGTCCCTTCCACCCTCCAATCACCGTCCTGTATAATGTTAAAAAATGTGTTGTTGCCTAGTGGTCTCCCCCCCTCCGGTCACCATCCTATATAATATAAAAGTTTCCCTGGTGTCCAGTTGTCCTCCCCACCCTCTGATTGCCGTCTTGTATAATGTAAAGAATCACTCTCGTGTTCGGTGGTCTCCCCCACTCTCCAATCGCTGTCCTGTATAATGTGCAAAATGTTCCTGGTGTCCAATGGCCCCCCCACCCTCTGATCACCATCCTGTATAATGTAAAAACTTTCCCTGGTGTTCAGTGGTCCACCTCACCCTCTGATCACCATCCCATATAATGTAAAGAATCACTCTGGTGGCCTGTGATCTTTCCCACCCTCTGATCGCCATTCCATATAATGTACAACATTTCCATGGTGTCCAGTGGTCCCCCCAACTCCGATCACCATCCTGTATAATGTACCAAATCTTTCTGGTGTCTAGTTGTCCCCCCACCCTCCAATCACTGGTCCTGTACTACAATACTTATTCCCTGGTGTCTAGTGGCCTCCCCCATGATCCCCATCCCTGTACTTGCCGAAGTTCTCCTTGCCATGTAGCAACCCACCGTACCACAGGAACTGACCAACCCTCTCAGCAACCCCGCCCCTTATCTTCATTGCCGGTGCTGTGGTAGCACATATGGTGACCAGCACAGTCATCCTCTCACCACCTTGGCGGCCTGGTCTAGTATATGATGAGGAGCAATGCTGCATTTCATCTATGGTAGATAGTAATACTTGCTTCCTTTATGGTATAGGGACACGCCTCCCTTCTGTAGTCACATACAGTGGTTGGCTGAGGTAGTGAGAGAAGGGCTGTGCTGGTTGCTGCATGAGCTCCCATGGCACCATTGATGAAGGTCAGGGAGGTTGCAGGGTGGGTTGATCAGTACTCATGGTGCGGGGTGCTAGACACCCTAGGAAAACTTCTGCAACTACAGGGATGGGGATTGGTTGATGGGTGGGGGGTGCCACTGTACACCAGGGAATAAGTGTTATAATATGGAGCTGGTAATCAGAGGACGAGGGGACCACTGGACACCAGGGAAATTTTGTACATTACTCAGGATGGAGATCAGAGGGTGGGGGGGACCACTGGACTCCAGGGAGATTCTTTATATTATACAGGATGGTGACCGGAGGGTGGTTGGGACCACTGACCCCAGAGGCATTCTTTACATTATACGGGATGGCAATCAGAGGGTAGGGCGACCACTGGACACTGTAGATATTATTTTCATTATATGGGATGCTGATCGGAGCATGGGGGAGAGCACTGGACACCAGAAGGATTCTTCACATTTTATGGGATGGTGATTGGAGGATGGGGGGACCACTGGACACCAAGGTGATTCTTTACATTGTATGAGATGATGATCAGAGAGTAGGGGGACCTCTGGACACCAGTGGAATTCTTTACATTATATAAAATGGAGATCAGAGGGTGCGGGGACCACTGCACACCAGGGAACACTTGATCTTTACTGGGGACAATGATTGGAGGGTGAGGGGTGCTACTTAACAGCTGGGAATAGCTCTACTTTTATGGGACCAGACATTCTGGGTGGTGGTAGGGCCAGTCATGGGGGTGCAGACCTGCTGTTGCTTCCCAATACAAATGCACCCCTGATGGGCATGCAACTGACCCCTTAGTGCCTTGCGTGCCCAATGGACTCATTGCATGGTGCTGTCTAAATATTGTGTCAGGAGCCACTGGCATTATCAGGTCTGGAGGTGTTATTCCTTGCATTGCCAGGATCCATATCAGGGCAAGCTACTCAACTTAGTGCTGTGCTGACATACCCCTATATTCAGTTGGATAGTGCTGGGGCACTGTCAGACTGAATATAATATCCTCAGTACTGCAGGCAATGGGCAAGTGCAGCACAATCTCTTGCGCTCCACTTTGCCTGTTTTTCAATATCTGGTCCCATGTGTTTTAAACACCTAATGTACTACAGTTTCTAGGGCCGTAGGCCATAGGCCCTTATCTGCCGACACTGTCTATGTATCTGTGTCTATGTAGTACAAAAATGATGCCTCTATGGATAGCTACCCTGCAAATGAAGTGAAGCAGTAATGTACAATGGGGTCTATGCATGGATGGGCACATGATAGGTGCTACAGGTGCTTACCCTAGTCACAGCCCTCCACACTCTTGTACAGGTGCACTTTCTGAGCCAGGTACTAAATCTTGGCCATCTGTCCATAGCCTCACCCAGTAGACTCATAAGAGCATGGCAGGGACAGGAAGCAGCACACAGGTGGATGCTCGCACTCCTGGCAAAGTGGATTCCCTTTACCATGTAGCACAGGGGCATAGAGGTCAGAATGCACCCTGGTACCAGCTAGGGCAGTGGCACTGATGGAGAGTGCCATCAGGGGGCCCCTTGACCTCACTGTATGTCCAGATGGCTAGGGGTTGCAGTACAGGTGTGGCTGCTGTGTCTGTTGAGCCACCAGTTGGAGGGGGCATGAGGGGGCTAGGACAGGGTGACAGAAGCTGTAGCCTGTGGCCCCCCACCAGCATTCCAAGCTATTGTGCATGGTGTGGAGTCTAGTATCAACCCCTGAACACACACCCTGCTTGTCCACCTGAGCAGCGGTGGGAGCTGCAGGGTTATCCAGTGCAGAAGGGGCATGCGCCCCTACTGTGAATGCTGCAGGGGTTTGACTGGACCTTGCTGTATGGCAGTTCATCGTAGGGGGCCCTATGCACCATGTATAAGCGGTGGGTAAGCATAGTGCCTTGACCCCACTGTACTTATTATCAGTAGTTAATGACTGGTTGAAGTGTTTAGCTTCCTCAGCTTTACCCCAGGCATTTTATTCTTTAGCCAGCCATGAATGTATAAATGTCTAGTACACACAGGTGTTATTAGGAGGTAAAAGATATGGAGTCTGTGCTTTCAAAGGCTGGGGAAGCTGTACATTGTTTTAATTCCCAGTGTCCTTGTAAGAGGCTCTGGTTAGACCTCTTTTAAAGAAGCCCTCTTTGGACCCGGACTGCCTCAGCAACTACAGGCCAGTCTCAGACCTCCAATTTTTAGGGAAGATTATAGAAAAAGTGGTGACCATCCAGCTTGAGAGACATCTCATATCTTCTTCTACCTATGAGCCTTTCCAGTCTGGGTTCTGGGCAGGGCATAGTATGGAGACTACCCTGGTAAGGGTGCTTAATGATCTCTTGATGGCAAGGGACAGGGCAGCCCGTACTATCTTGGTTCTCCTGGACCTCTCTGCGGCATTCGACGTCAGGGACCATAAGGTGCTGCTTGACCACCTGCAGTTCTGGTGTGGCCTGTCTGGTAATGTCATTAACTGGTTCAGGTCATACCTGACAGACAAAGTGCAGAGGGTGAAAATGGGACTAGTCTCATCTATCCCAAGGCCTCTGAGCTGTGGGGTGATGCAGGGGTCGGTCTTGTCGCCCTTATTGTTCACAGTGTACATGTTACCACTGGGGGACATTATCAAGTGGTATGGGTTGAGTTTTCACTGCTATGCAGATGAACTTTACTTGTCCTGTGCACCCAATGTCCAGGTGTCAGACTCAATATTTAACAGCTGCCTCAAGGAAATCCAGTCATGGATGACTCACAACTGGCTTAGGCTCAACCCAGACAAGACTGAGGTATTGGTGGTGGAGCCAGATCATCATGGAGGAAGGGGGGTGGTTTTTTTTTCCCTAGCCTAGTGTTGGGGGATGTTCCCCTTGTCCATTCTAGACAGTGAAGGATTTGGGTGTGATCCTAGATGATGGCTTGAAACTTGAGGCTCAGGTGTTTGCCATGGTTAAAAGTGGACTTTATCATGTTAGGAATATCCCCCAAATCCAAGCCCTGATCCCTCCTGAGGACCTGCCCACACTGGTACATGCTTTTGTCACTTCCAAGTTGGATTACTGTAATGCCCTGTACCTTGGGTTGTCTGGAGGCAACCTCTGCAGGCTGCAGCTGGTGAACAATGCGGCGGCGAGACTTTTGACTGGGGTAAGGAGATGCGAGCATATTACCCCAGTCCACTGCGGACTACACTGGCTGCCTGTCAGGTGGAGGACTGTCTTCAAGATAGGGCCCCTCATCTATAAAACCCTGCATAGTGGGGCTCCCACCTATCTGCAAGATCTCCTTGTCCCTTACCATCTGGCCCAGACGCTCCGTTCTGCCGAGGGAGGTCTCCTTGGGGTTCCCAAGGTTAGGTTGTGACCTGGAGGGACACCAGACTATACTGACAGGATGGTCTGCATCTGTCCAGGAAGGGAACAAGTCTTTTGAGCAATCGATTTGAATGCTTCATTGGCAAGCTTTTAAACTAGTCAAGGGGGGAGGCACTGATAAGCAGCAGGAAAATCCCAGCCTCTCCCTACAAAACAGGGTACTAAATGAGAAAAAGACCGAGGTAGAAAGGTCAGTGGGGGATGCTGCAAAAGAAGGTAAAGCCATCAAAAAATGGAGATCAATGAGTACCAATGCCCGTAGTCTGAGTAACAAGCTTCCTGAATTAGTGGCCTTGATGGAGGAGGAACATCTGGATATTGTGGCAGTCACAGAAACATGGTACACACAAAACCATGACTGGGACATAAACATACCAGGATACACTATCTACAGGAGGGACAGGGAGGGTAAAGAGGAGGAGGAGTAGCTCTTTACATAAGGGAAGGAATCAAAGCAACAGAACAAAAGGGAAAACAGGGAGGAGAAGAAGCACTGTGGGTAAATTTGGAGACAGGCAATGGCACCACAATCCGTGCAGGGGTTGTATACAGACCCCCTTCTCAGGGGAGGAAATGGACAAGGAAATGATAGAAATAATACTTAGAATGGCAGAAAAAGGGGAGATATTGCTGATGGGTGATCTGAATATGCCAGATGTTAACTGGAGTGCAGTTGCAGCAGCCACTTCAAAGAGTGGGGTTATTCTAGATGCCCTACAGGGGGCATGCCTAGACAACTAGTATTGGAGCCCACTCGAGAGGGCAATCCTAGACCTGGTTCTCTCAAATGGAGATGAAGAGAGATCACAGATGTAGAGTGGGTAGCCATCTGGGAACTAGCGACCATCGAACAGTATGGTTCACAATAAACACAGCAATAGAGTCAAGCCATACAAAGGCAAAAGTACTGGACTTTAGGAGGGCTGACTTTGCCAAAATGGGTGAGTGCCTAAGGAATGCACTAGCAAATGGGCAGGAAGGAGGGGTGGAAGAACAATGGGGAATAATAAAAACTGCCATCACAGAGGTAACAAGCCTTTGTGTGAAGCAAATAAACAAAACAAAACGATGTAAGAAACCACTATGGTTCTCAAAGGAAGTGGCAGTGAAGGTTCAAGAGAAAAAGAAAGCATTCAGGAAGTACAAGGAATCACAGAAGGAGCAGGATAGAGAACTGTATCAGTTAAAGCAAAAGGAAGCTGGGAAGGCAGTCAGAACAGCAAAGAGGCCAAACCGAGGAAAAAATAGCCAACTCAGTTAAAAGAGGGATAAAACCTTTTATAGGTACATCGGAGCAAGGAAGACCAAGGAGGGTTAGTGAGGCTTAATAAAGAGGAGGGAGGGAGGGTGGGCAGAGGTGACTGTGAAAAGGCAGAGATACTAAACAAATATTTTGCTCAGTATTTACAAAGGAAATGTGGAGGTACCTAAAACAAACAGTAGAAACACTCTGGATACAGAAGTTGATACCAGCCCATTTACAGAAGTAAGGGTTCTGAAAGAACTCTTAAAACTGAAGGTGGACAAAGCAATGGGGCCTGATGGGATTCATCCCAGAATTCTAAAAGAACTAAAGGTAGAACTAGTGACACCACTGACTACCCTCTTTAACAAATCATGGGAGGATGGGTGGTACCCGAGGACTGGATAAGGGCAGATGTGATTCCCCTTCACAAAAGTGGGAGCAAGGCAGAAGCAGGAAACTACAGACCTGTTAGTTTAACCTCAGTGGTAGGAAAATGATGGAATCACTTCTGAAGGAAAGAATTGTTGAGTATCTAGAGGCCAGAGGGCTCAGGACCCAAGGCAACATGGATTCACAGCCGGAAGTTCATGCCAGACAAATCTGATAGATTTCTTTGACTGGGTGACAAAGTAGTAGATCAGGGAGGGCTGTGGACATGGCCTTCCTAGACTTTAGCAAGGCATTTGACACAGTCCCACACAAAAGATTAATATACAAGTTAGCCAGCCTGGGAGTGGGTCCCAGAATGACAGCCTGGGTAAAGAATTGGCTGGAGAATAGGACACAGAGAGTAATAGTAAATGGAGTCCACTCTGAAGAAAGGGGTTACTAGTGGGTACCGCAGGGTTCAGTATTAGACGGTCCTCTTCAATGTCTTTATAAGTGACATTGCAGAGGGACTGGAAGAAAAATATCTCTCTTGCAGATGACACAAAGATCTGCAACAGAGTTGATGCACACAGTGGGGTGGAAAGGATGAGAAGGGACTTGGCGAGGTTAGAGGAATGGTCAAATGTATGGCAGCTTAGATTCAATGCTAAAGTGCAAGGTAATGCACCTGGAAACAAAACCCAGGGAAGAGTACACAATGGGGGTGAGATACTAGCAACAACAAAAATGGAAAGGGACCTGGGGGTAGTCATATCAGATGACCTAAAGGTGGGCAAGCAATGTGAGAGGGCAGCAAGGAGGGCTGAGGAGATACTGGGATGCATAGGAGAGGCATCACCAGTAGAAAACAGAGTTATTATCCCTCTGTACAGACAGTTGGTGAGACCCCATCTGGAGTACTGCGTGCAGTTCTGGAGACCCAATCTCCGCAAAGACATAGACAGGATGGAACTGTCCAGAGGAGGGCAACTAAAATGGTGCAGGGTCTGCACTGGAAGACATATGAAGAGATACTTAAGGAGCTGAATATGTATAGCCTCGAGGAAAGGAGGGAGAGGGGGGACATGATAGAAACTTTCAAGTACCTCAAGGGAATCAACAAAGTCCAAGAGGGTAGCATCTTTCAAAAAAAGAGGTGTGCAAGAACAAGGGGCACAATCTGAAGATAGAAGAGAGGCGCTCAGAGGTAATTTAAGGAAGTATTTTTCACAGAGAGGGTTGTGGATGCATGGAGCAGCCTTCCGGAGGAGGTTGTGGAGTCAAAAACAGTGGTGGAATTCAAGCATGCATGGGACAGTCATAAGGCAATTCTAGGGGGTGGGGGTGGGAAGAAGTAGGCTGCTGGTTAACTAGGATCTGCAGCTTATCCATTAGGTAGGGAAATGGGCAGACTGGGTGGGCCAGGCGGTCCTTATCTGCCGTCAAAATCTATGTTTCTATGTTTCTATTTGAGAGACAGAGCATTTGCGGTGGCAGCTCCAACCCTGTGGAACTCCTTATCTGACCATTTGAGAGGGGGCTTCCTTGGTGGAAGCCTTTAAAAGGGGATTAAAGACATACCTGTTTCAACTAGCTTTTATTGATTGAAGCTGCTTAATAGATACAGTAGATGGGAGTCTATATTCATAATGATTTTATTATATGTGTGTCTTATGTCTCTTTTTAAATAATTGGTTTTGTATTATGGCTTTTATTGTACAGCACTCAGAGACTCAGGAATTGGGCACTCCATAAATAAAATGTCTGTCTGTCTGTCTGTCTGTTCTATCTATCTATCTATCTATCTATCTATCTAAACTGATGTATTTCAGCAGTGGTATTCAGAAAAGGGTCATGCCCAATTGATAAGATCTGGGACTGAAACCGCAGAAGCCTGAGTTCAACAACACCACTCTGCCATTATGAAGTTTTGTCTTCTGGATACATAAACAACATTTCAACATTTTTTTCCATAAGTTTTTCTACCCAGCTACATTTGTCATTCAGGGATATACCCTGTTCCCAGGGACAGGGTGTTTAGGACTGTGTCCTCCGATCCTTTGGCCCCCAGTAACCCACAGCTACCCCACAACTTTCTGCTGTGACAAGTGCTCTGGGATGGAGGCCTGTTCCCCACCACCACCCGAAGCAGTCCACTGTTTGGAGGCAGGTACTAGGACTCGGGGATCTCAGAGGCTCAGACTGTCAAACCTGGTTGGTTTTTCTCCCTTTTAGGTTCCTCCACCTCCCTCAACATGAGCACAGCCTTCCTGGTGGCCTCACATGCACACAGTGCATCCCTGTGCCAGAAGCTCCCAGTTACAGGGTCACTGTGGTGCCAGTCCTCACCATCAATCCTCCCCAGTGAAGGAGGCCCATCTTCCACCCAGTTCACAAAATAGTGGCGGCAAGGGCTCCATGCCTGTGCATGTATGACGTTGTGGGTTGGCGAGCAGAGCCTACCAATGACCTCCCTCCTTCCCCAGCCATCCCTGCTATGCACTTGTACCTGTGGTACTCCGTTTTGCAGTGCTGTGGCACAAATCAGCACCCACTCTCCCCAGAGAAGAACACCCTCTGGTCTGATTGATTTCCCTGCCTCTGGCCCTCCGACAACTCAGGTTCATTCCTAAACCTGGGTCACCAGCATTGTGAGCCGTAATGCTGCTGCAGTGCCAACAGGCCACATCTGAAAGTCCCTGAAATGTTTTTTTGTCATGGTAACACTCCCTTTGTTTATGTCAGCTGTCCTTTACTAAGCACCTAAGTATGAAATAACCCATGACAGGGTGCAGTGACAGCACAGTAATTCCATGCCACAAGTTGGTTGTAAGGCACACAGAGCAGTCAAGGGCATCAAACATTTCTGAAGTGTCAGTATTGTGTTGTCCCCATACACCCACAGTAGGTTATTCCACTTACAACATCTGTAAAGAGGTCAAAAGTTTTACACATACTGTTAACTGGCCACATTAAAAATCTACTGGATTGCTACCAGTGGGAAAACATATATATTTTTTTTCCAACTTTTTTTATCCATCTCCCCATCATTTTGGACTCCTTCAACCTTTTGCCAGCGTCACAATCTTGTTTATTAAGGCCTTCTTCCTAGGTCCTGGACCCAGAACACACCACAAGGCTAGATCTCCCTTGGATGCTTTCTGCTCCTCAATTGTACTCCCTACTTAATCCAGCTGACACCCCCTCATGGAAGTGAAGTCCTGGAGCTGTCCCCAGGCCTAGGGAGAGAAGCCAGATGTTGGACATGGGGGGGGGCAGAGCAGGTGAGGTATCATCTTCTCAAATGGCAGTTTTTTTTCCTTTTCCTTGTTTCCTGGTGGAGCAGCCATGCCATGATGCCAGTAATGCCACTGTCTGTACTTCTGCACATAGTGCACATCTGACACCTCCTCTCCCCTTGTTCTGGAGTTCCAGGTGCTCACCCCCAGCCACCACTAGAAGTTAAGCAAGCACAGGGAGTCACACCCCCTGCCCCCATTCTCCCAGAGGAGGAGAGCTATTCCTTGGATGCTCATTTCTCTTCCTCTGGCTGGCCCCCCAATGTACATGGCTTGCTCATCAGCATTGCAAGTGGTACCGCAACTGTTGTACTGGTTGGCCAGCTAGGAAGTCAACGTTCTTATTGGTCAGTTATCAGCTCTTCAATCATTTCTTAATGGCCAAAAGAACCGTTCAGTGATACTTCAGTCATGAGTTAATATCAATTATAATTAATATTATAAAGAGTTGAATAACAAATGTCACCTGAGGGTAATCTTTAACGAAAAAATGTTGACACTTCCAACCAGTGCACCACAATAATTGTAAAGGCCAATAGAGTACTTTGGGCTATAAAATGCAATTTTACAAGTAGAAGAGCTGAGGTTACAGTGCCCCTATACAGAGCATATGTGAGGCCTATTCTAGATTATGCTAGCCAAGTATGGAGTCCTCTAACCAGGAGAGAGAGAGATAGATAATATTGAGAAAGTTCAATGCCAAGCAACTAAAATGATCCATGAACAGCTAAAAGAGCCATCTTAAAATCAGTTGAACCTGGTTTTAAATCTAATTCCATACTAGCACTCTGGACCCTGTTGATATAAGGGCTATAGCATTCTTATAAGCCAAGCCTTTGGGGTCTTTTAATGAGGTGATACATGGCCAATTGCAATAGGCTACGATGCAACTGGATACCAAAATAAAGTGGGATATTAACAAAGAACATGCAACAGAAACGTCCGTGGTGAGGGTCGAGTACTTTACGGTTCTACTGAAAATTCAGCTGTTATGAATTTGCTGCTATAAGCACCCAATGTATTGTATAAAGCACATCATTAGATATGTTTTCAGTATATCAAGAAATGCATCTTGTATTATATACTAGTCTTTTTTTAATCTAACTTAAATCCACTTCTTTTGTGTTCTTAAAATCTTCTTAACTAGAATAATTTAGGATATGGAGGGGTTAATCCTTGAGGAACTATTGGACAGGCTGAGAATATTTTCTCTGCACTAAAGACGGCTAAGGATACCAGCGATTACAGTATTTCAAACTTTAAAAAGATTACATGAAGTGGGCAGGGGAAAACATTTTCAATCTTGTTTACTGCTTTAACACTAGAGGGCATTACAGACATTGAAAGGGGAGTGAGTTACAGTTAAAAGAAATGCGTGGAAGCACTTTTCGCTCAGAGTGAAAAATCTATGGAACACTCTCCTGTGGCAAGCAGTAGATAGGGGGAGTGCTGAATCTTTTTTTTTTTTTTTTTTTGCAACTTGTGTTTATGCTTCCAGCCTGTCGCCATTAGTCCACTCCTTCAGGCTCCCCTAGGACGATCCCCGCTGCCTGCTGAACTCACTGGCTGTTGTTGGATTCCAGGTACCCTCACATCTACCATTGTCTTGTTAAGTCCAGCATATTCCTGCCAGGGTTCTCTGTGCTGCCACTAGGAAGAAGCTGTATCAGCTATCCTTCGAATGTCAGCTGAGGGAGGTGGAGCTGACACACTACAGGGTCAGGTGGTGTGGAAGAAATTTCCAGAAAGCCATCATCTGTTCTAATGCAATAGTTCTTAGACTTTGTCACAGTGAGCCTCCCCAAATCCATGGAAAAGATTTTGAGCCTCCCCCAAAAACTGAAATAATCTTGGGCTTCCCCAAAGAAAAATAACATACTGTACTTTGCGCGGTACACCATGAATAAATTGAAACCCCTTTGAGTACTTGGCTCACATTCAATTCTTTCATTCAGTTCTTTGTCTTATACTGATGTGGAACATTTGAAAAGAGCTCCTGTGCTCAAAGGTGTTATCTGAATAACAAATAAATAAAATAAACAAATATCATTATTCAACTTATTGTAACCCCCAAAACAGGCAAGCCTACTTGCTCCACTATTTTCATTCTTGAACCATTGTTACCCCTTGTTGCAGTACCTTCTCATGTGTCAGAGTACTTTCTCTGTTTCCTCTCTATATGAAATAACCTTCCTGCATACTTTGCCTCTCCCCCTCCTTCCCTGCTTCTAAGCAACTTCTCTGGGATTACTTTGCTCCTTCCTGCTATTGCTCTTAGCACTTCTATGATCAACCCTTGTATTTGGGCTGTTCTGCCATCAGTCTACAAATTGATCAATTACCACCACTCATTATTAGTTTATCGTTCATATTTGTTTGCACTATTGTTCGTTGTGTATTTCTTGATTGTTTTGCAGCTATCTTTTGAAATGTATTCACTACCTGCCCTTCCCTTGGTACACCTGAAATGAGCCTTGGCTCATTCACCTTCCCTTGTCACCTATTAGTAAATAAATACATAAAATGCAATTGCTATTATCCTCTTTCAGTTTGTTTCATCTCTTCACACAAAATATATAAACCTCAAAATTTAACTACAGTACTTTTTCAGACTTGCTTGAGCCTCCCCTAGAACAGGCTGGGGCCTCCCCAGGGAGGCTGGCCTCATCATTTGAGAACCCCTGTTCTAATGGATGGCCATTTGTCAGGGTTATGGGGGCCCATTCACTACAGTACCTGACTAGAGCATGCATGCAGCAGCATCCTGGGGGAGGGACATCTGGCTACATATAATCACAAACGTCACAAAGAATATATCACCTGCCCACCACTAGAGGCTGCTATTGCAGTAATATGGCACAACCTGACCTCCTGGATGTCCACACTCCTCCCTGCTGGCTTCTACACCCCACGTCCCAGGCTTCAGGTGTGAATATCGGTTGCCAGTGTACTGAAGTGGTCCTACACCACTTGGCACCATCAAGCTGGCCCGTGTTGAATCTTTCTAACTAACGCTGGAGAAGTTTGTTATGAAAAATTACATTAATGGCACAGTATCTAAGTAACTCATGATGGGGTACCCACTTGTGATGGGGCAGTATTGGACCTGGTACACATTAAAGAGGACAGTGTTGCAGATGTCAAGGTGGGATGCCAGTTGGGGACCAGTGATCACCATATAGTGTGGTTCAATGTAAGGACTGCTGCAGAGTTGAACTACACAAGGGCAAGGGTCCTGCAGTTAAGGAGGGCAGATTTTATAAAAATACGTGAATGTCTCAGGGCCGCAGGAATGACCTAGTAGGGGGATGACCTGAGTGGGGTGGAGAAATAGTGGGCAAAGTTCAAAGGGGGCATAGTGACCGCAATAAACCTCTGTGTCAAGCAAGTGAGTAAAAGTAAGAGGAAAAAGGGACTGCTATGGTTCTTGAAAGAGGTGGCTGAAGAGGTAAAGGCTTATAAAGGATAGCATTCAAAAGGTATCCAGTGATACGGGCTAAGCAAATTTAGTGACCCAAAATTGAGCGACTCAGTTTGCATGCCCAAAAGAATAGCTAGTGTGAGGGGATAGTGAGGGCAGGGAATAGCAAGCGTACAGCGATAGAATAAAGAGGGTGAATGGTAGGGGAGGGTATAGTCATGTGGGTGAAATATAGGAAGTAAGACTGCCGCTGCCGAGTCAGTCACTTGGAGTGGTGGATATGGCCACCACTTGTAATGGGCATGGTGCTGGATTTGGGACTGCCTCTGGGTAAACGTTTTTTAAAGTGTTTTGAGGTGTTGGAATTTTTTTTTTTGCATTCTGCGTCCTCTGGTTCCCGACTGCGTTGTCCCCAGCTGTGGTATCCCCCTGATTACTATAGCCCTCCTTCCATATAGTCCCCTGACCCCAAGTGTCTGCCCCCCTGGAATTGATTATATTAATATGAGGGTGCGGGAGGCTTGCCCCCACAAAGGGGGTTGCGAGGGGGCATAGTCCCCCACATTAAACATTAGTATATTTTGTCAGTTTTTTTGCATTTTGCATTTGTGTGGGTGTTCTGATGGTTGCTGTGTTGCTTAGATGCTGAATTTTGTGTTCGGCAAAATCAATTCGCTGTCATGCGAGTCGCTGAAAAATAATTCCGGTTATGACATGGAACCCATTCAGAAGATATAAAGAAATGTAGAGGGAGGAGGATAGGGAGGTGCATCAGGAGAAACAGTGAGCAGCAAGGAAAGCTGTAAGGAGTGCAAAGGCACAAACTGAAGAGAGAATAGCCCAAGTGGTAACAAACAGGGACAAGACATTTTTTAGGTATGTAAATGAAAATAGGAAGACTGGGTAGGGATTGTAAGGCTAAAAAGGGATGGGGGGAGACTGTGCAGAGGGGGCCAGGAAAAAAGCAGTATCCTGAACAAATACTTTTGTTCAATGTTCACAATGGAAGGAGAAAGGGAGGGCCACAAAAAAAGTCACAAGGCCTTTGGTGGGAGGGAGGGTGGAAGGGAGGTGGACACTAGTTCTTTTTCAATGGAGACAGTCCAAAAGGGACTCATTAATCTGAAAAGGCCAAAGCAATGTGACCAGATGGAGTACATCCTAGGATACTGAGGGAGCTCAAGGAAGTGCTGGCTGCACCTCTGACAGTCCTATTTAATAGCTCACTGGAAACAGGAGTGGTTCTAGAGGAGTGAAGGAGGGCAGATGTAGTCCCACTTCACAAAAGGGATAGCAGGGAGGAGGCTGGCAATTATAGACCAGTAAGCCAGACATCAGTGGTGGGCAAGATACTGGAATCACTGCTGAAGGAGTATATAGTAGAATTTCTTGAATCTAATGGGTTACAAGACCCGAGATAGCATGAATTCAAGGGTGGAAGGTCATGTTAAACGAATCTGATATATTTCTTTGATTGCCTCTGTACAGACTGCTGGTAAGACATTACCTGGAATTCAGTGTACAGTTCTGGAGGCCACATCTCCAGGAGGACATAGACAGAGTAGAGGCAGTCCAGAGAAGGGCAACTAAAATGGTACAGGTTTGCATCAAAAGCCCTATGAGGAGAGACTAAGGGAACCCAATATATACATACACCATGGAAGAGAGGAGGGAGACAGTGGGTATGATAGAGACCTTTAAATACCTCATGGGCACAGGTACATGGTATGAGGTACAGAAGGGAAGCATTTTTCAGAAAAAAGTGCTCAAACACAAGGAGACATGCTGTGAAGTTGGAGTGGGGGTAGATTCAGGAGAAATGTGAGGATGTTCTTCTTCACGGAAAGAGTGTTGGGTTCCTGGAACAGCCTACCAACCAAGGTGATACCCATGAAGTCTTTATCTGCCTATGTTTCTATAAAGTAAGGCAGGTGGAGAAGTCCAAAGACTATGTAGGGTCTGCGGTGTAGAGAAAAAAATAGAGCAGACTGGATGGGCCATGAGGTCTTCATCAGCTGACATCTTCTATATTTCTGTGTTTCTAAGGTGGTTGGGTTCAGGAATGCATGAGATAGGCATAAGGGAATCTTAGTGGAAAGGAATTAGGGGAGGGAAAAGAGCTGGATATCAAGCAGGGTCTGTGCTAATACTGTAGGTAGGAAAAAATGGGCAAACTGGGTGTGCCAAATGGTCCTTAATGACAAATTCTATGTTTCTATGTAACTCAGGGCCCAATCCACAATGATCACCCAGATACACACCTTGTGTATCTCGGCATGGCCCTCCTGTAACCACAGATGTCCAGACTAGTGGCAACATCTGCTGCCCCCTACCACATGCATTGACTGAAGGGCAAGGGACTGGGGGCATGTCAGTGGCTGAGTGGAGTCGAACTATAAATATCCAATTGGATTCCCAGCTTATATCAAGAGTGGATCCCTGCTCCGTCTGGAGGAGCAGATTGGGGGATATGGAAATCCTCCAAGGACTGCCATATCCCTTAAAGGGAAATAATGCAATTCAAGGAATAAAAATGCAGACTTCATATTGTTCCATCCCACTACGTCAGCTCAGGGGGGGCTGGGTCAACCAGAGATGGGGCCGATCAGTGCCCAGACTTGACTGGTGAGAGCCAGGAGTTTCTTATGTTGTACTGGGCTGCCTAGCCTTACTACAGACCCCCCTTCAGTAGCATAATGCCACCAGCCACTGCACACCTTTCATGGTATGGTACAGACTTTATGGATTGTGTGGAAGCATGCCTATGACCCTATTCCTTCCTTAGACCTAGCCACCCATATAGATGCATGGGTAGCTCAGGATTGGGTACAACAGACATGCACATGGTGGACTGTATGTCTTGTGGAAAGCCTTGCATGTGCAGAGGGTGCACTTCATGGATGGACCAGCCCTTTTGCACCTGTGGAGGGCTAAATCTGATTTTGTGGATCTGGGTCTGAAGAAGGGAGGATCATGGGAAACACACAGTTCTAGGAAGTGTCTGTTTATGGTAGATAGATAGATAGATAGATAGATAGATAGATAGATAGATGGATGGATAGATAGATACTTTATTTCTATAGCGCCCGTCTCCATGGACTCTGGGCGCTGCACAGTATAAATCATACATTTCAACAAAAACATTAGAAAAATACAAAATTACAGCTGGGAGCATACAAGTGTCTATCCATCCCATAAATCCAACTAAATTTAAAACAGCATCAATAAAAGGCATGCTGGAACAAATATGTTTTAAGGCCCTTCTTAAAGGCTTCTACCGAAGGATCCTCCTTTAAATAACCAGGCAAGGCATTCCACAGGGTAGGCCCAGCCAACGAAAATGCTCTATCACCTGAATGCCACAACCTAGCCCTGGAAACTTCCAGGAGGCCTCCCCCGGCAGAATGGAGGGCTCGGACCAGATGATAGGTGACAAGGAGATCTTGCAGATAGACTGAACTGCTTTCATGCAGGGTTTTGTAGGTCAACAGCCCTATCTTGAAGACAACCCTTCACCAGACTGGCAGCCAGTGCAGTCTGCGAAGGACCGGGGTGATATATTCACACCTTTTCACCTCTGTCAACAATCTTGCCGACACGTTCTGCACCAGCTGCAGTTCGTGGGGGTTGTCTCCAGATAACCCTAGGTACAGTATATTGCAGTAGTCCAACCTGGAGGTGACAAAAGCATGTACCAGTGTGGTCAGGTCATCAGGCGGGATCAAGGCTCGAATTTGGGCGATATTCCTGAGATGATAAAACTCACTTATCACCACGGACGACACCTGAGCATCAAGTATCAGGCCATTGTCCAGGATTACTCCCAAATTCTTCACCTGTCTAGAGGGGGTTAGGAGCACCCCCCCCAACACAAGTTCAGGGGGTAACACCACCCATCCCGATGACCTGGCTCCATAACCAGTACCTCAATCTTGTCTGGGTTAAGCCTAAGCCAATTGTGAGTTATTCACAACTGGATTTCCTCGAGGCAGCTGTTAAATACAGAGTCTGACACCTGGGTATTGGGTGCACAGGACAGGTACAGCTGGGCATCATCTGCATAGCAGTGAAAACCCAGCCCATACCACCTGATAATGTTCCCCAATGGCAGCATGTACACCGTGAACAGTAGAGGTGACCAGACTGAACCCTGGGGAACACCACAGCACAGAGGCTTCAGGTTAGATGAGGCAATTCCCATTGTCACCCTCAGCACTCTATCTGTCAGGTATAAGTTAACCCAATCCAGTTGATAACATTACTGGACAGGCCACACCAGAACCGCAGGTGGTCAAGTAACACCTCATGGTCCACGGTGTCAAACACCGCAGAGAGGTCCAGGAGGAACATGATAGTATAGTCCCTCCTATCCCTCACCATCAGGAGATCATTTAGCACCATCACCAGGGCCGTCTCATTACTATGCCCCACCTGGAACTCAGATTGAAAAGGCTCATAGGCGGGGGAAGTGGCAAGATGTCTCTCCAGCTGCATGGCCACCACCTTTTCTATAACCTTCCCTAAAAATGGGAGGTTCGAAACTGGTCTGTAGTTGCTGAGGCAGTCCAGGTCCAGAGAGGGCTTTTTCAAAAGGGGTCTAACCAAGGCCTCTTTCAGGGCCAATGGGAAGATCCCACTCTTCAATGAACTCCAGACGACTTCAGCAACCACAGGTCCAATCAGATCTAAAAATTCAACCAAAGGTGAGTTGGACCTGGGTCTAAATCACAGTGTGTAGGCCGCAGCTTTGAGATTATCTCCACCACCTCCCCAGCCTCAATAAGTTCAGACTCATCCCAGACAGGAGGAGTGTTCCAGCACAACTCAGGCCAGACTCTGCATCCCTTTTGAGAGACGCTCGATGAGACCTCAGCCCTGATGGAGGACACCTTGTTGGCGAAACACAGAGCCAGCTCCTCACACCTTGTGCTAGAATCTGCCCCCCTCCCCAGCAAGTAGGCAGGCTGGATGTAAAAGCCTGTCCATTGTGTGGAAGAGCTGAGCTGATCTGTTTCTCACCGAAGAAATCTCCCTAGACAGAAATTCCACCTTTTTTCGGAAGATTGCCCCCTGATAGTCCGTGAAATGTGACTTCAGGGCCAATTTGTCCTCCACCAAGCCAGATCTCCTCCAGCGCCTCTCTAACCTCTGCCCCCTAGTATTTAAACCTCGGACAGCCTCGTCATACCAAGGAGGTCTCTGACGAATAGACATGGGTCGGACACGTAAGGGTGAAATTGAGTTAAAGGCTGCACTAACAGCCCCATTATAGGCCACCACTGCCTCATCTGACCCAATCGTACAAGCTGCCCCAACACCCGATAAGTGCAGTACTGCCAGCAAGTCCACTGAGGATACTCCTCTTAACAGCCAGTACCAGACCATCTCCACAGGGGCAGGACCACCTGGGATGGGGGCCCGAAACGTGAACCCCAATTTGCTATGATCCAACCAAACCACCGGATCTACACTAAGGTCAGTAATATCTAGACCAGAGGAAAAAAACAGGTCCAATGTGTGCCACCCGAGTGTGTCACTGTTATTACCTTTTGCGTCAGGCCCAGTGCCACCATGCTCCCAAGAATGGTGGTGGTTCCTCTCCTCAGTGCCATTGTCCACAGAATAAATTGGACACTTTTCCCATCAAACACCATCTACTGTAAAACTGGGTGAAATTTAAAATCAGCCTACGAATGTATCCCCCACCCTCCATTCATGAAGTGATCACCAACATCTCACTGACTCTTATAAATAAAAACAATTGTCCTATATCTTCAGGCCGCACCAATATTTGCCCTATCCATTGCTACCTCTACCAATGCTTGGTAATCCAGGGTGGGAGGGATGGGAGAATGTAGTATACTGCTGAAGTGGCCAGCTGCACTAGTAAGCACAGCCTATAAGGATTTTCAGACTACAGTTTAACAGGGTTTGCATAAGGGTGTCATTTGCTTTGACATCATTGTTCCTCTAGTTGGTGGGCAGAGCTTATGATGGCTGCTGGCAGAGTGCATTAAACAATTATTCATTGGGCTTATGCAGAGGAGTTATGCTTGTGCAACCTTATTGATAGTCTGAAGGTATTTGAATGAATGTGTTGTTGAGTGTCATAGGTGAATACTTCGGCCGTTTGCACTGTCTGTCCAATGGGGAACTGCCACCCTATCTGTGTATTGTGAAGGCAAAGGAACCCTTTTAAGGAGGGTTCCACCCCAGACATGCCATGGGAACATAATTCCTTTGGGCTAAAGGTACCTTAGGATGGAGCCCCAAAAAGTGCTGCGCAGCAAGTGGTGAACACAGAGCCTGAGTGAGGACAGATTGACGGCAACTAGTGATGACTGGTAACAGACAGAGACTGAATTGAACAATGATTGATGGATATCAGAACTGATTGCAGAAGAGATGTGACTTCCATAAGAAAAGAAGGAACAGCAATATGGAAGGAGGGCCACCATCCAACCCCAACTCACAATGGAAACTTACGTGGGTAAACATTATACTAATGTAATTGTACTACATTATGGATCACCTCTTGTAGAGACTACTTAACGTTTATGACCTTTGGCACAGAGGAGAGGACCCCCCACCCCATGAGGGGGGAACCTCTGGGGATCCAAGGCCTTGGTCATGTTCCCTCCAGGCTTGGGATAAATTAGTGATGGTTCAGCTACAGCAATTTAGAGACCCAGTTCAGAGGGAAGATTTTAGAGGAAGGGCTCTAATTCTATCCCTCCAACAGGAAAGCCATGGGCGTGCCACAAGCTGATTTCTGCAGCTAAAGGTGGCTCTCCGTAAAGGAGGCCCACCACCCAAGGCAGGAGGAGGAGGAGGAGGAGGAGAGAAACAACTGTTGAAAGGAACTCACATGGCCACTACAAGGGGAGGCCTAAAGAGGAAGCTGAACCCTTGAGGGGTGGGCATAGCAGTTGAGCCCTTGAGGGTCTAGGACTTGGATAACTGTATGATCTTCACCCTTGAAGGGGCAGAGGAAGGGAAGGAGGGGGAGACCAGGTGAACCTTAGGCAGCTGTAGGGTGGAACAGCTTTTGAAGGTGCTGCTGATCTGGTCTGCACAGGTAAAGGCCTCCCCTTGGACTTAGGGGCCCCACCCTCCAGCAGCTGACGTCTTAAATGCTGCATCAAGAGGTGCCGCTAAGTCAATCTGCATGGCCAAAGCTTCCCCCAGAGCATAGGACATTCTCACCCGAAGAGCAGAAAGAGAAGGACCTCACCTGACTCAAGGGACCCACCCTGAAGATGCAAACTTCAAGGGGGCAGAGCAAGACCATCAGCCTAAAGAGCAGGAGCCCTGGAATCCATGCTGTGGTTGTGGCTGGCATGTATCTGAATGTAGGAGTAGCGAGAGCCCGATGGCAAAGCCTGACAGCCATGAGCACAAGGTAGAAACAAAACATATGCAAGACTGAATGGCTGACTGAGACATCAAATGACACTAGGACATTATATGAGATTGAATGGTATGAGCTAGGACTGAACGATGAATGCATGCCAAATAGTTCCACAAGGGAGGTTAGTGTTAGCTGCTGCGGACCAGGTAGGCTGAGGCAGCTGAGAAAACAAATGAAACTGCTAGGGGAAGCAGGAGCATATGGGAACCGAAAACTAGGAAGCAATAGCTGCTGAAGTGAACAACAACAGAACCAAAAAGGGAGTGGCTGTCTGGCTAGGAGCCAGGTGTAAACATTTGAGGATTGTAGTTCAACTGAGAGATTGCAAAAGGTATGGAAACACAGCAAACATGGGACCTGAACTAGCACAAATCAAAAGAAAATAAAGGCAGGACGCTGCAAAACTAGAAGCGCCCAAAAAGAACCAGAAACAGAAAGAAACACAAGGTGCATGAGAACAGGAGTGCAGCAGGAACAGTGACTGAGAGAAGCACAAACTGCAGCCAGAAGAGTAGGCAGCAAAGTAACATAGAAACATAGAATTTGATGGCAGATAAGGACCACTTGGCCCACCCAGTCTGCCCATTTTCCATACCTCATGTAATAGCGCAGCCCGTACTTGATCTCCGGCTTAACCCTCCCTTCCCTGACCACTAATGCCTATCCCATGCATTCTTGAATCCTGTTACAGTTTTTGCCCCCACCACCACTGGAAGACTGTACCAGGCATCCTCCACTCTTTCTGTGAAGAAGTACTTTCTCACATTTCCCCCGAGTCTACCCCCCTTCAGCTTCATAGCATGACCCCTTGTTCTTGAGCATCTTTTTTTTTCTGAAAAATGCTTCTCTCTTGTTCCTTATTTATACCCTTGAGTATTTCAATGGCTTACGCAGCCAGTATAGTGTTATGCTTGTGCAACTGTGTTAGTTTGTTTTGGCCATTCGCACTCTCTATTCCAGAGGAATTACCACCCTGTAGGGGTAACAAAGGCAAGGTACACTTGAAGAGGGTTCCACCCCTAGAGGTGCCACGGTATGATTCCCGTGGCTAAAGGTACCTTAGGAAGGATCCCATGGAGAGACGTGCTGCCACTGGAGGAGGAGGGGAGGATGGTGGGGCAAAGAAAAAAGTGCTTCAGAAGGAGGCTGAGAATAACTGCTTATATAGCTCAGGAAAGTGGGAGTGGCTGGCTGCTTGTCCATTGAACTACAGGCCAAGCCTTCCAATTCATTGGCCTATGCAGCCAGTATAGTGTTATGCTTGTGCAACTGTGTTAGTTTGATTTTGGCCATTTCAGTCTCTATTCCAAAGGAATTACCACCCTGTAGGGGTACCAAAGGCAAGGAACCCTCAAAGAGGGTTCCACCACTAGAGGTGCCACGGGATGATTTCTGTGGCTAAAGGGCCCTTAGGAAGGATCCTCAAAAAGAATGAAGTAGTACGAAGCAATAGAAGCAAGCAGTAGCTGTGACGTAGTAGTAGATAAAGCATCAGGCAGCTTGATAACGTAATGAGATGCCTTGATAACATAATGAGATGCACAGGTTAGCAATAGCATGAGTTCGGTGGGTAGCACTAGAGAATTTTATTTTTATTTATTTAGTTTTTGTTGACCGAGTAAGTGCACTAGACAAATCCTGCCTATTTTCAGGCACGACTCGGGGGAGGGGGATACAGATGAATGCCAACTGACCTTGAACCAGATTAAGCTGTTGGTGGTATTTTTTTAGTGAATGAGGGAAATTTGGCCAGGACACCGGGGAAATTCTCCTACTTTTTTCGAAAAGTGCCATGGGCTCTTTAACATCCACCTGAACTACCACCAATCCAGGCAGATGGGACTTCGGTTTAACATCTCATCCGAAAGACGGCACCTCAGAAGTGCAGCACCCCTCTCATGCTGCACTACAGTGTCAGTACTGGGATATTTAACCCAAGTGCTAGATGTGGGAACTGAACCCACAGCCCTCTGATCTCTGCTACCTGCTGAGCCCACTGACACTGTGAATGAGGGGATGATGAGGGGAATGAGGGGAAATCATAAGGAGAGAGGGAATGGCAAGTAGGGACACCATCCATCTCCATCCAACAGCGGAACCTACCTAACAGAACTAGGAAACACTAACTACAGCTAACCAACTTTTATGACCTGAGGCACGGAGGAGAGAAAAAAAACCTTTGAGGAGGAAACCTCTGGGGATCATAGGTCTAGGTCACCTTCCTTCCAGGCTGGGATATTTTATTTAGTGATGGCTCTACAGCTGCAATTTGGAAACCCAATTAAAGGGAGGTGGAAAATATTCCAATTTGGTGGAAAGCTCTCTCTCAATCCCTCTAGCGTGAACGCTGTGGAAGGTTGCAAGAGTGCTTTGCAACATTGGGGGCAACCAAGGTGGGAAGAGGAGAACAACGACTTCTAAGGCACTCACCTGGCCTTCTCACCCTAAACACAAACTGGTTGAACCAGAGGAAGTCATAGGGAGTATGCAGTGATGGTACCTTGCTAGGGAAACCACTAAAGCCAATGGATAACCTATGCAGTGGAACCACTAAAGCCAAAGGAGATCAGAGTAACCACCCTTTACAGCTAGTCTTAAATTCTATACCAGGTGCTGCTGTTGCGTCAGTGAACAGCTAAAGCCAAGCCCGGAGCGAGGACATTCCCAGCTATGGGCTAGGTGAGAAGGACCCTGCCCCAAGTCGGGCATGCTCAAGATGCGGACTTAAAATGCAGAGCGAGACCGTCAGCTGCAGGGAAATCCTGCACCAGAATGGTATGTCTGGCATGCCCCAGAACTGTTAAGGAGCTGAATGAGCTTTATGTGCTGAGACCTTGCAAAGGTCAGATGCAGTAGTGAGCGCAGTAGACATCCAAGAGGCTGAAGCCGAGGGGATGGTGGTAGGCATGAAGCAAAGATTGCGTAAGCAAGAGTGGACCTGCATGTAGGTCAGTAACAGTGTAGCAATAGTCAGACCTGCATGTAGGTCTGCAAATCATAGTAGCAAAGGCAGCACTGTGAATGGTGGGGCAAGCCAGCCAGGCATTCAAAAAGCCAATAAAGGTGACACATACTCTGAGGATTTGTCGGTGGTGGAGACAGGATTTAGCAAACTAGCAAAACTTTATTTATATAGCACCTTTCAAAATCAAGGTGCTTTACATAATAAAAACATAATAAAACGAATAGTGTTATTAATTATTTAAAACAGTCAGATAATTAACCAATTAAATAGGGAAGGCCAAAGAAAATAAATACGTTTTTAACATGGATTTAAAGCTACTCTTAAGAACATAAGTAATTAGCCACACAGGGCCATGACTCCCCAAACACCTCCAAGTCCCCGCTGTAGGAAAAACAAGAAAGTGATGGAAGGGCCAAGACCCACATACAGGTATTGAAACTATTTGACAACATCAACAGTAGCTTAGCTGACCTCAGAGTATAACAGAGTGTACAAACATAGAAGCAGCATCTGCATTGAGTACACTGAGTTGTAAACTTCAATAAACATAGAAAGAAAGGAGACACCATGCTCTGAAGCAGCTATCACCTGGCAGTGGAATGAAACTGCAACAATGAGGTAAGTAGAATGAGTTGAGAGAGCATGATTGAGCTGCATAGCTATGGTTCAGTGTGAGCCTAAATCAGGTGAAAACAATTAAGTGCAGCATGGAGCAGCTATGGTTGAGCTGAAACACACAGATAATTGTTGCATTTGCATTGCAAGAAATTTGAGAGTTGTGAGTGACTGAGAGCAAGTAATATGAGCGCTGGAGTAGCAATATGCTAGGAGCTTAGAAACAAAGCCCCAAAAGAAAAAAAACAAAAACACAAACACAGAGAACAGGGAACAAGGCCCAAAACAAAGACACACAAACACAGGAACAAGGAGTAATGACAGAAAGAAGCACACAGATGAAGGCAAAATACAAACCAGAAGCAGGAAAACAAATGCAGAAGTCCAGCAGAGACAAACAGAAGCAGCAAGGCGTGGGGGGGGCACAGGCTCCAGGGAGGCCCCAGCCAGCTGCAGAGGACAGACAGAGCCTCCAGCCAGCAAAGAAAAAAGTGCTTCAGAAGGAGACTAAGAGGAACTGCTTATATAGCTCAGTAAAGTGGGAGTGGCTGGCTGTTTGTCCATTGAACTACAGGCTAAGCCTTCCAATTGAAAGTCTCTATTATATCCCCCCTCTCCCTCCTTTCCTCCAGTGTGTAACTATTGAGGTCCTTTATTCTCTCCTCATAGGACTGTCAATGCAGGCCTTGTATAATTTTAGTTGCCCCCCTCTGAACCGCCTCTACTATGTCTATGTCCTTCCAGAGATGTGGTCTGCAGAACTGGGCACAGTACTCTAGATGAGGTCTCACCAATGATTTATACAGTGGTATCACCACTTCCCTCTTTCTGCTAGTGATACCCCTCCCTATGCACCCTAGCATCCCACTGGCTCTCCCCACTGCCTTGTCACACTGTTTGGCCACCTTGAGGTCATCAGATATGATTACCCCAGGTATCTTTCCTGTTTGGTGGTTGCCAGTACCACTCCCCCATCTGGTACTCCACTCCTGGGTTTCTGTGCCCCAAGTGCATGATTTTGCACTTCTTCACATTGAAACTTAGTTGCCACACTCTTGATCACTTCTCAAGCTTTCTTAGATCCCTATTCATTTTTCCCATCCCCTGATGTTTCTACCCTGTTGCAGATCTTTGTGTTATCTGCAGAATGGCATACCTTCCCTTCTAGCTCCTCTGCATTGTCACTAATAAAGTCATTAAAGAGGACCAGTCCCAGTACTGATCCTTGTGGCACCCCGCTGGTCACCCTCCCTTCCTCAGAGTGAACTCCGTTTACCACCACCCTCTGTCGCCTATCCACAAACCAATTTCTTACCCAGTTTATCACCTCGGGACCACTCCCAGGCTGCTCAGCTTGTTTACTAGTCTCCTACATGGAACGGTGTCAAAAGCCTTGCTAAAATCAGCACTAGGTTACAAACGTGGCAACGATAACAGCACTGTCAATAACAGCACTATCTAAACAGTGCTGTCAAGAACAGTGCCAAGTACACATGCCGCAGCACAAAACAGCACCACTAGTAGCAGCTGTGAACCTCACTGACAGCCGCTACCAGTGCTAAAAAGCACACTAGTCACTTTGGTTTAATGAGAGGCTCCATCTCTTGCACCCCCTGCACCCCCAGGATTTTATATAACCAACTCTGGGGAGAGGCAGATCTAGGCGTAAAGGAAAAACTGGGGCGGGGGGTCTTTCTATCATGGCAGTTGGAAGAAAAACTACACTTTAGCGCAGGAGTTAAAAATGTAACTCCATGCCATGTGTTGGGAGACCAGAAACAGAACCCTGGTCTGTCACTCTGTGCTGCCCACACTGATGCCTTAACCCACTTCACCACAGGAGCAGCTCAGCCAGCTAGTGTGCATTTTCTTTACTTGTGCACACACACAGTCCCTAAATAGCTACGGGGTAGCGGTAGTTGCTATATGCTATTCTACTCCTGTTGCTATTCAGGCACTACATGGTCCTGACAGTGCTGTTTAGACGGCACTGTTCAGGATGCGCTATTCTAACCTGCTAGGCTAAAATCCAGGTAGGCCACATCCACCACTCCACCCCGATCTAATTCCCTGGCCACCCAGTCAAACAAATCTATCAGGTTACAAGTAGTTTGACATGATCTCCCCCCCCCCCACAGTGAATCCATGCTACCTCAGAACCCGCAAGCCACTGGATTCAAGATAACCCACAATCCTTTCCTTCAGTTGTGATTTCATTAATTTTCCCACCACCAACGTCAAACTGACTGACCTGTAATTGCCAGCATCCTCCCTGCTACCACTTTTGTGAAGTGGGATTACATCTGCCCTCCTCCAGTCCTCGAACCACTCCCAACTGCAGTGAGTGGTTGAACAGGACTGTCAGAGGTGCAGTCAGCACCTCTCTGAGCTCCCTCAATATGTTTGGATGGACCCCATCTGGCTCCATTGCCTTGTCCACTGTCAGATTTGTGAGTTCCTTCAGGACTCTCTCCTCTGTAAATGGAATAGTGTCCACCTCCCTTCGTTCGATGCTTCTGTCACATATCTGTGGCCCCTCATCTTGCCCTTCCTCTGTGCACACAGAACAAAAATATTTGTTCAGGATGCCTGCTTTTTTCTAATCTCCCTCCACACACTCTTCCCCTTCCCTCCTGGTTTTTCTGCTTTCGCTTACCTACCTGAAAAATGTCTTGTCTTCTTTCTTTACTGCCTGGGCTATTTTCTCTTATGTTTGTGCCTTTGCGCTCCTGACTGCTTTCCCTGCCTGCCTCTGCTTCTCCAAACATTCTTCCTTTTCCTTCTCCATCTGTGTCTCCTTATACCGCCTGAATGCTAACTTTTTGCCCTTACCTTCCCAGCCACCTCTTTTGAGAACAATAATGGTCTCTTTTTCCTCTTGCTTTTGCATAGTTGCCTGATGCAGAGGTTTGTTGCCTTCACTATAATCCCTTTGAGTTTTGTACACTGTTCCTCTACTCTACCCAAGACCTCCCCCACCAGGGCATCCCTAAGGCATTTCCCCCGTCTTTGTAAAGTCAGCCCTCCTGAAGTCCAGGACTCTCACCTTTGTGTGGTTCAACTCTGCCAGAGTACTTATATATATTGAATCACACCGTATGGTGATCACTTTTACCCAGGTGGCCATCCACCATGATGGCTGTAACACTGTCCCCATTGGTGTGTACATAGTCCAATATTGCTTACTCATGAGTGGGCTTTCGTACTAGTTGCCTGAGAAATGCCCCCAACAGGGAGCCCAGAATATCCCTGTTTCTAGTTGAAGCTTCTACTGGGGTGCTCCAATCCACATCCAGCAGATTGAAGTCCCCCACTAATAGCACCTCCCCCTTGTTTGCCATCTTTTGGATGGCCTCCACCAGAACCTTGTCCAACCCCCCCCCCATGTTGGAGTTCTGTAGATCATGCCAGTGCTAATAGCATCTCCATTCCTCATCTCTAGGTTGACCCACAGTGCCTCCGCCCCTCTCTGTATTCCCTGTATCTCAGTTGCTTGTATGCCTTCCCTTACGTAAAGCAAGCAAGCAAACTTTATTTATGAAACAGTGCTATTCACAAAAAAAGACCACTTTCTTACCATCCTTGCCTCCCTGAACAAAATATAGTCTGGTATGACTATATTAAGTGATGGCTCTCATTGCACCATGACTCAGTAATGGCGACAATGTCCAGGTCAGCCTCTGTCATAATGGTCACTAGACCCAGGATTTTATTTCCCAGACTTCAGGCATTTGCACACATGGCCTTCCAAAGTCTGCTACCATACTTCTTCTCATCCCCTCTTTTTACCTTTTGCCTACTATCTGTAACCCCCATGCCTTCATTCCCACCCATCCTAATTTCTACCACTCTGCTTTCCCTGTTATAAGGAACCCTTGGTGATTTCTCTCCCTTAGGGTTCTCTCTACTGACTACATAAGCTTGTGGGGGTGGACAGTTTATGCCTCCCTGCTTCCTTCCGCCACCCCCCCCCCCCGCCCCGGCTAGTTTAAATGCTCGCCAATGTAGCATTTAAACAGTTCACTGAGGACTGTGGTTCCCCTCCTGGATGGATGCTAGCCATCTCCCCTGTATAGACTCTTATCCCTCCAAGTGGGACCACAGTCCCCAATGTACCTGAATCCCTCCTCTCTGCACCACTCTTTCAACCATTGGTTGAAGTTACTGTTTTTGATTGATTTTTATTTGTATACAGGTAAGCACACTGGGATACAGTCTCTTTTACAGGTACAACCCGTGGTCAGTAAAAAATACACACAGATAATACAACAAACAGATTACATTTGATATACAATACTTAAATAGGAATAAATATTCTATGTCTAAATAAAGTAAGTCACAATAAAGACAAGTTAAGATAAAAAAACCCTAGTTCAATTTAAGCTTTCCCACACATTTCAAGTCACAAGAAATGTAGCTCTTAACTAACATGTGCAACAAGTACTAAGGAACTGTCTAAAAAACAATTACACTTAGACAAATCCCTAAGATATGCTTTTAATGCTTCTGTAAATGATCCATAGTTACCCATGCCTCTAATTTGTGCTGGAATATTATTCCATACTGTTGGTGCAGAGTATGTAAAAGATCACTGGCCACTTAATGTGTGCAAAAATGGGATTTTTGACATAGTTAGATCCCCTGAGGATCTTTGTGTGGTTTTGTACAAGGTGTTTCAAGTTGATTTTTTTGCCTTAAAGGTACACCTGGATGTTGTATTTTATAGGTAAATTTGGCCATAACAAACTTGTGATGTTGTTTAACTGATAACCAGCCAAAATTTTCCAATATAGTACAATGATGCACATTGTTGGATATCAATAGAGCAGATCTGCCAATGTTGCGCAACAACACTGATTTCCATCTTACAGTACTATCAGGAGCATTATCCACCACAATAGAGTCATAGTTCAAAATAGGCAACAAACACTGATTTGCGATTGCCAAACACACCTCATCTATCAAAAACCGACATAACCTATATAATAAAGCTATTTTGGAATGTATTTTAGCTGTAGTAGTCTGTACATGCAAGTCATATGTTAATGTGGGGTTTAAAACTGTCCCCAAGTACTTAATATTGTTAACATTCTGTACATAGTACCATCCAGTGACTCAACTTGCAGGCCGTTACCAGTATCCTTCAGCTTAGCTGAAGTGCCAAATAACATGATTTTTGTTTTTTGCTTATTCGATACTAATTTGTCATTTATCAACCATTTTTGCATAGCTTTAAGTTCCTTAGTCAGAGTCATATTAAGCTCAGACAGTATTCCTCCCTGACACAAAACAACAGCATCATCTGCATACATAACTAAAAATGCATTGTTAACAGATAAATTGACAGAATCAAAAAAATAGCAAATAAAATTGGTCCCAGTATGGAGCCCTGGGGGACTCCACACTTGACCAATGCCCTTTCAGATATACTGCCACCAATCTTTACAATTTGAAACCTATTTGAGAGATAGTTAGATACCCCAGCCAACACTGGTGTCCCCACCCCTATATGCTTGAGTCTCTCAACAAGATGATAATGATCCACTAAGTTGAATGCCTTGGTCAAGTTCATGAATGCAGCCCCAGTCAGGTAACCTCTCTCCATGCCTTTATGGACCCTGCTCATGAACTCGACAAAGGCACTCACAACCCCCCTTCCCTTCCAGATGCCACGTTGGCAGTACCTATCCTCCCCCCCCATTGTAGACAGGCAACTCCTCAAAAAAGGCCACTGAGTGTGCTACCTGCCTAAGACCCCTCCCTAGCTCCCTGAACTCCTCCCGCACCATCCCAACCTTGTCCCTAGCCAGGTAATTTGTCCCTAGGTGGACAATGACATTTAGCTCTCCTTCCCATCCTGCCGCCCTAGCGATCCTCAGGATCTGCTTCCCATCCCTCCGAGCCATGGCACTTGGTAGGCACCTAACCTCCCTCTGCCCCTCCTTCCCTGTCCCTAAATCAATCCCCCTCATGATGAAGTCCCCCATCAGGAGTTGCTTCCTCCTCCACTGGGGTCCTCTACCACCCTCCTTGGAGCCTCCCCTATGGAGGACTCCCACATTCTCCCTGGTCACTACTGCGGGTGCCTCCATGGGACAGTCCTGCCCCACCAGAGCGGCATATGAATTGTGTAGTGGTGCTATATGGGGGATATGTCTCTGACCCACCACCCTCACCCTTCCTGAACCCACTGTAGTCCATTCTGTCCTCCTTCTTGGCATCCTTAGAGGTAGCAGTGGCAGACTTGGTGGTCCCTGGGTGGGGAGGAGGCCTTCTGAATCCTTGCCAATTCAGCTTGGAGTTGAGCTACCTCCTGCCTCAGCCCAGAGAGGTGCATGCTGAATGGGCAGTACTGCAGTCTCCAGAAAGTCTCCCTGAAAACTGCTGCCCCACAGCCACGGCATTGCACCACTCCCAGCATGTCTATTTTCTACCCTTCCTGCTTTTGTTTTGCTTTCCATAACCCTTGTTTTACCCCACACTAGACAGAGTGTTTCACCTCTACCCTACTTTCTGCTTGCCCCTAACTCCCCTCACTCCCTTGCAGTGTAGAAACTAGTAAAGGATACTACTCATGCTTGTCTTGCTTCCCTGCTGTGGTGCAGAGTGCCCTGAAGTACTGATTTAGGAAGCCAGAGGGAGGCACAAACCAAGCAGAAAGTCCCAAAGCACAAAGCCAAAGTGGGAGACATGTACTGGGAGAAAGGGGGTGGGGAGGTAGAGCCCTGGCAGAGCTCCGGCTACAGCAAAGAAACAGTGCTTCTGAGTGAGGATGGAGGGAGCTGATTTAAATAGTTCAGGCATGGGACGTGGCTGGTTGCTCCTGACCACTGCATTGCAGGCATAGCCTTTGAATTACGGCATGATTCTTTAGGGATGGTTGGCTTGGCAGTATGAGCTGGCAACCTTCGTAAAAACTCTCACTTGCTTCATGTCCAGGAGGAACCCAGATAACTGGTGGCACACATCAGCACACCCTTGATGAACTCTGACGGGACTCTAAGGGTGGCAGGTGGGAGCCTTTTTAGGTAGGTGAAAAGCTCCTAAAGTTCACCTGCTGTGCCCAAAGTCATGAAATGTGGAATTTCACAAATAAATTCTGCATTTCATGAATTTGGGGTGAAAGAGAACCTTGGGAGATCCCCCTCCAACCCTTGTCTACAATACACCCAGATATTACCTAATGCTGAGATGCATGGATGGCAGGATGTTAATTAAATGGACTTTTGATCATTGTTTTTTCCTTTAGGGGGAAATTGCTTAACCAGGAAAGGCACACTGAGCCGAAGCTTGTTTCCAGATGCGACCTGGGAGCACAAGGAAGTTAAGTGACTTGCTCGGGGTCGCACAGTATGCAAGTGGGGGCTGTGGGATTCAAACCCCAGTCTTCAGGTTTGCAGATCAGAGTCTTAAACCACTGTGCTACACTGCCTTCTGCCTTTAGTGTTTTTTATGTACTTTTTATGTTGTCTTGCATGCGCAGTGCAGACAACATATTGTGGTTGCTTGAGTAGAGAAGCAGGTTTTGGAGGTGCTGTCCTGCTGCAGCCAATGGCGCCACTGCTTTTTTCTGGCTGGGTTCTGTGGCATCAATGGTATAGCATGCTGTCTATGAAAGCAGTTGAGAAGCCTGCCACCAGTTTGAAAGAACTTGCTGCTGCTATCAGGGAGCACCCCGATTGTAACAGCGAATTACAGCTTGCCTTGTCTGGTGTCCCCTTTCAAAAAACATGGTGGCAGCTTCCCTGTCACTTCTCATAGTCCCCACGGACACTGATGGACAGTCACCACCTCTCACGGTGCCTCTGAAAGCTGACAGGGGTGACCAATCCCCCTGTCGGCATGCCCCCTCCCAAATTAATTTGCCCACGGGGGTGCAAAATCCCTGTCGGCATAATGCCCCCCAATTTCTTGTGTGCCGAGGGGGGTGTCAAATCCCCCTCGGCTCATGCATACCCCCCACACTCTGTATGTGCCAATGGGGGTGCTCAATCCCCGTCAGCTATAGACTGCCCCCGCATCAAACACTCAGGTGGCATGCTGGGAACCCACCTTCAAAAAAAGAAAACCTTACTGTGCCCTTTTTTTTATGTTTTACCTGTAAAATTAAAAAACAGTCCCTCGTTGAGTTTGGTGCCCCCTCCCCCAACCTGTACCCACCCTCTGTGCACTCCACTTCCCTACAGCCCCCCTCCCTCACCCCATACTTACTTCTGGAGCCCAGCGTGACAATCTTTGGTGGACCGGGAACCCATCTGCACTCTTCAAACTCGACCATGAACTGAAGAAATGCCAGTAAGCTGTATAATAGCATGAATGTTTTTTTTTCAACTTATGTGCATATCTCAGCCATTTTTTTGACTTTTGGCACCACATTTTCAACATGGGGTTCTTGGGACCCTCCTCATGAATTCAGTCACTGCCATGGCATTATTTGGTCCTGAAAGGTGATTTTGCAGTCACTGTGCAGAATAACCTTTCAGCAAGGCTGCAGCTATGAATCCTGGGGCCCTGGACAAGTCACTTGGAATGGGCCCCCATTTCCCAAACCAGCTAATGACAGAAGTAATGCCAGCTCCTCAGGAGGGCCTCTCCTGAGCTCGGGGCCCCAGACAACTTCCCCACTTACCCCCCCTTACTGCGGCCCTGCTTTCAGGACCGAGTAATGAAATGATAGTGTTGCTGTTAATGAGGTGGCCTCCCAAAAAGCCTGTGTTGCAAATTTGGTGAATAAATTCCAAAAAATTACTGTGTTATGAGCATGTGTTGTGCAGTTTCATGCACACTTGTAGCTTCACAAATTTGTAATATTTTCACTCCAGATTTTCAACGTTGGCATTTTTTCACACCTCCTTATGAACAGTACAGCTGTCATTTTTGACATCCTGGCTGAAATGTGTTTTCACACTACCGGTGCAGAACAGCATGGTTGCTGTGGGAAATCAGTGTTCATGACAGATTAAGAAAATCAGAGTGACAGTGTTCATGAGCAGAAGTCCTAAAATGCCTATGTTAAAAATTTAGTGACTAAAGTAAAAAAAAAAAATGACTATGTCACAAGCGTCCATGCGCACTCATAACTTTGAGATTTTGTAATATTTTCACTTAACATTTTCAGCATTGTCAATTTTGCACACCTCCTTATGAACAGTACAGCTGTAATTTTTCACATCCAGCCCAAAATGTGTTTTCGCACAACTGACGCACAGTGGTGTGGTCGCTGTGGGAAATCAATGTTTGGGACAGATGAAGAAAATCATAGCAATAATGTTCATGAGCAGAGGTCCCAAAATGCCTATGTTGAAAATTTGGTGAAATAATTCCTCTAAATGACTGTGTTACAAGTGTACATTGCGCAGTTTCCACGTGTGCTAGTAAATTCGAGCATTTTTAATATTTTCACTTAAGATTTTCAGCACTGCCATCTCTTCACACCTACGTATGAATAGTACTGCTGTCATTTTTCACATCCTGCTCGAACTATGTTTTCCCACATCTGGCGCAGAATAGCGCGGTCGCTGTGAGAAATCAATGTTCGCGCCAGATTAACAAAATCACAGTGCCACTATTCGTGAGCAGAGGTCCCAAACACTTTCATGAAGTGGGGGTCACAAAAAGGCTGTGTTGCAAATTTGTAGTGCAAATACCAACAAACGCACGGGGTGTTAGGGTTTCTAACCATAATGTCCCACCTTGTACAGACTGACAGGCATCAGTGGTGTGCCTTTGCATTACCAGCTGTCATGCTCATGCCATGCCACCCCTCCCCCCACCCTCAAGCCAGTGACAGGCATCAAGGTGTGCCTTAGACTCTTTGGCCCCAGAGTTCACCCCATTCTCCTATGCTGCACCCATTTCAGCGTATGTTCTTATGAAATGGGGTGACTGTAAAGCCGAAAACCCCAAGGCACATCTCAGCACTTTTCGGTGTCTGCAGGATAGGGTGAGGTGAAATGCCATGAGCGTTATGGCTGACTGGGATGAGCATAAGGCCTGAGGACCCCAAGGCACAACGTAATACTTGTCGCAGTCTGCAAGGTAGGGTGAGCTGAAATGATATGAACGTTATGGCCGATGCCCAAAGGCACACCTCAGTGCCTGTCAGTCTCTGTAGTGTGGCGTGGGGTTGATATCACTTCCATACTTCACTGCCATTCCTATTATGCATCTGTCTAATTCCTGCACTACTGATGCCAATGTCAGCAAGACAACATTCGGCATTGACAAATGCTTTTTAAATTTGCTTGCTAGTGGCATTGCTGAAACATTGCCGGAATAGGTGAAAACCTGAATTAATGCAGAACCTGAATGCGCCGGGATCAGAACAGTTAATTTTTTTCTTTTGACACCTGCCCCAATGTCCACATACTAGCCAAAATAGCTGGACCAGCCATACCAACTCGCTGATATGGCCACCACAACTCACCAGAACAGGTGCCATAACCCCCTAGGAATACCCACTATGGCAGAATGCCTGCCTCACTAAACTGCCCGGCTCAATCCTCCAGAATGCCCACCAAAACTTCCCAGAAAGTCAACTCAACCCACATGAACACCAGCCTGACCTGCTAAAATGCTCAACTGACCCTGCAGGCATTCTGATGAGGTGGGCATCCCAGAGGGTCAATGGCCATTGCATTGGATCATGACAACCATTTCAGCAGATTGGGTGGGCATGCCAGCAAATGATGTGGCCATTCTTGTATACTTCAGGTGGTTATGCCAGCAAGTGCTAATAGGAAAACTGGAATCATTCCAGTTCCAGGTGCATTCCAAACTGATTTAGATTTTCACCAAATTCAACACACTTCTATCAGTAGGTAGGACTTTTGTAGAGGTACGGGTGTGCCAGTTCCAAAACTGAAGTAGACTTGGGAGGAAAAGGATAGAAACATAGAAAATGCTGACAGAAGAAGGCCTTATGGTCTGTCGACATGGCCAGATATGGAGGCTGTTTGTACTTTATTGTTCCAAGTCCCCACTCCCCTGTCCCATTATCTTCCCCTTATAAATACTGTCTCTCTCTTGAAGCCCTCTATGGTTTTAGTATTGACCACTACCCATGGCACTATGTTTCAACCCTCCACCACCCTTTCTATGAACTAGTACTACCTGGCCTCCTTCCTACCATACCCTTCACCAACTTGCTGCCATTCCTCTTGGTACAGGTAATCTTGCTGGGTCAAAACAATTCTCTTGAGTTCACCTTATCCTTTCATGTACTTAAAGGTTTCTGTTATATCCTCCCACTCTCTCCTCATCTCAAGTGAGTACTTGTTCAGGTTATCCAGACACTGCTCATATGAGTTACCATTCTGTCCCAGATCATTTTACTGGTTGTCCTCTGCACTGCTTCCAGTTTGTTTACATCCTTCCTCCGATAAGGACTCCAGAATTGGAGACTGTATTCAAGATGTGGTTGCACCAGGAATCTGTGTAAGAGCAGAATTACCTCTTTTCCCCTGCTACTGATCTCCTTGTGTTTGCATCCCAGTAATCTGTTTGTTTTTCCACCAACTTGCTACATTGTGCAGTTGACTTACAGCTGCTCATGATTGTTACTCCTTAGTCCTTTTCTTCATTGAGCAAGCTGCAGACAGACAAGACAATGGGGCCAGATGGGATTTACCCGAGGGTGCTCAAAGAGTTAAAACAGGAATTGGCAATGCCGCTCACGAGGCTATTCAACGTGTCACTGCACAAGGGAAGGGTTCCTGGGAACTGGAAAAAGGCTGAGGTAGTGCCACTACATAAGGGGGCAGGAGGGAGGAGCCAGGAAACTACGCCTGGTCAACCTGGCCTCCGTGGTCAGTAAGCTGATGGAGGCACTAATTAAGGAAAGCCTGATTAAATATCTAGAGGGGTGAGGCCTCCTAAATGACAGTCAGCATGGATTCATGGGTGGCAGATCTTGTCAGACCAACGTGATTGAATTCTTCGATGGAGTGATGGAGGTATGGGACCATGGCAGGGTGGTGGACGTGGCCTACCCGGACTTCAGGAAGGCACATTCGATACCATCCCCCACAGGAGACTGGTAGGCAAGGTGGACAGCTTGGGGGTGGGGAACAAGTACATGAGATGGGTGGGACATTGGTTGGAGGGTAGGACTCAGAGGGTCATAGTAAATGGGGTGCACTTCAAGGAACAAAGGGTGATGAGTGGGGTTTCCCAGGGGTCTGTTTTGGGACCCATACTTTTCAACATATAAATTGGGGACATCAAAGAGGGCCTATGGGGTAAGGTGTGTCTGTTTGCTGATGACATGAAAATTTGTATAATAGGGTTGATATGGTAGAAGAGGGGTGGAGGATATGAGGGAGGATTTGGCCAGGCTGGAGGAGTGGTCAGAAAAGTGTCAATTATGGTTCAACATGAAAAAGTGCAGAATTATGCACTTAGGGTGAAACAACCTGAAGGCAAAATACCAACTTGGGGGGGGGGAGCTGGAGGAGACAGAGCAGGAAAAAGATGTGGGGATAACCATCTCAGACAATCTGAAAGTTCAGAGTCAATGCAAAGGAGCAGCAGGAAAGGCACTAGGAATGTTGGCATGCATAGGAAGGGGGTTCACAAGCAGCAGGAGGGAGGTGATCTTGCCGCTGTACAAAACCATGGTCAGACCACACCTGGAATATGAGGTCCAGTTCTGGAGGCCATACCTGCAAGGGAATAAGGACAGGCTGGAAAGGGTCCAGAGAAGAGCAACTAAAATGGTGTGAGGGCTGCAGGGGAGTCATATGAGGAGAGGCTGGGGGAGCTCGGCCTGTACTCACTGGAAGAGAGAAGGGAGAGGGGCAACATGGTAGAGACATTTAAGTAGTTGAAATGCATAAACAGGGTGAGAGTTGACAGCATGGTCAAACTGAGTAAGAACAGTTCCACTAGGGGACATACCCTCAAACTGGAGGGGGGGCAGATTCAGAGGGGACATCGGGGGAGGTTCTTTATCAAGAGGGTGGTACAGCCATGGAAAAGGCTGCTGGAATGGGTGGTGGAGGTGGATACAGTGGAGAGTTTTAGGAGGGCATGAGACAAGCACATGGGGCTGGTGAGCAGAGGGCCAGCTGGAAAGGGATGGAGGGGTTCTTCCTAGGGGAGGGGGTTACGGGCAGACTGGATGGGCCAAGGGGTTCTTTTCTGCTGACAGATTTCTATGATTCTATGATTCATTGGCATGGTAGGTTCCTTCATCTGATACCTTTATGGTCACCCTCCAACCTTTACCTGACCCTCATATTTTCCTTCTAATGTACATAACCTTAAACAATTTGGCATTCATGTATTTATTTATTTGCAAATTTTTACCAGAAAATGCACATAAGCAGTGGCAGCTTGTTTCGAGGGACATCCTGGGAGGTGGATTAACATGGACCTGTTTTATTGATGGGGGAATGTTGGCCATGACATTGGAAACATTTCACTACTCTTCATTGATAACTGCCATGGGATCTTTTCTTCCACCTGAACCATGACCAGAGATGAGCAAAATGGACCTTGGTTAATGTCTCATCCAAATCATGTCACCTCAAAAGTACAGTATCCCCCTTGTACTGCACTACAGTGTCAGTTCTGGGAATTACCACAGGTGCCTGGTGTGAGGCTAAAGGCCATAAACTTTAATCTTACAGTCTCAAAGGTGAGCATTCTACCTACTGAGCCACTGCCAATGCCACTGGTACTGCAGCCCAGGTGTCAGATTTCAGACCATCTCTTCAGTTTCTCTAAGTCCTCCCTCAAGTCCCTGACCCATTCCTCACTATCAACCCTGACACAGAGCTTGGTGTTGTCTGAAAAAAAGCAGCGTTTGCCCTTGATGTCTTCACAGATACCCCAAATGATTACGTTGAACAGCACCAGCTCAAACACTAACCCTTACGGCACCCCACACTTGACATCCATTGTGCCCAAATGTTCCCCACTTAGTAGGGGACCTTAACCACTGTCATAGCCAACATGAAACAAATGAAGGATATTCTAAACAGGGAGTTGGTGATATCTAAAATACAAACTAAGTATGGTTCACTTACTTGAAAGCAAAAGAGTAGAGCTCTTTATTATGCCAGTGTTAAATTAATAAATATTTTGTTACAAGAAGACCGGTGCCCTTGCTGATATAGTTGAGGTGTGAGTGCTCTATTCTTTTTTGTTTTCAAGTGTTTGCATTTTTTAAGTATTGAAACACCATGCCCGTGTGCCCATGCTAGTGTGTTGTATCTATGGTTCACTTACTCTTAATTACTTGATTACCAAAACTTGGAACCAAGTAACTCCTGAAGCTGGAAATCAGACTAAATTGAATGCGTTTAAAAAGATGATTGATGAAATCTTGCATCATAACTGTAGTAGATGAACATCTGTGATTTGTATGTGAACTTGTTTTGTAAGACTGTTCAATGTTTATTGTTATTTATATTACTATTTGTGTCAATTACTGCTTGTGTCAATGTCCATTTTAACTGATTAAATAACTCTATAGGACAACATTGCAAAAAGGGACCTCAGGTCCGAAACATTTCATTCTGTCTAAAAATAATGTTATTTACAATTACTACTACTACTACATCACCTCCCTCTGTGTCCCCCACCCCAGAAATTGCTCACCAGGTAGCCATTTTCTTTCCCATCCTAAGTTCTCTCAGCTTCTTTATGAGTCTTCTAAGGGGAGGGGTGCAGAGTTGAGCAACTTGCTAAAATTCAAGCATTGTAGGTAGCTAGATACATTTTGTTTGACCTACATTTCTGCTATTACAACAGGCATACAAAAAGAAATAGCACAAAAAAATTATAAGGTACTATACATACTGACAAACAAAAACCCTATACAAGAAACCTAACAATGCATTGTCTATTGCACATTTCCAGGGTTGTTATGTAGCATAAAAAGGCATATAACATTCCAGAATGAATTATTTGAGAGGATTAGTAGGAGGAACCCTTTAAAAATTGCAGCCTCTGAATGTAAACAGGATCAATCCAATCTCCAAACTGCGGTACATGGACCTTGACCCCTTCCCTCCTGGGTAGTCTCTAAACTCTGGTGCCATCCTAGCATACTCTACCTGGGTACACCTTTACCTCATTACTCCCTATGCTACCATCGCCCTCCAAACCCCTCTCACCTGTCCCTTTCTACAGACTTGGGCTTAGGCCAAGCTTTATACTGCTAATATAACTATTGGGGTGCACCATTTTCCATACTATACTAGCACCTGTGCACCTCTTCCTGCTGTCCCTAATCCACCTTAACCCCCTCACTGCTTTTCTATTTACCTCTTTTCCCTCCTCCCTTACCCTTTCCTTATTCCATCCCTTGTGACCCCTGTTGCTGTAATCATCCTCTGCACCCCCTCTTGGCATACTGGGATTGTGGTCCATAGGTATATCTTTCTTCCTCCCGACCTTTCCTCTCCATCTCATCCCATCCATTTCCAACCATCTTTCCACCCTGACTTTGCCTGCCCTCTCCATCTGCTTGCACTGATTTCCTCTGCTGTTCTCGAGAAGGATAGCTGGGCTGACTCACCCCTCCTGCTGTCTATTACAATACCCATACATGGAGTGCTTCTGTAATGTTTTCTTGTATTACCTGAAATTATGATCTGTGATGTACCTACTGTTTCTGTGTACTTTTCCAACTTGTTCTGTTTTTTTTCCCGTGTTGACCTTAAGTAACCAACAGTTGCTTCCTGGCCATTGAATGTCCTTATATTTTTGCTTTGATGCACTTATTTTTGTCCTTTGTTGTTTCACTGTATGTGTTGTATTATTTGACTCAGAACCTTTGTAAATGAGCCTTTGGCTCAAAGGTGTTTTCCTAGTTTTGAAATAAATAAATAAATAAATAAAAATCTCTCCTATGATTTCTAAAAGGAAAATTGTCATACTAATAGACTATTTAGCCCAAAAAAGACCAATGCACTTGTTCCCTCCCTTTTAGGGAGCAAAGAAAGGATCTTGGCTCTTTCTCAGGTACTGGAAAGTAAATGGGGAAAAAACACTCTGCCCTTTCAGTACTTGCTTGAGTTACTGTAGTACAATTCGTACAGTGTGATTTATAAAACCATAGTTCCTAAAAGCTGTTTTTTAAAAGGGCAAAAAATAACATCAAAACGTTTGTTCCATAATCTTCCTGTATTTTAAAAGTACGTCCATCCTAAGCATTGTTCTTCTTCAAATCCGAAAAGGTACACGACTTGTTATTTCACCAACTTGAAGATCTTTTTAATAGGGCTCTGAAAGTTTAACGTTCCTGATCATTTTATATTCAGAAGCATTAATTTGTCTTATTTCAGGAAGGGTGGATTTAAGCAGGCTGTGGATATCATGCTATAGAAAAATGTATCCCTTTGTTTTTGAGATTCTGGGCAAATGAAGAGCACATGGAGATGATTTCCTTATGTTCTTGTGTATATGTGCTTGTGTTTAATCAGTTACATCTTCTTTGCCGTAACGTTTTTTAGTAGCTTATTTTCATAAATCTTTAGAAAGAATTCTGTATGCAAACAATTTTCTGTCATAAGGTGAAGTTAGTAGAGTCACATAAGGTTCAAAATTTAAACTTGATTTGTTTCTGGACAACCCTTTATATGCCCCTCCCCCTTTTTTCTGTTGTTACGCTGGCTTGCGCATGCTCAAGCAACATCTTGCAGTAGTAACGCTTTCAGAGGTGTGTCAGTGTTGTGGTCAATGCAGGGGGTGCTTTAGTGGGTGCGTCCCTCAGCTGCCAGTCAGTGAGCACGCTGGCAATGATAGCATTTCAAAGAGAGCCGCAGAGTTGAAAGAAATCTGTTGTTCTAGTGAGGTGCAGTTTCCTCATTGGAGCGTCAGATGACAAGGCTCCACTAAGTGCCTTTCCTGGTGAAACATTCCAATAAATATGGTGGCTCCTGCCGCCCACCACACATTACCCACAAAGCCGACATTGGGGATGCCCAATCCCCATCTCAGCATGTCCCACCAGTTCATTTCGTTTGCCAACAGGGGTGCCCAGTCCCCACTGGCATCATGTCCCCCCACACACATTCTTTGCCGACAGGGGTGCCCAGTCCCAATCGGCATCATTCCCCCTTCAAACTCATGGCACACTAGGAGCCCACCCCAGTGTGCCCCAAATCATTTTTTTACCTGTAAATAAAGAAAACCTTCCCTGAAGTGCATTTTTTGTTTGCCTGTAAAAATGAAGGTCCCTCATCATCCCTCCATGCCCCCTCCCCAACCCGCACCCACCATCTGCGCACCCTACCCCCCTAATCCCATACTTACCTCTAGAGGACCAGTACTGCGATCTTCTGTGGAGTAGGAACATGTCTGAACTCTTCAAAAACCAACTGAGCAAAATGTGGTAAGCTTTATAATGGCAGGCAATGGGGGTTTTAACTTAAGTGGATATCTCAGCCATTTTTGGGAATTTTGGTACCAGATTTTTGACATGGGGTTCTTGGGACACCACCTCATGAACACGCACTGTCATCTTGTTATTTTGTCCCGAAAGGTGATTTTGCGGTCATTGCATGGAATCACCTTTTGGGACCAGTTAACAAAATGACAGTGCCACTGTTCATGAGGTGGGGTTCCAAAAAGTCCCTGTTGCAAATCTGGTGAAAAAAATTCCCAAAAATGACTGCATTATGAGCATGCATTGTGCAGTTTCCATGCACGCTCGTAACTTCAACAATTTTTTTTATATTTTCACTCCAGATTTTCAACATTGTCATTTTTTCACACCTCCTTATTAACAGTACAGCTGTCATTTTTCATATACTGCCAAAAATGTATTTTCACACCTGTGGCGCACAATTTATTTATTTATTTAGTTTTTGTTTACCGGGTTAGTGTGCTAGCCATAGAGATGACAATTTTCAGGCACTACCCGGGAGGTTACAGGGTAAACATTACAGATATACAACAAAAGGTGGTTACAGCAAGGTATTAATAATAATGTTACACAGCAGGTTCAGCAGCAGAAATTAAGATACATGGTGTTGAGAACCAGGTACAGAACATATTTTACAGTTATAGCATGGTGATGAGACATATTTGCAGTGGAGTAATACAGTGTGGGTCACAAAAATAAATAAAGAAATCTAAGTCAGAGTATACAGTGAGGCAACAAATACAAAAGATAGACAAGGCAGTAGATATGACCCTGAAAGAAGGCATTTAAACAGACAAGTAGGATAAGGGAAACAGAGCTGAGTAAGTGCTAAGAGGGTAGATATAGGAGAAGGGCAACTGGGGTATACATGTTTGGAGGCAGGGTAAGCTTCAGAGATATCAGCCAAGGCAAGTAGTGGGTGAGCGGGAGAGGCGAAGAGGGGATATATCTCACAAAGGTACAGTAGAAAGGCAAGGTAGTACTGATTCAGAGAAGATGGGCACAGGGGGAACAGTGTTGCGGTCTCTTTGGGAAATCAACTTTCAGGACAGATTAACCAAATCACAGTGCCACTGTTCATGAGGGGAGGTCCTAAAATGCCTATGTTGAAAATGTGATTAAAAAAATCCCAAACATAATTGCATTATAGGCATGCATTGCGCAGTTTCTACTCACGCTCATGACATCACTGATTTTTTTTATATTTTCACTCCAGATTTTCAACATTGCCATTTTTTTACACCTCCTCATGAACAGTACAATTGTCATTTTTCACATCCTGCCCAAAATGTGTCTCTGTGCCTGTGGTGCCAAATGCCGTAGTTGCTGTGCAAAATCACCTTTTGGCTAACAAACTGATAGTGCCACTGTTCATGAGGTGGGGTCACAAAAAGCCTATGTTGAAAGTTTGGAGTGAAAATACCAACAAATGCCTAGGGCATTAGGGTTTCCAACCATAACACCCCACCCTGTAGAGATTGACAGGTGTCAGGGGTGTGACTTGGGATCGACAGCTGTAATGCTCATGCCATTCCACCTCCACACCCACCCTGCAGCCAGTGACAAGCATTGAGGTGTGTCTTGAAGTCTTCAGCCCCAAAGTTCACCCCATTCTCCTATACTCAACCCATCTCAGCATATTTCCTTATGGAATGGGGTGAGCGTAACGCCCAAAGATCCCAAGGCACACCGCAACACTTGTCAGTGTCTGCAGGGTAGGGTGAGGTGAAATGGCATGAGCGTTATGGCTGACGACCCAAAGGCACACCCCAATGCCTGTCAATCTTTGCAGGGTGGGGATGGGGTTGACGTCAGTTCAATACTTTATTGCCATTTCTATTATGCATCTCTCTAATTCCTGCACTACCAATGCCAATGCCAGCAAGACAACATTTGGCATTGACAAATGCTTATTTAGTTTGGTATGAAACTGCTTATTCATTCTTTTTTGCTTTCTGGGGCCTGCTGCCCCCTTTTTGCAATTATTTCTTTATATTCCTCTGCCACCAGCATTTATAGAGCACACTGTAACACCCAGCTTTGGATGCAAGGCACAAAGGCAGCAGCCTCCTCCAACATCCCAAGTCCCCTCATAACCTAGCCACATGGATGCTCGACAGTGTTGTGCTTTAAGCCTCTCTCTCTCACCACAAAGAGAAGGCATGTCACCACTGTGATATGTCCAACCACCCTCCCACTAACCCAATGAGGTAGAAATCCATCATTTCTCCCAAAGGTAGGTCTCTCGGCCTAGCCACTCAGCTAGCCAGTTATTCAAAATGCTTGCACTAGTACAGCATAGTAATAACATATCTTTTTTTCCTTTTGTCTTTCTAGCCATTGGTATCAAGCCTTCAGATAACTTGATGCTTGAAGTTTTTTTTTAATATATTTTAAATCAAATACGGTATCTGGTTATAAGCACGTGGGGACTACAGTGTGGTAAAAACTGCGTTGAGGAAATAGCAGGAGTGAAAAGAGCTACTGGGGAATTATAACATGGGCATTACAGCGCTATACATATAACTCTTTTCAGTCAGACTGAGCAGTCTAAGGTTTCCATTGTGTGCTGAGGGACTGTGCTGGCTGCATGGCTTAGAGAATAGAGTGACAGGCTGTGAATGGCTAGTATGTGCGGCTAACTCTGGTTTGATTCTTCCTCCTTCATTGTACTTTTTTTGTGGTGGCTTGTGCGCTGTTGCGGATGTTCATATATATTCGACAGATGGTGCAAGGGACGAAGCCTCCTGCATAACATTGTCAAACTGACACATCATTTTTGCTAGGGAGTTTGTTTATTCATTTTGTCCACCCACCTGCCTGGATTTCTCCTCCTATCTGAGTGCTAGTCCCCATTGTGCGAGTTCCATGCCACCTTGTCTGAGTTCCATGCCCCCTCATTTTCCATGCACAGTTTTTGATCACATTATGTTGCAGACTCTCTTTTTACCTAGACCCACCAAATACGTTTCTAAACTCCCACGCAATGACTTGGGCTCCTACCATAAATGCTGGGAGATATTGTACTGATGGGGTGTGCCGTCCTTTAGATGAGACATTAAGCTAAGGTCACTTCTGCCAGTCCGTTGTGCTATCCTGATGGGTGTCTAGGTGGAAGTAAAAGAACCCAAGGTACATTTTGCAAAAGTAGGGGATTTTTTTCTAGTGTCCAGGCCAAAATTCCACATCCCATCAAACCGGTTCACACATATGTTCGCTGTGTGTGGGTGTTGATATGCAAAATGGCTGCCACTACACATTTACAGTAGCTCCACTGCCAGTTTTGCATTGCTTGTAAAACACTTTGGGATACAATATGTATGCAAAACGCTACATAAATTAAAATTCTTCTCTTCTAAAACTGACGTGGGCTGATTGTATTTCTTGTTCCGGTTACAGAAATCAGGTATACCCTGTTCTTATGGCTGAGAGATTGACAATGCCATAATGTATTTACTATTAAAAACAAATGGCAGAGTTGTACATACATTACTGTGTTCAAAAAACAACTTTACTTCCAAAATATAGGACGTAGAATTAGATATGTACTTCTAAAACATTAGAAATGCTTTCACATTGTAGCCTATGGAATAACTGTACTCCAAATGAATTTCTATATGGAGATCTTTCAACAACTACCAGTTTCCTTTTTTACTGATAAAAAGTTTAAAAACAAGGGTACACTTGAGATGATTTCTATTAATATAACTGCCTTGCAAAAGCTTTTAGCCCAATAAATACAATTATGTTCTTCAGCTCACAGTGAGTTATAAAAATACAACATAAAATAATAACACTGGTTTTGGGTTTAGCATGAATTTATAACTTTATGAATTTGGTAAATCAATGTTTATGGGTTTCAACAGTTCCAAACATTGAATCCTACAGGACATCAGGTTGATAATAAAGTTTCCTCTTATTATTATAGTCAGACATGTAAATTGGTCATGCTTGTTACCCAAAATAAATGTCTTTCTCTGCTCATTATGATGTCATGCCAGATAGAAAAACAAAATCTATTATGATGTAATACCCAAGTTACCATTTTTGTCATTATGATGCTACAGAACCCTGCTTTAACTTTATGTCCTCATGAAAACTTCACTCTGGGCAGTGTATCTAATAGCATTAGGATCAACTGGCCCCACTTGGGAAGACTACAGTTCAATAATAATGGCCACAACAGAGGAAATCATAAGAGAAGAAAAAGAAGATGACTTTGAAGTAGAGGCTGAATTCTCAGCAGCCCCAAGCACTTCAGGTCAATTTGAAATAATAGATTCATCAGAGAAATCAATAAACTTAATACTTTCCTCCATGCATCGTCAACCAGCAAGATGTGATTCAGAGTTAAGATATATGTTAGAAGAAAATGCTCTTCAGGCTTTGACAGAGGAATCTATATTAAAGAAACCACGCCTCAGTTACTGCAGTGATGGGGTAGCAGAAGATACTGACTTTCTCTCCCTCACTTTTCCGAGGAAATTATGGAAAATTGTTGAAAGTGAACAGTTCAGATCCATCCAATGGGATGATGGGGGTAACTGTGTGGTAATTGATGAAGAGTTTTTTAAAAAAGAGGTACTGGAGAGGAAAGGCTCCTTTCGAATCTTTGAAACCGACTGCATGAAAAGTTTCATTCGCCAGCTGAATTTGTATGGATTTAATAAGATTCGGCAAGATTATCAAAGATCTGCATCACTGGCCGAATTTCTTGTAGAAGAAAAGATGTCTGCTGCGTTAAGCAAGGTAAAAATGTGAAACAATTAGAAGATAACACTTTTTTTTCATACAGCTGTTTGCCCCAGACCATCACCTGTGTCTGCCATCAGGTCCTAATGCTGGCAACCACCCAACCTCCTCAGCAACTTCCCCTACTGCCAGAGCCAGTGAGGATCTACATGCTATTGGGCCCAAGGCTATACCAGTTGCTATCATACAGGCAGTCAGGAGACATGGTTTATTTCTTGTTTTTCCTCCAGTTCCCCTAAGCCTGCCCACCTCTACAATGCTGGGCGTGCCCTGTCAGGCCTTGCACACACACACACACACACACACACACACACACACACAGTGACATCCCTGCAGAGAAGGCAAGCTTCCTGGCCCATCACAGGGTTTTCTGTGGAGGAGGAACCACAGCGCCATCCCTCTGCAGGTGGAAGCATTGCCGCATGCCAATGCCACCTCAGCCCCTCGGCCATCCCACATAGCTCCCAAAGCCACTTCGAAACCTATGTTGCCTGCACAACAGCATAAGATGCTACCTCCTGAACCACTGGGCAGCCTGAAGAGAACACAATTTGATTGCCATTTTTGCCAGCCAAACATTCACCCTGACTTTCGGATGACAAAGGTAAATGAAGAGTGTTGAAATTTTAGAAAGTAAGTTATTGCTTTACACATCTGACTTTCTGTAGGGACAAATTATACCTGTTCCTATTAAATGGACACCTTCAACCCAGCTTAGGCCTGTAACCGTTCCTAGTTTAAAAATGCATTTTCTGATAAATCTCATTGTGTGATTGCTCAGCTGCTCTAGGGTTTGTTAATGTAGTTGTAGCTAATTGTTTTGTATCTGCTTTCTTATGAAATGTGAAAAAAATGTCTGTTCACCATATTAGTGTTAACACACCAAAAACTGTGTTTGTTTAGAGTCTTTGTTCTACTCCACACCAGCTGAGGGCAGAGATATGGCAACTTAGAAGGGAGTTAGGAGTGCTAGGGGATAAGGTTGAAGCACAGACTGAGTGAGGAGGCAGGTGGGGGGAGGAATGGAGATGGGGCCAAGGCAAGTTCCCTGGGTCTCACTTCCCCAAAGGCAAAGGGATCCTTGTGGAAAGGGATGGACATGGGTAAGAGGAACATGGAGGACAAATAAGGGAGAGAGGCTGGATGGGACACCTTCAGTGGTGCCTTTGATAAATAGATTCCTTCCACTGACTAGGGAAGGTATGGATAAGACTGGTGAGGGGGAGAGGAGGAAACAGTAGCAGAAGAGAGATACGAGAACTATGGGAGGGATACACAGGGAGATGGACAAAGGAATGGCGGAGAGGAAAAGGAGGGGATGGGGCAAGCAGAGAAAGGGCCCAGTGGAGGATGGCAGAATGGAGAAATGGGAGGGGTTGATGCAAGGGGGGAGCAGATAGTGCAGGGGCAGACAGGAGGAAGGGGAAAGGGTCAGCAATAGAGGGACAGGCAACAGTGAATGAAGGTGGGGATCAAGTGGAAGGTGGGGGGGAGGGTTGTACTCCTAGGAGACTTCCATAGTCAAAGGAGTGAGATGAGGAAACACGAGGGCTAAAAGGAGTTGCAGAAGAGTGCACTGTATTCTGGGGATTACCACAAAGAGGATGGGATCAAGAATAGCTGAGGTTATGGGCCTAGTGGGGGCAGCTGCTTCTCATCATTCACCTAGGAATGAACGATCTGGCTGACAGCAAGGTGGGGGTGGTCCAGGGCAGGTTCAAGGAAGTGGCACAGATCTGCAGGATGGTGGGGAGGTCAGTAGTCTTCTCGGAAGTGCTACCAGTACCAAGGGCCAGCACTGCATGGAAGACTAGAATACAGGACTCCAATGTCTGGCTCAGCGGATGGTGTAAAGGAGAGGGCATGGAATAATTGGTGACTTGGGGAACACGTGAGAGAGCAAGGACCAATATGCATCAGACAGGCTGCACCTCAACAAGGAGGGAGTGAGGGTGCTAAATGAAGGGTTTGATAGGTGTATTAGCAAGGAGCTAAATTTAAACTGATCAAGGAGCAGCAAGGGTCAAAATACCCATTGTTACCTTAACGATGAGGCCGTTAGCTCCCCCCATTCAGGACAGGATTAAGTAGGCTGGGAGGGCATGATAGGATGAGTGGGGAGGATGTGACCAGCTATGGGTGTTAGGGGCAGGTAGTCTAGGGACAGGGGGGGCACAACCTAGAACATAAACACATAGAAATTGTCAGCAGATAAGGACTGTCTGGCCCATCTAGTCTGCCCATAAACCCTTGTACTGGATTACTGCTTACGACCCACCTACTGCTGTACCTCTATGGTTCCCCGTGGTCTGTCCAAAGCATGCTTGAATCCATCCACTGTGCTCACTCCCACCATCTCCTGAGGCAGACCATTCCATGCGTCCACCACCCTCTCTATGAAGAAGAACTTCCTCACATTCCCTCTTAAAGGGACACTGTCAACCCTTTTTGCAACATACTATTTGTGGTTGAAAATTCACATTTTATGATTGCCTGCCCTCTCTAAAATTCATTGATGATGCTGGTTGTTTTATCTGCTTCCTTTCTTAGTAGAACTGAAATGCATGCTAACAGTGTATTTATACCCAGCCTTATTTTGTTTCCAATTCTTGATTTAATCTCACTGCATATTCCTGAACATTAGGAACATCCCCAAACAGTACAGTGAGTCAAGATGCAATATTCTCCTCTCCTCTGGCTGCATCATAAGTGGCTAGATAATGTTGGGGGTGTTCCCAAGTCCAGGAAAGTTGCAGTGGGAGTTGATCAAAGAATGTAATCAAACGTGTTGGTGTGGTAACACCAATATTGGTGGGCAGTCTGTTTTTCACTTTTTAATAGAAAAAAGGAATCAGAATTAAACAACGATATTTATCAGCAATCTCTACAGAATGTGACCAATCATAAAATGTGTTTTTTAAACTTGGGACACTTTGAGGCTTAAGCGGGGTTAACAGTGTCCCTTTAACCTTCCACCTTCTAATTTCATGTCATGTCCCCTCATTCTTGTGCTTCTCCTGTATTGGAAAATGTCTCCCCCCCCGCACCTTGTTTATACCCTTGAGGTACTTGAATGTTTCTATCATGTCCCCTCTTTTCCTCCTCCTCTCTTCCAATGAGTACATATTGAGGTACCTTAATAAGTCTTGTGTTGCAAGCCCTGTATTCTTAGTCACCCTTCTATGGACCATCTCCAGTCTATTAATATCCTTATGAAGGTGCGGCCTCCAGAACTGCACACAGTACTCCATGTGAGGCCTGACCATGGTTTTATATAATGGCATCACTACCTCCCTCCTTCTGCTGGTGATACCCCTTCCTATGCACCCCAGCATGCCACTGGCCCTCCCAGCTGCTTTAGCATTCTGCTTTGACATTTTTAGGTCATCTGAGATAATAAACCCTAGGTCCCTTTCCTCCTTTGTAACTGCCAGCAACTCCCCCCCCCATCCTATAGCTTTCCCCAGAGTTTCTGTGTCCCAGGTGCATAATTTTGCACTTTTTTGAATTAAACTTCAGTTGCCAGTCCTCAGACCATTTTTCAAGCTTCCCTTGTTCCCTCCTTATTTTCTCCACTCCCTCTGGGGTATCCACTCTATTACAGATCTTGATGTCATCTGCAAACAGGCAGACCTTTCCCTCCAGCTCTTCTGCGATGTCGCTAATGAAGACATTGAACAGGACTGGCCCCAGGACCGATCACTGAGGCACCCCACTGGTCACCTCCTTCTCCCCAGACTGCACCCCATTTACCACCACCCTCTGCCTGCTGTCTGTTAGCCAGTTTCTAACCCAGTTTACCACTCTGTCCCCCATGTCCAGTCTACCAAACTTGTTTATCAGCCTCCTACGTGGGACGGTGTCAAAGGCTTTGCTGAAATTAAGGTAAGCGACGTCCACTGCCCCACCCTGATTTACTTCCTTTGTCACCCAGTCAAAGAAATCAACCAGATTTGTCTGACATGACCTCCCCGCTGTGAGTCTGTATTGCCTATGGTACTGGTCTCTGATGGCTTCTAGATGCCCCACTATCCTTTCTTTAAGCAATGTCTCCATAATCTTCTCCACTACTGAAGTGAGGCTGACTGGCCTATAGTTCCCTGCCTCCTCCCTGCACCCGGATTTTTGAAGAGGGACCACATGTGCCCTCCTCCAATCCTCTGGTACCACCCTGTGTTGAATGACTCGGTGAACATGGCTGCCAGAGGTTCTGCTATCTCACTTCCCAGTTCTCTTAATATTCTTGAGTGTATACCATCTGGTTCCATTGCTTTATCCACCTTCAATTTAGTGAGCTCCTACAGGACTCTTTTCCCTGTGAATGGACTATTGTCTACCTCTTCACCCCCTTGGTAACTGCTCTACTGCTGTGGCCCCTGCTCCCCCTTCTGTGAATACTGAACAGAAATATTTATTCAGTATTTTTGCCTTTTTTGTGTCACCCTCCTTGCATTCCCCTCCCTCTCCCTTGAGCCTTGCAATCCAACCTTGTTTTTTCTCCTTTTGCTGATGTACCTGAAGAATGTCTTGTCACCTTTCTTAACTGACTGTGCTAAACCTTCCTCAGTCCATGCCTTTGCTCACCTTACTGCCTTTCCTGCTTCCCTTAGACACCCTAGGTACTCCTCTCTGTCCTCCTCTCTTTGGGTCTCCTTATATTTCCTGAACCCTTTCCTTTTTGCCCAGACCTTTACAGCCACCTCTCTTGAGACCCACAGTGGCTTTCTCCTTTTCTTGCCTTTGGATATCAATCAGATGCATTGGTTTATTACTTCCAATAAGGCTTCCCTTAGATGCTTCCATTGTTTTTCCACTCCCCCTCCTGCCCCTGTTCTCACCAGGGCTCTTTTGATACCCCACCCCATTTCAGCAAAGTCAGCATTTTTGAAATCCAAAACCTTTGTCCTAGTATGACTTGAGCGAGTCTCTGTGTTGTGATCTCTGGATCCCAGTTGCCCTTCTACCTGGACATCTGCAATTCGATCCCCGTTGGTCATAACTAGATCTAGAATTGCCCTGTTTCTGGTGGGATCAATCACAAGCTGCCTGAGTCCAGCCTCCTGGAGTGAATGAAGGATGCCTCTGCTTCTGGCTGAAACAGCTACACTGGTGTTTCAATCCAAGTCCGGCATATTGAAATCCCCATCAGTAGAATGTCACCTTTCATTGCCATCTCATGTATTTCCTCTGCTAGCTCCCTGTCCAGTTCCTCTCCCTGTCCTGGAGGCCTGTATATCACCCCTCTGCATATTGCTGTGCCATTTCCAGGTTGAAGGGTAACCCACAGTGCCTTGGCCTCCCCCTGCCCACCCTGTACCTGTGTTGCCATTATACCCTCTCTGACATACAGGGCTACTCCCCCCTCCCTTTTTGCCCTCCCTATCCCTCCTGAATAGAACATATCCTGGTACATTTGTTTCCCACTTTTGATTAGCTGTGTACCAGGTTTCAGTTATTTTATTTTTTATTTATTTGAAATATCGGATTTACAACCTTTGAGCCGTGAGGCTCATTTACAAAGGTACCTTGTCACAAGGAGGACAGAATTCGAAAACAGACAGGTTACAATTGACAGAGGAAAGCCGTCATGTATGGTTTTACAGACATTGTCAACATAGATTATATACAGGTTGGTCAAAAAAAGAAAACTATCGTTATAGAGGCATAGCAGAGAGAAAGAATAAAGGAAATAAAAATAGTTGTGAGAGGTTACAGTCCAAGTGGACTTAGACAGAGGTGTGGGTCATGGTGGGCTTGAGAGCACAGGCTAGCTGCAGTTACAGGTGCGAACATTGAGAAGATAGTTGCGGAGGGCGACTTTGAAATGGGAACTCTTGGGTGTGCAAGTGATGGTGGCCGGGAGCACATTAGACCAAACTGGGGCCCTGTGGTGGAAGGATCTCTGGGCCAGGGTGGTTTTTACCCTGGGTACAGCCAGTATAGCTTCCTCTGAGTTGCGGGTGATGATGGGGTGGCTGGCGAGGTGGAGAGAGGCTGTGACCTCGGAAGGGGAGCGACCGAGTAGGATTTTTTTGGTCAGTAGGCAGGTCTGGTAGTGGAGTCTTTCATTGAGGTTGAGAAGATTGGCAGAGGAAAAGAGGGAGCAGGTGTGGGTGAGTCTAGGGGCACCCGTTAGGTGCCTGCATGCCTTGTTGAGGGTGGTCTGAATTTTCTGGAGTGCAGAGTTATCTGCTGCCCCGTACACAGGGAGCCCATAGTCTACTAGGGACAGTATTGAGGAGGTAATGGCAAGCCTGAGGGCATCCGGAGGGAAGCAGTCCCTGTGCCAGTAGATGAGTCCAAACCTAGTGTTTGTGGTGGTTCCTAGGGAGTTTATGTGGTCATGGAAGGTAAGTGCAGAGTCAAGGGTAAGTCTAAGATATTTGTAGATGGAAACCTGTTCGAGGGGGTGCTGGGTATGGGGGAGGATGAGAAGAGGGGCACTTCTTGCTATGTTTTGACGGTGGGAGAAAAGCATAGATTTTGTCTTTTTCAGGTTTATGACCAGTCTATGGTCTTTGAACCATGTTTCGGTCTGGCGGAAGGCATGTTGAAGGGAGTCCTGGAGGGGAGAGTGTTTATGGTGTGAGGCATAGATCACGGCATCATCTGCATAAAGTAGCAGTTTTTCATAGCAGGCCTTAGGCAAGGAGTTAAGGTAGAGGGTGAAAAGAAGTGGACCCAGGATGGAGCCCAGTGGCACCCCAGAGCAGTCAGGTAGGGTGTTGGATAGGGTTCCATCTATTTTGACACAATGGGACCGGGTGGAGAGGTAACTGGCACACCATGCTAGGGGGCCTGGGGAGAAACCAATTTGGTAGAGGGAGTCAAGAAGGAGGGGATGGCAAACCGTGTAGAAGGCCTTGAAGAGGTCTATAAACACAACTCCAGCAATGTTACCGGAGTCTAGGGAGGAGTGTAGGAAGTTTGTGAATGCTAGGAGGGCTATGGTAGTGCTATGTCCTGAACAGAAACCATGCTGCTCTGTGCACAGTATGTTATACTTGTTTAGGTATTCAGTGAGCTGTGTAGCCACCACTTTTTCTAAGGCTTTGGGGGGGGGGGGGATGGAAATGGGTCGATAGTTACTGGGTATGGATTTTGTCACCATTTTTATTGCTACTATGTTCAGGTCTCCTTCAATTATTAAGGCCTCCATGTCTGGGACTTTATTTCCCAGGCTGCTTGCATTTGTCAACATGACAGTCCAAGTTTTACTGCCTGACCTCTCTCTCTCTCTCTCTTCCTGTTTTTGGTCCCATGCATCTTCTCTCCTTTCCTGATATTTTTCTCTTGTGTTCCTGATTCCTTTCCTACTCCATTTCTGCCTGACTCCAATGACCTTGATATCAACACCTCCTCCTGCTCCATTGTTCTGCTTTCTCTACCATATAGGGGTGGGCTGCCTGAGTATCCCTGCCCCTGTTGCCCTCCCCTGGCTAGTTTAAATGCTCATCAGCAAAGCATTTAAACTGTCCATTGAGAGCTGCCTTCCCCTTGCTGGACAGATGCAGTCCATCCCCACTGTACGGAGCTCCATCACTCCAGGTGGGTCCCCAGTCCCCAATGAAGCCATGCCCCTTCTTGTTGCGCCATCCTTTCAACCATATGTTGAAGTTACTAATGCAGAGATTCCTTCCCCCTCCCCAACCGTGTACTGGCAGCACCTCTGAAAATGTCACAGAGTTTGCTACCTCCTCCAGGCACCCTCTTAACACTGTAAAGTCCTCCTTCACCTGCTCCAGGCTTGCCTTATCCTTAGATAGGTCATTTGTCCCCTAGTGGATAATGATCTACAGCCCTCTCCTCCTTGCCACAGCTTCAGCGATCCTCTGGATGCGCGCGCCCTCTTTCTGAGCTGTGCCTGCTGGAAGGCACTTTACCTCACTTTCCTCTCTACTGTCTATGCCCAAATCCATTCCCTGGACAACTGAGTCCCCCAGCAGGAGTAACTTCTTCCTATGGGGTTTTCTTCCTCCCGCCACTGGGTCCCCTTGCTGGAGGACCCTCACCTCTTCCCTGGTCTCAGCCTCAGGTTCCTTTGCAGGACTGTCCCATTCCTCCAACACTGTGTAGGGGTTCGTGAGCTGGACTGGGTGGGGAATGTGTCTCTGCCCCCCTTCCCTGAACCTTCCTGAGTCCACCAAAGTCAATCCCGCCATCTGCCTGGGTGGCAGTTGTGGCATTGAACAGGGATCATTTTGTCCTCTGGGTGGGGGCAAAGGTCCCCAATATTCCTCTCAGCTCAGGCCAGAGACTGGTGACCTCTGCCCTCAGCCCAGAGAGGAGCCTGTAAATGGGGCAGCACCACAGTACCCAGAATGTTTTTCTGAAGACTGCTGCACCAGAGCCAGAGCACTGCACCACTCCCTGCATCATCCTGTGCTTGCTGATATTCCTCTCTTCTTAACCCTTTTTTCTTCTCCTTCTCTTCCTGTCTTTCTCTCTTTCTGTAGTGACTTATAGCTTTTCTCTCCTTCTCTTGTAGGTGCCCTTGTGGACCTAGTTGCTAGCTATACCCTTTGTAATTCTATCTATATGCCATCTAGGCTATTGCTTGTGCTGTGCTGCCTAACTGTTCCTGTATCTTTAAGTAGATGTGGCCTGGCCTTCTACTGTAAAGGTAGAGCACCTGGGTGTGGTGGGAATGGGCTGGAGAGGGGTTGTTCCTTTGGTACTCGGTGTCTACAAAAAAACAAGCATTTGTCAATGCCTAATGTTTGCTTGCTGGCATTGGCATTGGTAGTGTAGAAGTTACAGAGCTGCATAATAGGAATGGCAGCAAAGTATTGAACTGAAGCCAACTCCACCACCACCCTGCAGAGAGTGACAGGGATTGGAGTGTGCCTTTGGGTCGTCAGGCATAACAACCATGCCATTTCACCACACCCTACCCTGCAGACACTGACAAGTGTCAAGGTGTGCCTTTGTGTCTTTGGCCCTTATGCGCACCCCATTCCATCAGAAAATACGGTGAGATGGGTGCGGTATAGGAGAATGGGGTGAAGTTTGGGTCCGAAGAGTCCGAGGCACACCTTGATGCCTCTCACTGGCTGCAGGGTGTGGGTGGGGGTGGAATGGTATGAGCATTACAGGCAAGAATCCCAAGTCACACCCCTGATGCCTGTCATTCTCTACAGGGTGGGGCATTATGGTCGGAAACCCTAACACCTCAGGCATTCGTTGGTATTTTCACTCCAAATTTTCAACATGTTTTTTTTGTGATCCCCACCTCATGAACAGTGGCAATATCAGTTTGTTAGCCGAAAACTGCTTTTGCACAGCGACTATGGCATTTGGCACCACAGGTGCAAAAACACATTCCAAACAGGATGTGAAAAATGACAGCGGTACTGTTCATGGGGAGGTGTAAAAAATGGCAATGTTGACAATCTGCTGTGAAAATCTTAAAAAAACTGGTGAAATCACGAGCGTGCATAGAAACTGTGCAACGCACACCCGTAATGTAACTAGTTTGGGGATTTTTTTTTACAGCAGATTGTTAACACAGGCATTTTGGGACCTCCGATCATAAACAGTGTCAGTGTGATTTTCTTTATCCGTCCCGAACAATGATTTCCCACAGCGACCATGCATTTCTGCGCTGAAAGTGTGAAAACTAATTTTGGCAAAGTTGTGGAAAATGACAGCTGTACTGTTCATAAGGAGGTGTGGAAAAATGCCACTGGTGAAAATCTGGACTGAAAATATTACAAATTCATGAACTTACGAGGATGCGTGGAAACTGCGCAATGCTTACGCGTAACACAGTCATTTTATGGAGTTTTGTCACCACATTTTCAACATAGCCATTTTAAGACCTCTGCTCACGACCAGTGTCACTGTGATTTTCTTAATCTGTCCCAAACATTGTTTTCGCACACCGACTGTACCATTGTGCGCTACATGTGCGGAAGCACATTTTGGGTGAGATGTGAAAAATGGTAGCTGTACTGCTCATAAGGAAGTGCGGTAAAATGGCACTGTTGAAAATCTGGTGTGCAAATATTACAAATTCGCAGACTTGCCAGCATGCGTAGGAACTGCACAATGTGCGCTCCTAAAACAGTCATCTTTGGGAATTTTTTCACCAAATTTTCAACATAGCCATTTTAACACCTCTGCTCATGACCAGTGTCACTGTGATTTTCTTAATGTGTCCCATACATTGATTTCACACACCGACTGCGCCATTGTGCGCTACATGGGCTGGAACACATTGTGGGCAAGATGTGAAAACTGACAGCTGTACTGCCCATAAGGAGGTGTGGTAAAATGGTAATGTTGAAAATCTGGAGTGAAAACATTGAAAATTTGAGAACTTATGAGCTTGCGTAGGAACTCTGCAACGCACGCTTATAAAACAGTCATTTTTAGGAATTTTTTCACCAAATTTTCAACATAACCATTTTAAGACCTCTGCTCATGAACAGAGTCACTGTGATTTTCTTAATGTGTCCCATATATTGATTTCGCACATTGACTGTGCCATTGTGCGCTACATGGGCGGAAACACGTTTTGGGTGAGATGTGAAAAATGATAGCTGTACTGCTCATAAGGAGGTGTGGTAAAATGGCAATGTTGAAAATCTGGAGTGAAAATATTGAAAATTATGAACTTATTTGCGTGCTTAGAACCGCGCAACGCACGCCAGAAACAGTCATTTTTAGGATGCCACCATAATTTTCAAAATAGACTTTTGAGAGCCCACCTTATGAACTCCTGGCAGTGTCATTTCATTAATCAGTCCTGAAAGGTGATTTCGCACAGTGACTGCGAAATCACCCTTCGGGCCCGATTAACGCCATGACAGTGACAGCACTCATGAGAAGGGGTCCCAAAAACCCCATGTTGAAAATTTGGTGCAAAATTAAAAAAATGCCCAAGATATGCAGCAAAGTTGAAAAAACCCTATCTATCCCATTATACAGCTTACCAGCATTTCCTCAGTTCGCGGTCGGCTTTGAAGAGTGCAGACGTGTTCCTGATCCACCGAAGATCGTCGCGCCGGACTCCGGAGGTAAGTATGGGGTGAGGGGGGTGTGAGTAGGCAGGGTGCACAGTGGATGGGTGCGGGTGGGGGCAGGGAGACTGCGAGGGACCGTCTTTTAATTTACAGTTTTTGTTGTTTTTTTTTACTATTAAGACGATGCGGGACATTTGCCACGCTGAGGTGGGCTCCCAGCATGGCAGCTGGAAAGGCTGTTTGGGGGGGTTGGAGCCAATGGGGGATTGGGCACCTCTGCTGGCTACAGCAGGCTTGTGCCATGCTGGGGTGGGCCCAGCATGGCAGCTGTAAGGCTGTTTGGGGGCTGGAGCTGATGGGGATTGGGCACCCTGTCCAGCCATATGGACGTGCCACACTGGGTCGGCTTCCAGCGGCACCAGGAAAGCTTTGAAGCGGCGTGGAGCCGTGCTACAGTATGTGCGCTTGGGGAGGGAATGCGCCAGCACGCAATATGCGCACGCGTGTTGGGGGAGCTCTGCTCACTGAAGCAGAGCTCTCCCTTTCAATTGTATGCCACTGCATTTTCAACTGCTGTCATAGACAGCTGGAGCAGTGATTGGCACACTGCACCCACGCCTGCAAACACACTGACTGAATTGGAAGAGGCTGACACACCTCTGGAAAACTCGGATGATGACACTATGTTTCTTGCACATGCATGCAAGCAAACATAACAATCAGGTAAAAAAAGAATTTCTTCCGTAACCTGCAGGGCAAAAACACAGCTCTAGTTTAAGGTAGGTGGTAGCTGCTCTCCTCTCAGCTTCTGCAGCAAACAGAGTCCACAGCCAACTCCTGTTTGTAATCCACAGTCCCTCAAGCTTTCTTCAGCTCCTCCCCTTATCAGACACCTCTTTCACAGTTTCAGTAACAGCTCTAGTCACAAATGACTGCAAATATTCTCCCAGCTAGATTTCCTCCCTGGCAAATTAAAGTTACACTAAGTAAAGACAACTCCAAAAACAGAGAACCAAAACACTGACTTCTACTTACTATTACAGCCCCCGAATTAAGAATTTATTTCAATGTACTCAGTAAATCATCTCCTTACTCTAGGGTAGCTGGCAGCTGCTCTCCCACTCTCAGCGTCTGCAGCAAAAACAAGTCGCTGTGCAGGATGGTGTCTCTAAACGCAAGGAGCTTGGGTAGCAAAGTGGCTGAGCTGCATTCACTGATAGTAGAGGAGGAAGTGGACATGGCTGCCATCACAGAGACGTGGGCCATACCTAAGCACGACTAGGATCTCTCCATCCCAAGTTACAAGCTATATAGAAGAGATAGGGGAGTTAGTGAGGGAGGGGGTCTCTGTATATAAAGGAAGGTATTACCTGCACTAGGGAAGAAGAGACAGTAGGACAGACAGAAGTGCTGTGGGTGCAGGTACGGTCACTGAAAGGCAATAAACTAAGTACAGGAGTTGTGTACAGGCCACCAAATGAGGAGGAGGAACTGGACAGGGAGCTGTGGTCGGTAATTGTGGAGATGGCTAGCAAAGGGAAGGTAGCGATCATGGGAGACTTCAGTCTACCTGGGGTGGATTGGATGATCCCAACCACAACCTGTACAAGGACACAGGTACTGTTGGAGGCATTCCAGAGTGGGTTCCTGTCAGAATGTGTCCAGGAACCCACAGGAGACTGGGCTATACTGGACCTAGTTCTGACGAATGATGTGCATGTCCAGGAGGTGAGGGTGGAAGCACCACTGGCAAGAAGGGATCACAACACAGTGTAATTTTACCTGAACAAAGGCACAGAGAAGATACGGACTATGATAAGAGTGCTGGACTTCACAGGAGGCCAGACTATGGAATGATGGGGGGTAGTCTGGAAGGCAACTTGCTGGAATCCAGAAAGATATGGGGATGGGCCAGAAATGAGTTGTCATAAAGGCAGGGCTGCTGGCAGCCACTAATGTGTGTGTGCGAAGGTGAGGAGCAAAAAAGCCAGAGCCAGGAAGCCCAGCTGGTTTGACAGGGAGATTGCTCTTGCAGTTAAGGGCAAAAGTGCTGCCTTCAAAAGGTACAAATGCTTGGGGAGGGATGAGGACAGGGAGGAATACAGCAGCAAAACAAAATAAGTGAGCAGGGTAGTACAATTGGTTAAGGCCAAGAGGGAAGTGCAGCTGGCTTAGGGGGTGAAAATGGACGTGAATGCCTTCTTCTAGTACATCTGGGAGAAGAAGACTATCGAGGATTGGATATATAAGAGTGGGCCAAGGGATGACCTGGGCAATTATCAGTCAGCCAGTCTAACCTCGATAGTCAGGAAGTTCTAGGAGACCATTCTGAAGAAAAGGCTGGTAAAATTTCTGGACAAAATCAGACTCCATGATGATAGACAGCATGGGTTTGTGTCAGGGCAGTCCTGCCAGACCAACCTAATTGATTTCTTTGATTAGGAAACAAGGACAGTGGACAAAGGCCAAGCAGTGGACATAGAAACATAGAAGGTGATGGCAGATAAGGACCATGTGGTCCACCTAGTAATCCCCTTTTCCCTACCTAATACTGTATCTAGATTTCAGTAAGGCCTTTAACTTTGTTCCCCACAGGAGATTGATTAAGAAGATGGAGGACTTGAGGGTTGGGGCAAAACTGGTTAGGTTGGAAAAACACTGGTTACGGGATAGAAGCAGAAGATGGTGACCAGGGGGAATTCTTGGATGCTAGGCCAGTCACGAGTGGGGTCCCACAAGGTTCTGTGCTCTGCCCAGTGTTGTTCAACATCTTCATCAGCGATATTGCTGAAGGGATAAAAGGCAAAATATGCCTGTTTGCAGAGGGCACAAAACTCTGTTGGAGGATGGATACAGAGGAAGGGAGACAGGACATCAGGGATGGCCAGGCTAAACTAGAGAGATGACTGGGTATTTGGCAACTGGGATTCAATGCCAAAAAGCATAAGGTAATGCACTTAGTGGCAAAGAACCCAGAGACCACATATTGGCTGGGAGGTGTGCAGGTCACCAGATCGTGGAGAAGAAAGACTTGGGTGTGATTATCACGTGTGACATGAAGCACTAGGCACATGGCAAGAGAGCAGTGGCCATAATAAATAGGATGCCAGGATGTATAGCCATTGGAAAGGCAGAGGTCATTCTGCCACTGTACATTTGTTATTTATTTTTTATTTAATTAAAATTCTGGTAACCGGGAAAGGCACAATGACAGAGCGAAGGCTCAATTCCAGGTGCAACCCAAGGGAAGGGAGTACAGACCAAAAATACATGAGTGGAGGCTCACACTAATAAATGTCTAGAGGTTGTGTGCACATACCCTGAAGTGTGTACTCCGAAATCCAGTGCAGTCAACTCGACATTGTGAAGTACGGATCAGCACCACACAGCTGCGACCGTAGTCCCCAAACAATAATCCAGCACAATTGACTCCTCACTGTGGAGTACAGGTTAGCACAACACAACTACAGATCATAGTCTGCAGGGAGTACAGACATGAAAAGTGATTACAAACATCCAAAGTGCTTATACAAAATACACTGGCAGTTGAGGCAAGGTGAAAATAAGTGGGGATACCACATTTAACCTAACAGCAACATAATATCTAGCTTTAACAAGCATTTGTCATTGCCGAACGTTCGATTGCAGATATTTGCAGTGGTGTTTGGCACTTGGACATGGCTTAAAAAATCAGTGACAAAGAAGTAAAATGAGGGAGACAGTTTCTCAAGTGGTTCTATTGGCTGAAGCAGGCAGCATAACAGTATTGGTGTAAAATACTTTGGTCTGCAGAAGAGCAAGTCTAACTGTGTTACCCACTGTTCAGTCACAGAAACAAATTGTAGGAGGGACAGAAACATGCTAAGGCAAAGTCTTGGACATCCCTGAATATACATATATATATCTCCCCCTCTCCCCGTCTCCCCCTCTCTCTCCCTCCCTCTCTTCCTCCCACCCCCCCCAAACCCCCTCTTCTACAGGTGCTTTTCAGGCTTGGCTGTACTCTGCCACAGGAAAGCTCAGAGTTGAAAGGCAGAGGGGTAAGTACATTAGGCGTTTGGGGGTGGGCAAGATGTGGAGGATATTGGCTACACCAGAGAGGAGTATTAAAAATATAAGTAAAAAAAAGGAACTGTTGATTTGATCAGGGCAATACAGTGTATTTGGGACTGAAGGACAAGAGGGCATACAGGGGTGGTGGGAAGGGGGGAGGGATTAGTTAGCAAGGAAGCATTTGTTTTTATTTACTCATAGAGAGTGGTAAATGTATGGAAGAAGGTGCCAGATGATGTGGTGTAAGTCAAGAGTGCTGAAACTTTAAACTGAAGCTGTATCACTTTCTCCTGCAATATATACTCTTTCAGTTGCCCCCCTTTATGAGGGATCACCCTCATTCTACCTCCAAGTATTACTGTGTCCCACATAAACAAGGTACTGCCCATGCAAAGAAGATGCTGGAAACTCTTAGAGCAGGAATTCATAACTCTTTTGCTAAAGAAAAAGTAAACCTGCTAAGCAATGGTACTAGATTCCAATGTACTGAGCCAGAATCTCCTTTCTTTTGGTGTTGCACATTGGGAGGGCTAGTGTTGCATGTGTCAGTGTTATACCTTCTGAGTGTCAGTTTCCTACATTTTGGTGTCAGTGTCCCACATGCTGTAAGCAACTATCTCACATTTAATGAGTGTCTGTGTCCCACATTTTGAGGGCCAGTCCATCACTTTCTGAGGACCAATGACATCCCATGTTTTTGTGTCAGTATCTCACATTCTAATCCATTTAAAAGGTGCCGTTAAAATGCAACTTGTTTTTTCCTCAGACCCCCGCTGTGATGTAATGGATGTGTAAACCTTGCTAGCAGTAGTATGGGTGCGTCGGGTGGGCATCATCGGAAGCGGGAGATTCCAGCCCCAGTTCCCTTGTCAGGCTAGGAATGGTGATCTGCTATGTGTGCGATGTCTCCCCCCGCCGTGCCCACCACTGGTTACTGGGAGAGGCTGAGAGCAGTGGCGGTGGGGGCCAGCAGATCCAACTCTCACACACAGAGTCAGTGCTTTGGAGTACCAGGCTCGGCTGTCACTGGACTGGGCGCCTCCCCCTCCGTCAAAGGGCTCAAAGTTCCCATATTGTAGTGGAGCTGGAGTTTTTCACTGACTTGCCTCTGCAGTGATTTTTGTGGTAGTATGAAAGTATATTCTGTCTCAAATTGCAGTGCTGGTGTATGTTTCTGGCCTAACACAACAAATATAAGCTATAACTTAGACCACAAGCTGGATGGCTCCTACAGGAATTGGGAATTTATTTCTGAAGAATCAATGAATACACACACACACACACACACACACACACACACACACACACACTGAATCATGGTACATTGGAACTGTAAGCATGATGGGGTAAAACAGCTTGGTACAGTACCTATCAGTTCCAGTTCCAATGTACCGTATTCAACAGACAGTGCCAGCACTGCCAGGAAAATAAACACGCAAGTGAATGTGCACAATTGACAGCCATGTTGAAATGTGGTTTTGCTCTGACCCACAAGCTCCTGAGATCAGATTTCATAAGCTCAGAATGTGTCAGGTCCTGTGGTCATACTAGTATTTTAAAGTTAAACTGTAAATACCTTCATAGAGACTGACACTGTGTAGGTTTGTTTTTTTGGGGCAGATGTATACAACAGGATAATCCAGTACATAATTGAAGCATGGACACAGCTTGGAAGCAAGCTGTTCCAGCTAATTATGTCTCTTGTGGAAAAATAAATGTATTAACAAATATGCAAATAATTGGATGATCCTGTTAACATGTGTCCTCCTGTCAGTTTCCATGAAACTTTTTACAGTTGTAAAAAATAAATCTGGCTTAATTTGTCATGACATTTACTTCAAAATAAATAAATAGAACAACTATATGAACACCACCAGCCTGAGACTACCTCAAATAAACTCTGCTGCTTCCTCCTGTAGATAATATAACACAATTGGTGTGCTGTTACTGAGTCAGACTGAAGGATCGCTAAATTCAGGAACAGAGTGTCCACTGGCAATCTCTGGCACAAAAAGTGTCTGAGCTCCTGGTTCTCTCCGTCGGCTGGTGGAGTAGGGTTTGTCCTGCCGATCGTTGGTATGGTCTGGAGCTCCAGATGATGATGATGATGATGCCCTTCTGGACTGCCTTCTTTCTTCAGTTCCTCTTCCTGTTTGACCATCTTCAGGTGATGATGAAAGCTCTGATGCCTGGCTGAGCTGGGATTGAAAGCCTCAATTTATAGGGCAAAGTAGCCAAGTGTGCCCTTTGTTTAGTTTTCCCGCCGCACATTTGCATAAGCGTTAATGCAGACTTGTGACTGGTTCTCCTAACTGAGCCAATCACAAGCCTGGTCTGCCTCCCCTACTCTGATTGGCCCAATTACACTTTTGTGGCTTTGGTTGGCTGGTTTTCTAAACCACTTTCTGCACTCAAGCTGTCTGCTGCTGCTCGGCGCTCCATTTGAAAACTCTTTAGTTTAGCAGCAGTCAGCTTAGAGTGCACGATCGTTTAGTAGCTCTTAGAGTGGTGTGTTCTGTATAGCGCGGTCATGCGGATGGCAAACTGTCTCTGTCCCAGTACGGAATGGCCGGGTCCGACTATCCTACAGCTGCTCTCTAGTCCATCCAAATCCTCCCGAAATCGGTGCTGCTGCTGTGGGAAAATGAAAGAGTCAATGCGAGCATGGACGGAGAGACTAGAGGCTCCTTACATTGTGTGCCCCCCCAGCCAGGTCCCGGTCGGACTCGTCACTCATACTCAACAAAATGGAAAATCCTGGCAGCAGCCTAGGTAGGTGCTTGCTTTGTTTTGGTAGCCGTAACCACCCAGGCCCTAACTGCAGCCTTGCCTGCATTTACAGAAAAGAAAAGAAAAAAAAATCTCAATAGGCACAGCAGCCCAATAGGGAGATGGTAGTACAAAATGGGCCTCAGTCCAGCCGCGCCACAGAGCAGAGCTCAACAGTTGGGGGTCCCATATTTTTTGTTTTCTGTGTGCAGTCCACAGACTAGACTAGCCATGCCTGCCAGGTCTCTCTAGCTTCCCCCGGGCCGGGGGGCCTATCTGTGGTGGGGGGGGCTTTATATTTTTTTATTTTTAAATGCTTCTACAGTCGCGCTGCTTTCACAGCATTTTTATCGAGCGAGCTGCCAGGGGGCCTATGGGGGGTGCTTGATTTTTGACTCGGGCTGCAGTGCGGGGAGGCGGTATGATTTAACAAATCTTAAAGCCTCTCTCTCGCGCACTTCCAGCTACTGGACTAGTCTTTGCCGGGGGGCCAGTCTATGGCCGGGGCATGGAACATTTGCCCCATTTGTCCCTGCCTTAATCTGGCCCTAAACAAGAAAACCTGACCCCAAAGGTAAATAGCAACACGACATGCAAGTTCCTTAGTGTGTACTGTGTTCGTGCCGTCACTGACATTTCCCTTGAGCAATTTAGTACATCACTGTATTTTTGTATTTACAAAGGACTGCATCCTCACCTTTGTACTTTTGCTGAGACTGGGCACCATGGGGCAGCAAGGCGGGTGCTGGCGGGACACAGATCACATGCGGCTGCTGTTGCCACACCGCCACCGGCACATATTTGTATTTGTTTCCCTTCACTCGAGCGCCTCTCTTAATATCCAACAAGGATGAGAAGGGATGCACGAAGGTGTAGTTAGATGCTTTCAAGCCTCCTTCAGTTGTTGAGATCAGTGGGACTACTTTGCCCAGGATGATCTCACATTTTTCAATTGTTTACCCTCATTAGATTGCACTAAGTAAGAATCCGCTACACTCTCATACGCACAAGCACGCGCGTGCACATATCCTCTTGATAAAATGTGTTAATAAATTAAACTCACTGCCTAGTGTTTTGGAATGGGGGTGTTGAAGACGGAAGCAGAGAGGCTTCACAATAATGTAAATACATTGTATGTGTGATCTATACATTTGACTAAAAATATCAGAGTCTGCGTGGTGAACACCTACGTTGCCACCACTGATCGCAGCAGTGGTTTTCTTTGAACTGAAGACCACTGCTGTCATACACAGCTCCCGCATCCGTTGGTGCAGGACAGCCACGCCTGCTCAATGGAGCACTGCATTGCACAGGAAAGTCACACCTCCAAAAAGTCCTATTCTCCCAAAACGTTCCTTGCACATGCGCGTAAGCGAACGTAAAAAAAAAAGAGCACCTAGGCTCTTGACACAGCTGCAATAAACAAAGCATACAAATGTGCATAAGGGTAGGTACCTGATAGATTAGAGAGTAGACTGGGGGCCGAGAGCACAGGTGGGCTAGTTAGGGGAGAAATAGGTAGGCAGGGGAATGTGAGAGACAGGAGGTTTGGGAGGGGGGAGTTACAAGTATGAGGGGAACAGTAGTGCATGTCACTGGTTAGGCTGCATCTGGAGTGCAGTGTGCAGCACTTGAGCCCTTACCTGAAGAAAGACATCAACTTACTGGAGACAGTGCAGAGAAGGGCAAGCAAGATTATCCAGGCCCTATGAGGAGAGACTTAGAGACTTCAGCATATACTCCCTTGAGATAGAAAAGAGAGGGGGGCATGGCTGAAAGTTTTACATACTTTAAGGGTTTTAACAAAGTGAACTTTGAGGGGCTGTTCAATCTTCGTGGGAACAGGACCACTAGTGGGCATTGCCTCAAACTGGTGGGTGGGTGGGGGGTGCTTCAAGAGGGAAATGAGGAGGCACTTTTTCATTGAATGGGTGTTAGCAAAGTGGAATGAGTTGCCAGAGGAAGTTGCCTCCCTGGAGACCATGGATAGCTCCAGCTGGGGATGGGACAGGGTAAAAGGGAAGAGTGTATGGAGAAGTGGGAATGTGGGGCGGGACGGGGGATGTCGAGTGGGAGGGATGAGTGGATAGTGGGGAGGGGGTGGATCGCTCGGTAGATACTGAGTGCTCTACAAACTTGGGCAGACTAGAGAGACTGCAAAGCCACCTTCTGATGACTATTTTCATGTTTGTATGTTCGTAATCCCACTGTAGGATTCAAGAAACTTGGGAACACTCCTGCACAGTCTAGCCAGCCATTCATGATGCAGTGGGAGGAGACTACTGCACCATGAGTGGATGGACGCTGGGGATTCCTAAAGTTAAGCATGGATACAGATGATTTAATCAAGGGCTTGAATCAAAACAAGTACCGAATAGCCTGCTTTTCACTTTTACTAAGAACAAGCATTTGTCAATGACGGATGTGTTTCATGGTGTGTGTGTGCGTGTGTGTGTGTGTGTGTACTGGGAAGGTAGTCCTGGCTATCCATTCCTGTACTATCAACTGTGTGACCACATATGGTTGTTCATGGACAGGGTCAAAACTGGCACCAGTCCACTAGCCAAATGCTGTTAGATTGTCTTTTAGGATAGTCAAAAACCTTTTTAAGTAGCCAGGTGGGCTTGCACTGGAAAAGGTAATGTTTCAATAAGTAGATCAACTAGGCCAGTAGAAAAGCCTGTTGGGCTTGTGGATTTTGCAAGTCACTACCCTGCTGGCTAGTAGCCACAAAACTTAAAGATCAAATGCGAATGTTTTACAGATTTACAATAAACACTGGAATTCAAGTCCCTGTGATATGATTAATGTTTCGTGAAAATATCATGCTGTTTGGTTTTGTGGCTTTCTTTAAAGGTGGTAGGAAACAGTTTTTATACCTCTAGATGTCCTCCAGTTGTTCTTTTATTAGTTACCCAGTATTCTGGTATGATTTTGGCCTTTCTTGTTAAATTAATAATCTAATTTTGTTGCCTTTGTAATTACCCTGAATACCTCTCTCCTCAGTAGCTGCTGCTCTCTCTTTTCATACTGCCTGAACATTCTATGACATCAGAAACTCCCATTCCAGGCCATTCAAATGAATAGCATGGAATGGGAGTTACTTGATGTCAAAGAATGTGTTAAAAATAAGGGATATACAATACTGAGGTGTCAGATATATGATTTATCTATACAAGTGCTGTTTGACCTCGAGTAACCTCATAAGCGGCGTAAGACACGAATGAGATGTCCGAGGTCAGACAGCACGAGTGTAGATAAATCATTGGTCCGACAGCTCACCATTGTATATTTCATTTATGCAATAGGGATACTTTCTGTCAGGGAAGGGACATTTGCTTTTGATTGTTTATCTTTTTTGCATATGTTTGTCAAAAAAGTGAACAAAAAATTGCATTTTCTGCTCTTTTTTGCTAATTATAAAAAAATCTATAAGGTATCTATAAATGAAATCCCACTCATTTTGCAGATAATTTTGTGCTGCACAACTTTCATGCTCACAGCACTATGATATCTTTTTTTGTTTTAAAGTTATTTGCATTTGAAAGTAGTTAGTACTTGTACTGAGGCTGAACATTCTAAATGAATTCCGGCATGAATGTGACATGTCTACTATGTATATAAATCTGTGATGATGCATCTACTATGTGTATAAATGTCAAATCTTGAATTTGTCTCATAGCAGCTCAGATTTATCACATAGGATTTATGTCCACGCCTATTGCATGAATATGAAAATCAAGAGCAGTAGCCAGTGTGGAGAGTGGAACTTTATGTAAATCTGAAGGCACCCCAAAGCTAGATTATTCAGTCATTAAAAAATCATCAAAGCATATCAAAATATATAACAGCAGGGACTGCCAGGTAGAGTACAATAAAATTCTGAGACTGGCTACTTTATAAATAGTCTAGTAAACCGACGATAATAGACGCAGATTAATAAAACATGCAATCTCCTTGTATCTGCCTGTCTCAGTCTGATGTATGACAGTAATAAATATTGTATATATTTTAGTAGTATTCTGAGGCTTACTTTAGCCTGTAGATTCATGCTTGCAGCCTCGCTAGATGCACATCTAGAACTGAACTGAGGTAAGCTGACCCCTGGGAGAAGGGGGACGGACTTGCTTCAAATCTACATGTGCATCAATCAACCTATCAGGTATACACAACCCATGATGTCATGAATGTGGAGTGCCTCAGAGACTACCCCCACAACAGTGAAGATTTTCTGTCTCTATCAGTGAGTGATGACATCATAACTGTCCAGCCTGTTGCTGCAGCAATGAAGTCCTTAATTGCCTGTGGTAGCTGTTGCACTTCCCAGTCAGAGCAATCTGTAGGGCTAATTGTCTTTATTCCAAGTGTGTTACTAACCCATCTGGTTTGTGTCTAGATAGATTGTATCATTCTGTTCTCATAAAGAGTTGGTCATTTGTGTTTCAATGGGTAACTGAAGTGGTACAAGTGAATGTTTGTAAGAAATCTGTATCACAGCTGAGTTCTGTCACATCAAAACTCTGCATTGTTTTTTGGCTATGTAAACCCAGGGTTATTTAATGGATAGAAAATAAATCAAAAATTTAGGCAATAGAAGTAGTGTGTCCTTGATGTAAGGGCCAGCCTGGTGGCACTGAGGGATGAGGCATTGGAAAACCACACCTTGCACCACACTGGTGACCGGGAATGGACTTGTGTTGCCTGGGGCTGGCCAGAGGGGAGGGTGCAGAACTAGAACAAGCTGCCAGCCAGCAGCTCTCCTCTCCAGGGTGGGAAGGGAGGTCTTCCCGGCTCTTGGCAGCCTCCCAGTGGAGACCAAGTGGCATTGCCAAGCCCAAGGGAAACCTGGCAATAGTCCAGATGGGAGGAAGGGGCCATCACTGGAGCCGCAGCACACGTGCATGTCTCCACATACATGTGCGACTCCATTCTGGGGTCCTGAATTAACAGGAGAAAACCAGAAAAAATGTATGTCTCTCCCTGTTGCCAAGTAAGGCACAGGGGCAATGGGGAGCAAACAGCTCTATAAAAAAAAGAAAGGAGGGTAAAACAAGAGGACATAACCTTAAATTGGTGGGGGGGTAGATTCAAGAAGGAAATGAGGAGGCACTTTTTCATTAAAAGGGCCGTGAAGCAGTGAAATCAGCTATGGCATGAGGTGATGGCACCCAAGACAGTGACCAGTTTCTAGAGGAGGTGGGACAGGGTGATGAAGAGGATTAGGACTGAAGAGGGTTCTACTGGGAAGGGGTTAGGAGAGGGGGAATGGGAAGGTGGGAGATAACTTCGAGTGGAGCCGAAGAGGGGGCAGCTCCAAGGAAGTAACTGAGCTGCACACTCAACCAGACTTGATGGAGTGTGACAGCCTTTTTCTGCTGGCAGTTTTGTATGTTCCTATGTAAATTCAGCCAATATAGTATTCACCTCGTGGCAGCATAAATATTCTAGTGCTGTGTCCATGATAGCACATTGATTACAGGAGCCCCGCTATAAACAACAAGCTCTGGCACAGCCACTACGACTGTGAATGCATTAACTAGATAAGGGTGTTTCATGGGCTTAAACATAAACATTTATTTATTTATTTTAAAAATATCAGATTTATAAACCTTTGAGTCAGAGACTCATTTACAAAGGCACCTCGTCGAAACTAATGCAAAGACAGCACAGTTAACAAGCCCAAAAACAACGGCTCGAAGAGCAGACAGTTATAACAACCATTCACTGGAGATACATGGGTAGCAGCAGATAAACATATTACGTAGTTTAAGCACACAGGCACCACATCAAGAAGACCAAAGAGTTCAAACAATATACAATAGCTAAAGCAAAGAAACATCAGGAGTCAAAGAGAATCCCAGAGTGTTCACTTGAAGGCTGTTGCATACACTAACTGAATCAAAGTATAGTACATTCAGAAAGGGCATATTTAAGCAATAAGGCACAACAAGGTGTGTGTTATCATGTAATAACTTCACTCCTGGGGTGGGTTGAAGCATGAGGCAAGCCAAGTATTTATTTATTTATTTGCATGTATTTATTTGATTCACTGGATCAGCAATATATGCACAAGCTGTGCCCAGTGCAGATTTTACAGCACTGGTCCTGGTCTGGTGATCTGATGTTTTACCCATACCACACTGCATGTGGCTTAGTGATGACAAGTTTCCTAAATACTGGTACCTTATCCAGCTGTGTTCTGCTTGTGTGTGTGTGTTTTAAACATGTACAGTAACTTTCTATAGTATATTGTATACTGTAGCACTGTGAATCCTGGCTGCAGTGTTTTTTTTTCTCTACCGTGGCTAAGCAAGATACTGCCTGTTGCTAGCCTTGCTTGTAGAGCAGAAAACAGCTAACTAAAATAAGCTACATTTTCTTATTAATTTAACACTTATATCTCAGCAGGAGTCAGTGTCTGTTGAGATTAAGCAGACATATACTTTATTAGAAGTAGAAGGGGTCTTATTTAGGGTTAAAAGAGAAAGAAAAGAAAGAAAGTCAGTGTGTGTTCTGTACTGGGAAGGGTACTGTATCAACTTACTTTGTTAAACCAGTAGGAGGAGAGAGAGCTTAATTGGGGGGTGTGACTTAGACACTATAAAATCAGGTGACTCAAATTATAACTTCCTGTTGCTAGCCTTGCTTGAAGAGCAGAAAGCAGTTAACTAAAACAAGCTACATTTTCTTATTAATTTAACACTTATATCTCAGCAGGAGTTAGTGTCCGTTGAGATTAAGCAGACAGATACTTTATTAGAAGTAGAGATGCAGCGAATTTAAATTCCGCCGGTGAAGTGAACCCGAAGTGGGCACTTCATGTTGCCACTCCACTACGGTGAGTGAGCAGTGCAAAGTGCTCACTCTGCCTTGTCATTACCACTTCGCGTTAAGGCAGAATGGCAATGCGAAATAAGGCGGAGTCATTGTTTTAATGGACTTCGCATTCCTCTTTATGATTCTAAGTGATCCACTTGGTGTTTCAGATTTGGCAGGCCCCCCCCCATACACATCACATGACTTACAGTACTGTAAGTCACATGCTCTTTATCTAGGCAGGAAGAAAGTGAGTCATACAAGCCTTTACCACCGGGCTTTAAGATTTATCTTAAATCTACCCCGTAGTACACATCACTGTCATCTATACCAGGTTTCAGGATGGACCTCACTCTCAACTAGAAGAAAAAGGAATGCTCTCCTCTGGTTTTTTAGAGCATTATCTGATAACCTCTCTGCATACATCTTGAACATCTTCAAACGGGCTAAAGATTCCTATGGCCTGAGATGCTTCTCCTTAATCTGCTTCCAGAGTCCTAGAGTGAAAACTATCCTTGGCTCAGCAGCAATCAACTTCTCACTTCCATCGCTTTGCAACACTATGCAAGACTCATTAAAATTATCCTCATGTCCAAGCATTTTCACATTCAAAGCTCTGTTAACAGATTATCTGAAGGAATCATGCAACTGTTTCAGATGCCGATGACCCCTAAGCCTCGGGTGCCACTCTTAAATCTTATGCCTAAGTATCTCATCCACCCCACATTCCTAACAACAGAAACCTAGGACCTATAAGCCTAATTCCTTTAATCCAAGATGACCCTGCCTATTCTCTACCTTTTACCTATTCTGGCCTCCCTTTTTGGCTGCCTACTCTTTCACCCCAATTTCTACCCTATTCCTTAATACCTCCTTATTTTTTATCATTTAGGTATGAGCTCTTACTCAGCGGAGACTATATGGGATTGTTGTCTCTTCTCATTATAGTAAAGCTTATCATTATGTACCTTTGCATGTTAATTATGTTGACTGGTATGTATAGGCCCATATTGACCAGCACGTTCACAATGTTTTTTTTTTTTTTTTTGCACTGTTGTCCACTGTAATTGTAATCTTATGAAGTGTACTGTATTGTATTTATGCCCAGGACCACCTTGAAAATGAGCTTGCTCAATGGTGTTTATGCCTGGTTAAATAAAGTGATTGATTGATTGACAGGCAGACAATTTTACTTGCTCCTGTGCAGACGAAGAGAGAGTAGTGTGTTGTGTGACTGCTGATACTTTTAGATCAGAGTGAGGAGAGGAGATTTAAACTTTGATTTAGACCCAACAGCTTTTTTAAAAGCTACAGTTTTTTGTCTTTCCTGTACGCTTTTTTACTTAATTTGTTCTTTCTGTAAATTAAATTTTTCTTACCTTTATAAGTAGTTAGTTGTTTGTCTGGGATCCGTACCACTGCCCGACCGTCAACTTGCCGACAATCAAATGCCCGAAATCTATTTCCCGACTGGGTTCATTTCCTGACAAATTCAATCCCGCAGCAACCATTGACTGACTTTGTGGTGTCCGAATTCAGTTTCCCGAAATGGGTTCATTTGTCCACATCATTTGTTCATATTCCGCAGTCACCTCAGGTAAACAGGAAAAACTAGGTAAAACATACTAATTTGTCTGAAATCAGTGCCTCATTGTCCTGAACAATACTCAGTACACTCCGTCATGCATTTCCATACTTTTTTTCAACTTCCCCATTGTGTGAATGAACAAGCATTGCCTTTTTGATTGTTTGCTGTGCGGGGGTTAGCAAGAACAAGTTGATTTTTTTCTGTTAAATATAGTGGAAGCTGAGCGGGAGCTCAGGACAGCTAACAACTTTTTATTTACTTCTTTTACTGTCTGTTGTGCAGGGGTCAGGGTGAATGAACAAGCAATCAAGCAGACTTGCTGAATTGGAGGCAAGGAAGCAAGAGTAACAGAGGAGCACCTTCTCAGCAAGGTGAATCAGAGGCAGAAAAGAGCTGTAATCACTGTTTTCCTTCCTGCAGCAATATCTCTCCTAGTTACAGAAGCTGCAGAGAGAAGAAGGGGAGGACCGAAACAAGTGAGGGGCTCAGGAATGCAGCGTTAATAGACTCCAATCAGTGCCTCACTGCCCTGCTAGTGATGTTGGTACTGCTAGTGGAGTATTGCTGGTCGGGAATATATTTGTCGGCAAATGATACTGAGCGGGAAATTAGTTTACGGGAACTTGCAGTTGGGAGGTGCATTGTCGGGAGATCGGCAGACGGGAAGTCATACCAGACCCGTTTGTCTGTGTCTGTGTGACTGTGTGTGTGTGTGTTGTGCGACAGTCTGAGTAGTGACTGCTCAGACTGAGGGAGCTCAGTAGGAGAGATGGACCAGGGTGAGGGAATGTCTGGGATGGGGCAGCTGTGGGAGAGCGTGGTAGTGGTCAGTACTGTACCACGTGCATGTGTGGAGGGCATGGGCACCCTTTCCTGTTGGACTGCTCAGAACTTGTGAGTGCCCCCCTGAAGCAGGACCAGCACCGCCTCCTGTCCTGAATCTGAGGCAGTTGAACCACCACCAAGTCCAGCACCAGGTCCTCTGGAGCAGGATGTGCCTGTTCCCCCAGGCCCAGGTGTGGATCCCATCCCTGTTCAGCACCGTGACCAGCAGGCTTACAATACACCCAAGTAACTATTAAAAAAAATTAATGTTGTGATTCATGATGTGATCGTAAATTGTGATATGTGACTGTATTTGTGACCGTGATGATAAAGAAACGTGAACGCATATGGCTGTACTTCCCCCGGCCCCAATGAGCTGTAGCTTAAAACTCTTAGACTTAAAAACATGTATCCATGAGTACAATGGTGGGGTGGTGAAGCCTGGAGAGATACTACAAAACAGGCTTACAATACATCCAAGTAACTAGAAAAAAAATTAATGTTGTGATTCGTAATGTGAATGATTGTGAATCATGATTTGTAACTGCATTTGTGACCGTGATGATGAAGAACATGATTTGTATCACGAGTGACACGTGATGATGGTCCTGACTTAAAAACGCATATTAATGAGTACAATGTTCATGCAGAATTAAGCACCACACCTGTTCAGTACTCTGAAGGGAAGCCAAAGAAACAACTGTGACTTAAGTTACAGATGGAGATTGGGCCCTAAAGAGATGTAAATGCACAGACAGATTAAGATTGTGCTGTGCACTGAAGAGATGCAGACACAAAGGCACAACACCTAACCAGTGCTCACTGCTCACCATCAGAAATTTAAATCTGGAAAAGAATACCTTTGCCGGTTGGGGCGGGCTGCGCGGGGGGGCAGTGTGCTGTACTGCTGCAGTAACAGTCATTAGTACTAGTAGCAGTAAAGATACCACAAAGAAGTACAAATATCACACAGCTGCAGTGGCTAGCAGCTTCACATTGCTGAAATTATTATGTGGCACAATAAAAGGTGTCTGATTTGATGACACACGTCACACACACACTAAGTAACGCATAGCAAATTGAAAACTTCAGTAATATAACCTCTTATTTTAAACAACTAAAATTATGCACTGCTGCACCACAACAATCAGCAAAAAAATGGCAAGAAATATTGAAAATATTACTGTGCGTACATTAACACAATTAAACAAGAAAAACATCACCAAAACAGAAAGCACTGTCTTTTTCTCCAAGTTAATCTACCTATACCACAGATATGCCCCTCCCCCAAAGCACACTTCCACTGTCTCTCAGTACATGGACTGAATGTTGTACATTAACATTCAAAATCCATACACAGACAATAAACGCTCAATGATATGAGCACAGGAGGGTTTCCTATAATCAATGAACTAAGGTTTCAGAAAAACAAATGACTCAAAAAGGCTTTTTTAACAGCTTTTTGAAGGTTTGAATCGCAGAGAGCTCTCAGAGTAGATTGTCTCCTACAGCTTCCTACACACACTACCCCAAACTGAGGCTGTGTAGGACAATCTAGAGCCCATGTGACCTGAAATCTCATGAATCACTGCAAAATTCACCTTTGGAGCTTAAAAACAAGATGAAGTGAGGCAAAGTGGAAGGCGGAGTAACGCGAAGTCATTGTTTTCAATGGACTTCGTGTTACCAATTATAATGCAAAGTACTCTGCTTCACATTGTGGAACATTCCGTGAAGTCGCCTTCACTCTGCAAATCAATTCACGGAGTGAATTGGAGCCACTTCGACCATCACTAATTAGAAGTAGAAGGGGTCTTATTTAGGGTTAAAAAAACAAAGAAAAGAAAGAAAGTCAGTGTGTATTCTGTGCTGGGAAGGGTACTGCATCAACTTACTTTGCTAAACAAGTAGGAGGAGAGAGAGAGCTTAATTGGGGGTGTGGCTTAGACACTATAAAAGCAGGTGACTCAAATTACAACTTCCTGTTGCTAGCCTTGCTTGTAGAGCAGAAAGCAGCTAACTAAAATTAGCTACATTTTCTTATTAATTTAACACTTATATCTCAGCATGAGTCAGTGTCTGTTGAGATTAAGCAGACAGATACTTTATTAGAAATAGAAGGGGTTTTATTTAGGGTTAAAAAAGAAAGAAAAGAAAGAAAGTCTGTGTATTCTGTACTGGGAAGGGTACTATATCAACTTACTTTGCAATACCAGCAGGAGGAGAGAGAGCTTAATTGGGGGTGTGGCTTAGACACTATAAAAGCAGATGACTCAAATTACAACTTCCTGTTGTTAGCCTTGCTTGTAGAGCAGAAAGCAGATAACTAAAAGAAGCTACATTTTCTTATTAATTTAACACTTATATCTCAGCAGGAGTCAGTGTTTGTTGAGATTAAACAGACAGACATTGTATTAGAAGTAGAAGGGGTCCTTTTTAGGGTTAAAAAAAGAAAGAAAACAAAGAAAGTCAGTGTGTGTTCTTGGAAGTGTACTGTATCAACTTACTTTGCTAAATCAGAAGAAGGAGAGAGAGAGAGAGCTTAATTGGGGGTGTGGCTTAGACACTATAAAAGCAGGTGACTCAAATTACAACTTCCTGTTGCTAGCCTTGCTTGTAGAGCAGAAAGCAGCTAACTAAAATAAGCTACATTTTCTTATTAATTTAACACTTATATCTCAACAAGAGTCAGTGTCTGTTGAGATTAAGCAGACAGATACTTTATTAGAAATAGAAGGGGGGTTATTTAGGGTTAAAAAAGAAAGAAAAGAAATAAAGTCTGTGTATTCTGTACTGGGAAGGGTACTATATCAACTTACTTTGCAAACCAGTAGGAGGAGAGAGAGCTTAATTGGGGGTGTGGCTTAGACACTATAAAAGCAGGTGACTCAAATTACAACTTTCTGTTGTTAGCCTTGCTTGTAGAGTAGAAAGCAGATAACTAAAAGAAGCTACATTTTCTTATTAATTTAACACTTATATCTCAGCAGGAGTCAGTGTCTATTGAGATTAAACAGACAGACATTTTATTAGAAGTAGAAGGGGTCCTTTTAGGGTTAAAAAAAGAAAGAAAACAAAGAAAGTCAGTGTGTGTTCTGTGCTTGGAAGGGTACTGTATCTACTTACTTTGCTAAATCAGAAGGAGGAGAGAGAGAGCTTAATTGGGGGTGTGGCTTAGACACTATAAAAGCAGGTGACTCAAATTACAGCTTCCTGTTGCTAGCCTTTTTTTCTTACTAATTACCCTCCATCCCACCCACTCTAAGCCAGTTCTACTTTTATAGCCACTGGATTTGACTGTCAACAGGAACTTCCTGTTCGGCAGTAGGAAGGGGAGGATCAGAGAGAAACACTGGTATTGTCAACCCTAAAGGAAAAAAGTAGCTCACTCCCCCCCAGCTGCTGGTGGTCTGACACTGAGCAAGGAAGAAGGAGGCTACTGAAGAATATAGGAAGTTGCTGTCCCAGAACAGGAAGGGTGAGAGTTGTAAGGAGAGGAGAGAGTATGCATACAGAGAAACAGGAGAGGGGACACAAAATAAGACATGATAGGAGTGGTGCTGTGCAATGGCTATGGGGTGGCAGTGTTCTGGGAGACATTCTGGAGGCTGCCATGCTGCCCTATTTGCAGGCATCTCTCTGGTCTGAGGGAGGAAGTTGCCCGTCTTCCAGGCTGACCTGGCTAGGATTCATGAAACCTCCTCTCCCACCCAGGGACTACCAGAGCCAATGCCATGACCTCAGAGGTTGCCAAGAAAGAGGAGAGGCTGGACCAGGGTGGGCTCAGGGAGGGAGAGGGTGGTGGAACAGAGTTGCATCCCTCCAGCTGTACTTCTCCACAATTTATTTGCTCTTCTGGTGGATAGAGGTTCCTCTGTGGAGGCACATGCAGTGGAGACCAAAAAGGATGCTGGGAACCTTCACAAAGGAGACCCACAGGAGGGTGGCATGGGACCCCACAGGGGAAGGAAACAACTCCTGGTGGGGGACATGATCATTAGGTGGTAGAAATGGGGGAGGAAGGGGAGAGGGAGGTAAGGTGCCTGCCTGGCGCCATGGCTTGGAGGGATAGGAAGCGAATCCTCAGGATCATGGGAGCAGCTGCATGAGGGAGGGAGCTGGATGTCATTGTCTACCTAGGGACAAATGGCCTAGCTAGAAATGGGATCAGAGCAGTGCAAGAGGAGTTTTCAGAGTTGGAGAGGGGCCGTAGACCAGTAGTGCATACAGTAACCTTCTTGGAGGTGCTGCCTGTCTATGTCAAGGGTGATGCTAGGGTACTCCTCACCAGGGAATTCAATGAATGGTTTAAAAACTGGTGTGGAGCTCAGGGTTTTGGCTTCATTGGGGACTAGGGAGCCACCTGGAGGGATGCAGACCTATACTGGTGCGATGGTCTGCATCTGTCCGGGGGGACCAGGATCCTAGGTGAGAGGTTTAAATGCTTCATTGGCAAGCATTTAAACTAGCCAAGGGGGGAGGCACTGAAAAGGAGCAGGGAAATCCCAGCCTCCCCACAAAACATGGTAATTAGTGAGGTAAACACCAATGTAGAGAAGTCCTTAGGGAGCAGGACAGAGGTAAATGTAAAAAAAGGCAAATGCAGTAAGGACAGGAATGGGGCTAAAAGGGGTAAGGCCATCAAAAAGTGGAGGGTGATGAGTACCAATGCCCATAGTCTGTATAACAAGCTCCCTGAACTAGTGGCCTTGATAAAAGAGGGGTTGCCTGGATATTGTGGCAGTCACAGAAACATGGTACACAGAGAACCATGACTGGGATGTCAACATACCAGGATACACAATCTACAGGAGGGACAGGGAGGGTAAAAGGGGAGGAGTAGCTCGTTATGTAAAGGAAGTGATCAAAGCAACAGAACTAAAGAGTAAACAGGGAGCAGATGATGCACTCCGGGTCACCCTGGAGACAGGAAATGGCACCACAACCTGCATTAGGGTAGTATACAGAGCCCCATCTCAGGGGGAGGGACTGGACAAGGAAATGATAGAAGGCTTCCTTAGAATGGCAGAAAAAGGGGAGATATTGTTGATGAGGGACCTTAATATGCCAGATGTTAACTGGAGCACCTTTGCTGCAGGCACATCCAAATGCTAGTATTGGAACTCACTCAGGAGGGAGCAATCTTAGACCTGGTACTCTCAAATGGGGATGGAGAAAGAATCTCAGACTTAGAAGTGGGTAGTATCTGGGAACAAGTGACCACCAAACCGTGTGGTTCACGATAAACACAGCCATACAATCAAGTCATACAAAAGCAAGAGCATTGGACTTTAGGAGGGTTGACTTTGGGAAAATAAGAGAGTGCCTCAGAAAAGCACTAGCAAACAGGCAAGAAGGAGGGGTGGAGGAACAATGGGGAGTGATCAAAACAGCCATCACAGAGGCAATAAGCCTTTGAGTAAAGCAAAAACACAACAAAGGAAAAAATGCTATGGTTCTTAAAAGAGGTGGCAGGGAAGGTTAAGGAGAAAAGGATAGCATTCATGAAATATAAGGAAACTCAGAAGAAGCAGGACAGATAATTTTATCAGTTAAAGCAGAAAGAGGCTGGGAAGGCAGTCAGAATAGAAAAGGCCCAAACTGAGGAAAGGCTAGCCAACTCTGTTAAGAAAGGGGATAATACCTTTTATAGGTACATTAGGGAGTGAAGAAAGACCAAAGGAGGGATACTGAGGCTTAATAAAGGGGAAGGAATGTGGGTAGAGGGTGACAGCAAATAAACATCGATACGGAATGGATATTTCTGCTCAATATTCACAAAGGAAGAGGAGGGAGAGGTACCTAAACCAAACAAGAGAAACACTCTGAAGATGGGGGTCGATACCAGTTCCTTTACAGAAGAAAGGGTTCTGAAAGAACTAATAAAATTGAAGGTGGACAAAGCAATGGAGCCTGATGGGATTCACCAAAGAATTCTAAAATAACTAAGGGTAGAACTAGTGACACCACTGACTACCCTCTTTAACAAATCATGGGAGGATGGGGTGGTACCTGAGGACTGGAGGAGGGCAGATGTGATTCCTCTTCACAAAAGTGGGAGCAGGACAGAGGCAGGAAACTACAGACCAGTTAGTTTGACCTCAGTGGTAAGGAAAATGATGAAATCACTTCTGAAGGAAAGAATTGTTGAGTACCTAGAGGCCAGTGGGGCATAGGACCCAAGGCAGCATGGATTCATGATGGGAAGGTCGTGTCAGATGAATCTAATAGATTTCTTTGACTGGATAACCAAAGTAGTAGACCAGGGAGGGGCTGTGGACATGGCCTACCTAGATTTTAGCAAGGCATTTGATACAGTCCCACACAAAATTTCTTAAAATTTTTCCCTGTTTGTATTTATTTACTTTCATTTTAGTTATTAGTTTTGTTTTATTATTTTATTGTCCCCTGGCCGTGAGAGGGCTTGTGGATATAAAATAATTTTTAATTGAATTTAATAGTTGTTATATTAGAATATTGTTTTTTTAATTTTTGTTTTAATGGTGGATGGTGGTGTTGTTTTATTCGTTGTTTTATTTTATTTGTTGTTTTTAACTTTTGTTAAGCAGCCCGATGTGCTTGCTAGCTCCATCTGTTGTTCGTTACTCGGCCTCCACTCTCCATACCCTCCGCCCCTTTTTCCCATCCCCCTTGCCAGCTCATGTTTATCATCATTGTCGGGCTCTAGGGATTGTCACGAGGGGAGAATTGGGGTGTGGGGGTTGTGGACAGTGGAGTGGTGGCTCTCCATAGGGGTGGTTAGTCCTCGAAGATGCCCTGGGGCAAAATGGCCTCTGGAGCGTGGTAGACCCGTTCTGGTTCCCACACCCAAGGGCACCTCCTGTTTTGGAGGGCAAGTGGTTGGGTCAACTCATCAACCTCGTCCAACTAGGGTGCTGTTGTGCAATGCCAGATCTGTCCGCAATAAGACTGGTCTTATTGTGGACTTTGTGGCTAGGGCAGATCTGGCTTGCATTACCAGACCTGGTTGGATGGGAATGTGGCCCCGTCTTTAGAGGCTGCTGTTCCCGCCGGGTTCTCGGTTATACACTGCCCGAGATTGGATTGCGGTGGGGGTGGCGGTCTGTTTTAAGACTGAATTGGGCCTAACTGGTGTTCCAGTTGAGGAGGCCAGATCATTTGAGTGTACTGTGGTAACTGGTATGGGGTGCAGGATTGCTCTCATCTACCATCCACCAGGGGATGAGAAACTTTTCCTGCAGGAAATAGCAGATTTCACCACCAACATGGCCTTGGAATCGCCCAGATTGATGGTGCTGGGCGATTTCAATGCGTGGGTCGACGACGAATCTTCGCTTTTTGCTCAACATTTCCTCCAGGTGATGACATCACTGGGCTTCACACAGGTTGTTTCCACAGCTACTCACAAGGGGGATCACTGTCTTGATCTGGTTTTCCTCCTGGGGATTGTGGCATCCGATTTGGAGGTGGAACCAGTCGGTTGGTCTGATCATTACTCAGTTGGGTTCAATTTTGAGGCCCCCTTGGGTAGGTCAGCCCCTGTGGAGTTGGTCAAGTACTGCCCATTGTGGGATGTTCTTCCTGAAGACCTGATAGCGGTTATTGACCTCTCGTTGTTTGACGAAGTGTGCTCTGATCCTGAGCAGCTGGTGGTGGCCTATAATGGGGCCATCTTGGCTGCTCTTGATCAGATTGCACTAACCCGTGTTCGCCCCCTTCCATGCCGTCCTGTTGCCCCTTGGTTTGATGGAGCGCTGAGAGGGTTGCGTAGGTTGGGGCGTAGGTTGGAGCATCGGTGGAGGAAGACTGCCTCTGAGGCCAACCATCTTATTTTGCTAGAGCATTATAAGCTCTACCAAACAGAAATTTCCCATAAGAAGGCAGAATTCCTGTCCAGGGAAATCTCTGTCGCTCGGAATCGACCAGCTCAGCATTTCAGAACTGTCGACAGATTGTGCAACCCAGTCTGTCGGCAGATCCGTCGAGTTTTTACGCAGAATGATTGTGAGGAGATCGCTCGATTCTTTGCAAATAAGGTGGAAGACATTTGGAGGCAGTGTCCTCGACCCCACTCTAAGGTTGTTGCAGTTGATCAGTGTTTTGTCGCAGAGCCCCGGAGTTTCCTGGAGTTCCTTTAATCTACCTGATTTCATAGACACTATGAGGATTGTCCGTGAGATGCGCCCAACATGCTGTAGTTTGGATCCGGGTCCTACTTCCCTGATTATGGGATGTAGTGAGGTTATCGGCCCGGTCCTTGCTCGGATTATTTGGTGCTCTTTGGAGATGGGAGTTTTCCCTAGCTCTCTGAAGGAAGGGGTGGTGACTCCCCTTCTGAAGAAAGCTTCCTTAGACCCGAATGACCTAGCAAACTACTTCTCAATCTCTAACCTCCCTTTTGTGGGGAAGGTTATTGAAAAAAGTTGTGGCGGCTCAATTGGATAACCATTTGACCATCCATAGTTTATATGAACCTCTCCAGTCTGGTTTTCGTAAGAGGCATAGCACCGAGACTGCTCTGGTTCAGGTGCTCAATGATCTCTTGATGGTGAGAGATCGGAGACAACGTTCTATTCTGGTTCTCCTCGATCTGTCATCAGCTTTTGATACTGTGGATCATGGGGTTCTGCTCGAACATCTGAGGTCCATTTGCGGACTTTCAGGGGTGGTCCTCAGATGGTTTTCATCTTACCTCCGGGGGAGAACACAGAGAGTGGTCTCTGATTTACATTCATCCGGGGCCTTCTCTGCCTTGTGGGGTACCTCAGGGTTCGATGCTTTCCCCAATGTTATTCGCAGTATACATGCTACCCCTCAGAGACATTGTAAGACAGTATGAGCTGAGGTTTCACTGCTATGCTGATGAAACCCAGCTCTATCTGTCTTTCGTACCCAACCAGGTTAGTGCTATCTCGGTGCTTAATAATTGCCTCACAGATATCCAAGACTGGATGAATCCAAGTGGTTTGAAGCTGAATCCGGGAAAGACTGAGGTTATGGTGGTGGACCCTGACCGCAGGGTTGAGGGTTCAGGGGCGGGGTCCCCCTCTGGATTAATTCTAGGGGTGGACCAGGTCCCTACCTCTGAACGGGTGCATAACCTGGGTGCGGAGCTTGACACTGGTTTGATCCTTTGTTATCAGGTGTCTGCAGTTGTCAGAACTGCATTTTTTCATCTTCAAAATATCACCAGGATTAGGCACCTGGTTGCACCTGGCGACTTGCCGGTTCTGGTCCACACCTTTGTGACATCTCGTCTTGATTACTGTAACTCCCTGCACCTAGGGCTTGCTGGGGCTGATATCCGCTGCTTGCAGCTAGTGCAGAATGCAGCAGCACGTTTGTTGACTGGGGCATCAAGAAGGTCTCATATTACCCCTGTGCTGCGCACTCTGCACTGGCTGCCAATACAGTGGTGGATCACCTTTAAAGTGGGTCTTTTGACCTACAAAGCCCTACACGGGTTAGGTCCTGACCACTTGAAAGAGCTTCTGGTGCCCTACACCCCTCTGAGACAGCTTCGCTCGGCTGACGAGGGGTTACTGGAGATTCCAAGGGTAAATTTGAAGTCCTCTGGAGCCTGTGCCTTTGGTTTCGTGGCTCCTTCCCTTTGGAATTCTCTGCCCATCAGCTCCGAGACAGTACAATGGTGGAAAGTTTTAAAAGGGCCTTAAAGTCATTTTAATGGGATAGGGCATTCCCTGTTATACCGTAATAGGTCATTTTTAATATGTTATACCTGTTGTATTGTTTTATTGTTTGTACTGACATGTTGATGATTTGATATTTTATGTACAGCACCTTGAAAATTTGAAAGGCGCTTAATTAAATAAATTTTATTATTATTATTATTAAAAGATTAGTACACAAGTTAGCCAGCCTTGGAGTGGGTCCCAAGGTGGTAGCCCAGCTAAAAAATTGGCTAGATAACAGGATGCAAACAGTAGTAGTAAATGGAGTCCATAGTGAAGAAAGGAGGGTCACTAGTGGGGTATCACAGAGTTCAGTACTGGGACCGGTCCTTTTTAATGTCTTTATAAGTGACATTGCAGAGGAACTGGAAGGAAAAGTATGTCTCTTTGCAGACAACACAAAGATCTGCAACAGGGTTGATACACCAGATGGACTGGAAAGGATGAGAAGGGACTTGGCAAGGTTGGAGGAATGGTTAAAAGTATGGCAGCTCAGATACAATGCAAAGAAGTGCAAAGTAATGCACCTGGGAAACAAAAACCCAGGGGAAGAGTACACAATGGGGGGTGAGATACTGACAACAGTAAAAATGGAAAGGGACCTGGGGGTAATTATATCAGATGGCCTAAAGGTGGGCAAGCAATGTGAGAAGGCAGTAAGGAAGGCTGGGGGGATACTGGGATGCATAGGGAGAGGCATCAATAGTAGAAAACAGGAAGTTGTTATCCCTCTGTACAGACAGTTGGTGAGACCCCATCTGGAGCACTGTGTGCTGCTCTGGAGACCCCATCTCCTCAAAGACATAGACAGAGTGGAGGCTGTCCAGAGGAGGGCAACCAAAATGGTGCAGGGTCTGCACCAGAAGACATACAAAGAAAGACTAAAGGAGCTTAATATGTATACCCTTGAGGAAGGAGAGAGGGACATGATAGAAACTTTCAAGTATCTCAAGGAATCAACAAAGTCCAAGAGGGTAGCATCTTTCAGAGAAAGAGATGTGCAAGAACAAGGGGGCACAATTTGAAGATAGAGGGGGGATGGCTCAGAGGTAATGTGGGGAAGTATTTTTTTCACAGAGAGGGTTGTGGATGCATAGAACAGCCTCCCTGAGGAGGTCATAGAGTCAAGAACAGTGGGCGAATTCAAGAATGCATGGGACAGACATAAGGCAGTCCTAGTGAGTAGTAGGAGGAAGTAAGCTGTTGGTTAACTAGGATCTGCAGCTTATCTGTTAGGTAGGAAAATGGGCAGACTAGGTGGGCCAATCGATCCTTATCTGCCATCAAATTCTATGTTTCTGTGTTTCTGTAACAAGACACTTGCCTGCTGTAGGGGCTATTAGACATCAGACCAAAGGGTATGCTGTGAAGACTAACTTGGAGAAGATGCAATAAAATAAACTTAAATGACAGCCCTCAGACATCATAAAACACCCAGGGAAAATTAGAAAAAACTCCTCCAACAGCCTAGGCAGAAACAAAACACTGGACTGAAGTGAGAACTCAAAACTGGTAGTTATACATATATGAAGCTATCTGACTGGGGTTTCTGTAAGAAAACAGCTGCTAAATAGCTCTAATTCATTATTTGTGTTTTTGATGTTAAAACACTCCTGCTAGCTAGACCTGATGCACAGAGAAAACAAAAATAGTGAACTAAAGCTATTTAGTTGCTGTTGTCTTACAGAAACCCCAGTTAGCTTGCACTCAGGTATCTGCTAAACTAACTTGACATTTGTGCTCCCTGGATAAGAACAGTTACAAGGCTCTGCTGGTGCTAAACTAATTTTAAAGAAGTACACATGCTAAATCTAAGGGCATGGCTACATCACTGTCACATGACACAAGGGGCATGATAGGAGAAAGAAAGCCAATAAAACTATTTGTTATGGAGATCCCCAGGGGTCGTAAAACTACCATACAGCTAGCAAGCTAATTTGGAAAAAACTCCTAATAGCAGACAAAGGACAGGCCACACTAGGATTTAACATACATATCAAAACACTCTACATAACATATGCTTTTTGCACATTCTGGGTGGACTACTCCTTTAAAAAGAAAAATACACTTCATCACAAAATGCACCCTCACATGAACATGCATGATTTATCTGTAAAGACAATTTAAACAATGTATTTCTAAATACATTAGTAACAGCAATGCTTTCAAGGTTATCTGTAAAGGCAATTAAAAAATGTATTTCTAAATACATTAGTAACAGCAATGCTTTCAAGATTTTGAAACTACTAAAACGACAAACTGTATATATAGATAGATAGAATATGGTAAACAAATATTGTTAATCCCAAAAGCTGAACTTTGTTTTTAGTATGTAACTGTTTAAGAAATACCTGACAGCTGTCTGTTTTCCTTAGTTTTTAGACACTTCTTAGTCTTTACTTTTGAGACACCAAGTGGCTCTAATAATCATTTGTTCCAAGGGTTTTTAAGTCAGTTTGAAGGCATTTTAAGTAACTTCTGTTCTAGTCCTTAACAAAATGCAGGGACTCCAGACTTGTTGTTCTGTTCTTTGATCCACATCCCAAACATGTGAGTCTTCTTTCAGGATGATAGATCCACCTTATGCTCCTCCCACATGAATAAAAAAAAAAATAGGATGGACCTTTTGGAGCTTCCTGGGTGGAGGTGGGGTGGACCTTACTTCCCCCCAGAAAACAATGCTGCCTCTCACTACTCAGGTTCCAGTTCTTGTACCATCCATTTAAGAAAGAAAATAGTACCCTGCAACCATTGACTAACTTGAAAGCGTATTTATTTGAGGGCGGAAAACATTTCTTGGAGGAGGTAAGGTGAAGGAGGCAATTTACACTTTCAGTCAGTTCCACGGACAGAAAACATGACATCACTCTTTTTGGACATGCAATACTCCTGTAGGCTCCGCCCATAGTCATAAAAAAGAGGTAATGGAAGAGAAGTAAATAATGCTTTTAAAGTACACACAGAAGCAAAACCAACAACCATAAAGAGCATATAACGTGATTCAACAAAAGTGTTGTGCATCTGTCATGTCCTTATGAAATTGCTGTTTTCACAGTTTTGGTTTTTACTACAGTCTCACCCTAATTCCACAAGCTTCAGTTTAGTCATGCCAGATGGGAGCTGGGGAAACATCACTGCCCCGATGGAGGTAGGGAACCTTGATGAACAGTGGCTGGCATGTAGTTGCCATTGTATGTTGGGGCTGTCTGGTAAGAGAGAATTAAGAAAATTAATAGGAACAAAAAAAAAGCAACAAACACACAACATCATTGTGTATACCTGCTGCACCCTGTGGACAACAGGTAATAATAAAACATCAACTTGTCATGCTGATCCCTGCATCCCGACATGTAGGGTCACCAAGATGATGGCACAGAAATGGACAGCACAACCAACAAAACAGGGATTAATAGTACACTGTTCTCTGTATACATATGTGTACTCTTTCTACAACCTGTTGTGATCCCCATAAGGGGGCCTACTCTACAGGTTACAGCTATCTCCCATCAAGTCGTGTGGAGGGATGATGTATCTGGGGACCAGGTGGCACAGAACTACCCGCTAGGGGAAAATAAATAAATAGAATAAAAAAAAAGTGAAATCCTATCTCAGGCTGATCAATGCAGGGGTTGAAATTGAAGAGCTAGGCCCAGATATTTAAAAGGGTTGCGCATGGTGCAACAGTGTTGCGCCATGCACAACCCACTGATGGGCCCCGGTGCGATATATTTAAAGGGAAAGTCGCCTGCAAAATCCCGATGCACGGGCGCATCATTAATATGTCTGAGCACAGTTGAGGCGTGCCCATACATAAACTGCACAGCCCGATAGTCAGCCTGGGCGTGTAGAAGTTATGCAGGCGCAACCCCTACCTGCGCCTGCACAAAGTTTTAAAAAAAACAGGAACAAGTCAAGGGCCACCCACAGGTGAGCTGCCGCATTGCAGGGCATAACACAGCAGCTGCCACCTGTGGGTGGCCCTGGACTTATTCCCGCCGCACCTGGCGGTGCCCTCCCATGCCCCAATCAGGGGCTGAAGTGTCCCCCCGCAGCCCAATCATGGGCAGAACAGTATTCCGTCCCCCAGTAGCCCGATTGCATGCAGAATGCTAATCTTCCCCACCCACCTGCAGTAGCCCAACGGGCAGAATGGTCATCGTCTCCCCACCCCAGTAGCCCGATCACGGGCAGAATGCTAATCTTCCCCCACCCCGAGTAGCCGATCGCCGGCAGAATGGTCATCTTCCCCCACCCCGAGTAGCCCAATCATGGGCAGAATGGTCATCTTCCCCACCCCAAGTAGCCCAATCACGGGCAGAATGGTCATCTTCCCCACCCCAGTAGCCAATCCCAGGCATCAGACCCTCCCAAGTCCAATATCCCTGGTGGTCAGTGGACCGGGTAGCCCGATCACGGGTGGCATCTTACCCCCAGTATGATATCCCTGGTGATCTAGAGGCCCCCCACCGCCCATGGAGCCCCATCTTACGCTCCCCCAATCAGCGGTGGGTGGCACCACCACCTGCCTGCCGCCCTGCAGCCCGCTGACTGACAGCTCGGTAGGGCTGCATGCCATTGGTTCAGAGCAAGATCCAATGGGCGTGCAGCCCTATACCATACAGGGTGTCCAGATATGTGAAGACCCATTCACATATCTGGATCCGGCGGCATGGTTGCACGCCATTGATCATGCTCGAACCACGGGCATGCAGCCCCACCGAGCTGTCAGTCAGGGTGGCGGGCAGCAGGCGGTGGGGTGCTGCCGCCTACCGCTGATGGGGGGGAGCAGTGGTGGGCTCCGTGGTGGGAGTGGGGTGGGGGCCACTAGATCACCAGGGATACTCGTACTTGGGGTAAGGATGCCGCCCATGATTGGGGCTACTCTCAGTCCACTGGACCACCAGGATATTGGACTTGGGGGGGTCTGATGCCCACATTGGGTTACTGGGGTGGGGAAGATGACCATTCTGCCCGCGACAGGCTACTTGGGGTAGGGGAAGATTAGCATTCTGCCCGCGATCAGGCTACTTGGGGTGGGGAAAGATTAAGCATTCTGCCCGTGATTGGGCTACTCAGGGTACAGAATACTGTTCTGCCTGCAGTTGGGCTGCTGGGGGGGGGACACTACTGTTCTGCCCGTGATCGGGCTGCTGGGGGGGGAACACTACTGTTTTGCCCGCGATCGGGCTGCAGGGGGCGTCGGTCCCTGATGGCTGCTGCCTGGCAGGGCGTCAGGCACAAGTCTCCGGGGATCGGCACACCTGCATGCTAATGGAATGCAAATGGGACCATAATCAGATGCAAATGGCCCCCCCTGCACCTTGCATAAATTATGACCCCATTTGCATGTCACCCTCTGAATATCGCAGGTGCTGTGCATGGCGCAATGGAACTTGCACCACCGCATCTCAATGCTCCATCTGACCACTTGCGCTGGCGCAGTTCCACTCTTGCATGCAATAGGTGTGTGAGGGTAATATTCAAAGAAGTTGCACCATAGCGCAACTCCTTTGAATATCACCCTGGCCACACCCCTGCGCAACTGTTTTGAGCAGCGCATGGGGCTTGCACCACAGAATGGTGCAGTTTGAATATCTGGACCCTAGTGTACTGCCTAAAACTAATATTAGATTTTAAAAGCAACCAGCTATTACCTTTTGTGTCTGAGGTACTTTTTCTTTTCCCTTTGATTAATTACAGGAAGGAAGGAAGGGAGGGAGGGAGGATGAGCCAGGCTATTTTAGCAGATGGGGGAGAAGGACCAGTCATGAGCAGTGAGGGGGGGAGTTAGCGAGGCACAGAAGGATACTCAGGAGGAGGAGCAGCATAGGATCGGAGGGGAAGGGAGCGGATGGCCAGGGTAAATGAGGGGACGGCATGTGGCACCCAGATAGGGGGAGGAACAAGGAGCCGGCTGGGGGAGGTGCTGGTAGAAAGGATGAGGGACATGGAAGGGGGGGAATGAAGGAAAAGGAGTGGTCAGAGTGCTCCTGTTGGGGGATTCTATGATCAAGGGTATCAAATGGGATAGGGAGGGGGAAACCTGGCCAGTTAGAACAAAATGCTTCCCTGGACTAATGGTGCATGGGACCAAGCACGAGGTATATCAGCTGGCAAAGGATTGTGGGGGTTCCCTGGATATACTAGTCCACCTGGGTACAAATGACATTGAGGAAAATAGTGAGCTAGAGATACAGGCAAGGTTCAGGGAGCTTGCCAGGGTCTGTCATGACATAGGATGCACAGTTTCCTTCTCAGAAATCCTGCCGGTGCCAAGGGCTAGTGGGGAACACAAGAGGAAGATTAGGGAGCTAAACCAGTGGCTCAGGGAGTTGTGTGAGGCCAGAGGGTATGGGTTGATTGGGGATTGGGGACAGACCTGGTAGGATAAGGAGCTGTATGCTAGAGATAGACTCCATCTCAATTTGGAGGGGAGGGGAATCCTTAAGTTGAAAATAGAGGGGTTTGTTGGTGAAAAGTGAGTTTTAAACTTGTGAAGGGGGGAGGGATGGGAGAAAAGGTCGACGAGGGGGATCTGATAAAGGAGGGACTCTGTCTCCACCCCCATGGAGAGCTGGAGGAATGCAGGAAAAGGCCGACTGGTAAAGTGCAGACCAGGGGAAAACGAAATCCCCATGGGAACATGAGCAGGGGAAATGGAAGTATAGGGAAAGGGTGGAAGGTAGTCCTGCTAAATGCCAGGAGCTTGGGCAATAAAATGCCTGAGCTCCAGGGGATGCTAACTGAGGGAGCAGTGGATGTGGCAGCGGTCACTGAGACCTGGGCCACCACAGGACATGAGTGGGACCTGAACCTGGAGGGTTACACTATGTTCAGGAAGGACAGGGGGGAGGGAAGGGGAGGAGGGGTAGCAGTAATAGTCAAAAAATGCATTGGCATAGGGGGAGTAGAGGAGACGGAGAGAACCATGGAGGTGATTTGGGTCACCTTGATAACAGGGGGGGCAAGAGAGTAAAAATAGGAGTGGTGTATAGACCCCCCTGCACTGGCGGAGGAGCTGGAGGAGATACATAGATACATACATAGACAGTGTCGGCAGATAAGGGCCTATGGCCCACCCAGTCTGCCCATTTGAGCTTGTAAGTTCAGTTTATATTTTCCTAGAAGTCTGTTGCCCCTTACCCCTGACCTCCAGAATTCTTTTATGTCTATCCCATGCATTCTTAAATCCCGTGATTGTTTCAGCCCCCACCACTTCCTCTGGCAGGGTGTTCCACTTGTCCAGCACCCGTTCTGGGAAGAAATTCTTCCTCATGTTTCCTCTGAATCGTCCTCCCTCCAACTTCATCCCATGCCCTCTAGTCCTTAACATCTTTTTCACTTAAAAATAGTGTATTTCTGCACCCTGTTCCTCCCTGTGAGATACTTGTATGTCTCTATCATATCCCTCTCCTCCTCTCCTCCAGGAGTACATGTTCAGTTCCTTCAACCTGTCTTCATAGGACTTGTGATGCAATCCATGCACCATCTTTGTTGCCCTCCTCTGAACCTTTTCTACCCTGTCTATGTCCTTACGTAGGTATGGTCTCCAGAACTGTACGCTATACTCCAGGTGGGGCCTCACTAGTGTCTTGTATAGTGGAATTATGACCTCCCTTTTCCTGCTGGTGATGCCCCTACCTATACATCCCAGCATCCTATTTGCTTTACCTGCTGCCTTGTCACACTGTTTCCCTACCTTGAGGTCATCAGAGATGAACCCCAAGATCCCTTTCCTGATTGGTGCATGCTATATCCTCAGCCCCAACTGATATATTGTACCAGGGTTTTGTGCCCCATATGCATTATCTTGCACTTCTTTGCATTGAATTTAAACTGCCAAACCCCTGACCATTCTTCAAGTTTCTGCAGGTCCCTTCTCATTCTGTCTACACCCTCTGGTGTGTCTACTCTGTTACAGAGCTTTGTGTCATCAGCGAACAGTGAAATTCTGCCTTCTAGGTCCTGTGCAATGTCACTGATGAAGATGTTGAATAGGACCAGTCCCAGCACTGATGCCTGTGGTACCTCACTGGTCACTCTTCCCTCTGTGGAGTGACAACCATTTACCACCACCCTCTGTGTCCTGCCACCCAGCCAGTTACCTACCCACCACACTACTGTCCTGCCCACACACATATTCCCCAGTTTGTGTAATAGTCTTCTATGTGGCACAGTGTCAAAGGCCTTGCTGAAGTCCAGATAGGCCATGTCCACTGCCCTTCCCTGATTCACCTCTCTAGTCACCCAGTCAAAAAATTCAACAAGGTTGGTCTGACATGACCTCCCCCTGGTGAAACCATGCTGCTTTGGGTCCTGTAGTCTATTGACAACCAGATGTTCCACCAGTCTCTCCTTCAGTAGTGCTTCCATGATCTTCCCCACTACCGAGGTGAGGCTGACTGGTCTGTAGTTCCCTGCTTCCTCTTTGTTCCCGCTTTTGTATAAGGGGACTACATCTGCTGTCCTCCAGTCTTTGGGTACCCCCCTGTTTCCAGTGATTGGCTAAACAGGATAGCCAGAGGTTCAGCCACCACCTCCTTTAGTTCTTTAAAGACCCTGGGGTGCACCCCATCTGGCCCCATTGCTTTATAAACTCTTATTACTTCCAGTTCCTTCAGGACCCTTTCTCGTGTAAAGGGACTTGTGTCCATTTCTGCACCATTCTCACCCCTTGTACTCCCTTCAGACCCATTACCCTTCCCTTCCTCAGTAAAGACTGAGCAGAAATACCTGTTCAATATGTCAGCTTTACTGTTGTTATCCTCCATGCCCCCATCCTCCCCTTCAGTCTCACTATCCCTCCCTTTGTCTTTCCTTTTCCTTATGTACCTGTAAAGGTTTTGTCCCTCTACCCACTGATTTTGCAATGTGTTCTTCTGTCTGAGCTTTGGCTTCCCTTACTGACCTCCCTGCCTCCCTTTGCTTCTCCTGGTACTTCTCCCTATCCCCTTCTGCCTGTGTCTTTTTGTATTGCCTGAATGCAATCTTTTTGGCTTTCACTTTCTTTGCTACCTCTTTGGAAAACTATAATGGTCTCCTCTTCCTTTTCCTAACCTGCTTAATGCATAATTCTGTTGTTCTTGTAATCCCCATTTTAAATACTGCCCACTGTTCCTCAACCCCTGATTCCTGTCCCATTCCCCTTAATGCCTCTTTCAAGTATCTCCCCATTTTCCCAAAGTCTGCCCCCTAAATCCAGGATACTGTTTTGTGTGGTTTGGTTCTGCTCTTTCTGTGATTTCAAACCACAATGACTGGTGGTCACTGTTCCCCAGTTGCTCCCCACTGTTACTCCCATCACACTGTCCCTGTTTGTGAGCACAAGGTCCAGTATTGCCTTCTGCCGAGTTGGTTCCATGACCAGTTGCTGAGGAAGGCAACCTGAAGGAGTCCAGAATAAATCTGCTCCTAGTTGATGCTGCTGCTGGGATGCTCCAGTCCACGTCTGGAATATTGAAGTCTCCAACCAGTACTACCTCACCCTTGTCTGCCATCCTTTGGATGGCTAGCATCAGCTCCCTATCTGTTTCTTCCTCCTGGGCTGGTGGTCTATAGACCACACCTGTGCGGATGGCTGTCCCCATTTTCCTTTCCAGCTTAAAACACAGTATCTCTCCCCCATTTTGTTCCTCCTGGATCTCTGTGGCCCTTGTGTCATTTTTCACATACAGTGCCACTCCTCCTCCCTTCCTGCCTGCTCTGTCTCTTCCGAATATGTTGTAGCCAGGTATGGCCATCTCCCAGTCATGGTTATCATTACACAGGTTTCAGTGATGGCCACAATGTCAGAGTCTGACTCACCATGACAGCCTCCAGATCTTCCATGTTGTTGCTAAGGCTCCTGGCATTTGCACACATGGCTTTCCATGATTTGACCTCCCTAGACTGTTTCGCTGTTCTACTCCAGCCCCTTCCTTGGTTGTCCTTTATCCCTGGTTCTCCTTGCTGTCTGCCCTTCAGCTGAATTTTGCCCCTTTTCTGCCTATCCACCTCTTGGGCACCAATCTCCATCTTTTGCAAACTGCTTTGCAGAGATAGCCACTCCTCTGGTTCACTGGTTCCACTGCTAGCTGTGGGGTGTGAGCAAGTAGGTACCCTTCTTGCTGGCCTGCCACCCCCCTTTGCTAGTTTAAATGCTTGTCAATGTAGCATTTAAACTTATCATTGAGTGCTTGGATTCCCCTCCAGGATGGATCCAGGCCGCCAGGCTTGAACAAACCTCCATCCCTCCAGGTGGGTCCCCAGTCACCAATGAATCCAAACCTCTCCTCACAGCACCAGTTCTTCAACCATGAGTTAAAGTTCCTGGTGCATGCACTCCTATGCTCTCCCTTGCCTCTCGCAGGTAGTACTTCTGAGAAAGTGACAGAAGTAGCTACTTGGTAGACCCTCCCAATTTCCTAAACTCTTCCTGAACTTCCTTTGGCTCCCCATTTGCCAGGTCATTAGTACCTAGGTGGATAATGACATCCAGCTCACCCTCCTGTCTTGCCTTCCGAGTGATCCCCAGGATCTTCCTTCCATCCCTCCATGCCGTGGCACCTGGTGGCACCTCACCTCCTGTCCTCCCCTCCTGTGTTCCTAGCTGGATCCCTCTATGATGGAGTCCCCACCAGGATTCACTTCCTCCTCCTCTGGGGTCCACTGCTTTCCCCGCTGAGATCACCTCCTTGGCTAACCTCCACATCCTTTCCTTCCACTTCTCTGGCTATCTCTATTTGGTTGTCCTCATTTGCCAGTGTGGCATATGAGTTCTTGAGTAGAATAGGATCTGGGATGTGCCTCTGCCTGACCGCTCTAACCCTCCCTGAGCCCACTGTTATCCAAGTGCTCCTCGTTCTCAGCATCCTTTGAGGCAGTTGCATTGGACTGGGTGGTCTCTGGATAGGGGTGATGGTACTCCTGACCCAGTTTACTTCCGCTCTGAGTCTGGCTACCTCATCCCGCAGTCCAGAGAGATGCATGCAGATAGGGCAGCACCTCAGTGTCCAGAAGGTCTGCTTGAATATGGCTGCCCCACAGCCACTGCATTGCACCACTCCCCACATTATACTGCAATTATACTGCTATTCCACTACTTGCCTGCTACTGAAGCTCTTTTAGTTCCCTTTTTATTAATTTACTGTCCTAAAAATCCTGCCACTGATCCTCAGATGTTGGAAGACACTGCAGATTGGGCAGGGGAAGGGTGGTGCTGGTGTTGGGGGACTTAAACATACCAGGAACAGACTGGGAGACTATGACATCCTCAGTGGCCAGGGAACAGAGGTTGTTAGATGTCTTTCAAGATGTGTTCCTAACTCAGCAGGTGGGGGAACTGACTAGGGAGGCATGGGTACTGGATGTGGTCCTGGAAGACATGGCCAGATTGGGGGCCTGGAGGTAAGGGACCTGTTGGCGGGGAGTGACCATGCCACGGTCTGGTTCTGCCTGGACCTAAGAGGGGTAGAAGGTTGCACAAAGACGGAGGTAACTGACTTCAGGGGGGCGGATTTTAAGGAAATGGGAAGGATCCTTAAGGAGCATTTGGATGTAATTGGGTCAGACATGGACGCTGACAATAGGTGGGAAATAATCAGGAGAGGGGTGCAAGATGCTACCAGCACCTGTGCCAGAGGAAGACAAAAATGTGGTAGGGCCTGAAAACCCTGCTGGTGGACCAGGGAGGTCCAGGAGATGGTGCGGGGAAAGAAGGCAGCCTATGGGCAATTCAAGTGCCCAAGAAGTGAAAGGGATCGAGGGGAGTACGAGTTGATGGCTAGAAGGGCCACTAGGGTAGTGAGGGCAGCTAAAGCAAGGAAGGAGCAAAAACTTGGCCAGGGAAATTAGGAGAGGGAACAAGGGGTTTTTTAGATACATTGGGGAAAAACGAAGGGTGAAGGGGCAGATTAGCAGGATTAAAACAGGGGAGAGATAGGCACAAGACCCGGGGGAGCAGGCTGAGGTACTAAATGAGTACTTCACCTCAGTTTTCACCAAGGAAAATGGGGGTGCTGCATCATACATGGGAGGAGACAGTGATACTGAGGAGGGGGCGACCCTTACCGATCTGCAGGTCTGGGGAGAGGGGGGAGGCATCACTGGCAGGAGCGGGGAAAGCTAAGCAGGGAGAAGAGGTGGTGGAGGTGGAAATCACAGCAGAGAGAGTGAGGGAAGCCCTCAGGTCCCTTAAGATGGAGAAAGCACTGGGGCCAGATAAATTACATTCCAGAGTGCTGAAGGAACTTGCGGATGTCCGGGCGAAACCCCTGGCGGAGCTTTTCACCATCTCTCTGAGGACAGGGTGGGTGCCCCAGGACTGGAAGGTGGTGCATATAGTGCCTATCCACAAGGTGGGGATCAAGGGAGGTGGCAGGGAACTACAGGCAAGGTGATGGAGGGCATTGTCAAGGAGAGGCTGGGGGGGACCTGGAAAAGTCAGGGTGCCTGGACAATAGACAGCATGGATTTGTCCCAAGGAAATCGTGTCAAACAAACCTTGTGGAGTTCTATGACTGGGTGACGAGTGCCCAGGACCTGGGTAGACCAGTGGATGTCCTCTTTCTAGACTTCAGCAAGGCATTTGACTCTGTTCCTCACGAGGGCCTGTTGGATAAGCTGGGAGAAATGGGGGTTGGGAACCAGGTGATCAGATGGATAGACAATTGGCTCCAGGACTGGACCAAGAGTGTTGTAGTTGGTGGGAAAGTCTCATCCCCAAGGAGGGTCATTAGTGGGGGTCCCACAGGGATCAGTCCTTGGGCCCCTCCTGTTCAATGCCTATGTCTCTGACATAAGGACAGGTATCAGGAGTGAGATGAGTCTCTTTGTGATGTCTCAAAACTGGAGGCGGTGATGTATGGGGAGGAGGGGAGGGTGGCCCTTCAGGGAGACCTGGAGGCTCTGGAAAGATGGTCTAGAAAGTGCAAGCTGAGGTTCAATGCAGGCAAATGCAAGGTGCTGCACCTGGGAGTCAGAAACCCGGGCCAAGTGTACACCCTGAGGGGGGGAATGCTACAAGTCTCGATGGCTGAAAGGGACCTGGGGGTGGTGGTGGACGTCAAGATGAACAACTCGGGGACTTGTAGGAGGGCAGCAGCCAAGGCCAACAGGATGCTGGGATGCATTGCTAGGGGGATCACCTCCAGAAGGAGGGAAGTGATACTTCCTCTGTATAACTGCTTGGTGAGGCCACACCTTGAGTACTGCGTGCAGTTTTGGAGGCCATACTTAAAGAGGAGGGACATTAAACTCCTGGAGAGGGTCCAGAGGAGGGCAACTAAAATGATCTGGGGCTTGAGGGACAGGACCTATGGGGGGAGGCTTGAAGAGCTAAATATGTACACATTGGAAGAGAGAAGGGACTGGGGGGACATGATAGAGGTCTTCAGGTACATGAAGGGGGTAAATAGGGGAGGAGCAGTCAGGGTGCTTCGAAGGAAGGAGGAGGGGGCAACTAGAGGGCATGGGTGGAAGCTGGAGGGGGGGAGATTCAGGAGAGAAAGGAAGAGGTGCTACTTCACTGAGAGGGTGGGGGAGCCATGGAATGTGCTGCCCAGGGGGCTGGTGGAGGCAGAGACAGTGGAGGGGTTCAAGAGGGGATGGGACAGGTACAGGGGAAGGGTCCTGGAAGCAAAATCCAGTGCAGTGAGAATATCCGGAACTGGGAAGGGAGAAGCCAGAGAAGGCGAGGGGGGCAGCAAGGTCATCTCCCAGGGTGGGGGCGGACCAAACGAGCAGACACGAATGACCGTTAGGCCTATTCTGCTGGCATTTTTAGTATGTTAGCATGTAATTAGAAGATTGTTTAACCGTTGTTGGTAGCTGTGATATGTAGAACAGCTCTTAGCCTGGCAGCTGACATATCTACCTCTACTGCCCCCCACTACATCATCAGCATTGTTACCTCACTGACTGTGACATCACTGTTGTTTAGGAACAGCCATTCAATGACTGCCAGGTCATTCACTTGTGATATCACTTTCAGTGAGTTCACCATTCTGATAATGTAGTGGGGGGGGGGGTGATGCAGATAGATAAGTTAGCTGACAGGCTAAGAGCTGTTCCACACATCCAGCAAAATATTATCACATAGAAGACTTTCTAATGAGCAAAAGGAAAAAGCATTTGCCAATGCAGAATGTTGATTGCTTATATGTGCTGTTTAGGTATTTGGAAGTGAAAGTACCATACCTAATAACTGTCATGTGCCCCTTCAAAATACCCACTGTGTCTTTCTATTCAGTATTCCCAGAAGAGGGGGAGAGGCAAGGGCCACAGCAGTACAGCAGTTGCAAATGCTATAGGCTAGTCAGCCTCACTTCAGCAGTGGGGAAGATCATGGAGACATTGGTTAAAGAAAGGATAGTGGGGCATGTAGAAGCCATTGGAGCCCAGGACCATAGGCAACATGGATTCACAGTGGGGTGGTCATGTCAGATAAATCTGGTTGATCTTTTTTACTGGGTGGCAAAGGAAGTAAATCAGGGTGGGGCAGTGGACAACGCTTACCTTGATGTAAGCAAAGGCTTTGACACCGTCCAACATAGAGGGTGATAAACTAGCTGAGTAGGCTGGGCATGGGGGAAAGGGTGGTAAACTGGATTAGAAACTGGGTAACAGACAGGAGACAGAGAGTGGTGGTAAATGGGGTGCAGTCTGGGGAGAGGGGGTGACCAGTGGGGTACCGCAGGTATTGGTTTTGGGGCCAGTCCTCTTCAGTGTCATTGCAGAAGGGCTGAAGTGAAAGGTCTGCCTGTTTGCAAATGACACCAAGATGTGTAAGACAGTGGATACCCCAGAGGGGGTGAAGAAAATGAGGAAGGACCTGGGGAAGTTTGAAAAATGGTCTGAGGACTGGCAACTGAAGTTTAATTTGAAGAAGTGCAAAATTATGCACCTGGGACAGATAAACCTTGGGGGAAGGTGCAGGATGGGGGAAGGGGGTTGTTGACAGTCACAAAGAAGAAAAGGGACCTGGGGGGTTGTTATTTCAGATTACCTGAAAATGTCAAAGTGATAAGGCAGCTGGGAGGGTCAGTGACATGCTGGGGTGCATAGGCAGGGGTATCACCAGCATAAGGAGGGAGATAGTGATGCCATTATATAAAACCATGGTCAGGCTTCACACGGAGTACTGTGTGCAGTTCTGGAGGTTACACCTTCGTTAGGATATTAACAGGCTGGAGATGGTCCAGAGAAGGGTGAATGAGATGGCACAGAGTTTGCAATACAAGACTTATGAGGATAAATTAAGGGACCTCAACATGTACTGAGTGGAAGAGAGGAGGGAAAGAGGGGATTGGATAGAAACACTCAAGTACCTCAAGGGTATAACTATAACTACTGAGAAGCAGGAGACAGCTCCTATAGGCCTATGTGCCAGCTTCTGTGTGATATTGTTTTGTTCTTCTAAATCTGTAATCTCCAGTATTTCAGTAAACACATGTCCACACTGCCTTCTGTAGGCAATTTTATGCTGGTTGATGCCTGGTGTCAGATGGCAGACAGAGGGCTCACCAGATTGTGTTGCCTTTTGAACAACTTCATAGAGTGTTCTTTTACTGGTAAGCATTTTGGAAAGCTGAGGAAAGTCTCACAATTTTTATTATGATTGTATCTCCTCATGTCTATCCCCTTTGGTCCCCCCATCCCCACACCCCAACAGACGTCACTGATCACAGCTGCAGCCTTCTTCTTGCCAAGATGGTGGGTGAAAAACACAGAAACATAGAAACATAGAATTTGATGGCACATAAGGACCGCTTGGCCCACCTAGTCTGCCCATTTCCCTACCTGATGGATAAGCTGCAGATTCTAGTTAAACAGCTTACTTCCTCCTACCCCCCAGTAGAACTGCCTTATGTCTGTCTGTGAGCAGCTGCCTACAGAGTCTGTGAAGTCTGATGTCTTTCAGTGCCACTTATTGGTCATCTTCCAACACAGGCGAGGCACTGCCAGCTGAAAAGTAACTCAGGACAAGCAGGTTTCAAAGTGGGGAAGAAATGGAGTGAACAAGAATGAAGTACTCATTCAGATGCGACGTCGATTTTAAGATCAGCATACTGGTGTGGACACTGCAAACAGAACACCAGCTCTTTAAGCAGCCTTATGAAGAGTAAAGGCTTCTCGAAGCACTGGGGTTGTGTTTATTGTACTGTAAGTGGGCTGCATTTAATATGGTAATTTACTGTACCTTATATCTGGATGTATGGTAGGGCCAATTCTAAATAAACCCTGCACCTGAATTAACACATGATGCCACAGAAACATAGAATTTGTCAGCAGAAAAGGACCGCTCAGCCCATCCAGTCTGCTCAAGTGTTCTCTACCTACTAGTAACTCCTGCCTGTATATATTATTGCATGTCTTATTCTGCCTGTATCCATCAGGACCTCCTTGTGAATGAGCTTGCTTAATGGATTTTTCCTGCAATGAACCTGAACCTACTCCACTTCCATAGCCCTATTAAACTCCATTGACCCCCTCCTTCCCCTTTTTCTAATATATCCCTGTGTTTATCCCATGCATGCTTCATGCCCCCTACCATTTTAGGTTCCACCACTTCTCCTGGCAGTCTGTTTAAGGCATCTACCACCCTTTCAGTAAATAAATATTTCTTCACATCTATCCTGAATATCCCCCCCAGCTTCATTGTACGTCCCTTGGTTTGGGTGCTCATCCTCATTTGAAACAAACTCCCCAACTGTACCCTCTTTACCCCTTTGAGGTACTTTGTAGGTCTTGATCATGTCACCTCTCGCCCTCCTCTCTTCCAGAGTGTACATGTTGAGATTCTTCAGCCTTTCCTTGTAGGGATTCCTGTGAAAATTCTGAACCATTTTAGTTGTCCTCCTCTATAAAACCTCCACCTTATGTCCTTTCTGAAATGTGGACTCTAAAACTGGACACAGTACTGCAGCTGGGGATATACCACGGAGTGAGACAATGGTAACACCACATCTCTCCTCCTCCTACTGGAGATGCCACTCCTTATGCACCCCAGAATCCAATTTGCCCTGCCATAACCTTGTGACACTGTACTGCCATCTTGAGGTGCTCTGATATAATAACTTCAAGGACCCTTTCATGTCTAGGGAGTATCAATACCTCCCCCATCCTATACCCATCATCTGGGTTCCTATGCCCTAGGTACATGATTTTACACTTGTTGGCATTGGACCACAAGTACGTAAGAAAATGGAATTGATTTGAATGAATTGCAAGCTTTTAAGCAGCTTTTTGGGGAGTGTGTGTGTGTGGGGCTCTGCTACTATAAGGATTTGCTTTTGATTTGGTATAATGTGCGAACAGACTAACCCTGCTCTCCACTCTGTGTGCTATATTGGAGATAAAGAGCCCAAATAGCATTGGGCCAAGCATTGAGCCCTGTGGCACCCTGCTTGTCACTGCTCTGGGTGCCAAGAGCTACCCCACCACCACCACCACCCTCTTGCACTCTCCCCTGTAACCAGTTCTGTATCCATTTAGTCAGACCACCTTCCACCCGTACCCCTCCTTCTCCTCACTCTTCTCCTCCTTAGCCTGTGTCCCTCCTCCCGGTAGTCTGCATCCTTTCTCCTCCTTATTCTTACCAGGTGGTGGTGCCTTCTATATTACACTCAGACCACTCTGCCTGCCCCCTTCCAGGGTTACTACACCTTCGCCTATATCTAGGGTAGTAAGTTCATCATGCTCCTCTGTCTGGACTTTTCTACCAACCTCAGTCTTTGCCCCCCTCAATTGTTTAAACAATCTTAGTAGAGATATACCCCTCTAATCCTGGCTTTTTTATTTTTTTTTTACATATTTTCTCACAGGGCTATGGTTGGCTTGGTCATCCCAACCGACGCCCCAGCCCTGCCCCAGACATCAGGCCGACCTGCTCACCTCCACGGATTACCGCCGTACTGGGGTGGTGAGGAGCTTCCCAAGTCGACCCACCGGAGCAGGATCTGGTTGAGGAGGCACCATTTGGGGTGGGCGAGGGGGTCAGAAGCTCATGCTGCCTGACCATAGACCATTTTACACTTTTCTCCCCTTTGCGGAGTGCGAGCGTGCAATGACGCTTAGGCACAGTGTGCCAATATCCGCCACACTCGGTCACCCTTTACTACACTGCTTTAGTAACATCCATGGTCATCACTAGGGGCCGCTACAGAGCGGTGGGACCCTGGATCCCACCCTGGGATAGGAGAGCAGTCCTCCAAACGCTCAATCCTATCCTTCCCTTGCCAACCCCTGGCAGCCCGGGCTTGCATCTGAACCCGGGTCACCAGCGTGGCACGAGGTGTGGTGTCCAGCACCTCAACCCTCAGTGCCAGTGGCCTGACAGCAATGCTGCCTCTAAAACCCCCCTTCCTGTTCCAGTGTACCCTGTCCCCCATGTACAAGTCACTCTTCCCTCCAGACCCTACCCCAGTTAGTCACTAACCCATAATGTTTTGTGTGGCACCAATTCCTTTGCCACTCAAACTTCTCAAGCCTACCCTTCCTCCCCATGCTTGCACATGGTACAGGCAGTACCTCCAAGAATGCCACCGACTTCCCCACCTCCTCACACTGCCTGCCCAAGTACTCAAACCTCCCCTTCACTACTTCCACAGTGTCCCCCGCCAAGTCATTTGTACCCACATACAACAGTAAATGAGGTTTCTTCCTCCCCCTTGCTGCACGCTTGAGCAGTGCCTGTCCTACCCCTCCTGCTGTCAACCTGGGGACAGCTTCAACCCAAATATGGCTGTGTCTTTCCCTCTTTCCACATCATCTCACTCATTTCAGTATAGAATCCTCCAGGACAAGTACCCCCCTGCCCCTTACCCCCTTTCCCTTCTAATGCCCCTTCCACCACCCCAGTATTCATTCTTCCCTGTCCCTTACCCCTACCAACTGTACCCTCTATGACTTCTGTAGCTGTACCCCCTACTTCCACCTCACCCCTTTCTCTGCCTTATTCCTCCCATCCCCCTTGAATCCCTTCCCAGCCTGACTACTTCCTACTGGGCTTCCCATGTCGACCTCCCCTCCTCCCCTGCTGGTTTCCAACCCCTCTCCTATCCACACTGTTGTCGATTTAGAGCCCCCATTCTCTTCTACCCTGATAGTGATGTCCCTCTCATCCTTCCCTTCCCATAGCTTCTCTCCTTCAGTCACCACCTCCTCCTTCCTTACTAGCCCCCTTCTACCCTTTGTCCTGCGCTATGTCTTCCCCTACCTGTTGCTGTTCCTCCATGTCCTGCTTGTCCCTCCCCCTTCAGTATGTTCCTGCTCCCCCTCTTCCGAGGCAGCATTTCAATCTACTCCTTGTCAATACCTGTCCCATCTCTTCCCTATCAGTTCCACCTCCCAGTTGTTTCCTCATGCCATCCCTAGTTCTCCCTACTGCAACCATCTACTCTCCCTGTACTCCCGTGAATTCTTGCTCGCCAGGAGGACCCCACCCCGCCTCAGGCACCTTCCTCCTCTTTCTGCTAGTGCTCTAATACTGGGGTTGGTTTCAGTCCTAGTTATTCTTCCTCCATCCCCTTGCCATCCCTATTCCTCAGGATGTCTACCACTCATTTGCCCTGCCATAGACCCTCCACAACCTCACAGTTCCTCCTCAAACTAGCCAGTCATCTACAGACCAACCCCATCCTCCAAGCAGTCCAGGATCATGGCAGACCCACACCCTGTACACCTCACCCTTCAAGATACCCGACCTATTGACATAGCACCTGCCCAATTTGGGCCCCCATCTTATATTACGGGCTCTACTCCCAGGTTCTGCCCCTACAACTGTTGGACCCTATTACTCAAATTCCTGTCCCACAGTAGTCCCCTACTGACCCCTTTGACAGGAATTCAGTCTCAAATCTCATCTATTAGATACTGTATTACTGTAGCAATCCAAAACCTCCTTGTCCGTTTTCACCCGGCAGCTACTATACTTTTGTTCTGGCTCTCATTGTTTCAGTTAACCATTAGAAACCTATGCACCCAAGTATTACTCCAGCTCAATTAGAAATAAACAGAACAAATAAATATGCATCATTACAGCAATCATAACAGTATAGCTCAGTATTTAGGCTAGTTAAGAAGAACAGAACAACTAAATCAGACTATTACAGCAACCCTAAAGTATCAATCATTACTTTGTCTTCTCTCCTGCTGTAATATAGAACCACAGAGGACAATTTAACTGCAAAGTCCGCAGAGTTCCATTGAGCTCACCCACTCCCTCTCTCACTGTATTCTACTACCCCCGACGATGCAGGCTGCCCTTTGGTACTGGGGACCTGCTTGCATTAGCTTTTCTGCCCAAAAGAAACTGCAGCAGTCGAACACAGCTCTGTTGACACTCCTCCACTCTTTCATTCCTCATTCTGTTTCTCTGGCTGCAGGCTGCCTTTGTACTGGGCTCCTGCCTGTGTCAGCACCTTTTCTGCCCACAAGAAATCAGAGCTGTCCCGACAGTGCTCCATGGTCGCTCACTCCCGTCTCTCACGTGCCCATTCCTTTCCTCCTGGTGCTGCAGGCTTCCTTTGTACTGAATCCTGCCTGTGTTGGCACTTTCTGCCCACAAAGAAATCTGCAGCAGCCGATACAGCTCATTGAGCGCTCCACCCACTCACTCATTCTGTTTCTCCCACCACTGCAGGCTGCCTTTGGTATCAGCCCGCCTGCATTGCTGCCCTACCTTACAAAGAAACCGCAGCAGTCCAAAAGAGCTCCCTTGAGCTCACCTACCCTTCCCCACTTGCTCATTCTGTTTCTCTCGCGATGCAGGCTGCCCTTTGTACTAGGCTTCTGCCTGCATTGGCACCCTCTGCCCTCAAAGAAATACACAGCAGTCCCGACAAACTCAGGTGAGTTTGGTCACTCCCCCTCTCTCACTTCATCTAACCATCCTGAACACTGATTTCTGAAAGCAACTGTGCTCTCTGTGCCGAGCGTGAAAACACAGTCCAGGATATGAAAATTACAGCTGTACTGTTCATAGGAGGTGCCCTTTCATGTCTAGGAGTATCAATACCTCCCCCCATCCTACTACCCATCATCCTAGGTTCCTATGCCCTAGAGTACATGATTTTACACTTGTTGGCATTGGACCACAAGTACGTAAGAAAATGGAATTGATTTGAATGAATTGCAAGCTTTTAAGCAGCTTTTTGGGGAGTGTGTGTGTGTGGGGCTCTGCTACTATAAGGAGTTGCTTTTGATTTGGTATAATGTGCAGACTAACCCTGCCACTCTCACTCTGTGTGCTATGTTGGAGATAAAGAGCCCAAATAGCATTGGGCCAAGCATTGAGCCCTGTGGCAATCTCCTGCTTGTCACTGCTCTGGGTGCCAAGAGCCACCCCACCACCACCACCACCATACTCTGCACTCTCCTGTAACCAGTTCTGTATCCATTTAGTCAGACCACCTTCCACCGTACCCTCTTCTCCTCCTCTTCTCCTCCTTGGCCTGTGTCCCTCCTCCACGGTAGTCTGCATCCTTTCTCCTTATTCTTACCAGGTGGTGGTGCCTTCTGTATTACACTCAGACCACTCTGCCTGCCCCCTTCCAGGGTTACTACACCTTCGCCTATATCTAGGGTAGTAAGTTCATCATGCTCCTCTGTCTGGACTTTTCTACCAACCTCAGTCTTTTGCCCCCCTCAATTGTTTAAATCCACCTTAGTAGAGATATACCCCTCTAATCCTGGCTTTTTTATTTTTTTTTTACATATTTTCTCACAGGGCTATGGTTGGCTTGGTCATCCCAACCGACGCCCCAGCCCTGACCCAGACATCAGGCCGACCTGCTCACCTCCACGGATTACCGCCGTACTGGGGTGGTGAGGAGCTTCCCAGGTCGACCCACCGGAGCAGGATCTGGTTGAGGAGGCACCATTTGGGGTGGGCGAGGGGGTCAGAAGCTCATGCTGCCTGACCATAGACCATTTTACACTTTTCTCCCCTTTGCGGAGTGCGAGCGTGCAATGGCAGCTTAGGCACAGTGTGCCAATATCCACCACTTTCAGGTCACCCTTTACTACACTGCTTTAGCTAACATCCATGGTCATCACTAGGGGCCGCTACAGGCGGTGGGACCCTGGATCCCACCCTGGGATAGGAGGCAAACCTCAAACGCTCAATCCTACTCCTTCCCTTGCCAACCCCTGGCAGCCCGGGCTTGCATCTGAACCCGGGTCACCAGCGTGGCACGAGGTGTGGTGTCCAGCACCTCAACCCTCAGTGCCAGTGGCCTGACAGCAATGCTGCCTCTAAAACTCCCCTTCCTGTTCCAGTGTACCCTGTCCCCCATATACAAGTCACTATTCCCTCCAGACCCTACCCCAGTTAGTCACTAACCCATAATGTTTTGTGTGGCACCAATCCCTTTGCCACTCAAACTTCTCAAGCCTACCCTTCCTCCCCATGCTTGCACATGGTACAGGCAGTACCTCCAAGAATGCCACCGACTTCCCACCTCCTCACACTGCCTGCCAAGTACTCAAACCTCCCTTCACTACTTCCACAGTGTCCCCTGAAGTCATTTGTACCCATACAACAGTAAATGAGGTTTCTTCCTCCCCTTGCTGCACGCATGAGCAGTGCCTGTCCTACCCCTCCTGCTGTCAGACCTGGGGACAGCTTCAACTAAATATGGCTGTGTCTTTCCCTCTTTCCACATCATCTCACTCATTTCAGTATAGAATCCTCCAGGACAGAGTACCCCCCTGCCCCTTACCCTTTCCTTCTAAATGCCCTTACCACCCCAGTATTCATTCTTCCCTGTCCCGTCACCCCTACCAACTGTACCCTCTATGACTTCTGTAGCTGTACCCCCTACTTCCACCTCACCCCTTTCTCTGCCTTATTCCTCCCATCCCCCTTGAATCCCTTCCCAGCCTGACTACTTCCTACTGGGCTTCCCATGTCGACCTCCCCTCCTCCCCTGCTGGTTTCCAACCCCTCTCCTATCCACACTGTTGTCGATTTAGAGCCCCCATTCTCTTCTACCCTGATAGTGATGTCCCTCTCATCCTTCCCCTTCCCATAGCCTTCTCTCCTTCAGTCACCACCTCCTCCTTCCTTACTAGCCCCCTTCTACCCTTTTGTCCTCGCTATGTCTTCCCCTACCTGTTGCTGTTCCTCTCATGCCCTGCTTGTCCTCCCCCCTTCAGTATGTTCCTGCTCCCCCTCTTTCCGATAGCAGCATTTCAAATCTATTCCTTGTCAATACCTGTCCTACATCTCTTCCCCTATCAGTTCCCCCCTCCTAGTTGTTTCCCTCCATGCCATCCCTAGTTCCTCCCTACCTGCAACCATCTGCTCTCTCCCCTGGTACTCCTCGTGGTCTGCTACTTGCTCGTCAGGGAGGCCCCCCACCTGGCCTCAGGCACCCCTTCCTTCCTCTCCTTCTGCTAGTGCCTCTAATACTGGGGTTGGTTTCAGTCCTAGTTATTCTTCCTCGTCCCCTTTGCCATCCCTATTCCCCCTCAGGATGTCTACCATACTCATTTGCTCTGCCATGACTCCTCCTAACCTCCACAGTTTCCCTCAAACTGGCCAGTCATCTACGGACAGACCCCCCCATCCTCAAAGCCCAGTCCAGGATCATGGCAGACCCACACCCTGTACACCTCTACCTTCCAAGAGATACCACCCTATTGACATGTGGCACCTGCCCCATTTGGCTCCCATCTTATGTTACGGGCTCTTACTCCCCAGGTTCTGTACCCTACTACAGACTGTTAGGACCCTATTTACTCAAATTCCTGTCCCCCACAGTAGTCCCCTACTGACCCCTTGCTGGACAGGGAATTCAGTCTCAAATCTCATCTGTTAGATACTGTATTACTGTAGCAATCCTAAAGCCTCCTTGTCCGTTTTTCACCCGTCAGCTACTATACTTTTTGTTCTTGGCTCTCATATTGTTTCAGTTAGCCCAGTTAGAAATCCTATTGCACTCCAAGTATTACTCAGCTCAGTTAGAGAAATAAACAGAACAAATAAATATGCATCATTACAGCAATCATAACAGTATAGCTCAGTATTTAGGCTAGTTAGAGAAAGAACAGAACAACTAAATCTGTATTATTACAGCAACCCTAAAGTATCCAATCATTACTTTGTCTTCTCTCCTGCTGTAATATAGAACCACAGAGGACCAATTTAACTGTAAAGTCCCGGCAGAGTTCCATTGAGCTCACTCACTCACTCCCCCTCTCTCACTCGCTTGTTCTATTTCTCCCGATGATGCAGGCTGCCCTTTTGTACTGGGGCCCTGCTTGCATTGGCACCTTTTCTGCCCGCAAAGAAATCTGCAGCAGTCCCGACACAGCTCTGTTGGCTTGCTCACTCCCACTCTTTCATTCCTCTCATTCTGTTTCTCCGGTGGCTGCAGGCTGCCCTTTGTACTGGGCTCCTGCCTGTGTCCAGCACCTTTTCTGCCCACAAAGAAATCCGCAGCTGTCCCGACAGTGCTCCATTGAGGTCGCTCACTCCCCGTCTCTCACGTGCCCATTCCTTTTCTCCTGGTGCTGCAGGCTTCCCTTTTGTACTGAGCTCCTGCCTGTGTTGGCACTTTTTTCTGCCCACAAAGAAATCTGCAGCAGTCATGATACAGCTCCATTGAGCTGGCTCACTCCCCACTCACTCATTCTGTTTCTCCCACCACTGCAGGCTGCCCTTTTGTACTGGGGCCCGTCTGCATTGCTGCCTTTTTCTGCCCACAAAGAAATCCGCAGCAGTCCCAAAAGAGCTCCTTTGAGCTCACTCATCTCCTTCCCTCACTTGCTCATTCTGTTTCTCTCGGCGATGCAGGCTGCCCTTTTGTACTGGGCTTCTGCCTGCATTGGCACCTTTTTCTGCCCTCAAAGAAATACACAGCAGTCCCGACAGAGCTCAGTTGAGTTTGGTCACTCCCCCTCTCTCACTCGCTCGATACTAACCTGTCCTGAACACTGATTTCTGAAAGCAACTGTGCTATTCTGTGCCGGAAGGGTGAAAACACAGTTTGGCCAGGATGTGAAAAATTACAGCTGTACTGTTCATAAGGAGGTGTGAAAAAATGCCAGTGTTGAAAATCTGGCGTGAAAATATTACAAATTTGCGAAGTTACAAGGGTGCGTGGAAACTGCACAATGCACACTCGTAACACAGTTATTTTATGGAGTTTCATCACAAAATTTTCAACATAAGCATTTTAGGACCTCTGCTCATGAACAGTGTCACTGTGATTTTCTTAATATGTCCCAAACACTGATTTCCCACAGCGACCATACTATTCTGCGCTGGAAGTGCAAAAGCACATTTTGGCCAGGATGTGAAAAATGACAGCTATACTGTTCATAAGGAGGTGTGGAAAAATGGCAACGTTGAAAATCTGGAGTGAAAATATTGCAAATTTGTGAAGTTACGAGCGTGCGTGGAACCTGCGCAATGCTCGCTAGTAACACATTCATTTTCTGGACTTTCATCACAGAATTTTCAACATAGTCATTTTAGGTCCTCTGCTCATGAACAGTGTCACTATGATTTTCTTAATGTGTCCTGAACACTGATTTCCCACAGTGACCACGCTATTCTGTGCCGGAACTGCAAAAACACATTTTGGCCAGGATGTGAAAAATGACAGCTGTACTGTTCATAAGGAGGTGCATAAAAATGGCAATGTTGAAAATCTGGAGTGAAAATATTGCAAATTGGCAAAGTTATGAGCGTGCGTAGCAACTGCGCAACACACGCTCATAAAACAGTCATTTTTTTTTTTTTTTCCAACCAAATTTGCAACATAGACTTTTTGAGAGTCTACCTCATGAACACTGGCACTGTCGTTTTGTTAATTGGTCCTGAAAGGTGATTCTGTGCAGTGACCGCAAAATCACCTTTTGGGACCGACTAACGCCATGACAGTGGCTGAATTCATGAGGAGGGGGCCCAATAACCCATGTTGAAAATTTGGTGCCAAAATTCCAAAAAATGTCTGATATGTGCAAAAAAGTTGAAAAAGACCTATTTATGCCATTATACAGCTTATCGGCTTTTCCTCAGTTCGTTCGGTTTTGAAGAGTGCAGACGTGTTCCTGGTCCACCGAAGATTGTTGCGCTGGACTCTGGAGGTCAGTATGTGGTCAGGGGGTGTGTGGGGAGGCAGGGTGCACAGTGGGTGGGCGCAGATTGTGGGATGGGACAGGGAGACCGTAAGGGACCATTTTCTTTTTTACAGGTTTAAAAAAAAAAAACATTGTGGGATTTTTTTTCTTTACAGGGGCATTGGGCACACAGGGGTGGACTCCCAGCATGCCACCTGAATGTTTGGAGGGCTGTAGCTGATGGGGAATTGGGCACCCCCGTCAGCACATATGGAGTGCTGGGGGGGGGAGGACAAGAGCCAAGGGGGACTGGGCACCCCCTTGGCATAAACTGAATATTTTGGTGGGGGGGACCATTATGCCAACTGGGAGTGGGCTCCCCCATTGGCAACTTGATGTCATGCAAAGACTGAAGCCAACAGGGATTGGGGCCTCTGTCAGCAAACAGACACTGTTGTGGAGGGGCACATGTTGCCAAGGGGGATTGGGCACCCCTTCAGTCATATTGTTTGTGAACGTGGTGGCAAGCTGCCGCCATGTTCACAAACAATATTACAGTACCAATGTACCTTCCAGCAATGACGGGTCGCTCCCTCATTGCAGCGGAATGGCTGATGCTGCAATGACGAGGCGGCCTCTTATTGCAGCGGCTGAAATGTTTCAAGGTTGTATCATGCTGGCTGAACTAGTGTCAGCAGCAGTGTGCCACCCCATTGGGGAAAGTGGGCCAAGCCTCAAAAGGCAGTGGGGCCACTGGCCACAATAGTGCTGCGCCTCCACAGCCTGCTTCTGCAGCAAGCTGCCGTAATATGTTTCTTGCAAAATACGCGCAATCGACATAAAAGAGGAAAATGCTTCAGAATTGAAAAGTTACAACTGACTATGTCTTAAAATTTGTATAATTTTCCTGTCTGTCTGCTTTGGCTCCATTAGCTCTTTAAATTTTGCAGCCACTAGCCAGCAGGGCTAATGACTTGGACAATCCAGTAACCCCACAGTCATTTCTGCTGGCCCAGCTGATGTACTTAAAAAGATTTTTGACTATCCCGAAAGAAAATCTAACAGCATGATGTGTTTTAAGATGAAGAAGTGCAAATGGACAGTCTACTTCAAACATCCACTGTAAAAAAAAATAATAACAACTTACTACAGCACTAGTCAGAGCTGGGACAGAGAGATATGAGATCATTGCAAACACAAGAATGACTGCTTGAAACTTAACACTCAGTTTATAAATGCTGTTACAAATATAAATATATAGCATGGATGTTACTGAGGCATATAAAAACAGAAAGATTGCAGGGATAATCACCTTTACCATGTGAATAAATACCATTTGCCAACAGTGAGAGAGTGAAAGAGAGAAATAAAGGTACACATACACACATTACTTCTATCAGCTGGAACATCACAAGGCTGTGGAAGCTTGAAATACCTAAGCCAGTCTGATAAGGAGAGGTCAACTGCTGAGCAGCTACAGCAAAGCAACTGCAACGCCATGACTGGGTTGGCGTTTCATTTTGAAGTAGAAGCACATTCCACTTACCAAGCTAAAACTCTGACATAATTAAGCTGGCTGATAATTGGTCTGCTACAGACTTGCCCATTAAACACTGCTCTGCATTGGAGGGACAGTATCACGCCCTTCAAAGTTACTATCATAGGAAGATGTTTGCTTGCTGCGTGCAAGCATGCATGGCAAACATAGAAAGGAAGCAGACAGAAAGCAACCTGCTACAACAGCAAATTCAACTGAAAGTGAGAAATCACATTTTTTTTTAAATTAGAAAAAATATAAAGCCAAGGGAGTTTACAGTTCCCTTGTATTCCATTTTTGATCTTTTCACGTTGCTAAAGTTCTCGTGGTGAGCAAATCCCCCTTTTACTATTTGGTTGTTATCTTCTCTCCAGAGTAACTATTTTCAATTGGATAGGGGGCATCTCCATTCTCTAAATCTCCACAGCCCCCCATAATAGGACCCAGTTAGTCCCCAATGTCCAGCCAAGAAAGGGAGCTAGTGAGGGAGGAGAAAAAGCAACCCCAGAGTGGAGCCTGGGTGGATGCGGATGTGGGGGGCACAAAGATTCATCTGTCCAAGGTGCTCTGTTTTTCCTCCCTAGATGTCCCTTTTGTCCCTAACCCATCTGCAGACAGAACCTAAATCTCCACTCTCCAGATGTTGCCCATCACCCCATACTCATACTGAATCTGGTCCTCAGTCATTCAAATTTCAGACATGGTCTAAGAAAATACATAATGTTCCAGTCTGTGTACCACTGCTACCTAACTATATAATGGGCCTTCTCTTCTTTAGACCTTACCTCCAGACCCACTCTTTAGTGTATAATGTCTTATAGTGTATGATGGAACGTTGTTATACACTGAATTCCATCATTTTTAAAATGTTGTTATACTGTACTAGCTACGTCACTGGTGCAGCATAACAACTTAGAACGTGATTGCGCACGTGCTGTGCACGATCTTCCCTCTACTTGACAGCGGCCCCAGCACTGAGAGCTCATCCGTTAAAGAGAAAAAATGCCAAAGTAAGCTTAAAATATTTGATGACAGGACTTTTTTTACTTATTTTACCATCCTACAGTGTAAAAAAACAATGAATGACTAACGATTGGCAATAAGCTAAGGCTTCTACATCTCGAGGTTCCTATGGTGACCAAACCTCTCGAGCTACACTCTTGAGGTTCAAGCATTCGCCATATGAACCTCTCGATGAACTAATAGGCTTGTTACTGATAGTTATTCATTATTCTCTATATTATTGGTAATTATTTATTTATGGTACATATCAATAACCTGTAAGCAATCTCATCAGGTATGTAAATACTACTTGAATGGAGCAAGTCCCTTATTTCATGCGAATTTCTGGAGCAACACAAGGCTACATTTTCAGGTGAAGTACACATTTCAGAAGTAGTAGGGTTTGCAAATTTTGGGAGGGGCTGGGGTTAAAAATAAATTGTTTTAGTATGGCATACAGTTAATTTCTGCTGATACCAACTGGGAACTTTTTTTAGCTGGTGGCAAGAACCACTCTTTCATGGTTCACGAAACTGCATAATGGGGGCTATTCACTATTGGGTGGGAAATATGTGCCAAAGGCATGCATCCCACCCACGCAGCTCTGCACCCCTGGGAGATCTGCGTGGGGGCTGCATTCACAAACACTAGTCCCCGCTTGGCTCCCTTACATGGCTCCAGCCCCTCCCCCAGCACACAGGTCTGCGGGGGGCAGGCAGGGTCTGCAGGGGGCAGGTGGGTGTAGAGCAGAGGAGCAGTGGATCCAGGTGGGCAGCCAATCAGCTGCCCAGTCCAGGTCCTGCAGTGGATCTTTTGCTCCCATGGGACGCCATGATATCAGCCGGTGTACAGAGCACCAACCGTGATGTTGAGGGGGTACCCCGGCAGACCTCCCCCTGACATCCTGGTGTGCTCCAATGACAGGGGCATCCCTACTGGGGGGGCCGATGCCCCCCACTGTGTTCACCGCGGCTGGTGGCAGCTTCCCCGAGGGGGGGCAAGTAACCAGCTGCTTGGGGTTATGACTGCCCCAAGGATGAGTACCCACTGATCACCATGGACTGTACTCTGTGGCATTGTGAATCACGTGGCATGCTGGCATGGCTCCTGCCCTGGTGCGGAGCTGCGTGTTTGGCCAGGGGATTGCATGCATGGGGGGGTCATACTTGGATCATGAATGCACACAGGGGACTGGCAGGTATGGAGTAGGATACGTGCTGGAGATGTGAGGTGCATACCCAACTCCGCACCTTTGTGAATAGGACCCAATAAGTAGATGCACTGTATCCTCCCAAAGATTAATATTTTGCCCACTGCCCCATAATTCTTGGTGTTTTATTTACTTCTGTCTTGTGAAAGGTTTACAAAATTAATAAAATATACACAAATGTATGCAAAAAAATCGGAGGTACTTTTTACACGTCTTACAATAATCATATATATCTTGTTCTTTCAAAACTGGACAGGCTCCCTGTGAGATGATAAGTGTATTGTAAAATTCTTCTACTTACTTTTACTCAGCTCCCCTGCTATTGCTGAGCTGCTGAAGTGCTTTGTTCCAGCTCAGAGAGGCTACTAATTGATTCTTCTTGTAGGCTAAAGTCTACGGGTGACAGGGCCTTCTCTGAGGTGGCTCTGGGTCATTGAAACTCTTTACCACAAAAAATCAGAGTGCTTCAGTCTTTAACTTAGAGTATGAGGAGATCCCACCTTTTTCCAGAAGCCTTCAGACGCAATAATTAATTTTATATGTTGCAAGTATGTTTTTTTATGAATCTGTTGTACATATTATAGTATTTTATATGTTCTGTTTTAAAATGCAGTTGTTTGTAGAAAAGCATAGGTAAATAAAACAATGATGGTATTCTTCAAATACCAGATGCAAACATAATTTTAAAGAACATGTGGATGGTTTCTATAAGCTGCTGTTAGTTATCCAGTCTCCTCTAACAAGCATATAATGAAATAGTAGAGTTTCTGAATGTATGTCCAATATACAGTATGTCAAGGATTCAAATTAAATTGATTTCTACTTTAGTTACAGTTTTACCACAATTCAAACTTCCGAAGAGACTACCCTCATTTAATAGGAAGAATGAAGAGAAGAGTTGGGATAAAAAATGCTCTTCCAATCAACTGCCTACCAGAACTGGATTCTACCAGCACCCCACCTCCAAGTGAAGGGCCATCAGATTCCCAGAAGTGCATACCTGTGACTGACTCTGATATTCAGCAGAATAATCCACCAAACTCTTCAATAAGCAATGAAACACAAAAGTCAATGCTGCAAAAGCCTTCAATTAGTCAGCGACCTATGAATACAATGAACAGATTTGGGAATGGACACACAGTTCCACTAGGCACTGCAATGAGACAATCAGAGCATGGCCCTGTTGAGCATACCACCAAGATGAACCAGTTGACTCATGGTCACCCACCCCAACATGGTAGTCATAATCAGGCAAACAGCCATGTGGTAGATTCTAGTACTTCCACTTCTGCTACTTCTGTTTATCAACTTTTGCCTCCTCTCGCAGGGTTTGGACCTATGATGGGACTTCCTGGTTTCCAAACCATGTACCCTGAACTGGTTGCTATGCGAGCTCATTTAGCCTCCTTACTACCATTTTGCAACCCATGGTTCTCAATGCCCATGATGGCAGCAGCTTCTGCCATTTCTATGTCAGGATCTTCCCATCATCATCGGACTCCAGCTCACCACCTCCACTGCCCCAACTGCAACTGTTCTTCGAGCAGTGGGCCTTCTACACGGGGTAATCTTAGGAATACAGACAACACAGGTCCACACAGAACATAGAACAGATTTGTTTTAAAGTACATCACTCACTACAAAGATATTTATGTCTGCAATACAAACATAATCTCTTTTGCAATAGAGTACTGTAAAAATAAAACACCTAATACGACTTCATTCTGCTGTACTTCATTTGTATACAAACAGTTGTTTTCACCCTGTATTTCTTCTTATTTATGTTGCCAAGACGTTTGTTGTAACCCATTCCTAGGGCTTTAGTTGGCATATACTGTAGCTGAATGTGAACTCAGAGGGACGGATTTTCGAAGGGCAATGCAGGGGTTATAGCAAGCCCTGCATCAAATCCTTTTGCCTACAATTTTGCCACGTACTGTGCCCAATTTTACTAGGTCATGCACTGTTATGACACGTTTTTTGATTTACTTCAGCTTGCACCAAATATTTGGTGCAAGCCCCATAAAAAGGGTACCCAGGATTGCTGCAAGCTGGACCAGAAAAAGCTGGTCTAATTTGCAGCAATTGGTGTACAGGATTGAAAATTCCAGTCGCCAGCTGGGAGAATGCCACAAGCCCCATGAGCTATTTGTTCCGTGCACCGAGGACTTGTGGCATTCTCAGCCCTTTGAAAATCCGGCCCCAGTGTGGAACCAGTCTTATTTGCTAAATTTCACACTCTATATTTTCATGTATCCCAGTTGTATGTATCACTGAAGTGGAAAGTCTACGTTAAAGATGCTTTCCATGAAAGAAAAACTGGCATAATTATGAACATTTCACACAATGAAACTTTGCCTGCTATGTTAATTTTCAACAGAAATCATCCTGGTGATACAGATGGATGGGGATAAAACTACTTATAAAATGGGTATAAAGATCCTGACTACTGATTGTCTAACATCCAGTAACAGGACTACATAGCAGTTTCAAGTCAATTCAATTTTATTATTTTATACTGGAAAGTATGTGAGCAAAAATGCACATTTTCACAAACGTCCAGTGGTACATAAATTTGATGATACAGAGAAAAAGGTAAAAACAATATTTGCAATATTTTATGATATTTACAATAGGAAACAGTGTACATGACAGGATCATCTAGATTAGAAAAAAAATACAGAGCACACAACAACAGAGCCAACATACAGATACATATAAACTCCAAAGTAACTCAAAGGTTGGTGGACATTCAGGGGGGTTACCTACTGGTGCAGGCACAGGTGATGGATTGGAGGAGGTGGCCCTTGAGGGAGGAGGTGAATAAGCCAATTGAACTACAGGCTTGAATTTCAGGGGGCAGTTTATTATAAAACTTAGGGCCCTTGTATGTGATGGAGTTCTGTGCATGCTTGGTGCAGTAAAAAGGGGTGTCAAAGATATGACAGGCGGCCGGCCCCTTTTGTATTGCGCTTGGGAACCAGTAAGGGGAAAAGGGAGTTAAGGCTGATGGGCGGAAGGTTACGATGAACTTTTTGTAGGAAAGAGAGCATTTTAAATTGGAACCTGCCTTCAAGGGTGAGCCAATTGAGGGAGGCATGGAGGGTACAGTGATGGGTCATCCAGGGGAGGCCAGTCACGAAGCGTGCAACATTATTGTATGTAGCCCTGAGTTTTTGAGAAAAGGGGGGATGTGTTGGGGGATTAGACAATAGAGTCATAGTCAAGGAGGGGCAGGAGAAGGGAGCTGGCGAGGCATAGTCTGCAAATGGGGATAAGGAACTTTCCGATTCAGTTTAAGAGACCTAGCCACATCTGGATTTTCTTGATGAGGTTGGTAACATGGATATTGTAGATCAGGTTACCCTAGTCTAGTGCACACAAAAAAGGTACTGGTGTCACCTTGCCTAATCACAAAAAATATCAATTTGCCCACAGTTTGGAGTTTTCAAATCCAAATCAGCAGCCATTTTTTTCTCACACCAACTGCTGGTAAAAGAAAAAAAAATGTCTAACATACAAATGGTCTTTTCTGACATGCTACAAGATCCTACATATCAGCAATCTCACTAGACAAAATAAGCTTAAGCTAGAAAATTAAACTACAATTAGCCATCAGATTAACTTTACAAGGAAAAAGCTGAATAACAAATTATACGTTACCAGTATAAAGAGTGCCAAAGTTAAAACCTAAGAAGCAGTTTCCATTTTTTTTATTTATTGCTTTGTCCACCCCAAACCAAGTGCAACACAGGATAAATACTTGCGTTTTTATTATCCACCCCCCAAGGTTAGGACTGCTTCTACATTATATGCTTATTTCCTGCTTATTTATTAATGCTGCACAATAAATCATTTAATTAAAGCAGCACTATTTGTTAGTCACCACGTTGTTTTTTTACGTAGTAATATTTTTCTGTCATTCTGTGTCATGCCCGTCATGAAAAAGTGAAACATCTTGGTGTGTTGCTGTGGTGTTTAGAATCAGAAACATGTGGTAACACCATTGTAATACATCCACAGTATTAATCTAGCATATACTTTCAACAGGTAACTTCAATGGAAAAGATTTTTGAAAAATGTGAATGGCGGCCATCTTTAATGATATTAGTTATTAATTACAAAATTAACTATAAAAGCTGTTCAAAAAAATCTTATGTACACTGACAATGAATCTAAGGATGCCAGAAACACATTTTTGCTAAAAACATATGATGACATTGGTTTGCCAATTAACAAATACTGCTGTTTTAGTTGCTAATTATGTCTTTTTCCATGTTTTTTAAAGTTTCTCACCATTTTATAAGCACAGTAAGAGACTTTAGGGTGGGCTTTAGGCTAATTACCAACTCCCAAGGGCTTTGATGGGCATGTGAGGCTTGCTACATCTGGCATCAGGACTCACTATGTCTCTTGGTGGGCGGTTGTATCTGCCTAAATCTCACCCTATTGTGCCTTATTGCTTGTAGAATTCTGTGACAAGTCAGAGACAGACTACAGCAACACAATACTGTGGTGATAGAAAGGACTTAGGCTTCATCTTGGCTATTCATCTTGCCACACAGCATTACAATACTCCAGAGTGAATACTGACACACATCCTAGCTTAACAGAATTCCAGAATGTTACCCCTACTCATGCTGTGTAACCCTCATTGCCATTCTTACTCAGTAATCGGCCAAGCCCTGCATTGAAAGCCTGAACAGTGCCAGATTCCACTACCTCACTGGATAGACTATTCCACATGCTAGTCACTCTCTGTGTGAACTAATGCTTTCTGATTTTTCCGTTTTTAATGACCCCCTCCTTTTGAGTACATACAATCTAGTTCTGGTGGCATCTACCAGCTCTTACAGTTGTGGATGTTCCATCTTGTGTATCTCTTTCAGTGTCCATAACTCCATGATTATGTTCCCATTCCACCTTCTCTTCACTGGGCTAAGTAGTTTAAGTATATCCAACCTTTGCTTGTAGCTCTTGCTGCCTATGCTGATAAGCTACTTGGTGGGCCTGTGCTGGATCCCCTCAAGCAGTGCAGTTTCCTTTCTGTATGTCATCACAAGAGCTGGACACCATATTCCAGGTGCAGTCTAATCAAGGCTTTTCAATTGGGCAGAATTACCTTCCCTGACCTGCTTCATGTCCCCTAATACAGCATCCAGGTATGGAGTTAACACTCCTGATCGAAGTAGCACACAGCCTGCTTGAGTTCAGCTTACTGTTCACAGTTACCCCCCCCCAAGATAACTTCATCTGTTTTGCTGTCCACTGTGGCACTATAGAGGGTGTGTGCAACATGGATTCCTCACCTCTAGAGGAACATCCCAAAACACCCAGCCCATTTATGGACCACTACCCCAATGTGCGCAGGTCTCCCTTTCTTCCCAGAGAGCCTTCCTGTGCTCTGTCCACTGTTTTGGACAATTTAATGTCAACCACAAACTTTACCACTCTGCAACTGACTCCCTCCTCCCAGTCATTGATCAATGTATTAAAGAGCAGAGAGTCCAGCATCAGTCACTGTGGTGCCCCACTCAGCTCAGCTCTCCACTACGAACAGTGACCCCTCCTCACCACCATTCTCTGTTCGCTAGCTGCCAGCCATTTGCTATTCACCTCCTGGATATTTTGTGGACCTCATACTGCGCTACTTTCTCCATAAGTGTTCCATGTGGTATGGTGTTGAAGACTTTGCTGGAGTCCAGGTGAACTACCTCCGTGACACAGGCCCTACCCACATTACAGGGTACCTCCTCAAAGCAGGCAATAAGGATAGTTTGTGTTTAAGGATAATGGTGTTTTATAGGGGTAATGGGTCTAAATTGAAACAAGAAGGATTACAAATCAAAACCTATTCTGGGGGTATATTAAAACAAGTTGATAATTATAGATACCTAGGGGTATATTTAGATGTAAAACTTAAATGGGTTAGTCATATAGATAGTATTTTGGCAAAAGTGGGAAAATGTTTGGGCTCATTATACAGAGTAAGAAATAGTATGTCATTGGAAATTAGGAAATTAGTAGTTACAGTTGCGGTTTTACCCATATTAGAGTATGGAAATTTGGTTTATATGGGTGCCATAAAAGAGCAATTATATAGGCTTGATGTTATGTATAATAAATTAATTAGATTTGTATTGGGTGCTTCAAGAATGACACATAGAATGGATATGTATAAAGAAATGGGTTGGTATACTCTAACCCAAAGACGCGATATTAGTGCAATCACACTTATGTCAAAATGTATTTTAGGGAAAACTCCCAAATATCTGGCTGAGAGTATTAATATAAAACATACAGCAGTGGGCTTGCGCTCTGCAAATCGTTTGGTATGTTGTGTCCCAAAACGAAGAACTGTCGGGGGGGGATAATCATTTTTTAAGTACGGGACCCCTTTTATCGAATAATTTGCCTGGAAAGTTTAGACCCATTGATAGGGATTTCCAATTGTATTTAATAAAAGAATGGCTTATAGATAGACAATATTGATTTCTGTAGAGCACCCAGTTTATCTCAAAGATATTTATAACTAGGATAGCAGTCTCTGAGACTAGTTTTTATTGTCTAGTATTGACTACTTTGTTAGTTGAATTTGGTTTATAAAATATATGTATATGTTAATAATTTTGATTTGTGTTATATTTATTCACTGATGTATGTTTGTGCTATGCTTTATGTTTTTCTTTTATGCATAATTACTGGAAGTGTAACTGGAATTGGTACTCTGGACCTCTCTGTAAATGAGCTTAGGCTCAGTAGAGTTATTCATATTGATTATTTTATGAATAAAACTTTTACTACTTTTACTACTACTACTAGTTTAACAGGATCATCTTTCTGTGAAGCCATGCTGTATGCTAGAAAACAGCTCACTATCTTAGTCTGACTCCGCTACCTTCTTGAATAGGGGACAACACTGCTTTTTATTTCCCTGGAGTATCCCTTTCTGTAAGGATTCCTGAATGATATCAGCAAAGGCTCAAGCTTGAACCCTTTTATTCAGGTGTACACCATCCGGATCCTGTTCCCAGCCTAACAGCCTCAAGATATTTGTTAACAATTTTCTGGCATAATCAGCAGTGTTTCCTTAATGTATTACACTTTTAAATCAATTTAATGGCAGAACTTGCTAACTGTATGCATCTTAGTGTCCATCCATAGATTTTATTGATTTTAATTTGAAAGGTGAAAACAGCCATCAGTAAATATATAGTTTATAATTTATTGGTCCATCACAAGGTCAAACAGAGGAAAAAAAAGCACATTTAATATAATCTAATGTATGAGTTGTGTGCTTCATTAGAAGAAAATGTAATTATAAAGTGTGCTATACAATTGTTTGATAACAGCTGGGCAATTGTGAGAGAGGAACCTACCTGCTGATTTATAAACAATGAGATAAAGTCAAGGTGTTGTAATAGTATTTCAATAATGCTAATTATGGAGTGATTTATCTGAGTCTCAGATATTGCATAATTCTTAATAAAATTTAAAATACCAGGATCCCAAAATGTCTGTGTTCTGTGATGTCAATGACACTTGAGTAAAACGTTTATATTTATAAGATTTAATGTTATTTTGTTCATACCATTGGACCTGAAATCCAATACTGTAGAATCATGTACAGCGGAATTTTATGCAAAGTGCTGCACAGAAAAAAAACTGGTATATAGGACAACAAATCATTCCCTTTCTAACAACAAGAATGTGATGGATGATTTCACACTACTTGCTTCAGGTCTGTGCATGCATGATGAACTTGTATTGCTGTTAATTTTAGCAAATGCCCATTGCACCATAGTGGTCACAAGCTACCAGCCTTCTTATGCCAGATCCATAATTTCTGCTGAAGAAATCAGCTAGCCCCAGATTCACTGCAGATTTATCTTGGCTAAATTGGGATGGACTATTATAAGCTGCATTTAATTTATTTTACTTAACATGAGCTCCCTAGCTTCTGTGTTGTATTTTCTCCTTCTATCATACTTGGATGGACCCCTTTCCTCAGAGGAGCCCATTATCATATATTTCTCTGTATATCTCACTAGAAAAACCCCTAGGGCCAATTCATGGCCAAACCAGGAAATGAAATGACAACTAACCAGCCAACTAAGATGACGGGACTAACAGGCTCAAATAACGGGGCCATCCCAATGTATTTGTAACCCCTAGGCAGCGCTAATCTGAGGGCTACTACCCCTGCCTTGGTGGCCACTAACAAACTTGAGGGGCCTGGATTCCCAAGATCTACTTTAAACTGGTTCTTATCCAAGATATTACATTTTCTCGGTGCCTCCACCCAGAGTTTAGCTAGCATTGAACATGGTTCAACCCTCTGGGATACTACACCCACTCACTATTAACACAAGCCACCCCAAACATGACCCGATAACATTTTCCCCACATTGTATACATTTTACCATTTATTGACTGGATCTTAACAATATGCTCACGACACAGGTATCTACAAAAAAAAAAAAAACAACAACATAGTTTATTTACAGGGGGAAAGGGCTTAGGATGGGGGAAGAGGAGCAGAGGTTATACAGTTACACTATTTACATTTAGTTTAATGGTTTTAATTTGCGCTGGTGAAGCCCTCTAGCTGGGTAGGTAAGTTGCATTTTAAATCACACATCACTCATATTTGCCCACCAACCTCTAGCAGAACCAGAGCCCTGTCTGTCTAACTAGGCTGCATAAATCAGTTGACGCAGTTTACACTGCTTTACCCACACTAGTACCTGTCCCCAACATTTGATATGAGACCCCACAATCCCAACCTTAATCTGGGTACCCAGTAACCACAGTCCATTTAAAGGTGCAGGCCTGATGAACAGTGCAGTTGTACATTGGCTGGCTAAATTAAAGAAATTATTGCTTAGCTTGAAAATATTAAACATTTGCATTATTTACAATTCCTTGGGTTTGTGCAGGGGAGGCACTGCATTCTGAAATTTGTACCCCTCTCCTGGGCTAAAGCACTTGCAGTGTAACCAGCCGGTTACATTTTATTTAACACATTTGGATGCCCTGAACATTCAGCACATTTACGTTTCTTGAACATCTGGCACATTTATATTTTTTGCCACATTCAGCACTTTTATATTTCTTGAACTTGTCCAAGCCAAGGACATCTTCTAACACAGTTATACTTCTTGACTTGTCCAAACCGAGGACATCTTCTAGCACATTTATATTTGTCAATTTGAACAATTACTGCAGTCTTTTTAGACACAAATCTCAACGTCTCCATCCCACATGGCAATGGTTGAAGATCACAGCTTCCACATGACGTCACAACACTTTAAATGCAATTCCTTTTGGCAGTTGCAGCCCTTTACAGCTCCGAATGGATACATACTGGACCTCCCAAGGAAAGCCAGGAAGAGGCCTGGCTCTGAGCACTCCCCTTCCAGTCCTGTAGGCACTTAGCAATTCAAACAAATTTCAGACACATTTATACATATTCACAAGATCATCCAGGATCGATATTTTGATAAGCGCCCACCTCTTCTATGCTTTTGATTAAACTTAGGATGCAAACAGCAAACAGTTCTAAACAGTCTCCAGGGCTTGATGGCCCCATAAAGCTTTCTCTTTAGTTGCACTAGGAGATACATGTTTACTCACTCAGGCATCCTCAAGGAATGGCTTTCTTTCATCTAAGGGAGGCAGTATAGCGCAGTGACCTAAGGCTCTGAACTGCAAATTTGGTGACATCCAGCAGACCAGACCTGGGTTTGAATCCCACAGCTTCCACTTGCATACTGTGTGACCCTGAGCAAGTCACTTAACCTCCTTGTGCTCCCAGGTCGCTCCTGTAAAAAAGCTTTCAGCTTAGTGTGCTATACCTGGTTAAACAACTAAATAATAATAAAAAAAAAGGTTCCTGAAGTCTTCAGCACTTTCACCACTGAAGCATGTTCAGCTCTCTCAGAGCTGGCTTGTCATCAAGTTGCAGGTCCCTCATTTTTCCCAAATGTGCAAATGGTTTGGCTAGCCCCTGGAGGACATTCTTCTAGCAATCCCCAGGCTAGCAGGTTTTACTTTAAGCTACACTGATTTATTTTCTGGCAAAGAAGAACAGAACCCCTCTCCCTGGTGAAGAGGCTTACTCCTGATCTCCAGGCCCATTTGGTTTGCTGGGGGCCTGAGGTGGGGGCTACCACTCAAGTCTGGAAAATCTGCTGAAACACAATATTTTATGGGGCTCTACTAAGGCTCCCTATTGGCAGAGGCCATTGGTTGCTTTGGCTGTGATTGTCTGGAAGACTTGTCAATCATCACAAAAATGAATTATTCATTAACCTACCTCGATGCAGTTTGTTGTCTTGGCACCAGAATGTAGGTCCCTGCAGCTCCCCATGAGCACTTGGAAGTTTCCTATGAGCTTTGGCAAAGAAATCCTAGCTTTCTGATTGGCTGATGCTGCTCTATGATGGCTGCTGAACACACAATCTCTTAAGCAGAATTAACAAAGTCCCAAATAAAGTCCTGGTGCAGCCGAAATAAATCATATATTTGCCCAGTTGCCCCACAGTTCAGTAGCCACTTGTGTTAGCAATTATCTCAGTCTGTTTGCCTGTCACTGTTGACGATGTTTACTGACCCCTGTTTGCAGCAGGCAACTTGTCTATCTGAGTCCCAACATTACTGGTGCAGCCAGGTTAATTATTTATTTATTCATTTCAGACTTTCCCTTTCATACATTTATTCCCTTTAAACATTCAACACAGTAGCTGCATTATTTGTAATTTTTCTTCTGTGCAGCAGCCGCCAAAAACACTGCTTCCCTGAGGGCAGACAGACCCTCATGAATATTTAGAGGATCGGTGCTCTGGCTCATTAATAATCATGAGCCCCCATCTCTATCACTCCGTTAACCTTTTTATTTAATTAAAGAAACGGGCTCTCATGGCCCTTGCTTTGGTCACTGGTCCCCACTCTGTCCAACACGGGGACCGGGATCGCTGAACACTCTCCTGCTCAACCGCAAATCAAGCAGTCGGGAGATCAAAAGTGCAGCCTTGTGCAAGCACAATCTCTGTGGCACCGGAGTGCCATGGCAAGCAGCAGGGAGACACGGCAGACGTTTTTGGAGCCCAGCTGGGCTAAATTCACACTGGGGCTGTTTTTGAGACACAAAGGGTACAACAGGACTTGGGCTCCACAAAAAAAACTGCTAGCATTCCTGGAGGCACTTAAAGGAGGAGCAGAAACGGTAACTAATGGGCACAAGGTAAGCCCCCAAATTGGGAGGGGGGGGCATTACATATTATATAAAACAAATGCTAGGTAACTAGATAACTGTGGAATACAAGGCTACATACCTATGTTGGGGGCTAATTAGGGCAATAATGCCACTCACACTTCAGGCTCGTACCTAATAGTCTTAATTAGCTTCCTTAATGGGTAAATATCCTTGTATACCACAGTTGCCTAGCATTTATTCTATATATATTCTATGGCTAAGGTGACTAACCCAGACAGAAATAGTTTTCTAAATGTGATAATTCATGCTTTTTGATTGACTGGTGGCAATAATCTATTTCTAAGCATAGATTATCATCACCTGTCAATCACCAATAGTGGGTTATCGCAAAGTGAGAGAAAACTGCACTCACGCCACTAAAACAAACAGTAGCAGGACTTTTCCTCACACTGCTGCTGTTCTGCTTCACTTACTCTTACTTAAACTGGAGTGAAAATGGTATTGCAGTTCATTCCTTCAGATCCAGAGCACAGAGAAGCCTTCTAATTCTGTGATTCAAGCCCCTAGGAATCTCCCAGTAGTACTAGACATATGCAGTCAGCTCAGAATCTCTGACTGCCCTGGGGCTGTAATGATGTAATGTGGAATGTATGCAAATCATAGAACTTAGAATGCGACATTCAAACTACTGCATGTATGTGGACTGTGTTCCATCTAATTGCCAAATTCATTATCCAACTAGATTCCCTGTAGAGCTTTCTTGTGCAACTTCACTGCAAGTTTATCTCTTTCAAAAAAGTTGTAATTTTACTATTTTGTAATGTCTCTGCCTCTAGTTCATGTTTTTAGATATTTAGGCCCAGATATTCAAAAGGGTTGCGCCATGCGCAATAGGATTGCACCAGCGCAAGTCAGACAATGTGCCATTCTGCGATATTCAGCGGGAGGCAGTTGCGCCCCCCCAAATCACGCTGAGCAATAGCTCAATGATAATGAATGCATGCGCAACCGAAGGGGGAGGAACCATGCATAAATGGCGCAGTGCGATATTCAACAACATGCTCCATGCGCAATAGGGGAGCAAGCGGAAGTTGCGCCATAACAGAAATGAGCCAAAATAAAAAGGAACAAGGGAGAGGCGCAAGAACGCTACAGGGAAGCCACAAGTTGCTGAACTATGGCCAGCCACACAGGCAACACACACACACACACACACAGGGCAGGACAGTGAAAGGGCACCTGGAACCCACAGGCTCAGGGAAAGGTGTGGGGAGCCACAGTGCAGAAGCGGGAAGTGCCACACAGCACTGAGGCCAGCACAGTCAGGTGTTCCCAGTGCAGGGGAAGTAGCAGCCAGGACAGTGGGGGGAACACAAGCCAGGGACATGGCCAGTGCCACCATTCAGATGGAGGCAGTAATGGAGGGGAGAAGGCGGGCAGCAGAGGGGCGTGGCCGTGGAAGGGCCTGTTGGTGGTATGCCCCCAACAGGCAGTACCGAGCCTGCACCAGCTTCGAGCTGTATAGTGATACTGAGATTGTGGGCCGGTACCGCCTCAATCAGGCAATTCTGAGGTGGCTCTGTGAGCTGTGCAGTGATGTGATGCAGGCACCCACACAATGGAGCCATGCTCTGTCAGTGGAGATTAAGGTGACAGCTTGCATGTGCTTGCTCACCACGGGTACCTTCCAGAGACCAACAGGGGACACCACAGGCATAACCCAGTCAGACGCGTCACACCACCTCACCCAATTCCTCAGCGCACTGCTGCCACATGCTGTGGAGTAGATCCACTTCCCCAGCACACCAGCGGAGCACACAGCAAACATACAGGAGTTCCACAGGGTACCATGTAAGCCTGGCATGCTAGGGGCAATAGACTGCACCCACGTGGACATCCGCACACCACCTGGCCCCAAGGGGGCCGCATACATGAATCACAAGGGCTATGCTAGCATCAACTGCCAGGTGGCACATAATTTACATCTGTGCCACGCACCCTGGGGGAGCACACGATGCCTTGATCTGGCACCAGTCAGCACTGTGCCACAGATTCGAGAGTGGGGACATCCCCACTGGCCACCTAGTGGGTGAGTATGCAAACCACACGGACAAACATAGGGCTTGGGAGGGGCATGGTCAGAGGTGACATGGGTAGTGGCCTACATGGCCCAGGGCAGGGCGATGCTGATCACCAAACTAACCTACACCCTCTACACACTGGTGACAGTGGATACCCACTCCGTCCCTGGCTTCTTACACCATATCAGTGGCTCACGACCCCATTGCAGCAACGCTACAATGAGGCACACACCACCACATGTAATGTCATCGAGCGGGTGTTTGGGATGCTGAAGGCACGTTTCCATTGCCTGGACACCTCCAGCGGTGCCCTACAGTACAGCCCCTCAAAGGCCTGCAGGCTATTCTTGGCCTGTTGCATCCTGCACAACATGGCCAATGAATGTGGGATAGCCATACAGGTCAAAGAGGGGGACAGCGATGGGGACGATGAGGACACCGGTGACAATGGTGATGGGCAGCCCCTCCTTGGGCGACGGGACCCCTGACTGCTCCAGCTGGCACAGCTGCACCGGGACACCATCAACGAGGAGCATTTCAGCCAACCCAGGTAAGTCATGGGGCCATGTGCAACCACCAGTGGCAATGGCACAACCCACAAACATGCATGGACACACACCAGGGGTGCATGCTGTCAAGGGAAGTGGCCGGGCATGGAACCACACACACCACCAGGGATGGGTGAGGTCTAACATGGCATGCAGACAGACACACACACAGACACACAACTCACCAGACATGCACAAAGGATAGGAGGCACACCGACCCAGAATGCCACCCCTAGCCACACACATGTCCACAGACCACCGCGCCCACTGCCTGTCATTGAGTGATCCTGATCCTGGCAAACTCCATTGCCTTGGGTCAGTCCAGGACTGCAAGACAGATCCTAGCATTGCTGGGACACATGGCTTCAACTACTGCAGTAGTCTAAGGTGCCAGGTTTCAGAGGAGGTATATTCAGTATCACTTGAGATCGCATTGCTCCCAAAGAAGGGTACCTATTTCAAAGCTTGTGCCAGTTACAAGAACTCTGCCACTGTCTCTGCAGTGGTGGAAAGAAAGGAACAACCTCAGGAAGAGCATTCCTTTTCAGTAACAGCACCACATTGTGGTTCTAACAACATATGCCTCCATCCTAGGGTGGGGGGCACACACAGGTGGCCTCACAATCAGTGGGACTTGGTCCCCTCAGGAATCCAAGTTGCATATCAACCTTTTGGAAATGAGAGTGGTCCTTTTTGCTCTAAAGACCTTTGCTCCTCAATTGAGGGGTCAGTCAGTCCAGGTCAGGACAGACAACACAACCACCATGTGATACATCAACAAGCAAGGAGTGCAAGATCCTCAAGGCTGTGCACAGAGGCCATGAAAATCTGATCCCTTGCATATTTTCTGGAGGAGCATCTATCCGTCATTCATCTTCCAGGGAAGGACAATACACTGGCAAATTCCCTCAGCTGAATCAGTCAGGATCATCACAAATGGGTTTTAAACAAGCAAGTATTGGACACAGTTTCAGATGTTGGGGCACTCCAGAAATAGATCTGATTGCCGCAAAAGAAAACCATCATCTTCCTCTTTATTGTTGCAGGCCCCCCTTCCTGGGCACATTGCCCATGGAGGCATTGGCCCTTGGATTGGACAGGGAAATTCCTGTATGCTTTCCTCCATTTCCACTGCTGTTTAGAGTCATTCTCAAATGCAAGAGTCAGTCTGCAACAATGATTCTGGTTGCTCCAGACTGGGCCAGGCAGCCATGGTACCCTCTACTATTCACAATGTCCACCAAGCAACCTATCCAGCTTTCCAGAGATACAATCTCCTACCAGCTCTTAAGGGTCAGGTAGTATTCCCAAACCTCAAGACTCTTCACCTGAAGGCCTTGTTCATGAGGAGCTAGAATTTTTGGAATTTAAACTGTCAGAAGAGGTCCTTAAGGTCCTGAAAGTTTCCAGAAAAACTTAAACCAGAAAAACTTATGCTTTAAAATGGAAAAGATTTTCCATCTGGTGCAAGTCTAAGCATGGCAGTCCTCTTCAGGTAAACTTACTCACATTGCTCGACTATCTTGTACATGTACAGGTCCTAGGCCAGAGACCTACAACCCTCAGGGTTCATTTAGCAGCAGTATCTACTTGTCTGCAGGTGCTCAGAGAACAATAGCTTCACACCCTATTTTTAGAAAGTTTTTCAAAGACTTGGCACATATGTTTCCTCCTGTTAGGAAACCAGTCCCTCCTTAGGACCCGAATTTGTGCATAGCCAAACTGATGGAACCTCCCTTTGAGCCAATGGCTATGGCTGATCTGAAATATGTCACCTGGAAAACTGTTTTCCTGCTGGCCATTACTTCAGCAAGAAGAGTGTGTGAGCTCCAAACTCTCTGCACTGATCCTAATTACATTAGCTTCCATAAGGACAAGGTGGTCCTTAGGAAAAACAGGACATTTCTTCCCAAGGTGGTATCTAAGTTTAATTTGAACCAGTCCATCACCCTTCATGTATTTTTCACAGCCAAGTCCAGTTCAGGGAAATTGATGGTTCATAGTCCGGATGTAAAGAGGTCTCTCAGCTACTACATCAGTCGTATTAATGACCTCAGAGATTCCCACTCACAACTGTTTATCACCTATGGTGAGGTTAGAAAAGGTAGGCCTACCTCAAAGAGGTCATTCGCATGCTGGATGGTATCCTGCATCCAATTCTGTTACAGTAAGGCTGAGAAACAGCCATGACAGGGCCTCAGAGCACATTCCACTCTTGGATCTGCTTCATCTGTGGCAGCTGCAAGGGACATTCTCTTGCTGGAAATCTGTAAAGCAGCTACCGGGAGTACAGGCCACACCTTCACAGCACTATTTCCTGAACGGTCCAGTCCAGAAATGATGGAAGGTTTGGCACTACAGTATTGCAGAACCTTTTTCCTAAGTTGGTTCTGTACCCACCTCCCAAGGCACTGCTTGGTAGTCTGCATATGTCTAATACTACTGGGAGATTCCTGGGATTTGAAGAAAACATTACTTACCATAGTAATATTGTTTCTTTCAAGGGATCTCCCAGCAGGATTAGACCTCCCATCCCTACCTCCCCTTACATAACCTGAATCAGGTTCAACAATACTTGCATAGGCATTCTTAATGTTGCCATTAATCATTGGCTTAACTTAATGTTTTTTGATGCACACGAGTATGGCTAGGGCATCTAGCTCTCCTTTTTGTGTTTTTTTTTATCCTGTTTGGAATCCTTCCTCTTTACCAGGGGGAGGATATTATTGTTTTTAGGTTACAATTACTTAATTCAGATAGTCTAGTGTTTTTTTTTTATCTGCAAAAATTAATCTGGCAGTTAGATGGAACACAGTCCACCTAGAGACAGCAATTTGAATGTAGCATTTTAAGTTCCATGATTTGCATATATTCCACATTACACCCCTATAGCTCCAGGGCAGTCAGAGATTCTGAGCTGACTGCAAATGTCTAATCCTACTGGGAGATCCCTTGGAAGAAACAATATTACTATGGTAAGTAATTTTTTCTTAACCATACAGTTGTAGTGTAGCGAGTATCAGTGCTGAGGAGCAGTAACATGGTGCTGTAGAGTTTGTGGTATCGGGTGCATGGTTCAGTGTTTGTACTTTGTAAATCTGTGCGTCACTTTTATGGATGATACTGTTGGCTGTTTATCCTGCTCTGCCACACTGAGAATAGATCTGCACTGCTTTCTGGGGATGAAAGAGATCTATACTGCTTGTTGGGGATGAAGCAGAGAGACAGTACAATATGGAGTGTACGAAAGATCATGTCTCTGTACTCAGATGTCTTTGCGGTTTCCCAGTTTGTGGTTTGATTGTTGGTCAGTCGTCAGCAAAGGGGAGGCTATGACCATACAGTGGAGCTAGGAATAAAAAAAGCCTGGGCACAGACAATAGTAGAAGAATGAGGTAGGGTGAGTGTGTGAAAATGCTAACATAGCAGCTGACAAGTCCATGAGGGAACTAGGAAGTCACCACTGTTTTCAGAACATTGTGGGCTGCTGATTTTTTTTGTTTGTTTGTTTTTGTCATCTTTTAGTTAGTTTATTAAAGGTTTAAGGCTCCTGGTGAATGAGGAATGTTGTGCAGTAGGGTGTTGTAGGTTCAGAGAAGCGGGAGTGAGCAAAGCGCAACAGCAGCAGTGTCAGGAAAACACCTGCTGCTGTTTGTTTTAGTGGTACTTTCTTACTTTAACTGTGGGAGTATCCATATAATATAAAAAATAAAATGATGGGGAAGTGTGAGTTGCAAGGCGACATTTCAATGTTGGAGTGATTATTGTGTTGCATAAACCATTTGACTGAATTATCACCTTTAACTCACACTTCCCCATCATGATTTCTATACAGTATATAAATATGAGTATACTGATAAATAGAAAGATAACAAGGGGATATGTGATGTGTGTCTAGGAGATATGGATTATATCTTCATGAGTGGTCAATGGCTGCTTGATCATCATGAGTGGTAGAGCCTTGAGTAAGGGGACAAGTGGTCACTCACTACGAATGAAGATAAAATCCTTATCTCTTGGATGCATAATACATGCATGCTTTACACAATAAACATTACCACTACAAAATTAGCACTTCAAGAACAGACTGCAAATTACAGCTCACATTACGCATGCCTGTTGAAGGTGTGTGATTGTTTTGAATGAACTGTAGGTGCTATACAGTTCACTAAAGGGCTTTTCTTATGCTTGCACACAGTTTTGAACAATGTAAGGCACAGCAGTTAGCTGCAGGTACTTAGAATGACGTACCTGTTAACTGCAGGTACTTACAATGACGTATCCGTCTGACAAGATAAAAGAAATGATGAACCCTACTATCAAGATAAAAAAATGAATCCAGCTAGCTAGAGTTCTGTACTCCTGACAGCACTTTTATTTTAATATGAAAGTGATAATGTATATTGTATAAAAAGGTTATCTTGATCCAACATAGCAAGATAAATGAAGTGGTCTGTACTGCGCCAAGCAGGCCCCAGATCCCACACCTGGGGAGGAGAGCAGTCCATCAGATGTTTGATCCTCAGCCTCCCGTGCCAACTCCTGGCACCCGGGCACATTCCTGAACCCCGGTCACCGGCGTGACACAAGGTGTGGTGTCCAACACCTCAACCCTCAGTGCCACTGGGCCAGCCTGTGGACATTCTGGGTTAAAGTCCCAAATTTCAAAGTGAAGCCCTGTAGAGGAGAGGAGAGGAGCCTTTGGGTTAAAGTCTCATTGTGTAGTGAAGCTTGGTAAGGCAGTGAAAGTGTTAGGTACTTACCAGCGCTGATAGTCATTTGGGAGCTTCATGCTTCTGGCAAAATGAAAGAACAGTTTTGGACCCGGTAAAGAAGATTGCTGCTGAATCTGTGTGTACAGAATATCTGAGCATAAGAATGTCTGCAATTTGCTCTCTTAGTAATCCGATTGTGTATAAGGTTAACCCCATGGAGCTGTATATCTCAAAAGTTCAAGCAATTGGGACTCTTAGCTCTTGCAATCTTTGAGAGCTCAGGAGTATAAACCTGATTTTTTTGTAGGAGAAAACGGTGTCCAGAGTGATACATGAATGATTTAAATGAAATAACAAGTCCTTTTGTTGTTAGGGGTTCCATGGTTTCCTTGGGGTCTTGAAGCATTCTAGTTTCCTGTGCCCTTATGTGCCAGGATTGGCAGGTGGAGAAGCTAGAAGGTCCAGAAGATGAATTGCTTGGTCTGTCTTCTGGTCTGGTGTCTGCTGGGGAGAAGTTGTATCATTTTGAGGCACTGAGAAAGTGAGATAGAAGATAATAATAATAATAATAACTTTATTTTTAAAGCGCCTTTCAAAATATCAAGGCGCTTTACATATCAAGAGCCACAATACATAATATCAATTAAAACCATATAAATAAAATAAATACATAACAACATCATATATTAAAAACAAACAATAAAATCATCCATACAATCAAAACATAATATTTACACTCATATTTCATTAATCTTCTAAGTAGGCCATATGCCACAGGTAAGTTTTTAAATTTTTCTTAAATGTCTCCACGGAGGTGCACTCCCTTAACTGGCATGGTAGGGAATTCCAAAGAGTGGGTGCAGCATAAGAGAATGCTGTACTACCAGAAGATTTTAAACTCACTCTTGGAATCTCTAACAACCCCTCATCGGCCGAGTGGAGCGATCGGCCGGGGCAGTAAGGCACCAGAAGTTCTTTCAGATAAGATGTCTCAAGATAAAAGAGCCTATTTTACATGCTGCCATTGTTGAGAAATGCTTGGTGAGGTTCTGAGTCTGGGATTTCCTTCTCTGGAACACTCTAACCCCTAGACATTTGGGAAGGGGGGGCTACAGATTGTGGGAGCTCATCTGGGATCCTTTCTCGGTCCTTGCAGGAGAAATTATGCCCCATTTTCAGAGTGGGAGGAGCTGGTGGGACCGACTGCCTTAGTCCAAGGCTGTGTGATGCAGTTTTAAAAGGGTGGTGGCATGGGTAGGCCTAAACAGATGGCTAGACCTCAATCCTCTCTCTGGTGTGGCATCCACGCATGCCTGGTGAGTCACATGCACATTTTCAGGCTCTCCGATTGGCTGGTGGTGAGTTGAGAGGGAAATGGACTGTGAACTCAATGCCATTTTGTGGAGACATTTGGAGAGAGCGGCAGCTAGTTAAAACTTCTGTTGGAGCCTTAGTAAACTTCTAGAGGTCTGTTTTGAAAAATAATTTTGTTGCTATGCTTCTCTGGAGACCTACAGAGAAAGAGGCTGGGAGGCGATCTGATGAATCGAAGTTATAGGATGGCTGGCAGAGGCTTTAAAGTCAAGAAAGTTACTCCCCCAGAGGAATCACTGGCTATGGTCCCTACTTCACTCCTGACATGGTTATGAAATACAGGAGGAAGAGGTCAAGCAGATGAGAGGTGCATTGATTGTGGATATAGGGGAGAAAGTGTAATTAGACTGGCTGTGTGCTCGATTTGCTCCAGCGCTGCCCCGGAAGAATCTTTGATTGCGCTCAGCCCGTTTTCCATTGAGGCTATCCCTCTAGTGCTGTATGGGGGCTGCCATCTGTATGGTCTCAAGAGAGTACCGAGGCCATTGAAAAGCTTTCTTTGCATGACAGAGGAGATGAGGGGAAAAGCTCAGAGATCCTTCCCCTGATGTGGCTGTAGAAGCAGTCTAAGAGGAGGTACTAAGGTGGGGTGGTGAGGAGCACCGACATCTGCCCAGCTTCTTGCCACCAGCTGCCCACTATCCCCATGGCAGAGGGAGTGGCTGGGGCATGAGAAGTTCACTGGGAGTCCCCCCCAGGGTCCAGGGGTTCCCCTCCAGCATCCCTGTCTGGCAGCAGCTCACTGTCCCCTTCATTGAAATTGGAAGCATCTGCTTCTGTAAAAACCTGTCTTGTAATTAAGCTGGGAGTAGCAGGAGTGCCTATTGAAAGAGAAGAGATACCTGAGGAGACCGAGTTCAATGAGGAGAAGCTGTTTGTTAATAGATTTCAGTTTGCTGATTATGAAATTCAGCGAGCCATTCGCTGGCCTTACCACTGCCCTGTGGTCACCCTAGCTGACAGAACCCATGTTTATCAGCTTGTACTAAAGCCCAAAGAGTCAGGATGGATGGTTTAATAAGAAATGACCCTCTTAATGTTGCCTATAGAAATGGAACATGGTTAGAGCCAGGACTGACCAGGAAAACCAGTGTAAGAGAGCTACCTGAGTGGTCCCAGGTGGAAAGGTGGATTCCTAGGAGGATTCACATGGAATATCCTTCAGCTGACTATCCATACATGTTCAAAAGAATGTGGTATGTGATCGAGGAGATGAGAGAAGAGTGGGCATACAAGGAACAGCTACAGAAACTATGGTCCAGGCCTGGACATTGAGGGCGACCATCTCAAGAGTTATTCCAAAAAGCAGGGGCTATATGCCACACTGCACCTTGATCTGGGTTAACTTTGTTAAAGAACTTTTCTCTAGTGCAGAAATTGGCAGGATGCCGAATGAAATATTATATTATTGCTAACGACTCATTTGGAGACCTTACAACAAAGCCAGATCATGATTTCTATTTCCCATAAGGTGGAGGTCCTGCCATTTAAGTCGCCAGAATTCTATGGACTATGTCAGTAAGACTGCTCATCAGAGCAGGTGTATTCCAGACTGTGATGTTTTCCAGGTTACCTTTTAAATTCAATGACTTCATGGAAAAAACAAATGACTATGAATCTAAATTTAGAATTTACATTTAACTTGTTCTACTAAATAAGGCTGGGGTATTTAACCTCTGCCCTGAGGGAGTGTGAGAGTGCTTGTGTGTGTGAGTGGAAATTTAGAATTTATTGATGTTATAGTTTTAAAAGTTCTTTCTTCTGCAACTTGGTGGGTGGTATAAAGGGGAATAAGGGAAACGGCAACTAAATCTACCTCAATAATTATACAGATACTTAATCAAAAAATGTTTTCAGTGTTTAAAACTGCTTGCAATGCTTTCAGTTTGGGTAGTTTTAAAGCTTAGACCCTCCTGGCACAGGTAAGGTAGGGTATTTATGGTTAGAATGATAGTGGTGTCAGGGAGGGTTTCCCTTTGGGTCAGTTTCCATAGGTACCCCCTCCAGCAGGCTAGGGAGTGCACATACTTGGCTTGTTGGTTGGAGGGGCCTGCTTGGCCCTGTGCCTCCATTCCCAAGAGGGAATGGTTTCTTGGGTGGGGGGAGTGTAACCCCTCCTCATTTGGAAGGGCTTATTGCTCACCTTTAGGGACCCCCTAGTTTGTAGGGGATTTTGGTGCACTGGGGGTATATTTTCTGCTTGCTGCCACTTGGGGCAGCAGAGAGAGTTTCCATATATAGATGGAGCTGAGAGAGAGTGGGAGAGAGATCAGTGGGCTGTGCATCAGGGCAGTCTGGAGGGAGTCCCATCCCCCTCCTCTTAAGCAGGTCAGCAGTTTTGGCAGTGGAGTACCAGGTCCCTGGTTGGGGCATCCAAGGTAGGTGAGCAGCAAGGCAGTTTGAAGTCATTTGGGTCCTGGGTCCCTTGGGACTAGGTGGTTAGAACATCCAGAGAGCTTGGAGAGCAGGTAGAGGAGGACCCCAGGACATTGGGCCCAGTTTCTAGAGTGGAATTTCGAGCTATTTTAGCTGTAGAGGTTGTGGCAGGGCCTCTGCAGGGGGTTTGGGGGTGGTGGCAGCATTCTCAAAATCTTTTCCCAGTGTGGCAGGGTGGCTCATGGGCTTGTAGATGGGAGTGGGTGGCCACCTGGACTTAGTGGGGCCATGCTGGGAGGGGCAGGCCTTCAGTCTACAGCTGGGTTAGAGTCCTAGGGTAGCCCCTCAGGCCAATGTAGGCTGTGGCTCAACTTGGGTAAAGAACAGTAAGTAATGGAGCCACTGTGACTGCTATGGGAAGCTCAGTTTCGGGGAGAATTTTGGAAGCCAGTGTAGAGAGAGAGTAAAGCTACAGGGACCAGGCAAGTCCAGGACAAGGACTAAATTGAAGCAATGTGAGCAGTGTTTGTGAGAGGCAGCCAAGGAATAAGCAGGCTGTGGAACTAACCCCTTCCCCCCGTGCATGATATAACTTGATGGCAGTCAGAGGAGCACTTCGCTCCCCTGATAGAGGTACTCGGGCAGATAAAGTGAGCATTCTGGGTTAAAGTCCCACATTTCAGAGTGAAGCCCTGTAGAGGACAGGAACCTTTGTGTTAAAGTTCCATTATGTAGTGAAGCTTGGTAAGGCAGTGAAAGTTTTAGGTACTTACCCGTGCTGGTGGTCATTTGGGAGCTTCACGCTTCTGGCAAAAATGAAAGAACAGTTTTGAACCTAATAAAGAAGGTTGCCACTGAATCTGTGTGTACAGAATATCTGAGCCTAAGAATGCCCGCAATTTGCTCTCTTAGTAATCTGATTGTGTACAAAGTTAGCCCCATGGAGCTGTATATCTCAAAAGTTCAAGCAATTGGGACCCTGAGCTCTTGCAATCTTTGAGAGCTACGGAGAATAAACCTGATTTGTTTGTAGGAGAAACTGGAGTCCAGAGTGATCAATTTTAATGAAGAATTTAAATGAAATAATAAGTCTTTTAGTTTTTAAGGGTTCCATGGTTTCCCTGGGGTCTTGAAGCATTCTAGTTTCCTGGCGTCCTCATGCTCTGGGATCGGTGGGTGGAGAAGCCAGAAGGTCCTGAAGATAAATTGCTTGGTCTGCCTGCTGGTCTGGTGTTTGCTGGGGAGAAGCTGCATTGTCTTGGGGTACTGAGACTGTGAGATAGAAGATGTCTCAAGGTAAGAGAACCTATTTAACATGTTGCCATCTTTGAGAAATGTGTGGTGAGGTTCTGAGTCTGGGACCCCATTTCCTGGAACACTCTAGCCCCTAGACATGTGAGAAGGGTGGGCTACAAATGCTTATAGTACACTGGTTGCGGTCTGCAAAGCAGGAGATACATGCAGACTGATTGTATATGTAGTACATCAACAACTTTTACATTTGTGCACTTCCTTTATTTATTCTTTTCTAAACAATTTTTTCTTTTGTTACATTCTTGATACTGATCAGTGCTGGTATAATATTGAGAACAAAGCTATCAGTGCAGTTTCTGTTTCATAAATTATTGGAGCAGCACTTGGGTCCCCATATTCAGAGCTAGCCATTAGTGCCATGCAGACAGGAGTTTTGCACAGCAGTGAGCACAAGGCCATCACAGGGAAAAATTCAGACAGTTCTAACCCCAGGAATCCCTCTCACAATGTTTACACTCTATGCATCTATCTCCATAATGACAGAGGCCCCGGAAATGGAACCTATTCTAATGCTGGAATTTTGAATGCTGGTTTCAAACTCTGCAGCTCCACTCTGGCAGTTAACCAAATGTATTTCTCCATCTGCAGAGAGCAGTCACCCCTGAAGATAGCTCTTGTGTTGGTGGGTCTCCAGCTGGTTTATTTATTAGTTACTAAATGTTGGTAAATTGGTTCTGTTCATTAATCGATTACCCTGTGTTAGGGAGTTCATTTTTTTAACTATTTTGGTCTCTACAGTTCCCATTTTGATTCCCAGGAACCCCACAGCACCCTTCTGGCTACCATTTTTTTGGGGCTACTTTTATATAAATTGAACCAGTAACCTATTTATTTCCTAGTGGTTTTGTTTTTCTCTGACTTACAGAACAGGAAACATAGCATTTTAACTTTCCATTTCTGCCTGTGCCCTTTCCCCTTAATTAATCAGTTCCTGTTACAGGAAACCACAATTTGAACTTTGGCACAGTTTTTGAGGTTAAGAGACTTTTTTACAGCTGGAATCTTACAATATTGCGTTTTTTGGGGAATCGTTTTAACTTTTTAGTAGGATCTCTGTATTTTAGCTTGTCAGAGAGACCCAGGGGCCGAAAGGCTAAAAAATTGTTTAAATTGTTTCCAGCTCTTGGCAAAGGCAGACTGCCATGAACTATGTTTGAAGTGCCTGGGTCCAGACCATGACTTTACAAACTGTGAGTCCTGGCTTAGTTTTTGCCCTAAAACTTTAAAGAAAAGGGTAAAGATTAAACACAATTATGGCCTCTTAGTCTGCCTCCTTGTCCCCAAAAAATAATAAAAAAAAGCTCTGAGAGAGTTCCCAGTGATCGTGAAAAGCACCCATCAGAAGGATCCATCTCCTCATGTACAGCAGCAGCAACTTCAGTAAAAGGTGAAAAAAAAGAAAGCTGCTCGGCCATCTGAAAAGCATAGTAAAGATGGATCAGATACCAGGGTGTCCAAAAGGCAGAAGCCTGAATTCAGTGATGTCAAAAATTAAAACAGAAGAACCTTGGAGCAGACACTGGAAATGGTGCCTGCCAAGAAGAAACTAAAACAAAATATGTCACTTCCAGTCCAGCTGAATGGAGAAAGGAACAGAGATTATACAGAAAAGATGCTCTCATCTGAGGACATATCAAAGATGTGGCAAATTTTACGGGCTATCCAGGCCATGGGAAATGTTAATAATATGGCTGTCACCACCCCCACCCTGGCTCAGATTCTAATCTATCTACCTGTGGAGGAGAAGGAAGAATAATAATAATATTATGTACAGGGGGAGGAAGGTGACACCATTTAACCAGAGGGTGCACCTGAGTGAGACTTTAGCTCTCCTCCAAGGCATGATGAGGACTGTCCTTCCTTTTCCTCATTTGGCAGACAAATGCTTGCTACCCTCAACATTGCCCCAGTGAGACTGAGGAGGCGGAGAAGGTGCTGAATTTATGGATATGATGGGGATGGCACTTGCTAGGAGATTGCTAGTCCCCATACATAAATCGCTTCAGAAGGCCAAATCCAAAATCATGTCTTCACCTACTTCAGCTGAAGCCATTGAGAGAAAATTGAAAGAAACTATTAGGTGGACAGACAGGGGGATGGAATACCTGTATGCTCACCCTGATCTTCAAAATATAGCCCAGGCTGCTGCTTGTGACGGAGCATAATTTTCCTTGTCCACTCAGCCCCCTGAAAAGAACTCTAAAAAATTGGATGCTATAGCCAGAAAGGTTTGTACCTCAGCTTTCCTACTCATTAGGCAGGCAGCTTATTCGGTACATATAGCACAGTATCAGAAAGCACGATGGAACACAATTCTGGCACGTGCTCATAAAGCAGATGGTGAGGTGACACAGGACTTAACTGCCATGGCAACATCAGCCCTAGATGCCATTAAGGACCATCTCCACATTCCTGTGAACACTGATGGCACTACTGCTAGGGTTTTAGCCCATGTAGTGTCCTTAAAAAGATTGGCCTGGTTAAGGACAACAGTCCTTTCCCAGGTCACTCAGACTAAAGCCATGGATTTCTCCTTTGAAGGAAACTCACTTCTTGGTGACAAAATAGAGGCATATATGAAAAAAGTGGATGAACACAAAACCACTTACAAGAGTAACAATGAGAAAGAAAAGGTCCCTATCTCCTACAGGCCACATGGAAGGAGAGGAAGAGGCATGGGATGCTTTCCAATAAGCCTATATCCCATATGCCCCATAAAGTTAATTTCCGACTTACTTGATGATAGCTACCACTCACATGGTGTGGTAGCTGCCCTCCATGATAGTCTTTCTAGCCAGGTTGCAAGAAATGTCTTAAGCATATGTGTTTTATAATCCACTCGTAAATTTATTTTTTTTCACTGGCTGCCTGATGCATTATCAGAGCCTCCGTTCTATTGACATGCCCCTGAACTCAAGCACATAATGATGTGTGACTAGGGACAGCGCGGGGGTGCGCCCCATTGAAATGACTGGAGCTGGATTTCTCATTCATTTTTAAGATCAAGAATGGCCACTTGCAGATTAATGAAGGACACCGCTCGACTAACAAGGGTCATGTTAGTCGAGAGATGTCTTTCATTAATCTGTAAGTGGCCATTCTCGATCTTAAAAATGAATGAGAAATCCATTCATTTTAAAGGGGCATGCCCCCGCGCTCTCCCTGGTCATACATCATTACCTGCTTGAGCGTAGGGGCTCCTGTAGGTAACATTCAGTGCCAGCATGAAAATGAGCCCACTGGGCATGCAAGGCCGAAGGAAACATAAGCATACCTGTTATTGGCTTATTAGCTTGCTGTGTAGTGCCCAGAGCACCTTTCCTGTATCGTTAAGCCTGCTAGTCTAGTGGATCCTCCCCTCCAATCAACCCTTCTATGTCATTTCTGTCTGTGCCTAAGTGTCTTGTGGTCCCACCCCCACCCCAATTACCCATGCTGTGTCTGTCCTGTCTAATGCCCTGGCAAGTAGTGGTTCCCCCACTCCAATCACCCATGCTGTGTCAGTCCTGAATATGCCCTGGCAACTAGTGGTCAGCCCATCCTGATTGCCCATGCTGTGTCAATACTAAATAGGCCCTGGCATCTAGTGTTTCCCCCCCCCCAAACAGTTACCAACCCCAACCTACCCACTCTGGACCCACCTACCTGCACCCCCCTTACCCTGCACACTGACCAGTAAGTACCGACATCAATGGCCACCGGTACAGACCTCTGCTCTCCACCTTGATCAGCCATCGTCTGACTGTCAGTGAGCAATTGCAAGTAATTATGCACTTCATCGACACAGATCATGGTTGACTATGGCTCACAAGGGAGCACCAGGGTGTCCATGGGCCATCTTCAGCACTAGCATGCTAGTTAGCCCATTGGGCATGCAAGGCTCTAAGGGGCATTTGGCCAATTAGAGGGTTATTAGTATGCCATGCAGTGCCTGGAGCACCCTTCCCATATTGTTAGACATAACCCTGGTAGTCTAGTGGATCCTCCACTCTCAGATCACCCATGCTGTGTCAAGCATGTCCATGCCCGGGCATCTAGTGGTCCCCCCTCCAATCACCCATGTCTATGCCAAGGCATCTAGTGCCCTCCCTCTGATCACCCATGCCGTGGCAATCCTGAATATGTCCTGGCATCTAGCGGTCCTCCCATCATCTGCTTTGTTAGATTTAGTCCCGTGACCTGTATTGGAAAGCTACAGTATGCCCCTGACAGCATCCATATTATTATCTAATCATGGCTCCAACACAAACTATAATCAGTACTAACCTATTAGGGCATAGATACCTTCCATATAAGAGTAAGGTATCAGGAACAATCTATAAGATTATTGCTATGATTTATTGGAAAATATATGCAGTGTACTAATGATGTATTACTATGTTTTGATCCTAATACATAGTGTGATCTTCTGAGAAGTCCTATGTATGCCTACACTGCCACCATGCAGATTTATGCAACACTGCACTTGTTTTCTATTATTTCTGAGAACCCTTTGCATTCACAATTTTAGGATTTGTGAGAATCATTTGTATTCACAATTTTAGCTGACTTTATTACTAGGCCAGATATTCAAAGGAGATGCGACCAGCGCAACTGAGTTGCCCAGGTGCATCCCCGAAATGCGCCCCTGGACCACATTCAAAAGGAGGGGATGGGCCATGCAATTCTGGATGGCCGTAGCACAAAGATAATGTATGCAGTGCATCTGGAAGTGGGGTTCCCATGAATGTGCAGTACGTCACAATATTCAGCCAAGATGTGCGGTGCAGTTGCCTACACATCTTGGAGATGTGCCGCACAAAGTTAGGCATGGAAGAAACATGCCTAACTCATAGCCATCCACAGGCGGGCTGCTGTACTGCACAGCACAGTCACTGCCAGCCCTTGGGTGGCTAGCCCCCCCAATCCCCAATTGTGGAGGAAAAGACAACATTGTGAATGAAAGCTTAAAGTACACACTGCAAGCCCATTGGTCGATAGTGTCGGCCAATGGTATTGTAGTACATACTGTATTGTATTGTAGTACAGCTGTCATTCTGTGAAAGCACAGTTGGTGGGCAGCCATGGAGGTGTGTGGGTGGGTTTTTCTTCCCACTGACCGTATGCCACTGCTGAAATAGGGGGGCGGGGTGGGCTGTGGGGTTCTGAGTGGGGGTGAGGTGAAGGTACCACTGGACTACAAGGGAGGGGTTCTACGATGTATTATGGATTTGCCGTGAATGGTATTTGGGGTTGGGGGGCACTAGACTACCAGGGAAAAATAGAGTGCTGTCTTTTAATTTATGCTCTGGGATGGGAGGGGGTACCACAAGACTACCAGGGAAAAAAGGACTGGTTACATTTATTATATGATCGGGGAAGGGAGGGGGTTACCACTAGACTACCAGGGAAACATGTTCATTATGTAATATAGTTATGATTGGGTCTCGAGGTTGGTTGGGGGGGCACTAGACTACCAATGACATGGGCTGCTATGCACATGCAGGGCACCTGACGCATCCTGCTGAGTGCATCCCTGCACAGGACATGCAAATGGGGCCACAATGACATGCAAATGGCCCCATTTGCACCATGCATACCTAATGGCCAGGAACACTGGTTTTCTGTGATTGTGAAAAGGCAAATTCCAGTTTCCTAATTGGCAGAACCGGTATTGTCACCAGTGCCTGCAATGACAAAACCCAGTTTTACCGGTGTTTGCTTTGTGACCTGTATTTAACTTTTTTTTTCAGTCTGTTAGCATGCATTTTTGCATTTTGACCTCTACTTGTAGCTATTAATTTACTGTAATAATTACAAAGTGTGAAGTCAGCAGAAGCGCTACAACCCCTACCCCTCAGGTATGACAACAACACCACAATGGACCCCTATCCTTCCAGTGCAATGGTGGCAGCAGCAGTGCAGCCCTCATTCCTCTGGTGTGATGGTGGCAGCAGGACTGTGGCCTCCATCATTTCAGTGTGATGGCAGCAGCAACCCTTATCCCTCAAGTATTATGGTGGTTGAAGCTCTGCAGCCCATATTCCTCAGTTGTGATGCACACGATGAATGAGCCCTGGAGATTGCTGCCTGACACCACACAATGCAGACTAAGTTCCCACTGCACATGACCTTTCTTGTTAATCCTCATCATCACAAGCAATGTAAATGAAGTCAATAATAAAAGCAAGGACCACATTTCAAGAAAGAGAGTTTATAAAGTCTGCAAAAGATCAGAAATCAAAAATGGAGAACAATGCAACAGTAGAAAAATATTAACTAAAACAAAACCCAAGTGAAAATGTGTAGAATATAGAAAACAGTGATAAAATATATAATGAAACCGAAGTGAACTAAAACCTACAGTATACAAGCACTTGAAATGTCAATTATGCCACGGTACAAGTGAAAAAACTACATAAAAACTAAACCTAAATGAAAATGTGCAAAACAGTGAGAAATTATATAATGAAACACAAGTGAACTAAAACCTAGCATATACAAGTACTTGAAATGTCAAATGTGCAAAAGTACATGTGAACAACTGTGCAAAAACAAAACCTACATGAAAATGTCACATGCAAAACAGTGCAACCAAATAATGAAAAACAAGTGAAGTAAAACCTATGGTATATGAATGCGTGACATGCAAATGAATGTGGAAAACTAGCCAACCAAATATTGAAAAATCTTTAAACCCTACATCAAATGTGCAAAACTTCTATCAAATTAAAAAGTGCAAAAAAAAGGATGAAAACTGTAGTCAAACATAAATTTTATTCAGAAAACGTCCAAAAATCTAATCCACTGATTTATTTTACATAAGCTGTGAAAGCAATTTCATATTGTCTACCAGCAGGTTACGTCTTTGGTCTGTGTGGATTTGTCCATAGACAGAGAAGGATCTCGCCATATCGGCACTCGACACCGGTATCCAGATCGCTTGCAGAGCAGCTCGGGCTAGTACTGATAATTGTGGCTGTACTGGCCAGCATTGAAGTCCATGATGTCTGTAAGGTCTCCTATGTCCTGACTTACATACATCTCTCAGTCCTTTCGTAGTGCTCTTTGGTTGTGCAGTGCAAATACATAAATGTCACTGGAGGAGTGCGTGAAGTCCCTACTTAGTTTTGAAAGGTTGTAGGGGTTCAAAATATGGCAGGATTTCAAGAAATTTATGGCTGGATTTGTTTCCATGTGCTTTGCCATTTTGTTTAATGCTACTCCAAATGCCTTTTGGAACATTGCAATCTGCTCCTGCTTACTCTGTGGCTGAAGAGTAGTGAAATACTCATCCATTTTTTCACCAAAGTCTTGACTCTTTGATACTCCTAACTGAAAATGTAGTTTTATTCCCTGCGTGTATTGTATATTGAAACAGCCAAGGGTTACTCTTTCATTTGTAGAACGTCTATTGTGCTGATGAGGTTATTGCAGTTTTCCGCAATTAATGTTGTTTGAATCTATAGTTCTGTAAACTCATTCTTGGAAACGTTTTTTCAAAGAATTTATTGAGTTGCAATCACTTGTTTCCTCCTGGAAAAAGACTCTTAAGTGCTGAAGGTAAAGCAAATGGTACTTAACTGGTTCAAACCAAGTGTTCCAACGGGTTGAGACAGGAGCAGGAGGTAACACTTTTCTTTCTACATCTCACCTCTCCAAAAATGCCAAGTACTCTGTCTTTCATTTGGGTGACTGCTGAAATGCATATTTAACATGTGCCACAAGTTTATTGACCAGTTTAAAATGGTCAATCCATGTTTCCCACCAAGGAGAGAACATGTGCCCAGTAACCCATATAGATCACATGGTCAACAATAAGCCCGTGTAAAACATCTTTAAAGCATTTCAGCATATACCTTGCATTGTCACTTATGAAGGGAACTACCTGGTCCATCTTAACATCATACAGTATGTCTGCAGTGTCTTTGACACGCTTTGTGTGACAGTGGAGTGCTTCACTACTGTCAACTCAGTTGTGTCTGCAATTATCGATTTGCCGCCCTGCATGACAAAAATGTTGTTGAGTACACAGTGGGAGTCTGCGTCAGTCATTTCATCACACATTACCGAGATTGTCTTCTCTTTTCAAAAGTTGTGCAATTCTCTCCTCCATTTTTCATTTCAGTTTGGGCAAGTAGTTTTACCTTAAGGTGTCTGCTTTTGGGAGTGCGCCAATTCTTTTAACGTTTTGCCCCATTCACTCTCTGAAGCATGGTTGATCCAATTTTTCAATGGGAATGTTTGCACCACACCAAGCCCTCAATACCCCAGTATGGTTTCCTCCCGTGCTGCAGCTGCAGAAGTTATTGCAGTAAAGCTGGTGTCAAGTGTCACCAGTCTGTTGGTATTCTTCTGTCTTGCATTCTTTGTATGCTTTTTACTTCTGCAGTGATCCACCACTGTATCCTTCCTCACATAGTCAACCGGGTGATCACAAAAGGGACAAAACATCTTCCTGCCATCCTCATACATGCCGTTTGCCTTAAAATGCAAGGCACGATCCTTAGCGGTGATGCTGGAAATTTTTGCCATTTTGCTTGGTGTTGCCATTTTGATGTGTAGTGTGGACAACTCCAAAGAACTTGAAGTGAACAACAGTTTAAGATATTAAAAATAGCTTCAGAATGACTCCCTAAAGCTTTCAGAACTACTACAGTAGGGATGAAAATCCCACATCTAATTCCTGACCATGGACGAGAGTCTGGAGGAGCAGCTACAGTAAATATGCTGACCTAAGCAGATCACAACAATCCATATCACAAAAAAAAATATCAAGAGAAGAATACCAGCATCAGAATCTCACTGCTATTCCATGGTCAATCCATGGATGACAGACTAGAGGAGCAGCTACAGAAATCAAGTTGACCTCAGTCTGTCTTAAGCTTAACTAGAATACATGATGAAGATGATATTGACATGAAAATATAGTGCCAGTCACAGTTGATGAGTCTGAATGAGCAGCAGCAGAAGTCATGATGACCTCAGCAGTAATCACAATCTACTACACTATCAAGTGTCTAACATTGCCATCAGCATATATCTGTAAACACAGATAAGTCTTGGGAGGAGGAGCAACGGTAAACACGCTGACCTCAGCAGCTCACAACACAGCTACAGTAAACATACATACAGAAATATTGAGAGAAGAATACTGGCATCAGAATCCCACTTGACTAGAATACACAAAGAATACCGACGTCAAAATACGGCCCCGGTCACAGCTGATGAGCCTGAATGAGCAGCAACAGAAATCCTGATGACTGCAGCTGCCATCAGAATCAAGACTATGCTATCAAGAGTCCCTACTGGGTCAAAATATTGTACGCTTAATAGCGTACAACATTTTCCCGAAACTGCAACAGTGCAGTATAAGAGACTGAGGGGGTGTAATACCGTGAATGGGTCTGTGCGTGGTGTTGCACCTTCTCATTGTCCCAGGCAGAGGACAAGACCTCTGCTGGGACAGGGTTCCACTGAACAGCTGCTGTAGTTAAATGGCGTGAGCTACTGGCTGCAAGGGAACCAAGCGATGCATTTGGGACTGTTTTTTTGCAAAAATAAGACTTATGCCACATGGCATGTATAGCATTGTATTGGCAGCACGGTATGTGCATGCAGCATAATGTCTTGTGACATTATGACCCTGTGCCTCAAGAGTTTAACATTGCCAGCAAACTATATCCCTGCCCAAGGTCAAGCTCAAAACAGCAATACTGAAAAGAAAAACTTTATTCCTTTAATGCACAGGTGACCGTTGTGTATTCCCTATTTATATTAGCAATGAGAACCACAATACGATTGCAATGTACTGTACTTTTTCAAAACAGCAAGAAGAACACAACTCAGCAGACAGGTAAGCAGCACTTCCAAGGTTTGAGGGTACAATGTCCTAAAAGAGAAAAAAAAATGTTGAGACCAAAATCTGGTGCACAAATGCAGCATTCAGAAAAGATTAAATACATTTGTAGGCCACAGATTATAGGACACAGTTCAGTGGTTTAAAAAAATGAACTGAGACAGTCGAGCCAGTGGAGTGTGTGCGTGCACACGTGTGTGTGTGGGGGTGTGTGTGTGTGGGGTTGGGGTGGCGGGGCAAGGCAGAGCAACAAAACTAAAATGTCCCAAACAAAAAATGTATTACTTTGCAAGTAAAGTAATTATGCCAGAAAGGGGAATAATAAAGTGTAGCCATGTTGAAAGTACAGATCTACTAAATGAATAATTGCACTGCACATATTTTTGCAAGGGTTAATTGCTTACATGTTATCGTGGGTTGTTGGAATTATGTTAAAAGTTATGGAGAAATGTTGTGTGTGCAGGACCACCTGTTGGGCCAGAGAGCAACACGCTGTATTACCATGCCAGCGACTTGGCTTCAGGCACAGGCTCTGGGAGCTGGCTGGGCAGCACAAGGACCCGGGCAGGGGCAGCCCTGTTGCACACTACTGCTCTGAGCCTGGGAAGGTATGGTGCAGTGTTCTGTCACATGAGTGACACCTTGCAATGGGCTGTAGAGCCTTCTCTCACAAGGGGCTCAGGGGCTCACATGCATGTCATGGCCTAATGAGGTTACGTAGTGTGTCTGGAGAAGTGGGTTGGCCTGAAAAATGAGTCTTCCAATATCTTCTCTATTCTGTTTATTCCACTTCCAAAGGGACCTGTATGAAGAATGAAGATTCAAGTTCACAGTCACAAAAAGGGAAATGTATAAAAAAAAAATGTTGAAGAGTGTCCATAAATATATAAGTGATACACTCTGGGGACCTCACAAGTGGTACAACCAGTGTGAGTATATAGACGTTCTCACATAAGAGCCCCTTTGCACATTTCATTCTAGCAATAGGAATAGCATATAACCTTAATAGATTTTTTTTAGTTTTTTCCAAAATAAAATTTCTAAAACTGTTTTTTAACTAGTGTTACTGTGCATTCTCCTGTCCCAAGTGCTATGGATGTGAAGTCAGGATGATAAGCTTATTCTGTGATGTGGCAGTTCGTTGGTGTCGCAGAACTTCCACAGAAATTGCAAACCACCACCACAGAAGATCTGCATGAGGACCCCTCATGGAACCCTGTCTTAATCCCCCAGGTGGAGACAAGCTGGGAGAGGGGCCCCGTGTTCCACCCCTAACCCATGCTGTACCGTCCTGATTTCATTGGAGTCCTACAACCGTGCTCCAGGAACCAGTGGGTGAGATTCATCACTTGCTCTATTGCCAGTGTCGTACCACGGCTAAGTGTTTTCCAATGTACACCCACCCCACGCATGCACCAACATCCACCACCTCTCCCCCATTGTGGCTCAGGTATGCTATGTTTCTGGCTTCTGCCAGATGCCAGTCATGCACCGGGTCATGTGTCCACCCACCAGAGGTGAGCAGCCCCTGGGAAGCTTGAAAGTCTACCTGTGTCCAGCCCTCTGACGACTCAGGATCACTCCTGAGCCCAGGTCGCCAGTGGCATGAGCGGTAGTCACACTGCTGCACCAGCAGGCTATCTAGAACATAGCATCAGGGCTCGAAATTGAGTTTTGCAGCCACTAGCAAGCAGGGCTAGTGACTGAGAAAATCCACTAGTCCAACAGACTTAACCACTGGCCCAGCTGGAGTACTTATTAAAATGTCATCTTTTCCAGTACAAGCCCACATGGCTAGTTAAAAGAAAATCTTACTAGCCTGATAGAAAATCTACCAGCATTTGGCTAGTGGACCAGTGCCAATTTCAACCCCTGTAGCATGCATCTTCATTATCTTGTGGCAAAAATATAAAACAAGAAAACCATACCTTTTACAGATGATTTGCAGTTGAAGCACACACCAAGAAGGAATGTTAAGTCTACAATCTGGAAAAAAAATGTCATTATTATCCAACAAAATCACCCCCACTCCCCTTACCCCCACACACCCTCACTCACTTATAAGCCACGAAGAGTTACCTTGGGAAACATAAAAAAGAAATGAGAAAATAAACTGTACCTTTGAAAAATGAGAAGGATTTGCAGCAGCAGATCATGTTCAGCAGTACTTTTAAGACCTAAAAACATAATTTAAAGTAATTAATACAGTAGCATCACCTCTAGAAAAACCCACATCACCCAACAAATGCATGTTGACATTTTTTTCTGGGAACACGAGAAATAGTAAACACCTAGGTAGACCTTCCATTTGCCTCCTCCACCGTGAGCCAGAACCTGGCAGTTCTGCAGGAGGCCACCAGGTCTAAGGAGTAGCTGTGGCTTTTACATAAGCAGGGGTCCATGGAGGTAGGGTCTTACTGTGATGACCCAGCTTGCCCACAACATGCCCCAATCCCTACTCATTACCACTCACCGGAAAACACGTCTTTGTGCCAAACTGTCCATGGTGTGTAAACAAACATTTAAAAACAGACCTCCATCTTTTTCCATTTCGACTCTGGGTAAACATGGTGGGGTGTACCAACAAAACCCAGTACCACTGAGGATGGTGCAGACATCCTCAATTCATCCCAGTTACTCATGGGCAACTCCTCACTGGTGGGGACACCGTACTCTCAGTGCCTGCCACCAGGGCACCAGCGACAAAGTCTTCAGCCAGGGTTGGAGTCAGTATCCCTGCAAGTACCTGTTTTCTATTTTAATCTGGGCTGATGGTGGAGCCTTTTCATGGCAGCAGAACTTACCACCAACTCTCCAGACCACCATTCACCGACCACCTGAAAATAAACACTACCTCTAATAACCCTGACCAAGAAAGTGAGCCAGACACAAAAACTTACTTTTGCAGTGGAGCAGCAGCAGAAAATCACAGGACATGTTGCTGTTGGCAGGTCTGGGACTCTGGCTTCTGCATGTAACCCCTAGGTGGTGCTATCCCAAGGGCTACTACCCCTGCCTGCTTTGCTAGTAGCAGGTTAAGGGGCCTGAGTTCTGAAATGGGTGCCTCCACCCAGAGGTCAGGGTTGGTAGTGGTCAAGCTAACCTGGGCAAAGCCCTCTGGGACACTGTAACCCCCCTCTTTCCTTACTAGTGGCCAGAACAATATGCAATAATCACTTTCACAATATCCTTGATACACCACACAGGTACCCACACTGTTTGCACTTACCACCAGGGCTTGCCTCTGGCTCAACCATGGGGACCCCCTGTAAAACAAGGTTATACACCGCAAATAACAGCAGTACAGTACTCTTGCACAGACTGGAACCACAGTCAAGGTAAATGCAAAAAGAGTTAGATCTGATTTATTTAAGGGACTTGAACTAGGGAGGGGCATAATCAGGTTAATTTGCTTAAAGGCTGTATCAATCAGTTATGCATGTACTTCAGGGTCCATAAACAGTCACACACTCTGGCTACCCAGATAGAGAAGGGTGGGCTAGCCAGGAACGTTGCAGCTAGTTGGGACCCTGTGAGGGAAGAAAACAACAAGCTCCACACACACTAATTGTAATCCGGAGCTGGAGGGCTCAGTTCGTGAAAAGAAAACAAGAAGACAATCAGATGACACACTTTTAGATTAGGCTGTTGTTGCAGGGAGCTACCCTGATGATTACTCACGATACCAGACTGGACACAAGCTAGATGAAAATTGAGACTGCAAGTGGTTCATCTGGAGTGCCAGGAGAAGCAGTGTCCACACGATTCACCTAGGCGTCGTTGCTGTTCAAGCGTGGAGCAGGGGGCTGATCCCCAGGCAGGTCTCTCGTTGATGGCTTTCTCTGTGCAGTGGGTAGTCTGGCTGGCCAGTGTGGCAAGGCCCTGGCCAAATGGAGACAAATTCAGATACAGTCCGTTTTGGGCTGGATACATCTTCCAGCAAGCAGAACACAGTTTACACAGTAGGGAACCAAATCACGACCCACTAACAACTCACAGCACATTTACATGTAAGAAAATTCTACTGTACCAGGCAAACCACTCTCCAGTCGCGATCGCAAAGTCTCTGCACAAACTGGGGATACAAAAGCAGCTGGAAATCCTGACAGGCCGATCGCATTCAGCAAAATCTTTTGTCTTCTTCAGTTATGAGCCCGGTAAAAAATCAGTGGCTTACTTTGTTTTCACAAACTTGGATTTAGTCCGAAATAATTCTCTTCTCTCCCTCTCAGGGGCAGCAGCCAGACATGCAGGCCACAACTCAGGTCTTTCCACAGTTCTCCTGCACAAAACTACTCAGATGGCTGCATAACTGTTTCAAACTGTTGCTTCTTCAGCTCCCAACTTAGATCTGACTCAACTGCCAGCAAGCCTGGGACTTTCCCCAGAATCCAAAAGGTTCGGTTGGCTGATCTGTCTGTCAGTCACAACAAAGGCTCCTCTTTCAGGTGCAAAAAGGTGCCAAAAGCCCAAAACTACACTTCATACAGATTTTGACTCCAGACAGCTCCTGTAGTCTGGCTCCATTTTAGGTCCCACCAGTAATGATTGGTCCAATTCGTCAGTAGAGGACCAAGATAGTGGAGATAAACAAAACAGACTTTGCTACAAAGAAGGCAGGTTAGACAAACTACATTATCATTATCACTCTAAATGATTTTCAGCAAATAGTTACATCTTTCAACAGAGCTCCCCTCTCAGATTACTCTAGACTGCAATCCAGGCAGCTCTTAAAGAGACAGTACACATGGGCTATACAGGCACTCTCTGGCAATCACATTTAAACTGCTAAAACGCAGGATACTAGCCTGGCAGTGAGCATTTAGGCAAGCTCAAGGAAGACTTTTTGGGAACTCCCATTTGTAGGGGGTTATACACATCAGTCAACAGCCCAGGGCTGGGTGGGAGCTAATCAACAGTAAAATCAGCAGCAGCGCACAGCCTTGAAAGCACCGAGACATGACTTCAATGTCCAACTCCAGTCAAGATAGTAATGGTGGTCTTTCCTCAACCATCACTGTTCGACAGCAGCAGAATTACAGCCCTCAGCTCCTCAGGAGCGACAGCAACCAATGCAGCCCTGATGCTCCCACCTCTCAGGTGTGACTGCAACCAGGGCAGCCCTGATGTTCCCACCCCTCGGGTGTGACGGCAACCAATGTAGCCCTGATGCCACCACCCCTCAGGTGTGACTGCTGCTGTGGCATCATGATGGTACTCACCCAATGCCATGTACCAAAGCTTGTCTGTCAGAGCTCAGACATGAATTAAGCCAAACCACCAGACACCAAGGTGTACTCTGTTGGTTCAGTCCCTAACATTTAGCATCCCATTAAAAAAATCCACAAGTGATTAATGAGGATGCTGGTGGAGAAAAACACAATCTCTCCCAAAGAATGAAGAATAAACCAATCAGGAATTGCACCCACATTAAATTGGGCACTTTCTGACTTGGTCTTCATTAAAATGGAGCCTCTTAGTTTTCATGTCGGAGCTCAAACTCATGAAAGGAGTTCAGCAGAGGTGATGCCATGACCACTGTACAGATGCCACAACCACTGTACAGATCGGGGCTTAATTTCTCCTATCTACCCTGCAGTCAACATAAATAAATTAATCTGTCTGCCTGATCACTACTACAAACTGGTACACCCTCCGGTATGCCCAGCATTTTAATTAGGGTGCTATTGAACACAATGCGTTCTTGTTCATAATGTTGCGTGCTGATAATGTTGCCTTGCCTCTTTCTCAATAGGTAGGGCTATAAAGCCCTAGACATACCCAAGAGATAAATTATGGTATGTAAAAATAGCACTGGCCATTGGAGATATAAATTTGGTAAAATATCCATACATAAGGGCACTATTGAGGAAGGGTCGAGGCTGCGTCATCAGTTCATGAGCGAGAGCGTGGGATGTTCGTGAGCAAAAACATTAAAATGTATGGCAAAACATAAAATTTACCAGTTTGAGTGATCAAGTACAAAGATCATTTAATATGTTGCTTACAAGGGGGACCAGAGATGTGAAGCCCTAATTTGTACAACGATCAGGGCTTCACCTCTGCCTGTAGTTCTCCTTTAAGAACTAGTCATCTCTCTGTAGTTCCCCAACCCCATCCAAGCGTACACTGACTGCTTGGCATCAAGGTGGTCCCACCACACGAGTACAACAGACACTACAAAAAGTTTGTGGGAATGACACCTGCAGATACCCATGTAAAGCCACGCAGGAACCACCCTCAAAGGTAAGTACTTGGTTGGTACTTTTGATTAGCATCACCTATGAAACTGGGTGCAGGGCATGATTGTGGTAGCCCAGGTTGCCACGAATGCCCCCCCCCACCATCTACTTCAAAAGTGTCTCATACAACAGTTTTGAAGGGCACAGATGAAAATGTTTGATTCAGTGTGATGTGGTTTAATAAAGTGTATTTTGCCCGAGTGTGTGTCTTTATTCCCCTCCCACACACACACACAGACACGCCTGGAAAACCACCTCAAGACCAAACAACAGACCTTCCCCCTGCCCCGGGTGGGGCTGGCTGGGTCACAGACCAGGGTGCTAAATGAGGACAGGCCACACACAACATCTTGCTGAACCACACAGTAATGTGAAATTACTACATACACATTGATTTTTGTAAATATTTTCTACTGTAGGATTGCATATCTCCGAGTCCCAACAGTCCCCACGTTTGACACAGAGGACCATAAATGACCAACCACTAGAGCATGACACGGACCCAGCGGACTGGCATACATGTGAGAAAAAATGGTTCTGAGCCACTCTGCCCATCCACCCCTCCCTCCTCCATGACCAGAGGCCAGAACCATTTTTTTTCAACATGTGTACCAGTCTGCCCAGCCTGTCCCTCTGCCGACCATCAATGACCAACCACTGGAGTATGGCACAGACCCAGCAGGCTGGCATACATGTTGGGAAAAATGGTTCTGTGCCCCTCTGCCCATTTGCCCCTCCCTCAGAGGCCAGAACCATTTTTTTCAGCATGGGTACCAGTCCACCCAGCCCATCCGAATGCCGACCATCAATGACCAACCACTGGAGCATGGCACAGACCTGGCAGGCTGGCATACATGTTGGGAAAAATGGTTCTGTGCCACTCTTCCCATTTTCCCCTCCCTCATAGGCCAGAAACATTTTTTTTTCAGCATGTGTACCAGTCCGCCCAGCCCGTCCCTCTGCCGACCATCAATGACCAACCACTGGAGCGTGGCTCAGACTCAGCAGGCTGGCATACATGTTGGGAAAAATGATTCTGTGCCACTCTGCCGATTTGCCCCACCCTCAGAGGCAAAAAGCATTTTTTTTCAGCATGTGTATCAGTCCGCCCAGCCCGCCCCTCTGCTGGCCATCAATGACCAACCACAGGAGCATGGCACGGACCTGACAGGCTGGCATACATGTTGGGAAAAATGGTTCTGTGCCACTCTGCCCCTTTTCCCTCCCTCCCAACATCCCCTGATGCCAGAACCATTTTTCCACAGCATATGTGCCTGTCTGCCAAGCCCATTCTTCCAACACTCATCATCAACAACAAGCCTGCTCATGCATCCCCCCACACCCATCTTCCTTCTCTTGCTTTCCCATTCAAACAGCAGTAGGGCTATCCCACTCCCCCACCAAAAAAAAAAAAATTACCAGACTATGATGGCCTGGCACTTAGGCAGTTGTCTTTTGGCAGCAGATGGCAGGTCAAGTCAGCACAGCAGCACAACTCTGGCAGGGCTGAATGAAGGGCAAGCAACATTACAGCCTCAAACCCATGACACCAGCTCAGCCGCCCTCCCCACCCCGATGGACCAGCCCAGCCACTCTCCTCACTCTGATGGACCAGCACAGACACTCTCCCCAACCCAATGAACCAGCATGGACACTCTCCCCACCCCGACAGACCAGTCTGGCCACTATGCCCACCACGATGGACCAGATCAGCCACTATGCCCACCCCGATGGACCAGACTGGCCACTATGCCCACCCCAATGAACCTGCATGGACACTATGCCTACCCCAATGAACCTGCATGGACACTCTCCCCACCTTGATGGATCTGCATGGACACTATGCTCACCTTGACAGACCAGACTGGCCACTATGCCCACACAGATGGACCAGCCCGGTCACTATGCTCACCCCAATGGACCTGCCCGGCCACTATGCCCACCCCCGATGGACCTGCAAGGACACTCTCCCCACCCCAACGGACCTGCATGGACACTCTCCCCACCCTGACAGAGCTGCATGGCCACTCTCCCCACCAGCATGGCCTCTCTCTCCACCCCGACGGAGTGGAATGGCCTCCTCCCCACCCCGATGGAGCTTTACAGCCACTCTCCCCACCTCTGAGCTGCACGGCCACTTCCCCTACCCTACCCCACCAACCTGGCCACTCTCCCCAGCCCGACGGACCAGCCTGGCCACTCTCCCAACCCAGATGGACCAGCCCGGCCTCTCTCCACACCCCGACAGACCAGCCTGGCCATTATCCCCACCCCGATGGACAAGCACGGACACTCTCTGCACCCGACAGAGCTGCATGGCTACTCTCCCCCACCCCACCCCACCAGCATTGCCACTCTTCCCACCTCCGACGGAGCTGAACAGCCCTCTTCCCACCCCAATGGAGCTTTACTGCCACTCTCCACACCTCTGAGCTGCACGACCACCTCCCCTACCCCGCCAGCACGGTCACTCTCCCCACCCAACCCTACCAGCACAGCCACTCTCCCTGGCCCACCAGCAGGGCAACTCCCCTGCTCCACACCATTAATGGGCCCTTTATTCTGTCTGGTATGCCAATCCAAGCATATAGTCTGTGTCTCCCCCCCCAAATAAAACAGGACAACAAAATGTAAACACATTTTTCTATTGTATTTCTTTGAGGACTCCCAACCCCACCTGTTTCTCTGGTATCACTCAGACTACAAGTCCACCCTCCCCACCACCACCACCACCCTACAGATCAGCCAAGCAAACCACTGAAGTACAGGTTGGCAGCTCAATCAGATCAACACCAGGTATGTAAAAACATAAAAAGAATCATCAATAAAATATCATTCATATAAAGGGCACACACTGGGGCAGCAAACTACGGGCACACATTGCACCAGCAAACACTTAAACACACAACAGAATGAATTTTTTTTCAAATAATAATAATAAACAACACAGGAGATGAAATTAAGCCCTGCTGCCACCGCCAGTCGGACCAATGCCAGGTGTGCAGCTGCCCCTCCATCTTACCTACCTTCATCAAGATTCAACACTTGGAGCAAAAAAGGAAAAAAGTGCAATATTCCCTTCATTTAGGGGCACTCCTGAGTCCTCACACAACGGAACAGATAGCAGCCCCCCGCTGCTGCCCCCCTCAGCCTAGCTTCCGAATGCGGAGGGTACACTTTTGAAACTTCATCCTCAACATCTTCATGACAGCATGTAGTATTAAATGAATAAATAAAAACAATGGCAGATATGAAGGAAATGTGCACCCCCACACACATCACGGAACTTCAGGCTCTACAATTCAGCAGTAAGGGATGGTTTAGGAATGTGAACAGTCGAGGGGAGTACAATTTTGGGCCATATAGATTTCGGAAATTATTTCATAACAAGAAATAGCATAGAAACAGTAATATTAGGCTTGCTAACACACAGACAGCAGAGAACAACAAAATACCCCACAGGCAACAGAAAACTTACTGGGCAACAAATACTTAAGAATTGTCAGGCTTACTACTCCCACAGGCAGCAGAAAACTTACTTCCTTTGGCAGTCCGAATAGAGATGGACAGGCAGAATGAATTATGAGATCGTCGTTGCAGAAACAGGTCAGGAACACAGGTAACGAGTGAGCAACAATTCTAATGGCAGCAGCAAAGCAGAGTGAAAAGCACAAACACGCTGCACTGCAATTTATAGTGTTCTGTTCTCGGAGTCAGTGAGAACAAATGCTAGTTCAGTTTTTGGCGCCATTTTCCAGGGATCAATCAGAAGTCCGCTGTCCCATCCCGTGTTACTGCATATGTAGTAAACCAGTGTCTCTGACCTTGTCCCCCTACTGGAAGAACTGACCCAGATTAACTGGGAACCCATTGTCGTGGTCAATACTACTGACAAAGCCTATGGCTATTTCCAGGCTAAATGTTTGGAGTGTTGGAACAAACATGCCCCACTACAGCGCTCCAAGGTCAGAGGCAACCACCTCCCCTGGATCACCCCTGAACTCCTAGCATGCCATAGAGCCCGGGATCACGCCTGGAAAATGCACAAAGCCACAAATCTTCCACGTGACTATGCTATCTACCACATGCTGTGAAATAAGTGTACCAAAGCCACTCACCTAGCTAAATCTGAATACTTCTGCTCAACCTTCCAGACCAATATTAATAGACCTTCCAAGTTCTGGAAAGTGACCCACTCTCTTTTCTCCCTCCCCCCTTCCTGCTTCTCAAGATAAACAATTCCCAGGTTACCCATCATCATAATGTTGCCGCCAAGTTTAATTCATACTTTACCTCCTGTGCCTTGACCCTCCTTTCCTCCTTACTCTCTCCCCTACAGCTGTCCCCCCCCTTCTAGCTGTCATCCTGCCTCACTGTACTCCCTCTCCTTCTCTAATATCTCACTCTCTGACACCTTGCAAGAACTTCTTGCTCTCAATCCCTCTAAAGGCAGCTCACCTGATGGTCTGTACCCTAAGTTACTGTACCTATCAGCCCCAGCTATCGCAACTCTATTAACTTTCCTCCTCAACCTTTCCTTCAGTACAGCTACCATCCCTTCTGTATGGAAACACACCACAGTACTCCTGCTGTCCAATGGTGGTGACCCCTCTATTCCTTCTAACTATCACCCAATCTCCCTCCTATCTACCCTTATTAAGTTTCAGGAGCATCTGGTCCTATCCCAGTTCTCTTCTTACCTCTACAACTCCAATTTCTTCACTCCATTCCAATCTGGTTTCCGGAACAACCACTTCACCTGCACCTCCCTTATTAGGCTCACCGGCACCATTTTCTCAGGGATGGACAGTGGCCAAATCACCTTAGCCATTTTCGTCAACCTAGCAAAGGCCTTCGGCACTGTCTCCCATCCTCTACTCCTTGATGCCCTCTCCTCGGTTGGCCTAACTGAATCTGCCATAAACTGGTTCAAAGCTAACCTAGTAGGTTGGACCCAGTCGGTCAGACTTGCAGACTCTACTTCTCCTCTCTCCCATCAATACTGGCGTACCCCAAGGGTCTGTATTGGATCCTATCTGATTTTCCATATTCCTAAATGACCTACCCTCAACCTGCTCATCCTCTTTTATCCATATGTATGTCGATGACACAGTCATCTTCCTATCTGGTCAATCCCTTGTTGATGTTGAATGCAGATTACAGATTGACTTCAATAATGTTCAGCGCTGGTTCAGCTCCCACCAGCTCTCCCTAAATGCCAAGAAGACTGTCTCCATGACCTTTGGCACCAGGCAGAGACTCTCAAGGCTCCCCTCACTGTCCTCCTTCCATACCGTTGCTGGGACAGTCATTGAGGATAACTGATCCATTAGGTACTTGGGGATTTGACTTGACCGACACCTCAACTTCCCTGGACATGTGGAAGCCATCCTGAAAGAACTGTGCTTCAAGTTTGGCACATTATACAGGAACCTGAGTTGCCTTCCTCTATCGGCAAGGCGTGAACTTGTCCAGAAGATGATACTACCTATTTTTGACTTCTGCGATGTAGTCTACAATGCCACTCCTAAGTCCTCCCATACTTCTTTAGAAAATTGCTGCCTTCTCCACTGTGCCAAATTTGTGTCAAAATTCTGGTTTAAGACTCTTCCCCCTTATCTTGCCACCTTATTATCCACTCTACCTCCTCCGGATCATTGCCTTAGATCATATGATTCCTGTCTACTGGTATTTCCTCATCGCTCAACTACAGTAGGTCAGTCAGCCTTCACGCATTACTTCCCTCAACTTTGGAATGCCCTCCCTCAAAAAATCATTTATCTTCCTCTCCCCACTCCTTATCTTTAGCCCTAAATAACTTCCTCTCGATAAACTGCACCTGCAATTAATCAACTGCCAATCTCATTTCTCTGCTCAGCTTCACCTGTCCTCTGCTACCCTCCGTTCCTCTACCATAGCCCATTTATTAAGCTGACACTCTAACGGATTGCTCTAAGCTGTTCTCTTCAGATTGTCAATGGATGTACTTACAAATGCACTTATTTGAACACGGCTACATTCAGCACTTATGCAAACCTGTTATCATGTTACTATGTCATGTTTCTATGCATGTACTATACTAATGTTTAATTGGATGTGCGTAATTGTAGATATTGTTCCTTGCTTACATACAGTACATTATGTAACCTGTTCTGTATGCTGCTTATGCCTCACGTCACTCATTAATTGTCAGTCGGCTGTATACAATTGTAGCTTTATGTATGCTATTCCTCCTGTATACCCTTCCCCCAGGACGCAGCGTGAGATAAGCAACTTGTTGTTCAGCGTGCCCTTCCTGGTAAAACTTTTCAATAAATAAATAAATAAATAAAACTATCTAATAATACTTGAGAATGTCACTGATTCAGCAGCACTGTAGTTAGTTCCAACAATGTGAACAGATAGGACTGAATGGATTATTGCCAAGTGACAATGAGGGTGGAGGGAGAGGGGAAGGAGCTCTCTCATTGATTGATTGATTGATTGATTGATTCATTCACATTAAACTTTGTTCTGATTGAGTAAGCAGTCTTATTGTTTAATATCATATCCTTTTTTTTTTGAAGCATAAGTCCACAGTACCACGACTGCTTTTGTGGGGTTCACACATGCCCTGCATGAGGCCCTTGATAGAGGGCATTATGCAGCGGCCATTTTTGTGGACCTCACCAAAGCATTCGACTTAGTAAATCATAAATTATTGTTAGCAGCCCTCTGTAACCTGGGTTTTTCTCAGGAAGTTATTTGTTGGTGCCAGAACTATTTCCATGATCGTACCAATCCACTAAAATAAAAAAATCATATTTCTTCTCCAGTGGTGGTATCACTGAGTGTCCCTCAGGGTTCTAATTTGGGTCCCCTTATGTTTAACTTATTTTTGAACACTTTACCTTGTGTTTGCATGAACATTCACATACTTCTTTATATGGATGTTGTGGTGATCCTCACGAGCGGCCCCAACTTCCAGGGTGTAAGGGATAATTTGGCAATCAATTTTGTTAAGATATAAAACTGGTTTATGAAAAATAAATTGGTGTTGAATAAAAAAAAAAGGTGGAGAACATTTTTAACTCCTGCCCAAAAGGTGATTTGATTTCATGCAGCGACTGGAAAATCAACTTTCAGGACAGATTTGCTAAATTTCATTAACCTTATTCTATGTTGATCATACTTAACAGAATGGTCCAAGGTAAAACCTAAATATTTAAATGTATTAACTTGCTCAATTGCAGTTTCCTTAATCGTTCTTAACATGAGTTGATAAATGGATTTAACTATGCCATTCAACCATTTTTATGGATTTTTGTAAGGATTCAGTACACCAATAAATTTATACAGCATGAAAATACACAACTTTATACTGTAAACCACAGAACTGATTCACACTGTGCTACCTTATATGTAATCCATTCTTCCGATACACAACAATCCTTTTTCTTTTCAAAACATACAAGACAGTAACCAGATCAACAGGTATGGAACAACTGTCTGCACAGTTTTAGCCCGTAATTACCAATTAATTCATCACCTCATTCCTGTGATGATCTTCTAATATACTTTATGTGCCTACATCACCACTCCTCAGTGGAGCATTGACCCTAGATAGTCACAAAAACTCCCTCCTAATCAGCCATGTTTCTCCCTGTGGAAGACAATCCAAAACAGACTCCATGGTGTTTCACATTTGTCATGTCTACCCTTCATATCATATGTGAGACACTCCATGAGTAGGGATTGTACCATCAATTCCCCCGTTAGCTATGATGAGTGTAATCCTTGAGACCCATGTGTTCTGAATATGTTTCCTTGTCATCATGAACAAAATCTTGACTGGTCTGAAACAGGGTTCCCAGCCTTCCACCTCCATGGCTTCCATGCCTATTGGCAGTGAAAGAGCTATGTCTGCCACTCATAACTTATATATTCTGCTGGCTTCTTGGGCTATCTGGGCCCAGTAACCCCACAGCACCAAGCACTCCCAAAAGTAGTGAAAATTAAATAGTGACCCCCTTGATTATAACTTCCAAGGGTGGGTAAGGCAATTTTGTGAACTTGTGAATCATAGCTGGGGGCATATAAAGTCTGCTGATGAACTTGTACTGCGACTCCTTAAATTTATTACTTATCAGAAGGCCCATGTGGCTTTTACATAGTAATTTCTGTCTCTTCTCCATGGCAGGCATATTCAGATCCCTTTCCCACTGCTGTCTAATGCATCTGGAGTAAGCCAGATCCTTCCCTCTGATTACTGTATATGCCCTTACTATGTAGTCCTTTGGTTTGGTTCTTGCTTGCAGAATGATACTTTCAACCTCATATGGGGGAGGGACATGTCCAGGGGGTCTAATCCTTTGAGTTTCTCCACAATGTCACTGACCTGGAAGTATGTTAGTAGGTGTCTCTGTCTAAGGACTCCGTTATCCATCTGGTCAGGGAACGTCCTTAGCCGTTGTGAGAAGTGGTGTGCCATGCAGCCTATCTCCCTTTTCCTCCATGCAGAGAAGCCCAGGGCTTCCAAATCTGTCAAGAACTCTGGGCTGGTATACACTGACATATATAGGAGTTGCCTCCTCCTTCCCCCCACAGCCCTTCCAAATATTGAACCATGATTCTATCATATACTGAACCAAGGTGCTGCATGTCGGAAATGCTCAGTATGCCTTCATCCCTCTACTCCCCAGGTATGAAGCCAGAGTTAGCCCTCTTGGCTCCTGCTCCAGGGCTACCATGCTCACTCTATCTGCCCCCTTCAGACATTCTTGCACGTACATGGTTTGGGCAGCAAGATGATAGGCTCTAGTGTTTGGATATTTCAAGCCTCTTTGTCCTGTCTGCATCTTTAACCTTCCTGTACTGGCCCTTCGACAGGTGCGTGGCAATATAAACTTAGAACATCTCATATGGAAGGAGTGGAGATCAGTCCTCTAGATCCCCATCAGCAGCATTGGTGGGTGCATAATAACCCTGGGAAAATATTATTCTTAATGAGCTTTACATGCCCCATCCTGGAAACTGGAACCCCCTTCCACCTACTGAGGTCCCTGACAGTCTGTGCCAATCTTCTGTAATAATTAGTCTTATACACAGACTGAAGGGGAGGTCCTGCCCATATACACAGAGTACCCCCCCCCCATGGCATTAGTTTAGACTTGGTAAGATTTATCTTATACCCTAAGAAGTGGGAGAATTGAGTCATTGTCCAGGTATTAGCTAAGATAGTTACTTTAGGGTTAGTTATGAACATCAGGACATCATCCACATATAACAAGATTTTGTGACGCTTACCACAACAGTATCTCACCCAGTTTATATCTGGACACTCATAGATAAACTGCATATGACAAGGGACTCAACTGCTAGAGCAGGCAGGTCCTTTTTCCAAGCTGAAATTCATCTGAGAGATACCCCATTAACTAGTACCCTTGCTGAAGGAGATTTGTACAATAACCTGACCCAGTCAATAAAGGTTGCACCCAGACCAAATTGGTCCAGAACCAGAACAGGTACTGCTACACTTCCCTCTCAACTCCACTCCCCCCACCACACTGTATACTGAGAACCCCAAAAACTATCTCATATTATGATAGGAGTATCACTTTCGGACAAAGTCAATCTGGTGTGGGTGCACTAAAAAGGAGGAATGCCTTACAACCTAGCTGCGAGCATCTTGGCCAGGATTTTTAGGTCACAGTTCAGAAGTCAGGTTAGACAATAGGAGGAGCAAAGTGTAGGATCCTTTCCCGCTTTGTATATCACTGTAAACGTGGCTTGGAAGCTGGACCCAGGGAATGCCTCCTTCCCCCAATTTCATCAAATATTCTCTTCAAGCAGCCCCCAATGGTGCTTTGTAAGATCTAATAGTATTTAGCAGACAGCCCATCTGGGTCTGCTGCCTTCCCTTTCATTAATTTCGCTATCCTCCCCCACTTCCCGACAGGTGGATTTAGAATGGCCATATGTTTCTCTGTGGGCTTCAGGATCTGGAGTTTTTTGAGGAACAGGGTAGCCTCCTGGTCATTCCCATCACACTCAGCCCTATACTGCTGAGTGTAATACTCAACAAATTTCTACCAAAGGTTCTCAGGTTTCTGTTGTAGGGCTCCCCCTTAATTTCTTATCAAAAGGATAATATTAGATTTGCATCTACCTTTTGTGAAATGGGACAACAAATGGCTTGATTTATTCCAGCACTTGTACAACCTTTGGTGTGTGTAAAACAGGGAGGTGTGTGCACTGCTAGTCAAAAGTAAGTTCACAGCCTTCCAGGCTGCGTTAAGCTCCCACTAGCACCCCTCTGAGGTGTCTGTGTATGACTGCTTCCCTAGCCTTTTAACCTTGGCCTCCAACTCACTAATCTTTCCCTTCTTTGCTACTTGGCTGCTATAAATGCAATACATTACCCTCTCATATAATCCTTCCCCACACCCCACAGCACTTTGTTATGTAACTGAAGATGCTTTGAAATCTAAATATAATTTCCACTGTTCTTTTGGATGTGCGTGGAACTTTTCATTTGCTATGAAAAACATGGGAAAGTTCCAGCTTCTAGTTACACTAATGTTTGTGAGAGGGTACAAAGATATCAAAACCCAGGCATAGTTGGACACTGGTATCAGGATTGTTGCCAAAGATCTTACCCTTGCACGTCATGCTCAAGGAAGAACTAGGTAGTCAAGCCACTACCATATATGTTTTGGGACAGAAAAAATGTACACTCTTGAGCCGGCCCACTGGCGCAGCAGTCGGATTTCCATTTGTGGTGCCGGTGACCCGGGTTCGGGAACGGACTCGGGTCACTGGAGGGCCAGGTGGGGGAGAAGGTTGAAGCATCTCAAGGACTGCTTTCCTTCTGCAGGGGAGGCTGGGGACACTGTCCAGTGCTCAACGGACTCCTGGTGGAGGCCGGGCATTGCACACCGCGCCAGCATTTCGGAGGTGGGTGACGAGGTTGTCATTTCATGTCCCTGCCTCCCATAACAAAAGCAAGGGGAGGAAAAATCACTCCTGCACCCGCTGGCACAATGAAGCACACTCCGGCTGCACTAGACGCTCAGGCCTACTTCCGCCTCTCCCAAGTTCACAGCACCCTTGGTCAAGGTGCCGTGACCTTGCCCTGGGGAGAAAGCCAGGGGGTTCAAGGGAGGATGGCTAGAATGTGAGCAGCCACAGCCAGAGTCCGTGACTGGGCTGATGGTCTCGGCGTTGGAATGCAGTGGGTAGAAAGTGTAATTAGAAAAAAAAATGTACACTCTTGGGCTTCCGGGTTTGCTTCCCTCTAAATATCTACTAGGTCTAACTCTGCTAAACGCTTAGGCCATCACATTACTCCCCTATTATTTCACAGGATGCCCACGGACCTGTCTGTAGCTGCATCTAGGGCACAGTTAAAGTCCTCCCCTAAAATTAAATTGGGGAAGTTCTCCTTCTGTAAGAGTTGTAGCATAGAATCAAAAAATGCTGCCACTTTGAAGACAGCTGAGGCATAAACATTCCCAAACATAAGGGTCTCTTTGTTCAGTGTGCCCTGAACAAACACACTGCCCACTTCACATAAATCATGTTTCACTCACTCTATTGCAAAGGGGACCAAGCAGCGTATCCGGATCCCCACACCCCTCTTGTTGGAGTCATAAGTGGCTGAATTGTGTTGCCCCACCTAGTCCCACACCACCATTTGATGTTCTTCTATTGTAACTAACAATATAGCCTTGAAGATAGAATAATGAGCTTTGAATGAGCTTGATACATCCAACAGACCTAGGTTTGATTCCCACAATCTCCACTTGCATACTGTGTGACTCTAAACAAGTCACTTAACCTCCCCAGTGCTCTTGGGTTGCCCCTAATACAGGAACTTGTGCCTAGTGGGCCTTACCTAGTTCCCAAAGAATAAAAAAAAGCATCTCTTTAAGCACAATGAAGTGGACATCATACTTTTTAAGCAGTGAGAATTCTTTTAGGTTTCACTGGCGTGGAAAATCCCTAGATGATCCAGGTATGTATATTAATTTAAAGGGGAACTCTCACCAGCAGGGTTTCTTAATGTCTGAAAGACCATAAAAAGATAATCTGAGTGAGCCATTGTGTTTATCTGTGAGTCTTTGCAGTCCAGAGTTATTCATATGTAAATCAGTGTGTAATTAAGGGCTGGGGGCAGCCATATGTTTGAGGCTCCTGAGAGGAAATGATGTCACAGAGGATCTTGGCCCTCCATTGACTGTAGGTTAAATAGGAAATCATCTGTTTCAATAAATGTATTTTAAGGTGTTATTACAACACATTCTACATTTATAATAATTGTTTTTTATGTGAATTGAAACTAGTGAGTTATCACGCTTACATTTCAAACTGTTAGTAAAAATAATCCATCTTTAGGGTTGCTTTAACCTCTAGGCTATACTGCCAGCTGATCATTAAAAACCACACATCTCAAGGCTGGCTCTGTGGTGCCAACAGGTATTTGGGCCCTATACTGTATCAGGATTTGTAAGCCCTGGCTGTGTTAAAGACAGTGCAGATTTCTGGGGCTGCCACAGCACTAACTTCTGTCTTATTCCATTCCCTCTCTTACAGCCTTCTCTCATACAATTCCGGGTGTGAACTCAGGTTTAAGAGATGCAAATGTGTCTGTGTACCTACTGACCTGGCATCATGGGGCCATCCTTGGAATGTGTAGTTTTTGATTAACAGCTGGCAGTACAACCTAGAGGTTAAAGCAAAGAGCTGTGAACAAGCTTCATTCATCCAGCAAAATGGGGTTTGATTCCAACATGCTCTACTTGTATATTGTGTGACCAGAGTAAGTCACTTAATCTCCCTGTGCTCCCAAAACACACCCAGAAACAAGCTGTAGCCATGAGTCTTTCCTGGACAAAGACAGTAAAAGCAATCTGAGCATGTGTTATGATTCTGAAAATATTATGCTCTTTCTATCTAGATTTGACTTGAAAAGAAAAAAAATAGGACACCATTAATTGTTCATTAATTGCAAAAACACATGGATGGACAACATTGTTTAAAAAAAGCATAATCTTAACTGCATTAGTAAAATATAGAATGATATATGCATGTGTAACCAAAATGTTATACACACCCGAGGTGTTGGATACTGCATTAACCCCGATGGCAAAGTCTGAGTGGTTTATAAAAGCATCCCACACGTAGGGTGTGTGCAAAATGCTGGGTTTTTACACCCACCCACCCATATATTATTTTATTTAATTAATGGTGATATAATTTTTTCCTCTTTTAGCACAGTTCAGTTAGTGCAGCACTTCTGTCAGAGATACACACACACGCACGCACGCACACATGCACACACATCACACACACACACACTTCACACGCACACACACTTCACATGCACACTTCACACACACTTCACACGCACTCACACTTCACACACACTACATGCACACACCTCACACACACCACACACACACACACCCTGTCTCTCCCTTTGTTTTTTTTGTTTTTCTTTCTTTTTTTACATTACAGTGGGAATGGAATTCTGGAAAGTTGCAGTCCATCGGCATAGCTGCAGGGTATAAGACACGCTCAAAGGGTATGGGCGGCAGGATCAACCAGATTGATTTTTTTCCTTTACGGTAGAAAATCCCATTCCAACCAAAGTATTTCAGTAAGAAACTGTTATACTTTTAACTCCATCAAAAGAAGTAAATTACTCTTTTAATAATGCATTTCAGGTTATGCATGTTTTAACTGTGTTGTCCATCTATGAGGCAGTATAGCGCAGTGGGTTAAGGCTCTGAGCTGCATATCTGGAGACCTGCATTTGAATCCCACAGCCACCTATGTGCATAGAGACATAGAAGTTGACAGCAGATGAGGACAGCAAGGCCCATCCAGTCTGCCCATTTTTTCTACCTTATGAATGTGCCATCAGTCTTTGCTCTGTCAATGGCTTATCTAGTCATACTCATCTGTATTGCTCCCTTATGCCTATCCCATGCCTATTTGAAGCCCTGCACGGTATTCATATCCACCACTTCCTGAGGTAGGCTGTTCCATGCATCCACCACCCTTTCTGTGAAAAAGAACTTCCTCACATTACCCCTTAATCGACCTCCTTCTAATCTCATGCTGTGTCCTCTTGTCCTGCTATTTTTCTTATATTGAAACATGTTAGACTCTTTCAGCTTGTTAATGCCCTTAAGATGTTTGAATATTTTGATCATATCACCTCTCCCTCCTTTGCTGTAGGGTATACATATTGAGCTCCGTTGATCTGTCCTCATATGTTTTCTGATGCAGTCCCTGCACCATTTTAGTTGTCCTTCTCTGGACTGCCTCCATTTTGTTAATGTCCTTGTTCAGGTGCTGCCTCCAGTACTGCACGCAGTACTCCAGATGGGGCCTAACCAGTGTCTTGTGAAGAGGGATTGTTACCTCCCTCTTATGACTTGTGATACCCCTACTAATACACCCCAACATCCCTCTAGCCTTACCTACTGTTTTAGTGGTCTGCTTGGATGATTTCAGGTCATCTGTGATGATGATGCCCAAGTCTCTTTCTTCTCTCGTGATTGCCAGCAACTCCTCTCCCAACCTATACTGTGTTATCCTGAGCAAGTCACTTAACCTCCTTGTGCTCTCAGGTCGCATCTGGAAACAAGCTTCAGCTTAGTGTGCTACTTATGGTTAAACAATGTTCCCCTTTCCCTTTCCCTTTCCCTATGTGTTTTTGCAATTAATAAACAAGTAATGGTGTCCTATATTTTTCTTTTCAAGTCAAATCTGTATAGAAAGAGCATAATATTTTCAGAATCATAACACATGCTCAGATTGCTTTTACTGTCTTTGTCCAGGAAAGGCACACAGTCACAGCTTGTTCCTGGGTGTGTTTTGGGAGCACAGAGAGGTTAAGTGACTTGCTCTGGTCACACAATATACAAGTAGAGCATGATGGAATAAAAACCCATTCTGCTGGATGAATGAAGCTTGTTCACAGCTCTTTGCTTTAACCTCTAGGCTGTACTGCCAGCTGATAATCAAAAACTTCACATTTTAAGGCAGGCCCCATGATACCAGGCCAGTAGGTACATAGACACATTTGCATCTTGTAGACCTGTGTTCACACCCAAAATTGTAAGAGACAAGGCTGTAAGAGAGGGAATGGAAAAAGACAGAAGTTGGTGCTGTGGCAGCCCCATAAATCTGTACTGACATGAACACAGACAGGGTTTAGAAATCCTGATATAGGGTCCAAATACCTGTAGGCACCACACAGCCAAACGTGAGATGTGTAGTTTGTGATGATCAGCTGGCAGTATAGACTAGAGGTTAAAGCAACCCTAAAGATTGATTATTTTTACTAACAGTTTGCAATGTAAAGGTGCTGACTCACTAGTTTCAATGCACATACAAAACAAGTATTATAAACGTAGAAAGTGTTGTAATAACAACTTAAAACACACCTAATAAAACAGATAATTTCCTATTTAACCTACAGTCAATGGAGGGCCAAGATCCTCAGTGACATCATTTCCTGTCAGGAGCCTAAAACATATGGCTGCCCCAGCCCTTAATTACAGGCTGATTTACATATGAATAAATATGGACTGCAAAGACTCACAGATAATCACAATGGCTCACTCAAATGAGCTGTTAATTGTGTTTCAGACATTAAGAAACTCTGCCGATGACAGTTCCCCTTTAATACTTTGGTTAATATTTTGGTTTATAGGACAGCAGAAGGCCAAGGCCCATGAGTGCTGTCCCCCACTGCTCAGTGGTGATGACAGCAGTTATCTTTCTTGAAATATTGGTCAAGTCTAGATTTAAATTGTGCAAAATGTTCTGCCTCAACAACCTCATCAGGAAGATGGTTCCATAATCTTATTGCTCTATGTACACAAGCATGCTTGCGTAGCTCATTGTTTGTCTTGGTTACAATAAACTGTTGTTTGTGTCCCCTTAAATTGTATTAACTACCACATTAACTTACTATGGCAAGTACTCATTGGGAGGGGTGCTCCTTGTAACAGAAGCAAGCCTATGCATCTGTTATATGACCACACCAGTCCACCTCAATATTATTGGGATCACTCTGAGTTGTGTTTCTAGTACTGCACTTATAACAAACATAACAGAGGAACAATAAGATAATAACAAATGTAACACTGTAACATGAAATCCACCCAGTAATGGCAGGTGGTAAAGAAAACATTGCCACCTGATGCAGTGTCACCCATACCACTCAACTGTCCCTGATTATGAAGGTCATCCCTCATTCTGCACCTCAGAATTGCTCTGTCCCTCTTCTGTTCCTCATAGAAAAGGTGGTGCACATAGAAAAGGTGGTGCACACTGTCACAAATGTGCTCCACAGGTCAGGCTCTCTGCTCCCACAGTGCCAACCTCAAAGTGCAATAGTGTGAACAGGAGACAGACAGGGTAACCCTCCTGTCTGTTTTGGGTCCGAATCACCTACTAGCCTTGAGCCCTGAGGGTCAAAATGTGAACCTTATGCTAGCATACCTAGTTAACAGGCTCAGATATATATTCTCTTTGGGAATGCAGTACAATCCTTTGCCCAGTGACACCCAGTCAGGTTTCCAAAATGTACCCATACTACTCAATATGATACCTAGGTATATTCTTACCTTTTTCAAGATTAATAACACAATCAAGCCCTTAGCGGCTGTCAGACTTAAACACTGATTCAGCATTCACATACAAAAGAAACTGAGAAAAAGCACAGGCAGCATTTCAAAGGAAATATTGTTTACTAAAAATTGTAAAATAGGTAAAATCAAACACAGAACAATTATATCAACAACTTACAGTTACATAAAATAAATGGTAAGTTACAGAACAAAAAATGCCTAACAAAAAAAAAATACTTACGTTTCTGTTGAATTTTTTTTTTTAAGTGCCTAGGTACCGGTTCACAGACTAAGTGTGTCTTTGCTTTTCAGAGAGTCCTTCTACACAAGCTTATCAGAGTGGAGCCCAATTCAAAATTCAGTTATCTCCACCTCCTGGTGATGCCACCCATGAGGTCACTGTTAGAAATGTGATAAATCTGTAATCTGAGTATGGGTGTCCACAAGGATGTATGTTATCACTGAAAATCAGCAACTAGTAATTTCCAAAATATGAGTCTCTTTCATCAAAGCATTTCCCTTGATATTTCCTAACCCCACAATCTGTCACTGGTTCTCTTCTAGGTGAGAAAACCACAAAGGATTAATCAAGTGACTTCCCTTCCTGCTGTGTCATGAAATGCATATTTAGTTTCTAACTTCATAAGCAGGAGCAGGTTATAAGGGGTAATAAACTGTCCCTCTGGAAGGATGTCTTAATTAGTGGTTTCCCTGGTCTTTTCCTCACATCCTGCTGTTTCGGCATCACTGAAACCTTGGAGGTCAAAGGTCAAGTCTCTGACACACTGCTGACTTGTGTGAGACAATCACAGACCATTTATTTATATTACAAATATCATACATATAACCAGAAGCAGATGGCAGAGCATCACACACACCCTGATAATGAGCTGTAAATTCAAATTGTAAAGCAGAATTTCATAATATTCTAAGCTGCTAAATAAAAATTAAGCTTTGTAAAAGTAAATACAATGGTGTCCACAGTGTTCTGAGCTTGTATTTTCATGTTTGAGGATGTGTCCCTCATTATGATGGTCAGTGTCCCTCATTGTTGTCCCTTATTTTGAGTGCCTGTATCCTTCATTTCAGTTAGAAAAGGCTGAGAGGTGTGGTGGCACCCTCAATATACCATGATACCACCTGGGATTGCAGTAATGCTCTCTAAAACCTGCATCTGCACTTTTGAGCCACCCCCAATGGAAGCTAAGAATCTCCACTCTCTTCCTGCACAGTTCTTTAACAAGGGAAGGGACACTCCACCACGGAAAGCAAATCCAGCAATTTAGTTTTTATAGAAAATGATATTGTTCAGACCTGAAGTGTTTACCCTTTAGCAATTTAACACTCTACAATGCCTTTGTTTGTGGCATTTTGTCTCAGTTCAGTTTGCATTGAATTTTGGGGGTTCATGGTGAGACACACCGTCTACCTCCCTTTTATAACTGTGATCACCCCCCTGTGTTGTACGAGCCTCCTTCATGAATCGGAATGACTGAATCTCACCCCACATCCCCCTACCAGCACCAGTAAATAACTTTGTGCCCCAACAGTATGTGCAATAAATGCCAACAGAGTTCCACTATATTCATTTACAAACATCCCACATCCAGCAGATGTCTTCCCCATCCTCAGCCATATACTGTATAAGTGAGTGCAGCTGCATGTCTCATCCTGTTACAGTTTACACCATATACAAACATATGAACATATGAAGAAGCCAGCAGAAGAAGGCCATCTGGTCTATCAAGTCTGCTAGTATTGCAGGGTCCACAGCTTGAGCTAATATCCCTGTCCTCCCTCCCCACTCCTCCCATCCTCCCTACCCATGATCCTTACCTTCCCCCATGCCTATTCTAGCCTTTCTTAAAGCTGCCCACTGTCTTCAACAAGATGGCCTCTTTTGGCAGCACATTCCAAGTGTCCACCACCCTCTCTGTGAATAAGTGCTTCCTGACCTCTTCCTAAACCTCCCAACCTCCAGCTTAAGACTGTGCCCCTTCATGTTATGGTTGCCACTCAGCTTAAAGAGACTCTCCTTATCAATCTTATTTATCCCTTTCAAGTACTTGAAGGTCCCAACCATATCCCCTCTCTCTCTCCTTTCTTCCAGGGAGTACATGTTCAGTGCCCTCAATCTCTCCTCATATGCCTTACCCTGCTCACCAGCTATCATCTTCGTAGCCCTCCTCTGGGCCTTCTCCAGCAGGTTAATGTCCTTTTTGAGGTGTGGGCACCAGTACTGAACTCCATACTCTAGATGCGTCCTTACCAGTGACCTGTACAGTTAACAACCCTGACTGAGAGTGTTTAGTTTCACCTTTTTCCAGTTCCCTGACTGGCTGGTGGTAGCTGCTGGTGTTGGGTGATGTGACCTTGTGATGATAGTGGCGTCTGGGGCTGCTTTTACATTGTTTTATGGGATATACATGAGCCAAGAATTTATTTTTTCACTGTTTAAGTGTATACATTCCTGGTGAAATTGTCATGATCTGTACTTGGGAGTAAGTCTGCTTTTTTTATTATTTGTACAAGCACACCCCTGCTTCATCTGCCATGGGTCTTTTTATTGTTACATCCAGACAGTCTGTTGAATTAGTAGGGGAGTGATTTAATTGTGATCCTGTGTGGTGCACTGTGTCAAATGTAGTTCTTGTGTTTGGGCATTTTATTGATTTGCTTTTTTTCATACAGAGAATTTTAGTGACACATTAAATAATAGGGATTCTTTGGTATTGAGTTGTTGGGCCAGTCATCATGCCCATAGCGAATTTATTACAGTGGGGGTATAGAAGGCCTTTGTTTTTTTTTTTCCTATGATCCCGGAATATTGACTCAGCTGCTGGTTCAGGGAGAATGCATGACATTTTTAAACAATGCTTATGTTGGTGATAGGGTTCATAATTTTGCACCCATTTAATGAAAAATATTGGGAATGAAGCAGTTTTGTAAAGCATTACATTCACATCAAACAATTGGGCCACTCAATAGCAGTGTGGTTAGATTCTTAACCTATGTACAAAGTACTCACAATGTAAGCTGGTCTCAGCACTCCACTCCATGAACTTGACAGGAAGCCAAAAGTTGCTCCAGTGTTCAAACTTTATTCTTGGATAGAAATATAGTATAAAATGTACCCCACAAGTACACTCACACACTACTCCAAAGTTCAATCCACCCTGGCTCTTTGTCAAGGAATAGGGCCATCTAGTGAGCAGGTAATTTATACCAACATGGAGAACACCGAATGGTTTAAAATGACATTTGCCCCAAAATGTACAGAAATGTCATATCAATTATCCAGCCCAAGCTCCGTAAAAACAGCCCCCAGGAATTCCGCAAGCTAGACCAGAAAAAGTTGGTCTGACTTGCAGCACCTGATGCATGGGTTGAAACTCCTAGCTGGGTGATTGCCACAAGCCCCGTGCGCCATATCTTCGGTGCACCAGGGGCTTACAGCAATCGGTGGCTTTGAAAATGAAGACCATGATCTGGGGATGAGGGAAGTATAGTTATGATATGTATGATAGTATTAATTTGGACTACCCTATATTACAGTAAGTTTAAGAAGTCTATCAAAAAAGTGTTAAATGAGAACTGCCTTGAAACTGCAAGCCTGTGTTTTCCGAAGAAGCTGCATTTCTAATTCTAGTCCACATTCTGTTTTGTTCCATCTGTACTGGTCTTTTTAGTAAATTCACTGGGTCTTTCTGCTTTACATTCTGGTGGCCAGTACCATTTTAGAACTGTATGGTGTACTTTATGTCCTTGTTAAAGATCTTACATTGTTTTCGCAATGCATTCATGTTCTACTCTGGAACTCTGTGTCACAAAAGGGACATACATTACCATCACACAATTCTAAAATGGCACTTACTGGCAATGTGTGAATCAGAGACACCCACTGTGCTTACTAAAAGGACATTAAAGATGGAACAATAACAGAAAGAGTTTAAATATTTGAAAAAAAAAAAGCATCTACTAGGAAAAATGACTAACAGGTTAAGCACAATTCTCCTTTAAATAAAACAAGAGTGGCGCCAGATACCATAAACATGAAATTATTGTTGGTGGTTCTGGATGAAATGGTATGTCCGATTTCCAAACATTTCAACCTTTTGTGACAGATTTCACTATTTCCCAGACTTCGGAAGACGACACATTTGTCTCTGGTTTTAAAACTGATGACCATATGAATGTTTTAAACTACAAGCCTATCTCCATCCAGTCTCCACTGTCCACAGCCTTCGAATTATATGTAATCAATTAGGAATTTAATTGGATAAGTATAATGTTTAGTGTGTTCAGCAGCATAGAGTTAGGGAATCACATTGTATGGTTACAGGTTGAGCTGACTGAATATACTGTACAGCAGGTATATTTTACATCCTGATATATTTCGCTATATTCGCAATCTGGAGAGTGAACGCAAAATCTATGAGTATGCGATAACAACCTGAACGCAAACCTACAAAACTTACACATTAATAACATTGGTAATGCTGCTGTGCTGACCTGGTTGGTGAGTTGGGGGGGGAGATGGGGGAGGATAGCATTCACACATTACAGGACACATTACAGGACTTGGTCGCACCTCTGGGGCACCATTGTTATAGCCATTCGCAGATTTTCCGCATCCAATTGCTATTATGCCATTCACAGCCCATTCTCAGTCTATTAGGACAATACCATTTGATCGTTAGCTCGTAAACAGCCACCACAGTTTCCAAGCAAGCAAGCAGCAGTCATCAAGTAATGCAAACCAAACTTTATTCAAGCCATACAAAACTCAAAACTCTAAAACAAAATAAAAAAAAAAAAAAGAGTATTTCTCCTTGCTTCTTCCTATTCTCCTGGTTCAGCCACCACGCTTTAAATGTCCTGCTGGGCTGCTTTATCTAAAAGAAAAATAAATGCCTAGTTTTAGCTACAATGAAGTTGTTAAACCAAACAAAATACAGTACAGTGCTGTAATAAAATAAAGTTGGTGCTTACATAACTTAGGCAATTACTGCTTGTCGAAATCTTCTCATAATATCCTCATGCTGCATCTGTAGAGCAGTAAAACTGGCCTCCAACCATCTGGCATGCTGTTCTTTTAGAGTGAGCTGCTTTATATCCAGGGGTCAACCTTAACTTTTTTTTGTACTAGCCAGTCGGACAAGTTGAATAAAAATTGCACTAGCCCACAGATGGTTACACTTGCCCACAATAATAATGGCAAATTTTGATCGGTTATACAGGAAAGATGCACGCCAAGAAATACTCTAATTATTGCATATTTATTCTGCTCCCACATTGCCTCCTGCCACAGCAAAAAAAGACTGCTAAACAATCACATGCATGTGAACCCCCACTGTTTTTTTTACCATGTGCCCCTTGCTTCCTCTTCCTTCACCCCCTTCCCACCAAACCAGGGAATACCATAATAGCAAATGTTCAATCAAGCAGTTATAGCTCTGCACACACAATAGCCAACATCATCATGCACCTTGCCACAGTCCCACCCTGACTTGCAGGGCAATGTACAGAGTCAGGCAGAGAAATACGTTCTTATCCCACACCCTGTGATTTACCAGGCCTGCGCTTCTGGAAGTTTTCTTACACTGCAAAGTGAGCTTGGGGCCGTTCTAGGATTTCTTTGGAGAGCGTTAAACAGGGGACTTGGGATGCAAGAAACTTTGACATATCTGTTTATATACTGTATACCAGGCACAAAAGTATTGATTTATCATGCTCTGTCCTAACAACAGATTTTTCGTAACAGTGTCCTTTCATCAGTCAAAGGGAAGCAGTATACAGGCATGATGCTGTACTACCTCTGTTTCTATATAGGATGATCTATGTACACCAGGAATACCTTTTTTAACCTTTCAAATGATATATTTTACTAAGGTTTTGCTTTGTACCATACATGCTCCAAAGCATTGATTTTAGGATGAAATGACATGCTGAGTGGTATAAGGGTGGTACTGTATAGATGGCATTGACTGGTGTGATCCATTAAGAGGAGCTGTGGACCCCTACAGCAGTCAGTAATGGCAGCTATGGGTCTATGGATGGCCTCTTCAGAGTCAAGTCTGCAGTGGTGTCAAGGGAATATATGTAGTCGAGAGACCACCTGGCTGGGCAGACTGTGTATACATCATAGCATTCTGTCACTGCAGTGTTGGATACAGACACTCAAAAAGGTTGGGAAAGGAGGCACACTGGTTTTAATATTGTGGGAAAAATCAAAGAAAAGTTCAGCAAACTGGAAGCTAGTGACTTGATCACTACCTTTGATCACAGCATGCACACTAGTTGAATGTCCTAATGTGTGATAATGACTCGCATCAAGTCTTTTGTTGGATTCCCCCATTGAACTGCCAGATAATTGCAGCTCTTAATAAGCTGCTAATCACACCAGGTCACCTGGAACACTGAGGGATATTAGCAAAAGGTCTACAGCCTGCTAAAGCAGGGACTTTTTTAACTTCATTAACAGCCATGAAAAATCTGCACTAGTCAAGACTGACAAGTAGAGGGTTAGCTGCACTAGCCCTGGCCAATTTGCACTAGATTCAGGGCTAGTAAAACAATGTTAAGGTTGAACCCTGTTTATATCCATGTTCAGATCGGCACTGCCAGAAGCAATCTTGTCTGAAATCAGACTGGCATACCATTCCTTGAAACAGTTTTTTAAGAGATCCTTAAAGATCTTGTTCATGGATACATCAAGGGGCTGCAGTGCATCAGTGCAAGAAGCCGGTACGTACACCGGTGTTACGCTCGCATCCTGCAGTTTCTTGAATACTGTTTCTGTGCTTTGAGCCCGGTACAGGTCCATTATAATGAGGCATTTTTGTTCGTCTGGCAGTCCCAGTGTGGCCTTTGTTGTTTGGAAATAGGGTTCCAACACACATTTAATGAATTCAACTCTGGCATGCTTGTTGGCCTCGTGATTGATTGATTGATTGATTGTGTGATGTTCCACAAAGGAGGGAATCTGTACGAAGGGATACATAGAAACATAGAAATTGTTGTTAGATAAGGACTGCTAGGCCCACCCAGTCTGCCCATAGGCCTTATACATTGTATGTGGCCACCAACCCAATGGCTTTTCATCACTTCCTCCCATCTCAAACTTACCTTGTGCCTGTTCCAGGCATGCATAAACCCTTCCAAGCATCGACTACCCTTTTTGTGTAGAAAAACTGTAGAAAAACTTCCTCATAGTACCTCTTAATCTACCCCCTTCCAATTTCATATTGTGCCCCCTTGTTCTAGTAGTTTTTCTACATTGGAAAAGGTCCCCACCTGCACCTTGTTTATGCCCTTGGGGTACTTGAAAGTTTCAATCATGTCCCCCACTGTCTCCTCTCCTCCAGTGAAGTACATATTGAGGTCCCTTAGTCTCTCCTAATATGTTTTGTGGTGCAAGCCCTGCACGATCCTTATTGCCCTTCTCTGGATAGTCTCCACCTTATCTATGTGCTTGCACAGGTGTGGCCTCCAGAACTGCATGCAATACTGCAGGTGGTCGTATCAATGTTTTATACAATGGTATCACCACTTCCTGCCTCCTGCTAGTGATACCCTTGCCTGTGCACCGCAGCTTGCCACTGGCCCTCCCTGCCGCCTTTGTGTACTGCTTTGACATCTTAAGGTCATCAGAGATGATAAGCCCTAGATCTCTTTCCTCTTTGGTGACAGTCAGCCCCCCCCCAACCTACAGCTCTCTCCAGGGTTCCCTCTACCCAGGTGTATTATTTTGTACTTCTTTGCATTGAACCTCAGTTGCCACATCTCCGACCATCTTTCAAGCTTCTCCAGTTCCCCCTTCATTTTCTGCACCCCTTCTGGAGTATCCACCCTGTTTCAGATCTTGGTGTCATCTGCAAACAGGCAGACCTTTTCTTCCAGAACCTCTGTAATGTCACTAACAAAGGCATTGAACAGGACTGGTCCTAGTACTGATCCCTGTGGTACTTCACTGGTCACCCCCCTCTCCACAGATTGTACCCCATTTACCACCACCCTTTGTCTCCTGTCTGTTAACCAGTTCCTAACCCAGTTCACCACCTTGTCTCCCATGCCCAGACTACCCATCTTGTTAAACAGCCTTCTATGTGGGATGGTGTTGAAGGCTTTGCTAAAATCTAGGTAGGCGATGTCTACCACCCCTCCCTGATTTATTTCCCTAGTCACCCAATCAAAAAAATCTATTAGATTCGTTTGACATGACCTTCCTGCTGTGAATCCATGTTGCCTCAGATACTGAGCACTGCTGGATTCCGTATATGCCACAATCCTTTCTTTCAACAGTGTCTCCATGATCTTTCCCACCACTGAGGTGAGGCTGACTGGACTGTAGTTCCCCACCTCCTTCCAACTGCTGCTTTTGTGCAGTGGGACTACATGTGCCCTCCTCCAGTCCTCTGGAGTGACACCCATGTTGAGTGACTCTGTAAAAAGAGCCACCAGAAGCGCTGCTTGTTCCCTTCGCAGCTCCTTTAATATCTTTGGGTGGCTGCCATCTGGCCCCATGGCCTTATCCACCTTCAGCTTTGTGAGTTCTTCCAGAACTCTCTCCACTGTAAATGGACTGGTGTCCACCCCCCCATTGCCTCTGCAACCTAACTGTGGTCCTTGACCCTCCTCCTCCTTAGTGAATACTGAGCAGAAGTATTTGTTCAGTATTTCTGCCTTGTCCAGATCCCCCTGCTCACTCTCTCTCTCTCTTCTCCCCTTTGAGCCTCACAACCCCTCTCCCGTTTTTTCTTCTTTCACTGATGCACCCATAAAATGCCTTATCCCCTTTGTTTACAGACTGTGCTAAGCCCTCTTCTGTCTGCACCTTCGCTCTCCTAACAGTCTTCCCTGCTTCCCTTAGACATTCAAGGTACACTTCCCTTGGGCTCCCCGTATATTTCCTGAAACTCAGCCTTTTAGCCCTGACTTTGTCCCCCACCTCTTTGGAGAACCATAGTGGTTTCCTTCTTCTTTTCCCTTTGGCCACTATCCTAACACATTGGTTTGTTATATCCATTATGGCTCCTTTCAGTTTCTCCCATTGTTCTTCCACCTCCTCTATTACCGCTCCGTTCCCCAGGACTGCTTGCATACATCTACCCATTTCAGTGAAATCCACCCTCCTGAAATCTAATGCTCTTGCCCTTGTGTGGCTTAATTGAGTCCATGTCTCCATGCTGAATCACACCATGTGGTGGTCACTGGACCCCAGCTGCCCTTCCACCTGTATTTCTTCCACTCTGTTCCCATTGGTCCATACCATGTCCAGAATTGACTTGTCCCTGGTTGGCTCATGCACCAGCGGCCTGATTCCAGGATGGCTGTGCTTCTGGCTGAAGCTGCCACCCGGGTGGCCCAATCCACATCTGGTATATTGAAATCTACCAGAAGCAGGATTCCACCTTTAGCTGCCATGTCATGTATGTTTTCCACTAGTTCTCTGTCTACTTCCTCCCTCTGTGCCAGAGGTCAGTAGGTCACCCCTGTAAGTATTGCTGTTCCTTTCTCTGGCTCCTGGGTGACCAACATTACCTTGGCCTCCCCCTGTCTTCCTTGAACTTTTGTAACCTTTATACCATCTCTGATGTACAGGGCCAACCCCTACCCTTTTTACTCTTTCTGTCCCTCCTGAACAATGTATAGCCTGGTACATTGACTTTCCAGCCATGATTAGCAGAGTACCACATCTGTGTTATTACTGCTATGTCAAGGTCTGCATCTGCCAACAAGGCCTCCAGCTCTGGAACGTTATTTCCTAGGCTACAGGCATTCGTTAGCATGACCTTCCATGTTTTACAGTCTGGTCTCCTGCTGCTGTTGTTCTTCATCTCCAGCATCTTCCCCCAACCCGGTTTCCTTTCCTATGTGCTCTTGCTCCCCCTCCATATCACTCGTTATACATTCTTCACCTGCCTGCTTTAGCTGGTCCTGTAGTCAACTTATGTTCCTGCATGTTCCCATGGGGGGGGGTTGTTCCTAGGCCTCCTGTCCCTCCTGGCTCTCCCCCCTTGGCCAGTTTAAATTCTCACAGTTCAAGCATTTAAACTTCTCACAAAGGACCAAGGTCCCCTTCTCGGACAGATGCAGGCAGTCCTCCTTATATAAGCTCGCATCTGCCCAGGTCAGGCCCCAGTCCCCTAGGAAGCCAAAATTCTCCCTTCCACAACAATCCTTCAACTAGGAGTGGAGTACCCTAGCTTCCCCTGTGCCCTGGACAGGTAGCACCTCTGAGAATGAGACAGAGCATGCAATCTGTTTCAGGTTTCCCTCCAGCCTCCTGAAATCCTCCTGGACTCTGGCTAACTCCACTCTTTTCCTGGCCAGGTCATTGATCACCAGGTGGACAATGACATCCAGCTGCTCACTCCTAGCTATTGCCGTAGCAATCCTATGGATCCATTTCCATCCCTCCATGCAACGCTTCCTGGGAGGCACTTGACTGCCCTCTCTACCTTGCTAGGTGTGTCTAACTCCACTCCCCAGACAATAGAGTCCCCCATTAGGAGAAGCTTCCTTCTCCTCCAGGGGTCCCCTGCTCCCTTCTCTGGGGCTCCATCCTGGAGGACCCTCCCATCCTCCCTGATCTCAGCCTCAGGTTCCTAAGTGGGGCTTTCCCATTCCTCCAAAACAGTGTAGGAGTTACTAAGCAGGACTGGTTGGGGGATATGCTTTTGACTCACCTCCTTCACCCTCCCTAAGCCCATCATAGTCCAATCACTCCTCTTCCCTGGCATCCTTTGAGGTGCAGGTTGTGGACCCAGTGGTCTCTGGGTGGGAGTGGATGCCGTCTTCAGCTTGGCCAACTCTGCTCGGAGACAGGCAACCTCCTCCCTCAGCTCAGAGAGGTGCCTGCAGATAAGGCAGCATTGCAGCCTCCAGAATGTCTCCCCAAAGACAGCTGCTTCACAAACACTGTACTGCACATCTCCCATCATGTCTGTTTCCGTCCTCAATCAATTGCCTGCTTAAGATGGCTATTTGCTATCTCCCAAATATTTGTTTTTTTACTTTTGTTTTTTGTTATGCTTTCTCTCTTCGCTACTTCCTGTATGGATGCAGGATGTTGCAAGGCCAAAACACACAGTCACAAACTCACTAGCTAGAATCCCTCAGTCCTGCCCCAACTAAATGAATAATCAAACTGAAATGGCAGATAAGACCTCACATTCAAACTACACTAATCCCTGTAATATGACACCTGTACTTAAAGTTCAGATACAGCCAACTATAAAGACACAGTCACAAATTTATCAGCTAGAATCCCTCAGTCCTGCCCAAACTAAATGGAAAAGCACACAGAAATGGCAGTTCAGAAAATACTTCAAATTCAATTACAAACACACAGTCACAAACTCACCAGCTAGAATACCTCAATCCTGCCCCAACTAAATGAAGAATCAAACTGAAATGGCAGTTAAGACCTACATTCAAACTATACTAATCTCTGTAATATGATGCCTACACTTAAAGTTCAGACACAGTCAATTACAAACACACAGTCACAAACATATCAGCTAGAATCCCTCAATCCTGCCCAAGCTAAATGGAAAAAGCACACAGAAATGGTAGTTTACTCACCTGGTAAAGGTGATTATAGGAGCACCTTCTTACAGCACTCCAAGTCTCAACACATGGGTAATAAGCCTCTCCTCAAAGGCTGATACACAAAGGAATCCCAAAATTCAAAATCTGATCCCTCTCCTTTCCTTGTTGTTCCCTGAATCCTCAGTATGATATCTTCCAAGGGGGAGGGTTAATGAAGGGGAAGGGTGGAAGGGAGGGGCAGCTGCAGAATAAGGGGTGCTAGCTGCACATTCAAGCAGACTTGATAGACCTCTAGGCCTTTATCTGCTGGCAAATTTCATATGTTCATATGTTCCAGAGCTTATTTTCTTCCAGAAATTATAATGTTAAATACCAAAAAACACTACCCTCTGTCGGTCCCGCGAGGGGCTGTTGGGTAAAGGATTACACACACAAGGTGATGTTAAGTCAAAAATCATCATTTACTATGTATTGTGATTCATATGCATGTGATGACATGATACATTGATAATGTCTAAGTGGAACAAGTGTCCCGACACCGTATACAAATAGTGATCGAAAATTTCACCTACAGTCTTTGCTGGATCACTCTAGATGCTTATTCTTAATCTCTAACAACTATATATATAGATATGTTCCTCCGTCATGGGGTGGGATACAGAGTGCTGTAAGAAGGTGCTCCTATAATCACCTTTAACAGGTGAGTAAACTACCATTATCTATAGCACCTTCTTACAGCACTCCAAGTCTAAACACATGGGTGATTTTACAGTAGTACTAGAGTTTATCCTGGGAGGGTGGAGGAACATGAACCGATGCTGTCTGGAGGACCTTGCGACCAAACTCTGAGTTCCCCATTAGGTCGGTGTCCAACCGGTAGTACCTGAAGAAGGTGTGTGGGGATGCCCAGGTCGCTGCCTGGCAAATCTCTCTGACGGACGCGGAGTTGCATTCCACCCAAGATGTGGCTACTGCTCAAGTGGAGTGTGCTCTGATGTTTTCTGGAGGGGAATAGCACCCATACCTGTAGGCCCTTGCTATAGCCTCTCGCAGTCATCTAGCAATCGTGGATCTGGATGCTGCTAGATCTTGCTTGTCGCCCTGGAACAGAGTGACTAGTCTGTCTGTCTGACAGAAGCTCTCCATTCTGGCCAGGTAGATCCGGATTGCTCGGGCTGGGTCTAGGCCGTGTAGGATTTCCCTGTGAATGTCCCCTATTTGGTGATCAAGGGTAGGGACTGTGATCTCCTGGGAAGTGTGGAATGCATTGGCCACCTTTGGGATAAAGGATGGAATGTGTTGGAGTATGACTCTATCCTGGAAAAAGCAGATACATGTCTCTCTGCAAGACAGGGCCTGTAATTTACTAGTTCTCTTGGATGAAGAGATCGCTGCTAGGAACACGGTCTTCATTGTGAGTAAGTATAAGGAGATAGAATCAATGGGTTCAAAAGGAGTAGTGGCCAGGGCATCGAGCACCAAGTTGAGGTGCCACAGGGCCGTTATGGGTCTTGGGGTGTGTGTAATAAGATTTGCGGCCTTCAGAAAGGATTGAACCAATGGGTGGGCTCCAAGTAGGTGATCATCAGTTTCTCCCCTTATAGCCCCTATGGTAGCTTTCTGTACCCACAGAGATGTGGCCCATAACCCCTTTTCCAACCCCTTTTGTAAAAAGTCCAAAACATTTACAATGCTACATTGAGTTGCCCTCAAGTCCTGGTTCTTGCACCATGAGGCAAAAGCCCACCAGTGTCTGTCATAAGTTCTGTTGGTGGATTCCCTTCTAGCATGTATCAAGGTGTCCACCACCTTACCTGATACCCCTAGCCCTAACAATCTAGAACTCTGAGCTGCCAGACTGTCAGTTTCAGTGGTAGAGGGTTTTGTGCCAGATCAGGCCTTGTTTGAGTAGGTCCTGGCGGTGTGGTAACACCATAGAATTGTCTGTCAGCATTTGCCTGATGAGAGTGTACCAGGTTCTCCTCAGCTAGTCTGGTGCTATGAGTACTACACTGCTGCCCGTGCCCCAGATCTTCTGTAGTACTGCTGGGAGCATAGATATTGTGGGGAATACATATGCCTTTTTGAATTTCCATGTTGTTGACATGGCATCCACTCCTGCTGCCCTCTTGTCTCTGAATCTGGACATGTAGATCGGAAGTTGCGCATTGGTCACTGAGGCCATGAGGTCGATGTCGAAGGGTCCCCATTTCTTCTGGATATTGTTGAAGGTTCCTGGATGGAGTTGCCATTCCCCTTGTTGCAGTGTTTGCCTGCTTAACCAATCTGCCCTTGTGTTTAGACTGCCTGCTAGGTGAACTGCTGTGAGACTAAGTAGATTTTTCTCTGCCCATAGTAATAGGATTTCTGCCTCTCGAGCCATGGCTCTGCTTCTTGTTCCTACCTGCTTGTTGATGTAATCCATTGTTACTCGGCTGTCTGTTTGCACCTTTACGTGGTGTCTTTCGAGCTGTGGTTTGAAATGTATGAGGGCTAGTCGAACAGCTCTTGTTTCTAGTATGTTGATTGGGAGTTTTGACTCCTGGTTTGTCCATTTTCCTTGAATTGACTGCCTGTCCAGTACAAAACCACAGCCGAGCGGGCTTGCGTCTGTTTCGAGGGTTCTTGTAATATCTCTCTCCATTTGTGCCCCCTGCATGAAGGTGTGTGGGTCTGCCCACCATCTTAGTGATTTCTTTATCGATGTAGGAATTGTTACTCTCTGATTGTAATTCTGTTGGCTGTAGTTCCAGTTGTCCAGGAGTAGGCATTGTAAATGCCTCATGTGTAACCTGGTCCAGTCGTGTAGGTCTATGCATGCTGCCATGAGACCCAATAGCTACATCAGGTGCCATAGTGTCATCAAGTTCCTCTGCATAAGTGTTCTGCAGTGCGCTATCAATGTGCTGATGCGTGTCTGTGACGGTCTTACTGTGCCTGTCATTGTGTTGAATGTTGCTCCCAAGTGGTCTAGTAACGTGGTAGGTGCTAGGTGGCTCTTTGTTTTGTTGATGAGCCATCCGTGTTCAGTCAGTAGTTGCTGGACTCTGAGGGTTGCTGTCCTTGACTGGTCCACTGTTCTTGCCCATATTAACCAGTCGTCTAGGTATGGTATCACATGGATGCCCTCCGTGTGTAGTTTTGCCACTAGGGGTGCCATGACCTTGGTGAACAATCGTGGGGCTGATGCCAACCCAAATGGCAGACACTGGTACTGGAAGTGGTAACCCAGTATGCTGAATCGGAGGAACCTTTGGTGAGTTGGTCTGATAGGTATATGTAGGTAGGTGTCCTTCAGGTCTATGGAAGTTAGAATGTTGCCCTTGCGTATAGCCGCAATGGTGGACCTTAGGGTTTCCATCTTGAACTTCTGGTACCGTACAAACTTGTTGACACACTTTAGGTCCAGAATAGGTCTGAGGTCTCTGGTCTTTTTTGGGACTAGAAAGGACACGGAGTAGATGCTGGAGTATCTCTCCCGATTTGGAACAGGCTTTATGGCTCTGCTGTGTAACAGTTGGTTGAGGATGGTTCGTACCTGTTGCGAGGTCGCTTTGTCCTTTGACACGTGTAATTTTGTATATTTGTCCTGTCTTGGGACAGTGCTGAATTCTATGGCATACCCCTCTGAGATGATTTCCTTGACCCATTTGTCTTTTATTGATTTGATCCAGGTTGTGGTGAACTGCTGTAGTCTTCCACCCACTGCGTCCATCTGGTCCTGGACCTGCGGATTCTCATTGGCAAAAAACCCTGTTCAATTTGTTTGTCTTAAATCCCTGTTTGCCTTTATAGTGTGAGCCTCTGCCCCTGTTGCCCTGAAAACTCTGTTGTTGAAAAAGTTTGGTTTGAAGTCAAATGCACGTCCATCTTGTCCCTGGTGACTTTGACCCCTCCTGGTTCTGCCTGGGTACTGTCGAAATTTGTTGTTACGAAAGGAGGGTAGTGTAGTTTGCCCTCCTTGCTCCTTGTCCTCCCCTTTCTTTACCATGAACTCCTCTATGCCAGGTCCAAAGACCTTGTCCCCTGCAAACGGTATTTTCATCACCCTTGACTTGGATTCTTGGTCTGCATTCCATAGTTTGAGCCATAACTGTGTCGTGTTGGACCACCTCCAACCATCTGAGTACGGCCCTCGCTGAGTAGGTGGCAGCCATGGAGGCTCTCATATTCATGGTTGTCATATCATGGACCTTTCTGATGATTTCATCTACCCTTCTGTCCATGTGGTCTTTCAAGGCCGAGGCTGACTCTGATGGCAGGACGGTCTTGTTGCTCAGGGAGACCACCTCTGCATCTACTCTTGGGGCAGTCACCCAGCGATTTTCTCTGTCTGCGGGTAGTGGGTACCTTCTTTCAAAGGTTCTCTTCTCCCTTGTCTTAATAGGATCTGGTGCCTCCCATTCCTTGGCTAACATGCTCTCTAGGGCTTTGCATACTGGGAAGAAGGCTGAGGATTGCTTTCTCTCCCTAACTAACGGGTCTAGTCTATTGTCTGGTTGTTCCACCAATTCATCCATTTGGAGTGTCTCACAGATGACTCTTGTGAGCTCAGGGATGGTATCAAACGGACACAGTCGAGCTGTCATATCCTCTTCTTGCTCCTCCTCCTCTTCCTCGGAGTGCTCGTCTTCTGACATCTCTGATGTGTTGTCAGAGATTGGGGTGCCCTTGGGGCACTTTGGGTGAGGGGTTTTGCTGGGTGACCTGGGTCTTTTGTTTGTTCCCAAGGAATCAATTCTATCCAGGAGCTTTTGAAATAATTGCAGCACCACACTTTGAGATGTGGTGGATGTGCTATCATTTAGGGGGTCCTCGTCTGAAGATCCAGAATTGTTGGTGAAATCCCTCGGCTCGGAATCCACCATGCATAAGGAACAGAGTTCCCCTAGGTCTGAGTTGAGCAATATGTTGGGGCATTTTCTGCACAATCTTCTGACTGACGACATTCTAAAAAACATAATTGCATGGGGCTTGCTCAGGGATGTATATATTAAATGTAGTTCATTTGAAAAATATTGACCTTTTTCCCTTGGCTCGAACAGTAAGAGCACCGAGGATATGCATCAGGCTCTGATCAGATAACAACCTGCTCCCTCTGCAGTCTGTATTTCCCTAGAGGATAAACAGTAGAGAAAAACAGCACAGCTAGTCATCAAATACAGTGGTTGTGACTGCTGAAAATTTCCCCCTTGGCTATGTTGGGTGTCACTGGTGCTTAAAATTAAAACTCAGTAATGTTGCTCCAAAATGTGCTATTGTAGCTTTAAGGAGTGTGGCTGGGAATGGTGCCATTTTGAAAATGGGCATACAGCGTCACCATCTTGGAGAGGTAGCTTCTCCTTTATAGTTTCGCTAACCAGTCTCGTGAGATTTCGGCCACTCATATCGTGGCATTTCAAGTCAAAATGACGATGCCTAGAAGCCTGGGGAAGGAGAGAGGCACCCCGTGGAGATGGCAAGGGGGAGAAGCGGAATGCTTGCAGATGGCAGCACTAGCAGGGGAACATGCTCAGAGAGCGATCTGTGGACTCACAGTGACTCGCCTGGTGACTGCTGCACTTCTGTTGATTGGGAGCAGGCATCCTTACAAACACAGGCAGATCAGGAGGAGCTCTAGGGCGATCGCGGTTGAACAAGGTAAACTGCAATCCCCAGGGCATTCAGTGCACTGTCTGGAGCTGCTAACTGCAGCGTTGATCACTTCCCTTGTCGGCTGACTGAGATTAGTCGACAAGAGGGGGTTCTCAGTTATTGCTAGCTGTGCACCGTTTCCTACCCCTCCTCGGCTGAACGATGTAAACCGGGGAGGGGGGGAGGACTAAACAGATTATGCCACAATATTATTGGTAGCAAGGGAAATACCACCAATGTCGCCTTACTGAATGTTTGCAATTAATTCCTGTGCTGAGCCCAGCGCATCGGAGACTATCCTGTTCTAAACAATGCTTTTAAAAATACTGAGTATCTCAGAGACATACAACTTTTACTTTTTTGTCCTTTCTATATAAGAATATCCACAGGTAGCTGGCTTTTGTTGTAGGCATTCACAAAATCTTTTTTCTGGGATTTAAAAATATTACTTAATAAGGGATATAGTAGCTTAATTTAAAGTTAGCACAGAGTCAGATGTAAACGTGACCAGCCTGGGAAGTTGCACAAAGAGAACTGAGGATTCTGGGAACAACAAGGAAAGGAGAGGGATCATATTTCGAATTTTGGGATTCCTTTGTGCATCAGCCTATAAGGAGAGCGCTTATTACCCATGTGTTGAGACTCAGAGTGCTGTAAGAAGGTGCAATAGATAATGGCAGTTAAGAAAATACCACAAATTCATTTACAAACACACAGTCACAAACTCACCAGAGTCATACAGAGGTCTTCTCCTTGCAAATGACCTGTGGGGCTAGCATCTCACCGGCTAAAGTGCATGCAAGGACAACAGAGACCTGGCACTTGTCTCCGAGTCCTGTAAGGGAGACTTGCTTTGATCCTGTTTCCTCCATTATCCACTCAGACACCAGGATCATCTTTACTCCAGTCTCATCTAAATTTATAACCAGTTGTGGAGGGATCAGTTCCTGGGCACAGGCTTTTATGATTCCGTTTAGGAAGCCTGCTTTAAGCACTTCAAAATCAGCAGGAACTTTGTGTGCAGCATTTGTCTCCTTCCTCTGGCTAAACTCCATTCGGTTGAGGAATCCCCAAGCCCATTTGGTGGAAAGAACAAGGTGGCCACCATTCTCAAACAAAAGCAGCAGTGCATTAGCCTTTACAGTGCCACTGGCCACTGCCTGGATAACTCGAGCGTTAACAACTGCTCCCACAGCATGAATGGAGCAGACAATTTTCTTAAGCTGCTCCTCAAAACTGTCCACTAAGTGTGTTGGTTTGCCCCGAGGCTTGCGAGGTAGGAATGGGGAAAGTGTTGTGGGAACCCTGGCTTTGTCTACCGTGGCCAGGTAATCCGCTTTAAATTTGTGGACTTTGCTTTCATTGATTATCCCTCCATTCTAAGATTGATGAAAGTGCATGGCCGCCATGAGCCCATTTTCAGCCGCATACTTCCCAAATTGGTATAGTAGGTCAACCGGTGTATGTGGCATGTGGTGAGCCTGATTTTCTTGGTTGGAGTTGTTGATAGTTCTCTTGCCACTGACACCACAACATGAAGCTCCATACCGAAGCTCTCTGAAAGTTCCTTGGTATCCAAGGCACTCGTCTCCATAGGATATTTACACTTACATTGGGACAACTTAATCCATTTCATCAATGACATGCTGGCACAAGATACAGTACAACGGAGGTTTGTATGGTACAGGTGTGGCACTGGTAAGTGCAGTCTGGGTGACTGAAACTAGCTAATTATTGCTGTCAATTACAGTGAGCACTCAGTCATTTCAGCTTCAATCAAACACTGTAGTTACCAGTATCGATGCAGCGCGTTTTCTCCTGATGCTAATATGTATAGCAGGTTGGGTTCCACTAAACCTGTGAGACACAAATTCAACCTGCTATACATAGAAACATAGACTTTGATGACAGATAAGGACCGCTTGGCCCACCTAGTCTGCCCATTTCTCTACCGATTGGATAAGCTGCAGATCCTAGTTAACAAACAGCCTACTTCTTCCTACCCCCCCACCAGAATTGCCTTATGCCAGTCCCATGCATTCTTGAATTCTCCCACAGTTTTTGACCCCACAACCTCCTTAGGAAGGCCGTTCCATGTGTCCACCAACCTCTCTGTGAAAAAATACTTCCTCACATTGCTCCTGAGCCATCCCCCCTCTATGTTCAAATTGTGTCCTCTTGTTCTTGCACATCTCTTTTTCTGAAAGATGCTACCCTCTTCGACTTGTTGATTCCCTTGAGGTACTTGAAGTTTCTATCATGTCCCCCTCTCCTCCTTTCCTCAAGGGCATATATTAAGCTCCTTTAGTCTCTTCTTCATGGCTTCTGCTAAGGCCCTGCATCATTTTAGTTGCCTCCTCTGGACTTCTCCATTCTGTCTATATCCTTGTGGAGATGGGGTCTCCAGAACTGCATGCAGGACTCCAGATGGGGTCTCACCAACTGTGTGTACAGAGGGATAACAACTTCCTGTTTTCTACTGGTAATGCCTCTCCCTATACATCCCAGTACCCCTGAGCCCTCCTTACTTCCTTCTCACATTGCTTGCTTACCTTTAGGTCATCTGATATGACTTCCCCCAGGTCACTTTCCATTTTTGTTTTTGTTAATACCTCCCCCAGTACAGTATTCATAGAGCTTTGAATAGTGAAGACATGGTTAGAGAGGTGTTTAATGACTAAATGAAGACTTTTGATCTTGTCAGTCATAAATTACTATTGGAGAAATGTGTTAAATTAGGATTGTCTAGGGATATGGCCTCTTGGTTTAAGGATTATTCATCCTCTTGTTTCTAAAGGTGAAAACTAAAGGTTCATTTTCTAAACAGAAGACTACCACTGTTTGAGTGCCTCATGCTTAATTACTCAGACCACTATTGTTTAGCTTATTTACACAAGCATTTATCAATGCTGAAAGTTGTCTCGCTGGCATTGGCATTGGTAGTGCTGGAGTTAGAGATGCATAATAGGAATGGCAGTGAAGTGTTGAAGTGATGCCAACCCCACCCCCACCCTGTAGAGACCGACAGGCATTGGAGTGTGCCTTTTGGTTGTCAGCTATAACGCTCATGGCATTGTACCTCACCCTGCCCTGTAGACACTGACAAGAGTCGTGGAATGCTTTGGGGTCTTTGGGCGTTATACTTACCCCATTCCATAAGGAAATATGCTGAGGTGGGTGCAGTGTAGGAGAATGAGGTGAACTTTGTGGCCGAACAGTGCAAGGCACACCACGATGCCTGTCACTGGCTGCAAGGTGGGGGAGGAATGGCGTGAGCATTACAGCCAATGATCCCAAGTCACACCCCTGTTGCCTGTCATTCTCTACAGGGTGGGGTGCTACAGTTGGAAACCCTAACACCATAGGCGTGTGTTGATAGTTTCACTCAAAATTTTCAACATGGGCTTTTTGTGAGCCCACCTCATGAAAAGCAGCACTATCAGTTTGTTAGCTGAAAGGTGGTTTTGCACAGCGGCTATGGCATTTGGCGACACAGGGACGAAAACACATTTTGGCAGGATGTGGAAAATGACAACTGTATTGTTCATGAGGAGATGTAAAAGAATGGCAATGTTGAAAATCTAGAGTGAAAATATGAAAAATTGGTGAAGGTATGAGCATGCATAGAAACTGTGCAACACACGTCAGTAACCCAATTATTTTTAGGATTTTTTTTAAACACATCTTTAACATGGCATTTTGGGACCTCCCCTCATGAATAGTGGCAGTGTGATTCTGTTAATGTGCCCGAAATGCTGATTTCGCACAGTGACCACGCCATTGTGTGCCACAGGTGCGAAAACACATTTAGGGCAGGATGTGAAAAATGACAGCTGTACTGTTCATAAGGAGGTGTAAAAAAATGGCAGTGTTGAAAATGTGGAATGAAAATAGTGCAAATTTGCGATGTTATAAGGGTGCGTGGAAACTGCACAATGCACGCTTGTAACACAGTCATTTTATGGAATTTTGTTACCAACTTTTCAACATAGGCATTTTAGGACTTCTGTTCATGAACAGTGTCACCGTAATTTCCTGAAACTGTCCTGAAAATTGATTTCACGCAGCGACCGTGCAATTCTGTGCCAGATGTGTGAAAACACATTTTGGCCAGGATATGTAAAATGATGGCTGTACTGTTCATAAGGAGGTGTGGAAAATGCCAATTTTGAAAATCTGGAGTGAAAATATTGCAAATTCACGAAGTTACGAGCGTGCATGGAAACTGCGCAACGCACGCTCATAAAACAGTCATTTTTGGGATTTTTTCCACCAAATTTGCAACATAGGCATTTTGAGAGCCCACTTCATGAACACTGGCACTGTCGTTTCATTAATCGGTCCCAAAAGGTGATTCCATGCAGTGACCCCGAAATCACCTTTCGGGGCCGATTAACACCATGACAGTGTCAGAATTCATGAGGAGGGGTCCCAAAACCCCAAGTTGAAAATCTGGTTCCAAATTCCAAAATGCCTGAGATATGCATCAAAGTTGAAAAACTATTTATTCCATTATACAGTTTACGGCATTTCCTCAGTTCAGCGGTCGGCTTTGAAGAGTGTTCCCGGTCCACGAAAGATCATCGCAGCCGGACTCGGAGAGTAGTATGGGGTGAGGGTGTGGGGTGGCATTGTCTTGCGCAGTGGGTGGCGTGGGTTGCGGGAGGGGAAGGAGGCGGCGGACCGTTTTCTTTTTCACAGGGTTTAAAAAGAAAAAAACCTTGCAGGATGGTTTTTATTTTTCAGGGCGATTTGGCACACTGGGGTGGGCTCCCAGCATGCCACCTAAGTGTTTTTGGGTGATGCTGTAGCCAATGGGGATTGGGCACCCCCGTTGGCAAACAATGAAAGTGGGGGAAGGGCAAGAGCCGTGGGGGATTGGGCACCCCCTTCAGCACATAACAAATGGGGGGGTGCATTATGCCGACAGGGAGTGGGCTCCCCCATCAGCACATACATTGGGGCAGGGCATGCCGACAGGGGGATTGGGCACCCCCAAAGCCAGCAGTATGGCAGGCAATGTGCCACCATGTTAATATTTTTTCACCACCAGGGAAAGCACGCCGGGAGGTCCACTTTGTATGACGAGCTTTGCTGGCATTGTAACAGTCCTTTCATTTAATGTGATTGCCACATTAAGTATGCATGTGTGGTGCCAGCATGCAGGCTGATTAGGGAATAGGGGCGCGCCTGCAATCCCGTGCCTGCATTTTGCCATGGTGACCACCTCCAAATCTGCTACTACCACAATATGTTGGCTGCACATGCTTGAGCCAACATAAAAATGTTTGCCAAAATCTTGTCAGTCTGCAAAAATTCTACTTTACACATATGATACAGTGGTGTACTTGTGGTACTCCAACATTGACAGTCTGACCACACTTCTGCAACAGGATTTTAAAAGGTTGGAGAAGTGGTTTAAAGTTACTCAGTTAGTGCTTAATTATAGTAAAAGAAAAGTAAAGTTGTTTGCCTGTAAGAATTTGATTAGAACGGATCCAACATTGAATATTTTTGATATGCTTGGATAAAAACTTGAACAAGTAAATGGATTCCGATATATGGATCTCCGCCTGGATCACGGTACTGTTTGTAGCACATGTGGACAATATGATAAAGGTGATCAGCTGTAGGTTAGGTGTTTTTACATAAATAACTTTACTGATTAAGCTGGACATTTGATTGTATCCAGTTCTGTCCTTTCTATTATTGACTAAGGACTTATTATTTACTCAGCAGTGTGTGATAGTGTTCTTGTTAGGGTTAAATTACATTTAATAAAGCATGTAGCTTCGTTTTGTGGTGGGCAAAATTACATATAGTTGTGGTTTGTATTGTCTTCCTCTACATTTGAGAATAAAACACTACACTTGTCTGCTGAGTAAAAAGGCTCTTTTGGGAATGTCACCTACCAGTATTATAGCTGCTAATATAACACAAGAAGGATGGTTATATGTAATTTGGTCAAACCCTTCAGTAGGACTACTCTTGGTCAACCTTCCTTCTGATTGAGGGCAATTGAATACTTTATTGATTTACCTAGGGATATTCTCCACTTGACTACATTTACTCTATTTAAGAGCACATTCTAAGGACGTCTTCATAAACTTAACAAATGTGATCATACGTAGTATATTTATTGTATGCTCTGGATTTTGTTGGTTTTTATATAGTACGTTGTCTGTATAATGATGTGGAACCTTTGAAAATGGTCTCTTCGATCAAAGTTGTTTCTAATAAATAAATACAACTACACTGTCATTTTTCCAACATTCTCATGCCTCAAACTATCTCATGATCTGAATGGTGACAGATTCATCTGTTGTTCTTCCACTGATGTGCTGAGAGACACCAATCAGTAACTCGGAGAGCCTCATATAAGCCCTCTCTCTCACAAACTGCAAAGCCTTATAAAGTCTGAGGTTGGTTTGCTCCACAAGGAGAAAGCACTCTGTTTTCTTCCACTGCCTGTTATTGAAAGAGTAGCCCCTAGCCCATTCCCTCATTTTGAGCCACACAAGTTGTACAGTTTTATTTATTTATTTAAAAATTGGTTACCGGGAGAGGCACACTGAGCTGAGGCTCATTTCCCGGTGTGACCTAGGGGAAGGGGAGAACACAATTACAAAGAAATACAGCAAGTCAAATGATGTGGCTGCAATAATGATGGCATGAAGTGCATAAGTTGAGTGCAGAACAGGCAAGATGGCAAAACACTGTATATAGCGGAGGACAAATCAATTAGCATACAAAATCAGCTGTGCAACTGGACATGATCAAAATTGCTTCGCGACTGTATGAAGCAAAGCTGACCTGATCCTGAGAGGAGAAGCCAAACAGGATGTTAAACTTCCAACAAAGTAGTCAGTTACTAGTTCTTCACTAATTTTGTATATGTCTCTGTAATTACTAGTAATTATTATGTACCTGTACGTGTTATTTATTGTTTCATTGTGCATTTGCATGTTTTTATGTTGCTCTGGTCACCCATGAAAAAGAGTCTTTGGCCCATGGACCTACCAGATTAAATAAACAGAAAAATAAACAAAAACAAAACAACCATGAGGGTTAAGGGGAGGGAGAGGTAAGGGGTGGTCAAACCTGTGGGAAATGTATAAGGAATGGTTAAGGTAGAAGGTTGACGGGAGCAGGGGGTGACGGTAGAAGTTTTAGCTGGCACCTAACAGAGGGAAGGGAGGTAGATAGACAGATGGAGGGGGTAGTTGGTTCCTGGGGTGGGGGGAGGTGATAGGAGAAAGCAGATTACCCAGTTGAGGAATGTGGATGGGTAAGGGAGAAGGTGCGAGGGTCCCTTGAGCTCAGGGAGTAGAAGGAGTGGGGGATGGGGTAGTGGAGTTGGGATTGGTGTGAGGAGAGGGATCCACACCTGCAATTAAAGATGAGGGAAGCACAGTGGGACTGGCGATATGAGGGGAGAGGGACGATGGATAGGGAGGAGTAAAGGGAGCAGTGATGGGTACAAGAGGGTGAGCTGGTAGCAAAGCAGCAGAAGGCACTGCAGGGGGCATCCATTCTGGCAAGGGAAGTGGAAGGAGTGGTGACATGGAACATACAGGTGGACCTCAGATGCCCTGCACAGGCACTAGCTGTACAACTGCTCCTGGGTGCACACAATAAAACCCTCACTGTATTCTTTGTCTATATACCACCTAAGGACCCAACACCCGGCCTACACAGTATTCCGGACCATCTTCAGGAGGAAAAGCACCTTGCTGAGACAGTAATAATAGGGAACTTTAATATAAACTGGCTGTCATCAGCAAATGGAGCTATAAAGGACTCCTTAGCATCCCTACACCTCACGCAACTCGTCAGCTCACCCACCAGGATAAACTATAAAACAGGTACTAGCACCACCATTGACTGGATCATATCAAGTCATCCTGATCGCATCTCTAATGTGAGAGTTCACCCTGACTCCATCAGTGACCACTCCCCTATCATGTGTAGCTGGTCAAATAAATTCCACCCCCCCACCTCTAACCATCTACAACCGAATGTTAAAGCATGGGTATCGAGATCTACTAAAGCGCCATCTCTAATCCCATGACTGGTCCCTCCTGGACTCTGTCAGTGACATCAATGTTGCTCTTGATCACTTCATTAAGGGTTTCAATATGGCCTGCGACACCCATGCTCCATTTAGAAAGATGAGGGTCTGTGGAACTATTAACTCCTGGATCTCACCAGAACTCATTACCAAAATGAAACAATGTGACCATCTCTGGCTCATTGCCAAGTCAACAGGGAGGCAGCGTGACTCTCAGGCATACAAAGCGGCCAGAAATGCCTGTACAAGGGTGATTCGTCATGCAAAACAAAACCACCATAAAGAGCTTCTGTCAAACTCCTGGGGTGACAGCAGGAAATTCTGGGAGACCATAAAAGACGTCACGGGCCAAGTAGGCAATCCCATTACTGACTCTCTCTCAATTGCAAATACTTTTAATACTGCCTTCACTAATCTATCAGAGGTCCTCCCTAAAGACTTCTTTGAAGATGCTCCCCCATCGGCTGCCCCGTGCTTGGATGCAGAGAAGCCTGATCACCCTCCATTCTACTTCAAACAGGTCTCTGCCACCCAGGTCAGGAAACTGCTATCAAAAGTATTGGGCAAAACCAGACATAGTGGGGACTCGTGGGACCTCAGACTTACTGCACTTACCCTAGAAGAGGTTCTCCTGCCTACAACTAAAATACTCAACCTATCCCTCACTCTGTCCCAGTTCCCAGAAGTCTTAAAACCCGCACTCATCACGCCAGTGCATAAATCAGGTGATCGCATGAAACCTAGCAACTACAGACCAATAACCATCCTCCCTCCACTGTCAAAGGTTCTGGAATGCATAGCAACCAACCAGCTTGTGGACTATCTTGATAAGTACTCCTTGCAATGCACACAGAAGCACGGCTTTAGGAAAAAGCATAGCATGACTACAGCTCTGTTAGAATTCACTTGCTTCATCCAACAGTCCGTCGACAATAGCAGTCTGGTAGGTGCGGTGTTCATAGACCTTACTAAGACCTTTGACACCATGAATTACAAACTCCTCCTTGACCAACTTGCAAAGACTGGTCTCTCACCTAGTGCACTAAAATGGTTTGGCAGCTACCTTGCCAACAGGTCACAGAGGGTGAAGATTTCAAATTCCATCTCAGAACTGTGCTCTGTCAAATCAGGCATACCCCAAGGGTCCATCCTGGGACCCCATCTGCTTAGTATCTTCCTAAACGACCTACCAAAGGCCTGTCATTTAAGGACCTTCCTTTACACAGATGACGCTGTCATTTTTGCAAGTCACCCGGATCCCACCGTGCTTGAAGACAACCTACAACATGGATTCCATGAAGTTGAAAAATGGCTCCAATCCCACAATCTAGTTCTAAACTATAAAAAAACAAAAGTTATGCTGTTCTCATCCTTCCGCCATAAACACAAGTCACATGCTGTCACAGTTAAAAATAACCAAGGAGCCCCCATTGAACAAATCCATCACTTCATATACCTTGGAGTAACCCTGGACTGCCACCTTACCTACGAGCAACACATTGATATTGTTGCTAAGAATGTAAATGCTAAACTAGGACTGCTGTACAGACACAGATGAAGTCTGACCCGAGAAGCACTTAAACTTGCAATCCACAGCTCGGTACTATCTGTTATTGACTACGGCTTGGTTATATATGGAGCTACCACAGCTACATCTCTCAAAAGATGAAATACTGCCCTAAACAAAGCTGGTAGACTCATCACTGGTGCCAGCTACCTCACCCATACTTGTGATCTATTCGCACTAACCAGGTGGCTCAAACTACAAGACCGAATCAAGTAACACTCGTGTATACTTGCCAAGCAAGTGTTGCTTGGAGCCCTGCCAATGGGCATCACCAGTCTTCTATCAAAGCCTCAAAAGTTGCATCACACCCGGTCCTCTGTCTCTGAACTCTTTCACGTTCCTAGGGTTCGGACCACCCAATGCCAGCGATCCTTCCCTTACAGAGCTCCTAACTGGATGAATGGCTTGAGCTCTGAACTGACTAGCATACCTCAACTTACCCAGTTCAAGCGTCTCATGCATCTGCACATCTCGAAGGAAAGTGAGTGTACCTGCTTTAATTAGTCATGTGACTTGCTCCTCATCTGACAACCTGCATTCCCCAGCCTCCTCGACAAGGCCCCTAGCTGCATCCTTCCTCCCCTGCTCAATCGCCTCTCTCACCCCCCTACCTGTCATGTCCTGACCCTCCTACTCTGTCCCACTAACTCGCCAACTATGACCCCTGACTTACTCTTTTCCACACCTTTCTTCCTCCCCTTCCCCTTCCCTCCCTTCCCCAACACCTCACCATCCCCTTCCTCCTGCCTCCTTCTCCTTCTCTGCCTGCCCCATTCCCACCCATTCTACCCCTTTCTGCCTTGCTCAACATGCTTGACAATGCCACCCAACTGCATCCCCCCTTGTTCTCTGTCCTGCTGCTACTCTTCATCCCCTGACTCACCCTTCCCGATTTCCAAATGGGATTACCCACCCACGGTTTTGTCTATAAAGTCCTAGAATGTCAACTATGTATCTAAGTGCAATCACCTATGTTTACTATGTTTTGTGCTGTTCTACTGTTCGCTGTTTTTTTTTTTTTTTTATGTAATGCTTTTTGCCACCTGCTGCGGCACCCTACCGGCTTGGGGCATCCAGCCACCGGCTCCGTCCACCCGGAGAACTGGGTAGCTCATACTGCACCCAGGATGATCTGGGATGGCCGTCTTGCCATCCTGCTGGAGGGCTCTCCCTCTGCCTTAGCCAGCCAGGGCAGCCCCGGAACCTCCCCGACAGGATTCCGCCAAAGTCCTCCAGGCGGCTCGGAGCGCGGCCATCAAGCTGCACAGTCATGCCCAGCCATTTTCCTCCGATTGGTCCCCTGGAACGCGGACATGCAATGACATCCGGGCACAGCATGCCGACGTCTGCCGCATTCCCCCTCAGGTCGCCAGCACTTGTAGTGCCCCTGAGCATCCCCAGGAGCCGCTACAGCACAGTGAGCTTCCCCCAACCCACCCCAGGACTGGGAGAGCAGTCTACTGATGCTCAATCCCAGTTCTCCCCTGCTGACCCCCGATGGCCCGGGCTCGTTCCTGAACCAGGGTCGCCGGCGTGGCACGAGTTGTGGTTTCCAGCGCCTCAACCCTCAGTGCCACTGGGCCGGCGACTGTTCACTGTATTTGATATTATCTGTACATGTTATTGTGCTTTATACTGTGTCTGTTTTGTAACCCCCTCCCCATTATTGACGTGGAACCTTTATAAATGAGCTCCACTGTGCTCAAAGGTATTCTCTAGTCCTAGATTTAAATAAATAAATAAAATATCCACACAGTCACAAACTGAGAGAACCAGTTACCCCTGCAACGTAGGGGTCCTGGAGGGGGCAGGCCAAAAGATTGACATCACAACCATCAGTAGACTTTAGTAATAGTGGTCCTTACCACCACGCTTGCTAGTTTAGGACCGCCATTATTGACAAATGTTCTGGCTGCATGATCTGGTGAGGTAGAACCATAGGCGCAATTAGCTAGTGGAAATAAAATGAAATCATAGGTTTGTGTGCAGGGCCATGGCAAAAATATCAAGCAAAAATATCTAGAGTTAATTTCAACACTTGCATTCAGTTGCAGTGCAGCTTAAATTGCTCTGCCATAAATTTCTTAGCCACAGTAGATGCACTTCCCAAAAGGTAAAGGGCTGTCCTTTGTAGTAAACCTTTAACACTGCCGGATAATTAAACCAAAACCCAGTTTTTGCCTCACAGTGCTTGTTCATGTCTGGGCTGAATACCTTCACTTTTCATTTTTTTTTATCTTGTAATTTTTCACCCCGGGCATGATGTGGGCAGAATCTTCGTCCCCACTCAACACCGCTACCGCCCACCGGACTGCCCTGGCCATCCTCGAGACCCCCCCATGGATTACCCCTGTGGCAGGGCCAGGAAGGAGGAAACCCCCTCCCTGGAGCACAATCGAAATCAGGGGAGGCCAATGAAAGCCCACTGGCAGAGCTGGGTTGGGGATCTCATAGAGCCCCCATCTGCCATTTTCCTCTTTTCTTTGCCCCTTCCAGCTCACAAGGCATTGTGCACGCATGTGGGGGCACACACACACACCATGCCAGCCGGCTTCTTGCCTCCCTAGCTTGCATCTCCTCCCAGCCCCCACTACAGGATGAGCGACAAGTGGGATGACATACCCTCCCTCCCCGTGAGAGAAGAGCCACCCTCCGGATGCTCCATCCTCTCTCATGCCTGCTGACCCCTGATGGCCCTGACTTGTTCCTGAACCTGGGTTGCTGGTGTGGCATGAGGTGTGGTGTTCCAGCGCCTCAATCCTCAGCGCCACTGGAATACCTTTGTTTTTGCTGAACACATTTTGATTAGTCCAGGAATAGATGTACAGTAGCTGCTTCCTGTCATGCACCCATTTTTTACTGCTATGGAAAGCATTCAGCAGGGCCTGTTTGTCTATAGAATAGCGGAGTTTAAATACTATTTGTCTTGGTGGGGCATCCGGTGGCAGTATGGCCACTAGAGCATAATGGGCTCTATCAACATGGATCTGGAAGCAGTCCTTGTTTAAAGTCTTAGGAAGACAGTTTCATGGAGCACTTCTATTTCCTGTTCCAGCGGTACCACTTTCTCCAGGAAGGCCCACCATTGTATTCTCTACCACTGAGAATCACTTTTCAGACTCATCAAGGTGGCCCACATGCCTCATTGCTTGTTAAATCAGGACAGTCAACTTGGATGCCAGATCATCAAATCTTGGAGTGAGGGCTGCCAGAACCTGGTCTGAGACCATCAGCCCCAGTGTCACCATCATCTCCACCGAGACCCACTGGACAATGCATGTATCTGGCCCTGAATCAGGCCCCAGCTTCTTGATGTCCTTCTTTTGCGCCCACGGGGCTTCTGTACTGTTCGAAGTAAGATATTCATCCACTATCTTGCTCAGCTCTTGTAACAGAACCCCCACTTTGTGAGGAGGGGTTGGGCAATAACCTCAGCGGTGACTCCCATTTCTAGGAGAATTGGGATGGTACAGTCCTACCAGGAGTCAACCTATCCCTATGTATTGTACACTTCCCTGGCTTGTCACTTTCTTTATGTCCCATGAGAAGTGGCCAGCCAAGGCACTGCTATAAATGTCCCTCAAAGCCAACAGTCCCTGCCTCAGCTATGGTACCTGTGCTCCCTCAGGGAAGACTGCTTTCCTCTGTCTGTGCTGCAGCCACTGTGCTGCAAAGATAGAGGCTCCTGCTCTTCTTTCTTCATTCTTTGCTTATCCTGATTATCAGGACCTTCCTCTTCTGGATGGCAGAGAAAGGGGAGATACTGTTGATGGGGGACCTTAATATGCCAGATGTTAACTGGAGCACCTTTGCTGTAGCCACATCCAAAAGCAGGGCCATTCTTGATGCCCTTCAGGTGGCATGCCTCAGACAGCTAGTTTTGGAACCCACTCATGAGGGAGCAATCTTAGACCTCATACTCTCAAATGGGGACAGTGAGAGGATCTCAGATCTAGAAGTGGGTAGCCATCTGGGAACAAGTGACCACCAAACAGTGTGGTTCATGATAAATTCAACTACAGAGTCAAGCCATACAAAAGTGAGGGTTCTGGACTTCAGGAGGGCTGACTTTGGCAAGATGGGATAGTGCCTTAGAAAAGTACTAGCAAACAGGCTAGAAGGAGGGGTGGAGCAACAATGGGGAAATGGGGAAACATCAAAACTGCCATCACAGAGGCAGTTTTGTGTGAAGCAAATAAACAAATCAAAACAAAACAAAAAAAAAGCCACTCTGGTTCTCAAAAGAAGTGGCAGTGAAGGTTAGGGAGAAAAAGATAGCATTTAGGAAGTATAAGGAAACACAGAAGGAGCAGGACCGAGAACTGCACCAGTTAAGGCAGAAGGAAGCAGGGAGGGTAATTAGAATAGCAAAGACCAAAACTGAGGAAAAGATAGCCAATTCAGTTAAGAAGGGGGATAAAACATTTTATAGGTATATCAGGGAAAATAGAAACACAAAGGGAGGGATAGTGAGGCTGAATAGAATGGACTGTGGGTGGGCAGAGAGGGACAATGAAAAAGCAGGGATACTGAATGAATATTTCTGCTCAGAATTTTCAAAAGAGGAGGAGGGGGAGGTGCCTAATCCAATTAACATAAGCACTCTGGATAGGGGGGGTCGATCCCAGTCCTTTCACAGAAGAAAGGGTTCTGAAAGAACTCCTAAAACTGAAGGTGGACAAAGCAATGGGGCCTGATAGAATTCACCCCAGAATTCTAAAAAGAATTAAGGAGAGAGCTAGTGACACCACTGACTACCCTTTTTAACAAATCATGGGAGGATGGTGTGGTACCTGAGGACTGGAGGACAGTGGATGTGATTCCCCTTCACAAAAGTGGGAACAAGATAGAGGCAGGAAACTATAGACCTGTCAGTTTGACCTCTGTGGTAGGGAAAGTGATGGAATCACTTCTGAAGGAAAGAATTGTTAAGTACCTAGAGGCCAGTGGGGCACAGGACCCAAGGCAGCATGGGTTCACAATGGGAAGGTCATGTCAGATGAATCTAATTTATTTCTTTGACTGGGTGACCAAAGTAGTAGACCAGGGAGGGGCTGTGGATATGGCCTACCTAGGCTTTAGCAAGGCATTTGACACAGCCCCACACAAAAGATTAATAGTCAATTTAACCAGCCTGGGAGTGGGTCCCAGGGTGGTAGTCTGGGTAAAACATTGACTGGGCAACAGGACACAGAAGGTAATTGTAAATGGAGTCCACTCTAAAGAAAGAGGGGGTTACTAGCGGGGTAACGCAGGGTTCAGTACTGGGTCCAGTCCTTTTTAATGTCTTTATAAGTGACATTGCAGAGGGACTGGAAGGAAAAGTGTACATCTTTGCAGATGACACAAAGATCTGCAACAGGGTTGATACACAAGGAGGTGTGGAAAGGATTAGAAGGGACTTGGCAAGGTTGGAGGAATGGTCAGAAGTATGGCAGCTTGGATTCAATGCAAAGTGCAAAATAATGCACCTGGGAAACAAAAACCCAGGGGAAGATTACACAATGGGGGTAGAGGTAGTAACAACAACAACAATGGAAAGGGACCTGGGGGTAATCATATCAGATGACCTTAAGGTTAGCAAGCAATGTGAGAAGGGAGTAGGGAGGGCTGGGCAGATACTGGGATGTATAGGGAGAGGCATCACCAGCAGAAAACAGGAAGTTGTTATCCCTCAGTATAGACAGTTGGTGAGACCCCATCTGGAGTACTGTATCCAGTTCTGGAGACCCAGTCTCCACAAGGATATAGACAGGATGGAGGCAGTCCAGAGGAGGGCAACTAAAATGGTGCAGGGTCTACAAGAGAAGCCATATGAGGAGAGATTAAAGGAGCTTAATATATTTACCCTTGAGGAAAGAAGGGAGAGGTGGGACATGATAGAAACTTTTAAGTACCTCAGTGGAATCAACAAAGCCCAAGAGGGTAGCATCTTTCAGAAAAAGAGATGTGCAAGAACAAGGGGACACAATTTGAAGTTAGAGGGGGACGGCTCAGGGGCAATGTGATGAAGTATTTTTTCACAGAGAGGGTGGTGGACACATGGAACAGCCTTCCTGAGGAGGTTGAGGGGTCTAAAACTGTGGGAGAATTCAAAAATGCATGGGACAGACATAAGGCAATTTTTTTTGGGGGGGGTAGGAAGAAATAGGCTGTTGGTTAACTAGGATCTTCAGCTTATCTTGTAGGTATGGAAATGGGTAGACTAAGTGGGTCAAGCGGTCCTTATCTGCCGTCAAAATCAATGTTTCTATGTTTCTTCATGCCCCTTGGCTCAGGGGAAAATGGAGCCACCTTTGTTCATCAAAAAATAAATTTCACTTTCACTTTACGCTGCACATGTTACTGTCCCAGCATGGCAACTTGGGGTAAGCCTTGGTTTATCAAAAAGCAAAACCCAGAACTTTATTTTTGTTACATTGGCACTGCCATTGCAATAAACACTGTACCCTTTGGGAAATCACTTGGACACAGGGCATGACACTTCAGGCTTAACTTCTTTTACAAAACCAATAATTTATTTTCATAAGCAGTGCACATGTGCCCATTTATTTTAAGGTGACAACCAGGATATCAGTGGTTCCTTTCAGAGCCCCTCACAACTGCAGGTGAGATTAGGGGATCTTATTGTACCCAGGCCTGCATTGTACAGGAGCAGCAATTGGTGCCTCTAGCAGAGGTCAAATGAAGGTATGTGCCCTACCAAATACAGACATATTAACAAAATGAGGTATAGGCTACCACAGATGACCTGCCCAGATCCCCATGCCCCCTTGGGAGTCAGAGTCAGCACCTAGCTTGGTCACAGCACCAGTGGTTTACCAAACAACAGAATCCATCTCTTTCCCAGGGGCTCATATTTTCAGCACCAGCTGCCCTGATCTTGTGGTTGAGTAGCTCACTCACTCATCTGTGCACTGAAGCCTGTGTCTGCCACAATAAAAGCTTGGATTAAATGTATGCCGCCTGTGGATTTTTCAACAGCACTGGCTTCTAGTTTTTCCTTTGAGGGCCTGGCTAATTTCAGTTTTGTTCGCTTGCTGTGGGCCACAGTCCCACAACATCTCAGGATTACACTGCATTCTTCTTCACCGATCATCAGGAGACCCTCTGTGAGGGTGAGTCCCCAACAGGCCCCTGCTGTCCCACTGTCAGATCCTGGTTGAAGCCCAAGCTTCCAGAGACCTACACTTATGGAGCCAGTGCCTACTAGAATCAGGAACCATTCTTTTTTTTTTGGTTACTAGTTTCTCCCCCTCGGAGTCCTCTGCTACCCTCTGACATCCCCCACCCTGCATGAACACCGGGTATGAGGCCCCCTCCCAAGAACCCCATGACCTACCCTTTGTGGCAGAGGGTGGGGAGCAACTCGACCCACCAGACCGAATATGTATTCAGGGAGGTGCCCTCCCAGGCCACGGCGGCGGGGGACCATCGTCATCCTGCAGACGACTCCATTTTTCCACTTTTTCTTCCCTCGAGATTGCAGTATGCAATGGCACCTACAGCGGTGGCGCACACGGTCCTGTGCACATTCTGCCAAGTGCCTGATGCAGTTCTCACACAGTCTTCCAGAGCTGACATGCTACCACCCAGCCTCCGCTAGGTGGCAGGCAATCGCCGAGCCCTGCAGCCCCCCCTCCCCGGAGAAGGAGAGCAGTCCTGCGGACACTCAATCCTTCTCCTCCCTGCCAACCCCCAGCACCCCCTGTCCATTCCTGAACACGGGTCGCCAGTGTGGCATGAGGTAAGGCACCCAGTGCCTCAGCCCTCAGTGCCACTGGGCCGGCATATCAGGAACCATTCTTAGGCCTGCCAGCCTCCTCCAGCTGGTCAAAGCCAGAGAAATGCACCTGTATGTGCTAAAGTGAGCTCTGCACACTAGTGCTCTGCACTAGAACACTGGACTAGGAACTAAGACCGCTTTTGGCAGGCCGAAGCCCCTATCTATGTGCCCCTAGTGAGTGGCAAAACATTACCCAGGAATCCTCCCAACCAATGGGCAACTGCAGGTGCTATTTTGGCACATAGACTTACTGTCACTAAGCAAGACACACATTGCAAAAGTGGATAACAGGATATACCTCATTTACATTCAGAACATCGCACACCATAGAACCCAGGCCTCTGTACATGCCTTTTACTGCCTGGCACAGTTTATCTGCATTTATCCTTGCAGGTCATAAAGCATAGATCCTAGTATGCCCTAGTTGCCTGTTTGGGAACCCAGGTTACACTATGATTCCCACACATGCCATACAATTTCTTTTCCACTCAATGAGCAGAAAACTCGCATTTTGACTTTTAAAGCTGCCAGGAGAGCAGAGCTCCACGTAAGAGTGTCTAGCATCGGATGTTGTGCATGTGCATCATTGCTGCTCCATTTTAATCAATGGATAAGCATCTCACATAAGTGCGGTAGCAATGCTACCATCCATAACCCTGCAATTGATGTTCTAACTACTGTATATGGATAAGAACAGCCGATTCAACTTTTGAATCACCTCCATGTGTGGAACAGTTCCCCAGAACTTAGAACTTAGAATGTTTTTCAAAGATGCTGTCACCTACAGTGCTGGTCTAGCACCTCCCAGCTTTCTAACACCGGGGGCCATATATTGAAAAGTTAGCACAGGTGCTAATGGGTGTTTGCCCATGCTAATGGGGTTCTGCACCTGGTGTGTATGTGGCATCTATATTCAGAGACCCCTGTTGCATGGGCAAAACCCATTAGTGCCCGAGTGCTAACATAATCAATGCAAATCAGGGGGGGCTCCCCTGCATATGGGTACAGCGGCAAATTCTGAGGTTTCAAGCTGGCCCGCCGCGAAAGCGGGATTTACCTAGACGCCGGGCGAACCGGTTCGAACGACTCGGGTCGCTGGAGGGCCAGCCGGGGAGAGAAGGATAGATCGTCCATCGGACTGCTCTCCTTCTCCGGGGGGAGGGATGGGGAAGTGCTCGGGGTCGGCGCGACTCCTGGTGGACACCAGGTGTAGCATGACTACCGACCTCAACAGTGTGTGCATCGGAGGCGGGGCAGGACGCTCCACATCATTGCACGTCCCCGCCTCCCGAAAAGGAAAATGGGAGGTGTCACTGGGGCCCTTGATGAAGCCGTCACAGCTCTAATTAGCCCCCTCAGGCCAGCCCTCCGACCTAGTTTGACGCCTGTGGCATGTGTCCCCAGTGCCGCAGCCCCACCGTGGGGGGTAAGCCACGGGGTATCGGAAGGGCGCGAGGCTGATGTGAGGGGGTGGAAGCGTGACCGGCAGATGGTACCGGGCTACCGGCAGCTGGGGCAGAAAATATAAATAGAAAAAAAAAAAAAAACAAATTCTGAGGTTTCCATCAGCAGTAAATGGCACCCTAAGGGGTGCTATTTACTACCTTTGAAAACCTAGTCTTAACTGGGTGCAAAACCCTGGTGGTGGGATAGTTGAGTGGCAGCAGCCCACCCCCCACCCTCCAAACTCCTGTTCCCTTGAAACAATGGATGCCCTGGTGTCTATTGGCACTCCCCCACCCTCCAATACACTGTTCCAGTCCCTGACAATGTTGCCCTGTTGTCTAGTGGCATTCCCCCATCCTTCAATCCTGTCTTTCTCCCTGACAAAGTTATGCTGGTGCCTAGTGGCACCCCCACACTCTGATCCCTCATCTCGGTCCCTGACAATGTTTCCCCTGGTGTCTAGTGGTACCCACACCCCAACACCCATCCCGGTGATCATCCTATAGTCCCTGGTGTCCAGTTCCCCCCCCCACATCCATCCTGATGATAACAAAAGGTCCCTGGTTTCCAGTGGCACCCGCCACTCAGTGAGCACCCTTCCCAGTGCCTGCATAATAGTCCCTGTTGTCTAGCAGTACCCCCACCTTCCGAATGCCTGTCCCCAAACTGCCTATGTATGCCTTGGTGTCTAGTGATACCCCCACCCACTGAGCACCCAACCTTTTGCTACCACTGAGTCCCCGGTGGCTAGTGGACACCCCCATTCTGGAATCCCAGCCCATACAATGCCATGCCCCCAGGTGTCCAGTGGCATCCCATCTTTCCATCCATGTTCCTGAGCCAGTCCCTAGCGTCCAGTGGTAGTCTCCCAGACTGCTGGATGTCACACGGAGCACTGAACAATGGCAGTTCCACAGCCCTCCACCTGCACCATCCACACTCAGCACAGCACACACTCCAACCCCCCCCCATCAGGCAGTTTGGGACCATGTAGCGTGGCCCTCTATGGAGACTGGCATAGCCCTTCTCTCACCTCCTTGGCCAACTGCCGTACGAGCTGCAATGAGTGTTCATCGTGGAATAGTCCATACAGAGAATGAAGAGAAATGGAATGTGGCTAATAGTACCTGCCATGCCAACTGTATTGCAATGCACCTTACAATCTAGAATAGGGATTAGAGACTGCTGCTGCCATGTCAGGCACACAGGGTAATTCCAACAGTACAGTGATGGATTAGGGAGAAATTAAAGAGTGGTGATGCACAGACAGGTTCCAAGATGTGCTAGAGACAAAACATTGTGTAATTGGGCAGTTGTGGGATTGAAAGGTGGGTCCCAAGAGGCACACTTGCCTGTACTCTAACCCAACTCAGTGGCCTGGTGCAACCATTCCCCCCAAGTACACCTACTGTAGCCCTAGAGCTGGGATCAAGACTCTGTTCATCTACCCCCCCCCAACCTCAAAGTAACATATATTTTATGACATACAGTACAGTGGTACACCTTAACTGCAGGTTGCCCTGGCTGGTTGCAGTTTACTGTCCAAACTAACTAAGCACTCAAGGACCCAGTCGGGATGTTGAATGATTCAAGGATAGCAATGCTTGCAGAAAAAGCATAACATGTATTCACCAAAACTTCCACACCCAGTGTAGAAGATAGCAAACAACCTCCAAGCTAAGCAGACAAGGAGTGTGCTGTGTTCAATGGAAGTGGAATGGGTGCTGGTGAGGGGTGGCTAACCCCAACCATGAAACAAATGGAGACAAGACACCAGCACTCCTGAGCAGTCACACACACACACACTGTTTTTTTCCCCCAGGGCAGAGATAACACAAAATGTCAAGTTCCAGTGCTTTATTAGCAGAAAATCCAAAGTTCTAACACCAGTGATGGACAACAAAATTACAGCAGTAGACTGTAAAAAGATCACTCCTGCACTTTGCTCCTTTGAGCTTCCCCAGGATGTAGCAATACAATTGCATTATGGTCTTATATACATCTTTAATCTATACGTCATAATGACATCATAAATTAAAATTTATGCATCAAATAACATTTTAGTTACATTGATTAAATGATTATAAAAAAAGCAGATATACTGTATGTGCAGTAATAATAAACAAAATCTTTTTAGCATCAGAAACACCATAGAATGAAAGCTGAAAATAAACTTTTAAATTTGTTAATATTTAATCGCTGCGATTAATGCATAAAAATATGGACTTGAAAAAGGAAATAATTGGAAATGTTATAATACATAAACATTAAAAAACCACAGTGCATGCATTTTAATTTATGATGTCACTGATGCTGTACAGATTAATGATGTATATAAGATCATAGTGCAATTGTATTGCCACTCCCTGAGGAAACTTGAAGAAACGAAGCACAGGAGTGATCTTTTTGCAGTTTATTGCTGTATTTTTGCTGTCCACCAGTGGTGTTGGAACTTTGGATTTTCTGCTAATAAAGCATTGGAACTTGAAATTTTGTGTCATCTCTGCCTTGAAAAAATAAACACTGTGTGTGACTGCTCAGGAGTGCTGGTGTCTTGTCTTCACAACATCCAAGTTAACTAGGTTGTTTAGCCATCTTCTACACTGCATTTGGACGTTTTGGTGAGTAAAGTTAATGCTTTTTCTGCAATTATTGCTATCCTTCAATCATTCAACATCCCGACTGGGGTCCTCGAATGCTGAGTTAGTTTGGACAGTATTTTATGGAGCTGGGGTTAGCCACCCTTTCTTATGCACTGGGTTCTCACTCTGCAGAGCACACATTTGGAGGACTGGTTGCAGTTTACCCTGCAGACACTATATTGACAGATGTATTCCTGCTGCTTACCATCCTGGTCAAACTTCCACTCTGCCTCTGTGGCAGCTAACTGCCACAGTCTGCTAGATGGCCCTCTTTTAAAACTGCCGCTTGCATGAGTGTGCATCGGCATGACATTCCGTTAGTTAATTATGTGCAGCTGTCACCCTGCCCCCCCAGGTTCTGGGATTTCATATCAGAGAATTTTGAGTTGCTACGGGGATGATGGCTCTGCCATCCCCCATGACCACTGTGGAAACTAGGCGCTTCAGCTAAAGCTGACTATCCTGGTTTGCAGGACTGCAGGAGTCATGGGTGGGGGGGGCTGCAGAGCCATCATCCCATAGAAACTCAAAATTGCCCAGTATCATATCCCATTTCCTGGGGGGGGGGGTTACAGCAGCAAGTAAGTATTTAACCCGTCATTTCATGCCAACGCATGATTGCTATTAAACTACATTGCAGGCTCACTTATGTAAGCGGCAGTTTCAAAAGAAGGTCATCTAGGAGAGTGTGGCAGCTAGCTGTCAAAGAAGCAGATTGGGATGTTAACCAAGATGGTGAGTAGCAGGAATAAATCTGTCAATTTAGTGTCTGCTAGCTATACTGCGATCCCTCCAGCTGTCCTTCTCCACAGTTCATACACTGTTCTGATGGATAGTGGTTCCTCTATGGAGGCACCTGCAGTGGAGATCAAGGAGGATACTGGGAACCTTCACAAAGAAGACCCACAGGAGAATGGCATGGGACCCCACAAGGGAAGGAAACAACTCCTGGTGGGGGACTCAATCATTGGGGGGGTAGATGTGGGTGAGGAAGGGGAGAGGGAGGTAAGGTGCCTGCCTGGTGCCACAGCTTGGAGGGACAGGAAGTGAATCCTCAGGATTGTGGGAGCAGCTACACGAGGGAGGGAGCTGGATGTCATTGTCCACCTAGGGACAAATGATCTGGCTAGGAATGGGATCAGAGCAGTGCAAGGAGTTTGTAGAGTTGGGAGGGGCCTTGGAGCAAGTAAGCATCTGATAACCTTCTTGGAGGTGCTGCCTGTCTATGGCAAGGGTGATGCTA